>CM062572.1:61602570-62202570 GCA_031468815.1 Morus bassanus
GAACTGCTCAGAGAATGACAGCACTGCAGTCTGAAGGAATGGTACTGACTGACACGCTATATTAGCTTAAAGCCTGTTTTGAGGACAACAAATACAAAGCAGTGTTTGATAAATGACTCCCATTTAGTTACTTTTTCTACTTGAACTGCAAGATTACATAAGTCTCTCCTGCAAGCACATGCCACAAGCACTTCCTCTCTTTGTCCTCGTGAGAGACAACCCGTTTGCAACACCCCACCACTGGTCATTGACCTGTGGGTGTCAGAGGAGGGACAGCAAGAGGCTGTTTTAAAAAAAAAATAAAAAAAAAAAAAAAAATTGTTCAAGGTCTCCATCTGATTATCATCCTGCCTGTGACCCATTTCCTGACTAGCCAAATGAACAATAAGCCTATAAAGCTAACAAAAAAATATGTTCTCTCCAGCTGTGTTTACCTGCAAAGTTCTCCAGGATGTCACTTAAAGTTTTCTATTTGTTTCTTGTGAAAGGACTAAGCAAGCAACCAAGCCTGTCCCGAGATGTTTGTACGACCTAACCTACCTAAGCTCTACTTTAGTAATTAACTGATTTACCATAACATGATTTTCTGGCTTTATTATACTACAACTTACCTTGAAAAAAACCAAACACAAAAGCTGCCCCTCAGCTGTGGCAAGAAGCGGAGTATATTTTGCAGAGAAAGCTGCCACTTAAAAAGAAAAAGTCCTTTTTACTCATGAGCCAAATACTTTGCAAACTTGAGAAATGCTTGACTTCTGCAAGAAGAGTTTCCTGATCTTGGGTTCCTGGTGTGAACCATCACTATCAAAGCTCCACAGAACACAGAGCCCGCAGAGCCAAACTAGCGATTTTCATCCGCAGTCTCCAGTATCACACTTAGGCCCATTTCATCAACAAAAAAAGAAAGGCAATAATGGGCCTGAGGTGATCGAACTGGTTCCCTAAAACTCTGATTTAGTGTGCAAAACTGCCGTATCATACAAAAAATGCTTGAGAGCTCAATATGAGATATCTCATGCTGTTTCTTTTCCAGGTACAGATTAAGTTACTTAAAATATAAGTTGCATTACTAGCTCTGTTCAGAGTTTTAAATCCATAAGGTGACTGAGGATACAAAACCATGGATGAGCATGAAGAGAAAAACAGAACAGGAAATCCCATGCTATGCCTCCCAGGTAAAACTACAGTAGATTCAGACATAAAACTGAGGTAATTCTTGAGAAAAAATAGCACTGAAAGGGAATGTATAACTCATTTGAGAAAACAAGCATAATATTAACCCATCTAGAAAATTTAGTGAAAGAATAAAGGTCACAGCAAACTAGGAAATAAAGTCAAGTCAACTTAGAAGTCAGGTCAGCCTGTAACTGCCTCCTCTTCCCCAGTGTCTTGTATGAAGCGGAAACCACTACCAAGAACTCCAAGAATTTGAGAACTTTGAAAACAGTCTTAAGTCTTCAGCCAAACAAATGGGCTAGCTTACAGAAACAAACCTTATATGATGAGTAAATTTGTTTGCATCACTCTCTGTTAAAACATTTACCTTTTCAAATGTAATAATCTTAAGAGTTTCTCCCATCTGAATATTAGAATGACATAACATTTTTCCCCTTCAAGGTTAAAAATGAATAAATATTTAAAAGACAGAGTTGGTCCTGGCAAAAATAAGACTTGTTACAAGGAAGCTAATTCCTGTTTAAGTTTGCTCAAATTTAAGTTAGATTTTCCAATCTGCAACTTTTCACTTGCTTCTTACCTCGACAACTGTGCATGTTACATAGTGCTGGAATAGCCACATCTTTTCCACTCTGAAGCCTGTGCAAAGAAAGCCAAAAGACTGCTACATTAGGAAACTACACAAAAATACCACTATGAACATCTGCAAGCTTCAGAGGGGAAGAAAGATTCCAGATTTTATCCAAATTAACATGAAAGGACAACGGAACAGGACTTGTTTTGACCACATCTCCCATGGGACTACCAGCTGAAGTAAAACGTTACTTGTTTTCAGATGCCATTACAGGCTCAAAGGGGATAAGAACTCCAGGGAATCTGCTGACTTTTTATGGGTACAAACAGCCCTTCTGGTTTTATTCTTGGATAAGAACTATGACAGAAATTGCACAGTACACTATGTTTGGAAATCACCTAAAGGATAGCACTACAATGTTGATATAAAAGGCAGATCTTCAGTTTGTCCATGTACCCCACTGTAGTAGAAAAAATCCGATATGTCTGTACACAAAAAAGGCACCTGACAGTTAGTTACTCAGATTGAGAGAGCTAGGAAATTAACAGTTCATATCAACATTATTCATAGCCTCTTGCAATTTTACACACAAACCATTGCCTGAAATGGGCAACTCCAAACTTGACTGTACTCAGAATTACATGTGCATTACTATAGGCTAAAGATCCCATTAAGACACAGATTAAAGGCTAATTTTACAGCAAGGTCTTGCTGTCCAAATACATCAGTGCAGCTGTAAAACTGGGATCTCTAGGGTGTTCAGTCTTCCTATAAGGTCAGCTGTTGGGAACTAATCAAGCAGCTGCTGTACTACCAAAATCTTTGCTTAAGAGTTTAATCAGCTTTCAAACTTTTGAATATAGATAAAGCCCTGTCACACGAGATACTGAACCTTCACAAATACTGCCAACTGTGGGTGTGAGAACAGCGCTGAATTTCCATGAAGTACATCTCAGCTGAGCACCCACTGTGCAGATACACGGTCAGGTGCTCTAGCACAGGCTGCTTCACCAAGGAAATCGGTTTTCCCATGATGTAATACCCTTCACACATAGTGCAAAATAAACCCTTCTCTGTATCAGCGAGGCCTTAACTTCCCATCCAATTTACTCCAACACGGGTTTCCTTATACAGTTTTAGACTTTTGCCTCAGGAGACTTGCGCAAAACCTTCAGATAAGAGCTGTGCATCCACCTTGCTAAGTGGATTCCAGACCCTTGGCAAAGCTGAACATGCACACAAGATCTGGTTACATTCCTAAGGGTCAAGAACAGAACTTCTGTTAACGTTCTCCAATACAGCTGCCAATCTCATCACGTTTAGTTTAGTTTGATTGATTCAGCACCTCCAAACTACAAAAAAAGGCAGTTTGTATGACTAGTGTCTCTGAAAAATTAGCATATTCATTTAAAACAACGTGTCTTCCATACACGGTTTGTCAGAGATTTCTTTTTTTCTAAGAAGGCAGAAGGTGGTTGTGTTATTCAGCATTCCAAACTAGGTACAGAACCTACAGCGGCCATGTTTCAGTAGTGTTTCTAGTCCAAATGATTCAGTAGCTAACATCAACATTTGACTCCTTCGGCCTATAGCTCCTCTGTCTGGACTGGCTAGTTTACAGCATTCCTGAGCCAAGTAATTAGCATGGGTCCTACACCACATGCAAGGGCCATAAAGAAAGGATAAAAACTTTGATCTAACCCTCCAGCAAATTTTAACAGGACATTGGCTGCTCTCCTTCACTGCAACATAATATCCTTCAGATTCTCTTGAAGGATCGTGTCCTTCACGGCATGAAACACAAAGCGGATGTTTTCAGTGTCTATGGCAGTGGTGAAGTGATGGAAGAGCGGCTTACTGCGGTTTCTCCTCTTTCTGTCAAAGCACTGCACCAAATAACGTTGAACATCATCTAGCCTGTGAGGGTCGCCTTTGAAGTCCGAGAAATACTTCTTAATGCTGACAGTCTTTACCTTCTCTACAAGAAGATCCATCTTGTTGAGGAATAGGATAATAGAAACATTAAAGAAAAGCTTGTTATTGACTATTGTCTCAAAGATATTCATGGACTCCACAAGTCTATTTGTGCGCCTGTCTTCCATGAGAACCTGATCGTATTCACTGGAGGAGACCATAAACAAAATTGAAGTTATTCCATCAAAGCACTGGAACCACTTCTGACGCTGAGATCTCTGTCCACCTACATCCACCATCTTGAAAGGTATTTTTTTAATGATGAAATCATGCTCTACTATCCCCTTCGTGGCTTTTCTAGCCAGCAAAATATCTTGCTTGCTGGGGAAATAATTCTGTAAAAGAAAGGAGAAAAGCATCAAAAAAATCCTTCAAAAATGGTGGCTAATGCCAAAATACTGAAGCAATGGGGAGGGGAAATCACGAAGAGCCATTTTTTTTTAAGTTATCAAGTGAAGAATGAATACTCAACTCTAAAATAATGGACTGTTGACCATTTATCTCAACATATTGGTAAAGAGCTACAGAAGATCCTGAGACATATGAGAATAAAAATATAGGACCAACTCACTCATCACATTTTTATCCTTCAAGCCTCCCATTTTCAGGCTGAAATCCAGTCTATCATTATGAAATTCTTAGCCACAGTGTTATTGCCATTTAGGTAGTGTTCAGTAAAGCAGATCTCCAAATCATCACTGAAAGGATTTTTTAGAAAATCTAGTTTTTCTACAGTTCATTGCTCTTACAAAGGACATTTTGCAAGCTTTAGTGCAAATACTTCTTCCAAGTTCACAGCCCATGACCAGCAAGTACAGCAACATGTTCTATCACAGGTTGTGGCCCAGCCCACCATTGTAGAGAGATCTGTTCTTCAGAAGATTATCACTGTTACTGTTTAGCAAAATCATCTCCCTTCTTTCTCCTCCATGTCTCCTGACAGATGTTTTCATTACTGACTTTAAAACCTACAAGTGCTAGTAATTTTTTTTATTTGGTAATTTTTCATTTGCTACCTTAAGTAGCACCAGCCATCAGATCATCACAAAAAGTGAATGAGGTTCAGAGACTGCACAGAAGGACTGATAAAAGAAAATACATCCATAAATAAAACTTCCATAAACAATATTTGTTGTCTATCAAAAAAGATTAAGGAAATACTAAGCTTCAGTTTCATAAGGCTGAAGTTTACTATTTCTAGAGCAAAGAACTTTGAAGTTATTTAATGCATTATAATTTAAAAAACAAAAAAACAAACCCAAAAGCATTCATCATAGCACACCCAGGCTTCCATTATCTCTTTGAGCTCTTTTGGTTCAGAAAGAGAAGGTATGTCTTACCAGCTGACCAATCCGATCCAGGTTATCCAGGAAGTATTTCACCGATTCACCCTGTGGAAAAGGAACAAGATGGGAACTAAGCTTGTTTCTAGGATAGCAAAACCAACTGTGTGTTCACTTCCCAACACGCACTGAGGTCTAACATAGCAATATCACATGTGGAAGCTTGGACAACATCCTGATATGCTTCAGGAGCTGGAACAATAGAAGTACTGCATAGCTTAATTCACATAAACTGCTGATAATGAAGTGGAGGTGCCATAATACACAACCGACACATAGGTAAGGTAGTATTTCTTCAAAAGCAATTCTCTATTAGTTCTAGAAAAATCGAAGCTGAGCAGAGATCTGAATAAATGCTCAAAGCTATCTAGTAAATCTTTAGAATGAAAAGGAAGTGTTATTACAGTCCTTTGGTTCGGCTTAAAGAATTAGTTTTTTTTCCCCTTGTATGATGAATGCAGTTAATTGACACTGGGTGGGAGTAAAAGTGAAACATGTTTATTAGAAGCCAATGTATTTTGTTTAAAATTCATAACAGTGAACAAAAGCATATCCTAGACTGGCTGGCATATCTTTAGAAAAATGTAAGACTTAAGTCACCCACGATTTGTGATAATTTAAGCTAGACTTGCTTGTCAAAAAAAAAAAAAAAAAGGAACATTCTGAAGGACTTTCTCTTCTACAGAGAGTTTCCCTTTTAGGCTCAAGGGTTTTAATAATGGATTTGATGGATTTGCTGATCTTGTACAAAATCCTTTCGTTGTTACATTGAGAAGAATAATGTTTACAAAGAAAATTTATTATTGTGTGAAGATGTGTAGGGGTTTTTTGTTGTTTTGGGGGAGTGGTTGGTTTTTTGTTTGTTTTTTGTGTTTGGGTTTGTTTTTTTTTTTTTGTTTGGTTGGGTTTATTTTGTTTGGTTTTTTCTTTTTTTAAAGAAGCTTGCTCATGTATCACACTCAAATCAAGGGCCACTTTGCATTAGTGGATACAGGAAGCCCTACACATACATCTGAGAAGTAATAAAATTGTTTCCATATATATGCAGACTTTGCTTCTGGAGCGAAACTATCTTTGGCAGAAGCCCATTCTCCTTCCAACACTTCCCTTCCATTTCTTCGGATGAAGATGATCTGTTCAGTAAGAAAGCATTCATCATTGTTTGGGACATGTGTCTTGCAGTTGTAGCCATGTCATAAGAATGATAAAAATGGAAAATTGTGCTGCCTTTTAATAATTTCAGGCAGCAAAACACATTATATGTATCACAGATCAGGGCCATGTCAGTAATGACCAAATTGACAGTAGGTGCCCTTGCCAAGTCACTACTTCAGAATGAGAACATTCTCAAAATACCATCTCAGATTCCAACAGCAATATAAATTCTTAAACCATACATTCTCCTCTACACCATAGGTTTGACACAGCAGAATAAAATTATTCCCCTCCAGTACAACTGTAAACAGACACCACCACAACAGTTCATTCTGAAGAATCAGACCGGAGACCAGAGGATTCAGTGTACTGCACAAGGACATACTTTCAGCATAAGGCATAGACAAAAAGGAGCTGTAACTTATTATTTCCTAACATTTAAAACCAGAAGCATCTTTTCATAAAGGAGAGAGAACATGCATATTTGCAAAAAGCTACCGTGCATCACAAAAGATTTACAGTGGATCACTAGCAGAGAAGATTACTTTTTTAGGGGGAAGTTTCCAAAGAACAATTGCTCTAAGAGCTTCCTTACAATCATGAATTTTCATAAGGTGAAAGTAATTTCCTGTATTTTTTGGCACTCTGTTGGATCAGAGTAGATATCACAGACCGCATGAATAAGAGAAAAGGACTTCCTGTACAGCATTAGTCCTATTTGGGAGATGGGAGAGCCCAAAAAAAGGTCACTGAAGCTATGAAGAAACCCCAAACCCGTCTCCATCTATTGTGCTTTGTCCTACACAATGCCTTCAGACACGCAAGCTGACTGCAAACGGGCCACCTCTGATACAACTTGTTCCTATTCCACCCAGCTGCTTTAAGAGTCTTTGCCTTGTCCATATACCCTCCCATGCTGAGAGCAGGAAACAGCTGGACGCATGTAAACTGCTGGGACACACAAGCAAGTTTACCTGATTTACAGCTTCTCCCTCCCCTATTTCCCACCCCACACATCAATCAGTTCAACATTTTGCACATTTATAAAAGGTAAGAAAATAATCTGATTAATGAAAAAAACCCCCAGAACATGTTCATTTCTGCAGTGATTTAGGGAAACTAGACTTCTCTAGTTTCTCATACAGCTCTTTGTAACATTGCAATTGAGCCAAATAATTCATTCCGGGAAATTTTAAGCAGTAATTGCAGAACACTTGGATAACTGAGTAATCAAGTCAGGTTGCTGGAACAGGTGTGAACACCATACACATGGTCTGACAGATGTGAAGATGTCTGAATATCCTCTTCTAGCACAGAATTCAAAGACATCCAGTACTTAAGTCAAAATATCCGTTTCCAGTCAAAACAACAAATCCCCAACAAGCTCCAGAGGGTTTGAAGTTTAAAAAAATAAAAGCTCAGAGCATTAAAGCACACAAACCTGAAGGAAGAAAAGAAAAAAACCCACAAAAAACCCACCCCACACACTCAAAACCCCCTACTTTAAAGTTGATTCCCTGATTAAGTCCTGTATTATGGCCTATGGAAATGTGGATTCAATTCCTGCTCCAAAGACTTCGAATAACCTTGCTCTACATCTTAGTCCGATTCATAGAAAAGTTGGTTGTTCTGGGAAGCGTGGCAGGTACTTCAGTTCCTTGAGCAGGCAGCACAGAACAACAGCACACAGCACCAACTGACTTGATGAATAACTTGTAATTTATTTAATGTGGAAAATATGGGAACTCCAGGTGTTAGGACTGTTTTGTATTAGTATTTTTAATCAGAACAATTTATTAACTGAACATTCATTTAGCATATAATTTTTTTCCTTGTCATGCAGGGGAAATAAATAGCAATATTAATTAGATCTAGTGTCACGGTTTTAGCTGGGATAGTTCATTTTCTTCACTGTAGCTAGTATAGTGCTGTGTTTTAGACTTAGTATGAAAATAATGTTGATAACACACTGGTGTTTTAGTTGTTGCTGGGTAGTGCTTACACTAGTCAAGGACTTTTCCAGCTTCCCACGCTCTGCCAGGTGCACAAGAAGCCGGGAGGGGAGGGGATACAACCAGGAGAGCTGATCCGAATTGGCCAAAGGGATATTCCATATCATGTGATGTCATGCCCAGTATATTAACTGGGGGGAGTCGGCCGGGGGAGGCAGCGATCGCGGCTCGGGGACCGGCAGCGTCGGTCGGCGGGTGGTGAGCGGTTGCAGCACTTGTTGTTTAGTTTTGTTTTTTTTAATCTCTTCTTCCAAGGTTTCATCTCTCTCTCGCTCATTATTTTTCTTTTCATTATATTATTATTATTGCTGTTTTATTTTAATTATTAAACTGTTCTTATCTCAACCCACGAGTTTTCTTACTTTGGCCCTTCCGATTCTCTCCCCCATCCCACAGGGGTGGGGGAGTGAGCGAGCGGCTGCGTGGTGCTTAGTTGCTGACCGGGGCTAAACCACAACACCTAGAAGTTAAGTTTCTTTAGCTTTCTATCAAACTGCACTTGAATGCAATTTTAAATTCCATCAGTAAATTATTATTTACACAAAGCCATCTCATGCTTTGGGTATTATACACACATACAAACAAATGTACTTATATGTGTGTGTATACATATATATGCATATAAAAATATACACACAGCTCCCAAGTTTATGAATTGTTCATCAAGGTACGTTTTCCATTCAAGGCAAATTAGTATCAAAATCAAAAATTATCAGCTGCCCCTCATGTTGAACTATTTTTTTCTCTTGAAGACACTGGCCATAAAGAAGCTGTTTGGGATTTTTCAGTGCAAAACCTTAGGGTTTCTCCAAAGTCACCTAGCCATTCAACTACATTCAAAAGCTGGCTTAGCACTTCAAATGCTCTCTCCTTTTCCAGATCTTAGCCAGTTATTTCTGGTTCATTAGCATGACATCCTACAGAAGTGGCAGCTAATATTTGCAATTGATTCATTAGATACTAAAAATATCTTTAAGATTGAAGTTTCCAATCTGTGTAATCTTTTAATGGTTCTAGTGAAAAAAAATAAGTAGTCTTTTGAACATTGCAATCTATTTTGAACTATGCTTGCAAGCAGCAAAATAGAAATGGGAGCCATCAAATATTTATACTAATTATACTATATTTAAATACCTAAAGATAATCACATCATGGTGTGTTCACTTACACAAACAAAAAAGGTCCAGGTGAGCTGTGTCAATCTTTTACAGGAAAACTGTGGCAGCTCAATAAACTTCCCCAGATCAACTAAGTTAATAGAAGATTGTTGAGCTTGTCTTTCCAGATTTAAAAAGACTCAAATCTTCTTGTATTTCCCGGTTAGTAGACTATTTCATTTAAAAAAGATTCTAACAATATTCACAAATAATATTCTTAAAATCTGAAAGACATGATTTCGTTTCAACTGGCTCGGTACTTGGATGCGAAGCACCATTCTATCGCAGTCACAGCAGAGTGTGTCAGTGAAGCACGCCTGTACTGACATTTCTTATTTCTTTATTTTTAACGGATAGTCTATACTTCACATTTTGAAAGTTATATCAAGAAAGTTTGAGATGACCATCATCTATTTTGCTGTTGATACAAACCAGCTAGCTATTTTTTTTTTTTTCTCCTTGATAATAGATCAAGACATCAAAATGCTGTCTCCCACCCACGGCCTGTGTTTTCCAGGACAGTGGTGGGAGGGGGAAGAATGACCTCCGAGTTATGAATTGTACATAATTCAGGTACTCCTCTTTAGTACACAAGAACACAGTATAGACCATAAGTCTTCCTTAACTTTTTGCTCACCATACAAAAGTTACCACAAATGCCTGGATGATTCATTCTCTCACTGCTAATCTTTTCTCCCTCTGCAATACATATCCTCTGAGTAACAGTTTTGCCAACTGGGACCAAGTGAAGGAATAAGAGATGCTGTTCCCATTGTTCAGTAGGATGAGTCACTGCACATCTGGGAACTGGGGGAATCAAGAAACACAAACAGAAGGCCTAAAATGAGCCCACAAGTTCCACATTGCAGCATCATTATTGGATTTTTTTAATATTTTTTTTTAAACTGCCCTATCTGCAGTATAAAGTTTAGTAAAGCCAGAAAAAATAGTACAATTTGCTTAAAAACTGACTGGTGGAGGAGAATGGGAGAAAAGGTAAAATGTAAACATATACTCTCGCTTCCTGAAATAGTGCTCTAAAGTTCTTCTTTTAGATCCTAGATTATTTTGAATACAGCATTCTCAAGGGGAAAAAGACAAAATTAAGAAGAAATATTTATTCCATTTTATTCTGTATATTTTGCACTATATGAATGTCACCTTAACATTAGTGCCAAGTAAGTTACCATGAAAACAGCTAATTGAATTTAACATCTCTGTCCCTTCAGGCTAGGTTCACAGCACATAAGAAATCTCCCTAAAGAAATATTATAACTAATCTGGCATCCCTTCCTTTGCCATTGATAGCCTCATTGCAAAAAGCAAGCAGAGAACACTTGGGCAGCATTCCCAAGCAGCATTCATTTAATGAAAAAATGCACAACAGATCCTATGTAGATTGCTTTAAAACATCCACAGAAACTTGGTAATAAGAACTGTTCTGCAAGGCTAGAATTTATCAACTTGCCACTTTAACCCTCAGCCAGTTATTCAAAGTGACAACAGTTGGTCAGATCATAAATGATAGTGAAACATCCTCTTGTCCAGTTCCCGAAAATACAGGCTCATTTCAAACTTTTCCTTCTGAAAAGCAGTTCCTATAAATTCTGCTCTGAACTAGAAGACTTGAAAGGGGACCCTCTGTTCCAAATTGGCTTTTTTCCTTTGCTTGTCCCAAGGCCTTTTTGACATAATATTAATTTAGCCCTTCCTGATCATTCTGTGTCTAGCTGCTAAATTTAGCGTGCACAATTTAAGGTAGACCTGTCAGTCTTAGCTTGTTTCAGATGATGAATTAAATCACACAGAAAGGAAACTTTATACTTCAAGGAAGCGTATAATACAGATATAACAAGATTCCCACAAATACAGCAAAACACATGGAGAAACGTATACTGTAACAAACTGCAGCTGAGTCTGCAAGGTGAAAGCAACAGTGATCCGAATAAAAAGAACCACAGTGTTTGTATCCCACCCTCCATTCAGGAGTTGTAAAACCTTCAGCAGCAGGGCTGAGAAACACAGAGGAAATTGAGGAGAACCCAGAAAGAAGTTTGGGAATCTCCCAGCCTTTAACCTCTGAGATCTCACATACTTGAATAGGATGGACTTAAAAGCACTGACACATAATTTCATCCGAAGTTGGCCTTTATATAAGGTGCCATTCCATTAGGACTGCCAGAGACACATATGACAGAATGCGACGCTAATGCTAACTTTCAATGCTAACTTGCAAGCGAAATCTGTTTTTCAGACAAATACCGAGACCTCATTTTTTCCAAGTTTCCTGGGATGTCGATCACCTGCTGACTGTAAGGGGCTTGAATGTTACAGTTTCAGATGTTTTATAAAAAGCAAGATATCCAAAGCAGAGGCCCAAGGGAAGAGCAAGGCTACGAGCATAGACATAGGATAAAATAGCCAGGAGACTAGATTTGAAAATGTTGGAGACATTAGATCAGCCAAGTTTTTGGGTACTTAGATTAGAACCCAAAACCTCACGAAAGATAGACACAGGAAACGCTCTTATTAGTGAGACCTACTGGACACAACCAGCAGATTAACATTCTGCCACCATAATACATGTATCCTTTGGAAGTAGGCACGCAGACACAGCTCCAGGTTCCACACCCTGATTTTGTCCAAGGGAAGTAGTAGTCCTTTACAAACCCTGAAGACCCAGGGTTAATATTCTCATGAGGGGCAACTACAAACAAACAACTCCCCCTCCCCAAACCCACAAGCTTTTCCAACAGATTACTTCTAAATCTGCACTTCTATTCAGCCTCACTGGTAACAGGACACGGATTTACTACAGCCAAAAGTGTGTTCTCTTCTCTGTGACAGCTGATGAATTAAGTATTATTTTCCAAGGAGATAAGCAAGTCTGTGCTCGTGAAGAATTCACTCAGAAAGATGCTGAAGGAACCTAAATTGCCCTGAAATGCTGATGCTCATTCTACGCCGTAATTCTGTTCTACAGATATTCTACATCCTGTCTAGGCACTGCAACTTATTGACACAAAACAAACATTAATTTTTCATTCAATCGCTAATTCCAAGGCAGAAGAGACTAACCACTTCTCTGTATTTAAGTCATACAGAATTCTAACAAATCTCTCTAGTGTTATTTAACTTCCTCCTTAACAACAGACTGAGCTACTGGCTCCCATCCAGCAGCTCCACTGCTTATCCAAGTTGCTGCTATCTGTACCCTACAAACATACCAACTACAAAAAAGTACCATTTGGTTCCAAGCTTCTTCCAAAAATTACCTCTTCTTTCTACTGCCTAGTCGTACAATGTAGGTATCGGATGTTAAAGTTTAAATATTTTTAAAATTCATTATTTGTCAGCTCAGTACAAACAGGCAATTCAAAGATCTGTTTGTCCAAGTCAGGATGGCTTTCTATAAACTCATCCAACATGACACACTGGCCAAACTGTATGCTTTACAGCCCATGGATAAAAAAAGAAGAGGTGATAAATATTTATTTAATTTTTCCCGGAAAGTCTAGGCTAATCTGAGCTCCCACATCAGTGATAAGTTTTGTGGATCCCTCTGAGGGAGGGAGTGAAATTCTAGCCTTACAGCTAAGAAACACTCTTAACAGGAGCAGAGTTCTTGTGGTGAAGGGCAACTCCTGCATGTGTTAGTTTTTCCCAGCAATTAAATACAGCAACTCTTTCTGAAAGTGCTGCAAGGAAAAAACAGTTACATTTTCCCCTGAAATTCTCAGTGTTTCTACATCAACAGGATGTAGAGGAGATAAATTACTCTTGATACTATGTTAACAATTCTGTCCATTTGTCTCAAATATGCACACTAGCAACAGTGCCTCAAGGAGGAAGAGTTTTCTGTTAAATAGGCTAAGGCAGGCTCATCCTACACTATGAGCTTCAAGGAACATTAACACAAGTCCCTATTGTTTTAATTTTACTCCTACTTACTGTCCCTTCATCACTGCTGTTCCTGCTTCACAGATTTGCAGTGACTGGAAGAAAGCAGGTGCAAACAGCATAGAAAACAGTACTGGCCACAAACAAAACAAAGATGCATAGTACAAGACAAAAGGGTTAAATTATTGCTTTTTAAAAAAGAATTCTAGAAAAATCCTTAACCAGACTTGCACATTAGCTACAGTGATTTAGGATTTCCTAGCCTTCACTGACTAGCAGCTAGCAAGATTCAAGGAGTAGATGCAAGGGGATACCTACCCAATTCACGTGGAAAAATCACGGTAACGGTTAAACAACAACAAAGTCTGATTACTGTATCCAACATCAGCAGCGTGCCCAGCTCACACACACTCATCCTGGCACAAGTAGACGACAGACCTAGTCATAAGCATCCCATGAAAGGATTCCTTCCTGTTTCCCTGCCAACTAAGCGAATATATTGTCTAAACTTGCTGCCAGAACCCTTTCATCTCAAACACCGGAGGTTCTCCATGAAGTTGAACTAACGTCCGCCAACTCAACTTCTCATTCCAAGCACAGTTGGCTCAAACGCACAAGAGAAGGCAACTGAAAGCAACACTCTTGCCACAGTTAAAAGAAAGTCCCGAGCTGTAAACGGAAGGATGGATCCAAGATTCTGGCCAATCACTAGTAAATTACCCCATTTATTCTCAGTGGGCAGCTGCCATGCAAAAGTGGGCATTTCCAACTAACACATCAGAAATTAGAACCAACTGGATGTTTTTGCAAATCACCAGGAACGATGCACAATCACGTTATTATGTGACCCTAGTCGCATGCTTTGTTTTCAGCAGTTCAGTATGCAAACCTGAAACTTGCTTTGTTTACAGAAGACAGAACCAGAATAGACACTGACAAAAAAATAATACCTTATGAATTAATCTAGTCAGCAGTACTGACTATCTGATCAAGACTAAATCACAAGTTTACGAGTGAGTTTCCCTTCCAAATCTTATCAGATCAAGGGATGGGAAATAAATATCTTAGATCTTGTGGGCTGAAAAAACAGCTAACACCAGCCATGAGAGAATGTTGAGCTTGGACTTTTCCATGGCAGGTGGCCAGCTGGAAAGCTAAGCAATTTGACTGCATTTACAACAGGCATAACCCTGGGTATCTCAAAGAACAATGCTTCCTATGCCACTTCTACACCAAAGCATTTGTTGCAGGGTGCCCTAATGCTCCACCTTCTGTGGAAACATCAGACAAATTTCACTAAAACATGTGTGAGCTGATGTCTGTTGTTAAAAGGTGTTTATAAGGATTGGAAAGAGTCATTTATCCCTCACATTTACTTAAAAATTTGTTTTAAAAATATTTTCTCATTTTGTCTGTATGTATACAACCAAGACATTTTTAGATGTGATGTAGACTAAAATGATGGTCTTGCAAGATTCAGAAAGCTGCTCAGTACCTGAAAGTTAGGCTTTAGGTGGAAATCAGACTGAGGTAAAATGCAAGTTAAGTCTTAGTTGCACTCAGGTGTGCTATTTAACAGTTTGATTCCTATAAAACCAAGTGTGTAGGCAGTAGAGTGCAGAAAAAAAAATAAATTCCACCTTGCTTACATTACTCTGAAGTTTTTCACCGTGCCCATTACCTCAGCACTCAGCAGGCTCAACTACAGAGAACACAAGGCTTGCAAGTCTGAGGGATTCCTCAAGCCAGTTTGTGTCTGGTTTTCAAAGAATCATTTGCCCTAGAAACAAAAAAATTCTCCTTTTTCAATAATACCTTGGCATTTGTTAATTCTAAGAGACTGACCAACTTTGAACTATGAAGTGCACCATTTCTGCCAGCTATTACTATGCTTGCTTTCCCAGTGACTCCTCAAACCAGTGAAATTTCACAACACATACTAGCTTGCTCTCAGCACTGAGAAGCTACTCAACAATCTCATATTCACCCACTTACACTGAGATTGGTATTGCCTTTTATGAAGTCTGACCTTTCTGTGCACCTGTAAATCCCCTAGATCACTAGTGATCAAGTTGTCTCATGTCACATGCCAAGAACATTTATTTCATTAGTTCTTTTCTGTACTTCGGGTCTGTGAGAGCGGGTTTCACCCAAGAAGTGACTGCCCTCCCTATAACCTCCTCTCTCCCGCTCCAGAGCCAGTGACAACACCACATGTTGAGTCCAGCAGATGAGCAACAGTGAACCTCAAACAACCTTTGGTGATCTGAAATAAACTTCCCTTTCCATTCACAATCAAGTCAAGTTCTCTGTGATCTGATTTATAGTCATTATTTCAAAACACTTTTTATTTATTCACATCCAGTCACAACATATCAATTATTCCCACTATTCTCTCCCCTACTGGAGGTTGTTTCAGCATGAGTTGTTCTTCCAAATTTGCACTTAAACCTTAGCACTACTGATATTTTAGTATGAATATTTCAAGTAACCTGAACTTCTTTTTATTTCAGAATTTGTTCTCTTTCAAAACATTCAGGATTGCTTTGCCTGCATTTTTCACTTCTATCCACCGTACCACACAACTCACATCATTACTTTCACCTATGAAATCAAAATTGGAATGGATTTACCTGAGCTGAAAATTAGTTGTTCAGGTACTGATTCACTAAAGGATCAAACATCCCAGAGTGAAGACTCACAAGGTGAGATGGGGTTGGTAACTGCACGAACAACAGCTGTATTAATGTGCAACTCCATCCTATTTTCATGTGCATCTACAACCGAGTCCTTTGACACAGTCCTCAATCATTTTAAAGCTACTATCTTGAAGCTCAGGCTTATTAGAAATTACTTACCATGGAAGAAAAAAAGCCCACAAGTAATGTTGAAGTATCAAATGGAAAATTTTATTTTTATTCACCCTCACATGCATCTGCTTTATCCAAATTAACCACTATAAGCATCTGAAAACAAATCTAAATATCAAATAAGCGATTTGAAATAAGTGACTTAGCTTCCATCTTTAAGGCCTCATCTACCCAGGTAAATTAATCAAGCCACAGTGGAAACTGAAGTAGATTTAACAAACTTGTACAAGCTGTTGAGCAGACTAGCCTATTAAAGAAAAAATCCTAATTAAAGCCCTGGTCACATCCTACTGAACTGCAGAGGGGGAAACAGTCCAGCCATGCAGACGGCCATCTGAACTCCTCGCAACCTAGAATGCATGTGCTGGGCTGGGAGAAAGATGACAGAAAAAGAGGCTATAGTAGGTGGTTCTTTTGCCTCCTGCCCACATCTAACAGCATTACTGATTCAGTACTGTACTCTGACCAGACTGAAACTAGATGGATCAAAATACGCAGAACTCGGAGACAAAATTAAATGGGAAAGAGTTCCATCCATAAACCACTGTTTTTTCAGTTTGAGATTTTACCGAGTTCTCCAAAGTAGAATTAAGTGAATATCAAGGAAAGCAAGTCAAATTAAGAGGCTTTGGGGGTGGGGTGGAGAGCAGACCTTCTAAGGACAAACACCAACAGTTTGTTCAGGAGTAAAGCCAAGTGAAGCACAAGTCTGCCACAGTCTGAACTGCAGGAATCTGTGTTGTATACAGAGGAGACATTTGAAAGGTGTCAATAAATTACTTCAGAGCAACATGTTTTCCACCTTCTCAAACAGAAAATCTTGCATGATGTTTCCAAGAAGTTTTCCTCCCCTCCCCCAAATACTAAGTCAGTAATTCAGCAAAATAGGTTTACTCCACAAAGTCGCTTTAAGTATAGCTGCAAACTAACAAGAAGGTGGAGACCATGCTGCCTTCTGCCTTTGTAACAGAAAGCCTTCCCAGCTAGTGCAGGTTCAGAAAAAGGAGAAGCAGAGTATTGTGCTAACCTTACTCTTCTCCTTTGAGAAGACAAACAGCTCTGCTCCTTCTTTTAGTGTTCAATTATCAGCTGGTCAGTTTGTGGCAGTATGGAACCTTGAGAGATTTTCTGGAAAAGTATCATGTTCAGATGCATCCTTAAGTCATCTATGAAAACCTCCACTGTTGCACAGGTATCATTTCACATAAACTCAAAAGTCAAACACAGTGTTTCCTCCCTCCCTCTGCTCACCACCTCCTCTAAACTCAATACCTGTGAAGTGGAGCCTTGACTTTGAACAGTATGCAAACACTTCAGATACTCGGATAACTTGGGACACAAACATTTTCAAAACTAAACGGCATCCTCGAGGTACAGGCATCTTATTTTACCATCAAGAAAGATCTATGGAGGAAAGGAACCGCTGCTTGGATGAAGGATCAGCAAGATAAAGACATTGCCATCATTGCTTGGCAAGCACCAGGTCAAGGTGACTCGTGAAAAACTTGCAATGCCAGCTGCTTGTTCCTTCATCAACGCCACAGCACGTCACTACCTCGGCTGCGCTTACAATCATAGGGTTGCACTCTGCCTCAGATGAGCTTCCCAATTTACAGCACAGCTTCCAAAAAGCTAGCTGTGCCAACATAAGCAAGAGCGCAGTGCAAACCACCATTTCCTATTGCTCACCATGATTACTCTATCAGAGAACTACAGCCCAAGTTAAGCTCTATCCTTGCATGACACATTGAGTACAACCCTCAACGTTTTAAGGCAGAGTAGACTTGTTAGGGAGACAGCAGGAGCAGGGGAAGATAACAGAAGGAAAGTAGGTTAAAGAAAATTACAATCTTTTCAAGAAGTCACTGTGAAAGGATCAAGAATTGGATAGCTAGCAAGAACACAACACAGCCAACTGAGCAAGTCATCGCTACCTAACTATCCTACCTGCACTTTCCTTTTCAGCTTTCTACCAGGTCCTGTCTTTTGAAGACCATAGGCTCATTAAACATAATTCACTGTCAGTGTAACAAGTTAAGAACAACTTAAAATATCTGTTCTCTTTTACGTATAAAAATCAAGGAGATATGCTAGTAAGACTTCCTCATAAAAACATACCTAGTTTTTAATGTTTTTCTTATCTGTTCATCTGCGCTTGTTACTTCTTCTCAGTCCTACATAGCTTACTATAAACTAGATATTCAGGAAAGCATTGAAAAAGCTTGAAAGCATTCACTACCCATTATCCTGTTAAATTTAGTGACCCCTTTGAAAAATCCAAACCTTAACCTCTGTTTTTCCTCAAGAGAACATTTCAGAGAATTTGGAAAAACACTGAGATCACCCTTGTTCACTGTCCCAATTCTAAGTGGAAAGGACAAGGTCCGATACCAATAGGAAAGAAAGCTGAGTTGCTACAGAGAACATACAAATAAGGTGCAAAAGGCTGACTTGTAAAACTGGAACTTTCTGAAGTGCATTGTCAGCACTGCTCTTCTGAGCACAGAGTGAGCCATGTCAGGGAGATGGGCTTAACAAAACCATTCACCTCTTCTTTTGCAGTGCTTTTTTTTTCCCCACCTAATTTCCTGAAACCAGCCATAGGGTCAGAAAACCGCTAATACAGTGCACAGGAAGCAGCAGGAGCCCTCTCTCTTCTTCTCCACAGCTATGCCAGTCCTTGTTGGATCTCGAAGAAGCGCACATAGCTTTAATACACCAAAAGCTTCGAAAACCTGTATCATGGTAATACAATATAACAGTCTCCATTTTCAGCTGTATCTTAGAGACTGAAGGATTGAAACCAGTCTGACAAGTGAAGCCCTTCCACTAGAAACAATATTGATTGTTTCTAGACTTCAGTGTAAACAGATAAATATTAACATATATGTCTCTGAATAATACAGGTATTTTGTTGCAACTAGAATAAATGTTGTCCTCATATGCTACCATGGTTTTAACCTATGCATATGCTCATTACTTAATATATGAGCTCTCTCCTGCTTCCACCAAATTTCAGTAGGAACTGTTTATTAGATTCCCTTGGTCATCCAAAGGGTGCACTTTTAAATGTACTTAACTTGCTCAGACTTCTGGAACACATTCTCACTACTGGGAATCTCTACTGAGATACTGGTTGACAATTTTGAAGTCTCTTGAATTGCTGAGATCCATCAGAAACTTTCTGAACATGGAAATCAGACAGCATAATCAAAAGCTAAAGGCTGCTCACTGGGTTAGACTTGTCTCTACCCAGACCTCTCCTGCACACTGGAAAGGGATAAAGAGATTACTCCAGTGGTTTTCAGCTGCAGTTGGGTACTGGCTCAGACAGCCTGAACTGAAAGTTTCCTTCCTTGTTTCTCACAGCATGTGCCAGCATTTCTTGATGGGAATGCAAAGATTAATTACAGCTGTACTTGCTCTGAACAAATCCTTATATTCAATACAGTCCTGCAAGATTCAGAGTAGCGCTAATTAGGGCTTAGAACACCAATTCTGCAAAGACAGACATACTGAGTATTTTTTCTAATTATTTTATGCATACTAAAATTAAAGCTTCTTTATTCTCAAGAGTTGAGAGCCAAAAGGACTTTTCCAGTCTAAGAAAATTAGATTTTGTGTTTCAGTACTGTTGCAGAAGGTAAGACATCAAATTATAACCGCTACCACATGCATACAGAGAGAGGCAAGGATGAGTACAGTATTTATTCTGTAAATCTTTTGGGACACCCAGACAATTCTCTAATGGGCTCAAGCACTAAGAGGTAAAGACAGAAAAGTTTGTTCTTAATAAAACACACATAAGCAAAAAAAAATCTTTTAACTAGAAAAATGGCAATCATTAGGCAAGATGCAAATTCTCATAATGAATTTTCAACATGGGAGCTGTATCTATGAAGTCATTTCTCTCATTCACCTTAACCACACCAAAAATACAGTCAAGATTTATTGGCATCCAAGGGCCAAAAGCAAAAACTCCTACAGGCAGCCTTACACAGTACCATAAAAATACAAGGCTTTTTAATCTACCTCCAAGAACAAAAAAAGTTTAAAAGTAGGACCACACAAAGTCTGAATTGCAACCTTTTGCTATCCACAGACAGCAGGGCACTACTGAGGTGCATTAATGCACGGTACATTTTACAGACTTTAGAGGTGATTTTGCCTGAAGTTTTTGATCTTTAAATGAAGAAAAAAAAAAAAAGGAAAAATTGTAGAGTGCTGGGAATTCACTATACAGAGTACTGGAACAGCCAGTAGCACAGCTCTTTTTATTCAGCGTCTGTCTCAGTCCCCATATGGTAGGCATATCAATTTCTTGTTATCCACTTATTTATTATGTATGATCTGCTCATTACTTTCCAACTTATCCTCCCAATTCCATGCAGGCTGCATTTCATCCAGCTGTTGCATTTTGTCATAACCTAAGGCCAGGAGCAATTCATGGCAGCAATCCTTTTATTTTTCCACAGTGCATTTAGTACAGAGGGCTTTAATCCTTGGTTGAGATTTCAGGTAGGTACTGTAACAGATGGCTATTCTCTAACACTTTTCCATTCGCGCTGTTTTGAAAAGGTCATAATTCACGACCTTTCTGGTTCTTGTTATTTCTCTCCAATAGTAGAAAGTATTTAAGAACAGCTAATAACCGTTTTACCCATCACACAGCTTTCCATGGATGGTTCTGCTTGAGAGAATGGCTTCTCCATTGAGAAAGGATATTGCACAAGCGGATTTTCCTAGAATTCAAAATGATTTGCAGTGTAAAATGATCTACGACCTTTGATTCTCTAAATGGTTTTGAATCCAGCCTACTCTGAACGCAAGTTCTTCTCACCTCTTGCTCCGTGGCACTTAAAGCAAAACCGAGATTATCAAGTGAAGCATTCCTTGGTGTAGGTGACAGACAACGTGTTACGAAGGTATCCCTCAACTCTGCCTCCTGCTCCAGCTTAGTCCTGAATTTGAATCTTAGTGACTGTCAAGAGACACTAGCACTGGTACAGCCAAACACCATGCTGCTCAAGGAGTTATTCTGGTGGCAGTGGGCCCATTAACATATCTCATTTAAGCATTTATTTTTAGAATACTGCAAATATAATAGGAGACTGAGCATTTAACTTCTGCAGATGCAAACTGACAGACTACAGAGTATTAAGCCAGTATCCACAGAATTTTGTGCAACTGTTTCCAGGTGCGTTTTGCTTTATGTTACCTCTCAATTTTTAATAAAACCCAAACTATAACTCACTAACTCTCACCTCCTTTAACAAAATGCCACTTTTGTTTTAGAGTTCTTACTTGAGACTTTGATCTGAAAAAAATTTCCTATTTGGTCTTAGAGACAGGATTAGAAGGCCAGGGACTCCAACTGCTAATCTTTCCTACTACAGACCAGCCACAATGCTTTGCAGTATTATACTTTAACAATCAATTAGCTTCTTTTGCTATACAAAGATGAGTCAAACTCTGTAACTTGACCATAAACTTTTGAGGTCTTGGGATTAGAGGACAGAACTACAACTAAGAATTTAAATCTGGACCTCTAGCACTTAATTGCCACAATACTGGCAATAAAACCTTGTTTAGATATTCCACTGAAGAGAAACTTCTCCATAATTCACTATATGAGTCCAGAACAGGATATTACTCAAGCTGCATAGATAAAGTCTCCAAGTTAATGATCTTCTAAGTTAATATGGCATCTTATGTCAGATTAAGCCACTGTTTCAGAATTCTAACATAACAAAATCAGATTATAACAGACTATTACTGTTATTTTTATAACAACAAACAAGTGGTGAATTTAAGGGAAGGCTTAGGTTATATAGCACTATCATTCCTTAGCGTAATAGCTAAATTCAAACAGGCCTATTCACCATCCACAGCTTCACAATTAGCTTTAAAAAAAAATAATGTAACATTGTTAAACGCAGATGTACTTGACTTTCAGCACTAACATGGTGTAATTACAAAATACCAAGGCTCAGCAACAGCAAACATGAGTTTCTGGTTTGCAGCATTACTGTCAATTGTTTTAAAAAAAAAATATTCAGGGTCAAAGTGGTATGTCCCATCCAGATCTTGAAAAGAAAAAATCCACATAACTTTCTCAGCAATAATTTAGTTTCACAGGATTTCTGCAAACTAGACATACTCAAGCAAAGCTCATAAGTAATTTGGCAAAGAGTTGCTGTCTAGTCCCAATTACATGTATTAAATGGTAAGAAGATTTTCCATGCTGGCATTTTGAACAGCGTGGCTATTTCCTTGGTAGATCTCACCAGCGTTGGTCAAGCCACAATAGATTTCACTGATGAAATATGCAAGTTTCATGGCTCTGGAAAAAAAAAAATCATCCTTACAGAGAAAGCAACGTTCATAGCCCCTGGAGGAAGCTCATATTCAAACAGTAGTTTGCAAAAAGAAGAGCTCATTTTTGTGTTATGGCCAATTGTATAAGCTGGAGTTGATTTGAGTATTTCCTCAAGAGGAAGTGCATTAGCAAGTGCATTACGTCGATACCAGGCACAAGTACTCCTGCATTTCAGTGCTGTGGCATGTATGTTGAAAGAAGAGTAAAATGCTTAGAAACATGCTTTTAAGGCTAACTCTAGTCTGCCCTTGCATCTTACAGGCAAATGATGAGCTCAAAACTTTTAACTTAAGGATTCAAGAAATCTCTCTTAAAGCGCACTGAAGAATTCTGACAAGAGCCCACTCCTGTAGTTTTCATTTAACATGCCACTTCAGAAGTCACTTACTCCTCATGTCAAGTCAGTACTTTGCTTTGCTGCCCAACCTCTCAGTTCACTTGGCTTATAGAGGCAGTCAAATGCTGCCACATAACCTCCATATGCTACAGCAGCTGCTATATAGCCTATCTCCTGATCATCTTACATTACTGCCATACCTAGTATTTCTGTACCAAAATAAAGCCATTTAAGCAGTTTTTCCACTCTGTATCAAGAATTAATGGGAATGACTACTGCCTCATCTCCACACTGCCCAAAACACACAGCTGGCTGCTTACGAGGCTTTGAAGCCATCAGCTCCTTGCCTAAGGAGAATGCAGCAACAAACCTATACTAACACAAGGAGCAGGCTGTTCACTGTGCAACATTTCCAGCATGCTATCTGTTCTGGCAGGCATAATTTAACCACTTCAATTTATTTCAAGTGTCTGCTTAGAGGAAAAAACCCACATAGTTAATTCATAGGGGAGTGACTTGCGTCCTATTACAAATATCCCCAAAACTCCCACACCTCAAAACACCCAGAGAAAGGTGAATCGATACAAAAGAAACGGTCTTTAAAACATTTTCCAGAGTCTTCCCACATCCAAGGCTTCAGAGGCTCTTAGTATTTGAAGTATTACTGGAAGTGTTCCATACAATTCCCTGTGCAGAGATCTAAAAATAGCTATGAACACAGTAGTAAGTTTTTGTCTATATTTGCAAGCCCCTTACTTCCCTCTCAGGAATCGCTACTTCCCATTAATGCTGACTTTTTTTTTAAAGGAGCTTTTAAAACATAAGAAATCCTTTCAACAGTTCAGTGAACATCAGTAATAATAACAAGAATACAGCAATAATAATTAAGTTTAAATTGATACTCTAGCAATGGATCATTAATATATTCTATACATTAAGAATAATTGCATTAAAACAGTTGTCTTTTGCAGCATCCTTGGATGGCCATGCTCTTTTCTGTATCAAGAGGGCGAGTATCTGTAAGCACAAGTCAGAAGCTAGTCTGGCTGCACGTGAATAACTCAGAACAGTTGCCTTAACCGCAAACACTCATTCAAATAAAGACACTACTATGATAAGCGTAGTTGGGATAAAGATTTAAAAAAATAACAAAACACATTGCGCACGTTTAAAAAAACTGATAAAACAATGCCAATTTTGTTTTAAGAATTGATGAAGCCAGATGATGGCCTTTGCAGATCTGCTTACTGTTAGCTTAAGCTCTGTAACAGTGCGAGCACACAATATGTATCTGTTCTGAGCATAACAAAAGTATTATTTTCTTGCCTGACAAGTCCTATTTGTCCCATCTTTACCCACAACGACATGAAGCACACCAAGCTGCAAGAAGTCAAAAAAGTAGCTAACCTTGCTTCAGATTTTGTTTGTTCTGGACACATTAAAACAAAAGCGAATGGCTTCTCACATCCTCCCACTAGAGACCTGGGAGGAAGAAAAAACCAACAAAACAAAAACCACCTGACCAAAGCAATTCCTCTCGGCCTTAGTCTCCATCATTTATGACATAAAAGGAAACATCATTTATGAATGCAAAAAAGCTTGCAGATTATCATACATGCACCTGAACTCCCAAGTACAGCGAAATGCTTGTTACTAAGCGCAATATAAAACTGAAGAAGCTTTCACCCTTTCAGCTAAACCGTAATAGAAGTCCCAAGGTCCTTTGTCTGAGGAAGCCATTCAAAATAGAATTTGTCTCCACCTGCTGGCAATGAAGAATTAACACCCAGTTGCCCAAACTGCCACGGGCAACCTCAAAAGAACAAATGTTACAGGACTCTGAGACACATGATAAATGTATTCCTTTCTAACATACAGACAGAAAACGGGGTAGGATAATGAGGGCAAGGCAGAAGAGAGAAGAATCACATACTGATTACAAAGGAATTCCTATTCTAGTAGTTAAAAAACGAGGACGGAGACGTGACAACGTAACCAAACATACAATGAAGCTTTTGTCCCCAAACTACTTGGCTTGCGTACAAGGAACAGAGGAACTTGGGTCGGTGGGGACAGGCTGAGGCGGGGGAAGAGCGAGAGGCTGATGTTTGTGAAAAGAAAGTGAAATTGGTTAGTCTGCTTTAAGAAAGACGGTAAAGAAAAAAAAGCAAAAAAGCACCCTGCTATTGTAGAATCCACCCACTCACTTTTGAAAGGCTCAAAGACCCAGACAGGGATTTACAGCCAGCACTTCTAGGCACTGAATATGAAGCAGAAAACACTCAAATGCCCAGAGGCAGCTTCTGTGGTCCCAGAGAAGAAGCTTTCAGACTGTATGAGGTTATGATCAGAGCCATTTTCTTTCAACAAGTTCGCTACTGCTGAGTCAGTCATTAAGCTCAGCATTACAGACCATAAGACACCTGTACACTGCAATTTTCAGCTCTAGTTAACCAACCAACATGTTTTACTCTATTTTTTAAACAGTCACACAACTTCCTGGAGAAGTATAGAGAGTTCAAAAGCAGACCAATATAATCCTACGGCTTAGAAGCCAAAATAACCACAATAATAAAAAAAGAGCTAGTGTTCAGTTGACTTTAAGACCAGGGTGAAGAAAATGCAAGTGCTGAGCAAGGTTATTATTTCAAACATCGTTCAGAAGCATTCAGAAAGATCATAGTAATGTAAAGCTTCAAAATTTTGGTGATGATTTTAAAACTATTATAAAGATGAGAAATTCAGTTCAAACCAACCATATGCCATTTAATAGCTCACTAAGCAAGGGAGTGCTGATGCAGAGGTTTTCTTTAGCCTTAGTTAAAATCCGTTCAGAAAAGACTTATTTTCTCAGAGTCCACTATATCTGGCTTCTATTTATTTACATGAGTCTATATCCAGCAAGGGTTTACACTAAATGAAGGTATGGGTTTATACACATCGTACAAATTATAAATAAGACATCTCCTTAAACCACCTGCTTTCCTTAAAAAGTTCTACAGTTTTAACCTTTTTTTTTTAAAGGAATTGTACTGCTGCTAATCCCCGTGTACTCAGGGAATCAAGACTTCTACGGAACCTAGAAGCGAGGCATGGAAACTTGTTCAAGTTATTAAGGTCTTATAACTTGTTCAGTGATCAATCCAGAAGTAGCATTTGTATCCTTGAGAACAATCTATTGCATTTGAAAAACTTTTATGCAGCAAGTACTTTTTATTTACAATTGAGGTACTTTATAACCTCCTGGCGATGCCGCCTGCACAGTGAAATAATAGCACCCAGGATTTTCAAGTTGTTAGCATCGCAGATGCACGCAGTGGGACTGAGTTACACAGGATTTTTGTAGTACACCGGTTCGTTGCACTATTGACAATTTAACAGTTCTGGTGCCTGCAGCAGTTCCAGTTGCCCCAGTAACATTAAACAGGTTATATGAACGCCATCCAAAAAGGATGCATGATAGAACCATACCATGATGTCAAAGATGACAGCATATTAAATGATCACTTGCATGCCTGTATGCTTGGTTTTTGTGGGGCTTTTTAATTTTTTTGGTATTTCCTGTTTAATCCTCAAAGCCAGAGAATGCAGAGGTAGGCCTACTAGTCTTGGAATGCTATTTATTCAAACTGAACTTTTTTTCCAGTTTGATGCAATTTTATTGCTAACCAGTACAGGAATGAACCTTCCACATGATCCCAATCTGGATCTCCCCTTAAAAGCAAAACCCATGTTTGATCATAGCATTTCCCAGGGAAAAAAAAAAATTCTTTACAGGCTGCTGATGCAATTACTGCTTATTATACTGGATGCTCTTAGTAGTCGTCTCATGTTAAATTCAAGTTCCCTGTGGCATGACCCATCTTTTTATTCCACATTTGAACAGTGCTTAGAACAGCAAAGTCTTAGTCTGTGTCTACAGACACTAGGAATTATGGAACAATTAATTTATCTTCTCTTCCCTCTGCACATCCTCCCCCCCATCCCCACTGCTGTAACATGGAAATTGTTACATTCTTAGCCTAAGGAAATGAGGTTTATACAATCATCCTGTGACAATTTTACCTAGTCATTTCATTTATTCTTTAGCCATTTACCAGTCTCAAGATACTTCAGAGACAGATTTCAAAAATATGCAACAACAAGACTCAAAAAGGCATCTTATTAGTGGAGGCGGATGAGTACCTAAGGGCTGCAACATGAGTTTAACTACAGCGTTAGACAGCAGAGAACCCACGCAGAGGAGCAGCATGAAGAAACAAACTACAAGAATTTCACCGCTAATTTCTCTAGTTTTTCAATAGCTATACAGAGTTCCTTTGTAAGAGTTTAAGGGAGACTACACAAAGCCATGTGTATCTTCTACCTAACTCCTCTAATTAATCATTGATAGCATAACCAGGCATGAAGAATTTCACCTTTAACTGCCTCTTTTTTTTTTCTTTTAAGAAAAGCTGAATCAAGTTTGGGGACAGAACACCCAAAACAGAATTCTATCTGCAGATTAAAGCATAATTAATGTCAAAATCATAAAGATACATTTATTAGAACAATTAGGATATCATCTCATATCATCTTCCAAGAAAAAGTAACAGTGGTACTAAGGTGCATGGTACCTTGTTTCACTGAACAGAGACGAAAAAGAGAAAAAAGCAACTCCATCTTGTACACAGGAAGAAAAAGCAGTGGATTATGAACAGCTGTCAGAAACATATTCCATACCAGAAGTGCAGTTATTTTGGCACAAGAGCATGAAAGTCTAGTAACAAGAAAGCAAGGAAGATAGCACGTTTTTAAGCTCACTGTCATCTTTCAGTTGCTTATCCAAGTTTCACTTGCAGACGTCAGGATGAAGAGAAACAGTCAAATAGCAGCAGCCGGAATGGGTGTTGCATTCACTTCAAAAGATCTGCATGCCGGATTAGTTTGCCAGTATCAATATAGTGCAAGCTGGCAGGACTGGAAAGTTGCAAATTAAGTGTGCCTTCATCAGTGACCTACTATGAACAGACCGACTGAGCTGTTAAAATATTTTTAGTTCAACCAATTCCTGCCTTTTTTGGTTCCTCTTGCTCTTCCAGTTTATCCAGTCGTGCACTTTTCCACTCCCTCTTACTGTCATGTAGTTTTTCAAGTTTGGCTCCAATTACCACTTGTTTCTGCTGCTGAAGCGCTCAGATTTACAGCGTTACTACAAATGGCTCATATGATGGCTAAATCTTGCACGTAGCAAGCAATCTTTCAACTGAAGAGAGATTTATACAGCAGGGAACTTTTTTCCTCCCACCATGAAGATGGATGTACTCACCAGCTGATACTCGCTCCGACGGCTGAAGGCCTCCTTGATTCCCGAATCCCTCCACAGTGCGCCCAGTGCAGGTACATACAGCTGGAAGGTGGCAGGCTCTATGGGCATTCCAGCTTTGTTTTCAAAAGCCATCAAAAACATTCCATGCTTCTCATTCTCGGTGTACTGCCAAGGGATCCCCAGTTTGTCCCGTGCATCAACCAGAACCCTGCAGCCCTAAAGAATGATTCAGATAAGAAAGTCAGTGATAAAAACATTAAAGTGTAAAAGAACAAGAGGTACTTGAAGTTGTTTTTTTTTTTTTTTTGACACTATTCTGATATGACTGAACTCAGGAGAGAATCATAAACATTTTTTATTGCAACATCTCCCACAGAAATAAGATAGAAGGAGCTGGCTTGTGTAAGTAGCTTAGCCACAATCTATTTCTCCAGGTGGAAAAAAATATTAGCAGCAACAGCTAGTTTCAACAGCAATACTATCAACAGATAATAAAAGTAAACATAAAATGTGTACGAAAAGTATCTGGGAACCAACGTGTGATCCTCATAGCTGTAAAAGTAACACCATGCCTGAAACCGTATTTTTCCATCTTTTTCTTTGCATTTGGGTTTTAGATACCAAAAAGAACATACTAGCTTTCTCAAGCATTAGGAGATCAGAAGAACATTAAAAAATATTGTTTCAAGACCATACTGTATATTCTGGTGAAGTATATTGAACATCCAAAACTAAGGAAACTTAGTAACTTCCAGTGCTGTATGCATCTACCAACTAGTTAAACACTTAGGTAAAAAAGTTACCAACTAGCAAGGTCCAAAAAGCATGTGGCTGTAAAGCACAGGTTTGACACCATCTACTCGGATGCTACACAACACAGCTATCCAACTTTACAGATTTCTTGAAAGTTTGCTGTAAATGAGCACCTTCTGCTGAGACACTTTCATCCAAATGGCTACCTCCAGTAGGAAAGCCCAGCAGCAAGAGGACTGAAGACATGGCATAGATTTCAAGCTACTAAGCTCAGCAAAGCAGGTGCAGTTTTCCATAAGCATCAGCTTACTTTTTGAACTTGCTACACATTTGCTAAGAAGTCATGACAGGTAGGTTTTGGTACTCTAATTCTGGGGAAAAAATCTGGAAGGAAAGTGATCTGGTTCTCAAATTTAACTCAAGATTACCAAGACTGCTTAATTCCACATTTTGCACATTTTATGGAAACTTAATTTCATACTCATGGCAACAAGCCAAACACATGAGGTTAAGTAACTTTGAAACTTCAGACTTGAATCTAACTGCACCTATACTAAATAGCTTCAGATGGCCAACAGTTATTTTTCAGTTGTAAACACCATTTTAATAATGGATAGATCTGTTAGCGGTGGCTTAGCATCTCAACTACCATCTAATTCACAACTAAAATCTGCGGGTTATATTAAACTACTTTTCTCATTCCGTTGATCTTTTGAGTTTACAGTTTATGAAAGTAAATAAAATCAAAAAACAAAATTGAAGTTCTGTTTCCACAGCTATTCACACAGAACTCCACATTATTGGACTGGTTTTTTTTTTTTTTTTTACATACTTTGAGCTATCAGGACTGCATGTATGTTTTCTTAACACTTGAACCTTTAACCTCTCCAGTCCTTTAACAACACCACACAACAAGAACAGTAACTTTCCCAATGGAAATTAAGATTGGAGAGGGAAGTGAGAAGCAACTTAGTGTGAGTGTCACAGAATAGGAGCTCAAAGCAAAGCATCATGGCTGTCACTATGCTACAGTGCTCCTGAAGTGCAGTTTCCCAAAAATGTAAATATTTACGATTCTCCAGTGATTGTTACTTTCCTTTTATAAAGTAGAGAATATGTCTCTACAATACCATGAAAAGACTAAAATTGAATGTATTTACAGACTGCTGCTTTAAATTCCAGACATAACTATTTAGTAACTGTCACACAGACCAAAAACAAACTCTCAGTGCTAGTTACAGAGTTTATCCCTTTATTAACAGAAGCCTTTAGATCTGCTTTATTTGAATGGTGTTAACAACATAAGCATGAAGAAAAAAAACCACACACCACACTTAGAAGGTTCTGTCCCTGAATTGCAGATGCCTGCACAACGTCTCAGGACCTCAGACACTTCTGCAAACGCCTCACTTGCACGGAACACCATCCCAGGTGCAATTCGAAGTCACTGTCAGCTCCCCCCCACCCCAAGTGGAGAACTCCAGGATCAAATTTATTTCTAAAGCATTGCGGTAACCAAGACTGGTGGGACACTGCTATTTCTGGGTGTTTAATGCTAGGTCTCTTTCTGTTCAGTGAGAAGAAGCGTCTATGAACAGAAACAGTTAATCGGCACTCTGTGTCGGCCAGCGATCTCCATCTCCCCGCGAGGGCCCTGCGCAGCTCCCAGCCCACACAGGCCAGCTCTGACCTTTCACCTGCTTCGCTCCAGCTCTCTGCAACCATCTCCCCCGCCGTTCGCTCCGCTTCTCTATCTTACAGCTTTCGGGCTGATTTAACCCTTACCCGTCTTGCGGCTACCACAGTCCCTTCAGAGCGTCTCAAAGGAACAAGGGCAAGATCGCACAATTCCTGCTGGGATAAAGCGGTAGTGCGCCCTCGGTCTCGGTGCATTTCCCCACACTGTCGCTCTGCCTTTTCCTGCTCCCACTGGAGATACAGAGGATCTCGAGAGACTCTTGTTAAGGAAAGTTTCATCATTTGTTTGGAGGAAACCACAGAACAGAGTTTCAATCAAGGGCGTAGAGACTGCTCCAGTCCCAGAATAGTCACTTATCTGCTGGCTGCCGCTCCTTGGAAATGCAGGTTTGAATCTCCGTGGGGCAAGACAGGGAACTAAACTTAGACCTCACAGCCCCTCTGCAAGTGCATTAACTACCATGAGGTTACCCATGGGGAGCGCGTAGCATCAGCACCTTCCTGGGACTGTCTGAGAGGGAGACATGGTTACCATCAGATCACGTACAGAGCCCGATCTGGAACAAAGTGGCAGATTCAGATGTAGATACACCAGCATTAGCACTGCCAAAACAGAGACATACAGACATACAGAGAAGGTCACTTTTAAACACTGAATGAAGAACATAAAAAATAGGAAACGGGTTAGCAGGGATTGCTGTCCTATGCATACGCACAGCAACAGCACCTCTCAAAATCAGAATCTGTAGAACACACCAGCTTGCGATATACACCTAAAATGCATCAGGAGTCAAAGCTTTATGTAAAGAGCAAAATAGCCAATGTTTCTTCCCCCACCTCTTAGCAGTTAAAAGTATTTGTGACTCAGCAAGATCCCCAGTAAAGTGGATCTAGACTTGACATTCCTCCATCTCTGCAAAACAGTTCTATAAATGCTACAAGCAGATGTCAGAAAGATGAGGAGAAAGAGAAATTGCCAAATTTAGATCCCATGTATTGTATTCTCACATTTCAGAGTTACTGGTAACACTGTTTTTTTGCTGCCACAAGGAGTTTTTGACAATCCTTTCCCTGTTAATCTGCGGTACAAGTTACCATAGGAAAGGTTCCCTCTTTCTGGAAACACATTCAGAACACTTTCCACACGTCCTTCCTCCAAAAAGACCATCATGGGAGATAGCCAGAGAGTCACTTTGTCTGTAGGTAAGACTGCCTAGAAGTTTATATGTGCTGTTGATGCCCAGAGGTAAAAATTTCATTTAGAAGATTAAATTTAGTTAGAATTCCTGGAATTTTCACTTATTATAGAATGAACAGAATAGTTTAACATATTTAATAATAAAGTATTTATCAAAACTGAATTTGGACTTAGACACCATTGGTACAAATAAGAAGAAAAACCCAAACAAGTCTTATCACATGTGCAACACTCCCTCCTGAGCTCTAACGACGAAGGTAACACCAGACTATTTTCATTGCAGAGCTCATTTCACAGTAAACCTTCCCAACACTGCTATGACAGTTTTTCTGATTTTCTACTACTATAGAAAATGTTAATTCACTTTTTCATTCAGAAGACTGAATATTGCCGATTACCATTCTGTTTTTAAGTTTGGAATATGAAAAAAAAATGCGGCAACAACTTTTGATACAAAATAAACTTCTGAACAGTTCAACCGACCTAAAGCTTTGTGCTGCAATCAAAGCAGGGCACAGAACAAGCACAAGTGGAAAGAACTGAAATTCACAAATAAGGATAGTGTCAGGCATTAGAAAATGGCAAAATAGCAGCATGTTGGAAGCACCAGTTAGGGAGGAAAAATAGGAAGTTCTCTGTTCCATTATGAATAAGTTAAAAATTATTATGAAAATCACTGTAAAAATCCCTGGCACGCACAAAACCTGAATGGAGATAGGGTAGAACAGGAAAGGGTGTAACAGGAGCGTGACATGAGATCGAACTCATGAAGTATTGTATCTTACACAGAAGCAAACACTAAATAGATCTAGAAAGCCACAGCTTCAAAAAAAGATGACTAAGGCATGATAGATCAGAAGTCTACAGAAATTACAAACCACTTGGAGAAAGGGAGTAGAAAAAGACTATTCCTTCCCCATCCCCTGCTACACAAGTATGAGTGGTACAGCAACAGTTATCAAACAGAAGGTTAAACTAAAAGAAGGGTTTTTCCTACACACCCCCCAGTGAGACAAACTCATTTACATAGGATGTTGGCCAAAAGTATAAATGGACTCAAAAAGCAATCAAGACAAAATGATGGAAGAAAGGTCCAAAAAGGACTATTCGATTACATTCCAGATGCAACTCCTGGCTCAAGAAGTTTCCAAAATCAAAGGCTGCCAATAGCTGGAAGAGTATACCAAAGTATCACATTGCTCTGTTCTCGTACCCGTTTTGGGGCTGGGTTTTTTTTTTTCATGTCAGAGACAAAGCGCTAGATCCTTGGCCTGACAGAGCACAGCTGTTAGGCACTAACAGAATGTTTGCTACTCACCAGCAGTATGAAGGTTTTATCAGCATTTGCACAAATGCTCGTTACTAGGACTGGCTCAAATGTATTTTTGAAAGCGTTCTAGCTTTGAAAAAAACCCGGGTTGCCTTGTATTTTTAAATAATAATTAATTAAAAATTATTTTGTGGGAATTATTAGAAAAGTTATCGCCAGCTAACATCACTTGAAGCCAGTGATGCTTGCCAATACATGAAAAGAAGTGTTGCACTACTTAAAGAGCAGCTTGATTTAAGAATATCTTACATTAGTTACATTACTACATAAACCACAGCATTCACATTTTAAATTATTCACATACTCCAGTACTTGAAGGATATGGGATTTTAAATCTACCTTGGATAGTTTTGTGTCATTGTGATTATCCTAAAAATCCTGCACCCTTCGCCAGATGGACCAACTCAGAGGCTGAGCGAACACACCACCGTGAAGCACCAAACGCAGAGAGGGAACGAGGCGGGGCGGGGGGGGCACTCGCTGATAAGCAAGGGGAAGTTCTTCCATGTGCAAACCAACAGTCAAGTGATCAAAAGATTTGATTATTCTAGTCAAGTGTCTAGAGAGAACTTGCGAAACTACTTACAGTTTGCATACAAACAGAAAAGTCTCCTACAGTGCACTTTCTCAAAATAATTTTAAGGAACTACTACAGGGTATGCGATCACAGACAACACAGTAACCGTTACACATGAAATACTGCCACAGCTCCTTTTTAAGCTTTTACCATTAGTCCACTGCTCAACCTCATACCAAAGCCCTAGATCTCCAGCATCTATAATTACTTGCGGAAACTGTTGTTGAGAGACAAGTGCTGATCGCTGCTGAATACTCTATCAGGGGACTCCGAGTCACAGCTAAGAGGCAATGCTGTCTTCTCCTATGGCTGTAAACCAACACGACAGGGAGATTCAAACGTGTTTCCTACTACGTGTTTTTCCTCCTTGTTATTGACAAGGAACTGGCAAAGCCTGGGGATCACAATTCACAGAGACCAATATAAATCTGAGCTAATGCCAAAACGAGTGCTCCCATCTTGGCAAGGTATTTCTAATCCACCCTTTGAGCCAGTGGACCAGTACAAAGCGATGCAGCTATACGAACACAGGTCCAGCTGGACCGGCAAGTCTAACTGTACTGAAAAAACCGTGACAGCTCCGTGATCACTGGTGCCAATACAAGAGAGAGAAAGCTGAATCACACAGCCATAGATGGGACTGGACTTTTCAGCAGCAACGCCTACTGGCAAGTAAAGAAAGATGATAAAGTGCAACCCAGTTGTATTTTTAGAAAACATCTCAACCTTCTAAAAAAGACATTTTCAAATACAATTTTTAAAAATAAAGTTGTCAGTGTTTGCAAATATCGTCGCATGCACTTTTTATACATTGCCGCCTGGAACACTTGGAAGAAGGTGATCTACTACTAACAAAGTAATGGCAAGACAATCAGATTTTTACAACACGCTATCGTAAAAGCATCAACGGTGTTTTTATTTGATCTACGTCCTTGGAACATTACAGCCAAGCAGCAGCCAAGAACCCAATGTCATTAAGGATAATGTTTCATATTACAGAGGAGTCAGTCTAACAACTAGGTACCATCAAAAGGGGCACCTCTCCTGGTAGTGTAGACCCACCTTCCTCTGTTCGATAGGTTTGTTATTTGCCTGAGCCCACAAGCCAATCCAGTGAGCAAACATCACCAAAAACCTAGTCATTGTATAGAAAAAGTGGTTTCCACCACCTGTACTAGTTTGCTGTAAGGTGAGACAGGCACAAGGGTAGGGGTGGGAGCAGTACCAGTTAACCCAGTTAGACAATGAAAAGGCTCACCAGTTATGCATGTATTTTCACCGTTCACATAGTCCAGTACCACCCAGGTGAGAGCAGGATAAACAGTAAAGATGACCTACCTTCCAGCTCAACACACAAATAAAAAATGGGAACAAAGGGGAAGTGTCATTTACTTAGTCCACAGGAACACAAACATTAAGAAACATTTGGATTAGCCACTGAATCTCTGAATTGGGAGCAGCAGTGATGTCTGCTTGTCTGGAAACTCTGAAAAGAGTCCTTGTCTTTGACTGAATCCAGCAAAATGACGATAAATGCAGCAGAAGAAAAATACTCTCACTGCAAGCTTTACTTGCAACTAGGCACAAAGTAGGGAGGAGATGACCTCAGAGGTGACGACTGGTGCAGGACCTTAAAAAAAAGTTCTGAGTTAACACTTTCAGAATTACATTACCAGATTTCTCCTTTTCCTGAGACCATCACACTAATATCCAGTTCATAATTAGTTCATGCTTTCAATGGAGCGGAAGCAGCATCTGCAGTTCCAAAAGCATCCCCATCAAGTTTTGCAAGACCCTGTCATGCTGCCCTCATAAATATACTGCCACAGTACCCAGCAGATGTGCTGAGACAGAAGGGAAGGGTAGAGAGGGAGGGGCCTTCAACGCTAGCATAAGACCAGTTCCTCACCCTCACAAGGGCAAAAAACACCCATGCAAGTGAAGGAAACTAATTTGAAGACTCTACAGCCTCCGATTCCTCCTAGCTTTTTCTCATTCTAATTTGTATTGAACTTACTTTTTCAAACAATGCGTACTAGTTTGCCTTTGCTCCAAAGTTTTCTTGTAAACATTCTTAGTAGCACAATTTGCTAATTTCTTTGCCAATACTGTTTCCAAGTTAATTATAAAAATATATGTATACTCAACCAACTGAATATAATGTAAGCTCCCAAATTTAGTCACTCAAGTGATTAAACTTTTGTCTGGAAAACATCAAAGTATGTGTCTACAGTCTCCAGGGACTAACTCATGTTCTGCAATACTAATGACTACATCACAAGAGCATTGTAAGCTCTGTTTTGGAGCAAAAAAGAATATTTATCGCTTACTATTGGCCATTACTGCTTTTCCACTATCCACCATGATGAAGACAGATTGCTCTCCCCTAGCCCAACCAAGAGACACTCCAAACGCAAAGAGACCACCGGAGCTGATGGAATTTATATTTAAGACACAGAAAATACATCAACTGGAACTTCGGAAGAGTTTCATAGATTAAACGAACCTGGAATGGAAAGTCCAAAAAGAGTCAGAACAGTTTTTTCTTTTCTACATATTTTTGTGAGTATTATTTTTCATATTGAAATAACCACTAAACAGTAAAAGCACAAAGCAATCAGATTTAAATACCAGTTCTATCACGGAGCTTTAGCACTTGCACACTAAGTTTAACGGAAAAGCTCCTAATCAGCCACAGTTCATACAGAGTACTCTCCTTGTCATTCCTTTCAAAAGATGCTGTCCCAGCAGGAATGAGATTGACACTGTCCTGCAACCAACTACTCCAGTACAGCTAGATCCCAACTCTGAAGTCACAGATTGTGTGTCACTGTCATCACCTCCTAACGGGTTACCAAATTCATTTGCACGTAAACCCAAGGAAATGTGTAGTCAAATCAATTTAAAGAGTAACTAGGGTTCTCAAAATGGGAAGTTGTATTTCCCCTTCATTTCTAAGCTATTAGAAGAAATATATTTGCATTACAAATGACTGGATAATTCGGCCACTTAAAGTGTAGCTCCCAAACAAATTCAGGAGTATTCTTTTCCCACTTCCCAGAGTTTGTATCTGCACTCAGCTGAAACTCACAGGCTGCAAGGGAATTTTCTTGTTTTGTTTTTCAATGACACAAGGTACATCTACCTTACAGTCAGAGACCATAAACACAACATAAGCCCATTCAAGGTATACAGAGTACCTGCGACAACGAAGCAGCAGCAGTCCAGGTTTAGTATTGGTTGCAGAAGTCCAAAGTTATTCTTAAAATGGACTTCAGCACAGGCTACTCATTTTGCCTGCTCTACTGTCACTCATATTCAAACTGTCAAGGACCAACGCTCTCGGGTATGCCCACGTGTATTGCAGCTGCACTCAAAGTCCCAAAGATGTATCCTCAGGGAGTTTTCATGTTCAAAATCTTTGGTTGTTTTTTCCCCACCCAGAGCCCACAAATGAAGTTACACATCATTTCCTGAGTAGTCCTTTCCTCCGCAATTCCAGGCTTTTCAATTCCTTAAGCAATCACCACAATTTGGGCCACAGACAACAAGAAAACATTCACAGATGTATCAAAACCTTGAGCTGGCCTTCCCTTTTTCAACATGGAAACTAACATTACCAAAAACCTCAACAGATTATTCTTCAGGCTTTTAAAAGCTGATTTTTTTTCTCTTCAGATTGAAATCTCCCAAACAAGCTGGTGCAAGTACCACTCTGGTGCTTGTAGATTACTTCAGTTATTTTCTTATGCAGCTAAACCAGGTTTTTTCAAGCAGCATGATATTCTCATACTTGAAACAAACAAAAAAATATTTAGACAAGGAACATCAGAGCCATGATTCATTAACTGTTATCAAAGGAAGCAAGTAGAGTAGCAAGGCCAACCCATCTGTTTTAGAAGGTATCGAAAGAGTACTCCTTCAGCTACAGTTGGAAGGCACCAAAATGCTCAAGTAACACCACCGGCCATTTCTTAGATTTGAAACTTAAGGTACACAAATGTTTTCCAGGTTCCTCTGTATTTCCAAGAGTCGCCTTAAAATTCATGCTGCAGCAGCTAGCCCTATCCTATCCACTCTCCTTTTCCAGATGGGTGTGCTGAAGTCATGAAGCCTGTGTACTCATACCAGAACATTAACACTACTGCTTTTCACTTCCATCATCAAAAAGTTCCAAAAAGTTACTTTGAAACTTAGCCTCGATTAACAAGCAAAACCCTAGTTAACCGATGACTATTTACCTTAAACCAAAGCAAAACTGATGTATTTGAAGACCATCCCACAAATGCCAGAAAAAGCTAGCAAGGCCCTGAACCATCACCTGTACTAAATGGAAAAGTAAATTCTGTATCACAGGTTTATTTCGTTTCAGCATTTTGTTTCTAGCTAGGGTTTCCCGAAGCAAGGGATGAGAAACAGAGAGAACAGGGTAAGGAAAGAATTCAGCATTAAGAAGATATCAGAAAAGCGCAAAGCTGAAAACTCAAAGTAAAGTGGAAGCTGACACTAGCACCAATTCATTCTTAGCACTGATATTTTCAAAGAGGTTTCAGGTTCTGTTCTCTGAGGCAGTTGCTTCATTCTCTGTGAGCTGTACAGACTGCCTAGATACTACTGCAATAAGCACTTTAGAAATATCAAGCACTACTGAGAGAGTAGTAATCCTCCTCCTTCAGAGAGAAGTTTAGTCATGGCTGGAAAATGAAAATTGACCATTTAATCCCAGAGATTTACACTGCATTTCTAACTCAGATCTCAGTGTTGTAGAAGCTTAACAGAACCATTGTTTGACCGTGCTGAGAACTGTGTGGAAAAAGGGGCTAAGGTTGCTGCAGCTGTACTTCACAACGTCAAACAGATTTATATGCTATTCAATAGGATCGTTTTCATTTCACATTGTCCACGTATCGTATTCTAAAAATTCATCTTGCATCCTTTCTTCTAAGTTAGATACATGGTGATCTCCGCTCCATTTAGTCTTAATGGATGATCATTCTAGTTCTGAACTTCCTGAAAAATTGAAAAGAATCTGCAATCTAAGCACTTTATAATAAAATGGCACATCAGGTTCACTTGACAATTTACATAGTCAAAGAAGTTTACTTGAAACATTTTATGGTTTTCCACAGAACAACGTTTAATACAAGAATGTATTACATGGTTACCCTAAAATAAATGCACTGACAACAACACTGTGTTTCAAAAGCCCTGATATTCTGTCTTGGTATTTGATTTCTCCATGATGATTATGGCAGAATATCAAGGTGTTATCAGGCTTCTTTCAGATGAGCAAAACACAAACCCAACATCTACTGCCTTCTCCCCGTGCTCCAGTCTCAGACCTCCTTCCCACCAGAAAACTCATTTAGTTCCCTTTGTTTGCTCTCCCCCCTTCTGCCTACTCCTTCCATAGTCACCACTCCCAAGCCGTTCCCCAAAACCTGTGGGTGAAGAGTAAACTGTATTCTTACATGCAAGAGCCATCTCTGTCATCCGGAGAAATAAGAGAAGGAAGAGGCAGACAGATGCGGTCCATGTACCTCAAAGGGTAGCCCAACCTGAAACTCCCAAATCACAATCTGCAAGGCCAAAAGGACGATTTGTTGAACTATATTAACTCACCTTAAAAGTACTGCCAAATTTTAGTTTGATGATTAGGAGGCTTAAAAAGGTATTCAGCTGACAACAGTGCAAGTACTGTCATTAACTACCAGTCTTTAAATCAGAAGACCTGACTGCTACCTTGGGGACCTGGATTCTACTCTAAGTTCTGCAAAATTGCCCAAAGACATCCAGCAGACAAGTGTTTCAAGTGCAAAACTCAGTCTCCCCTACTACACAATGGGGGCACTTCCTTTCCTTTCCAAAGCACACTTCTAAGTTCTACTGCTGAAACCTCTATACCTTCCTCATACATAAAACATTACCATATTTTACCATAACTAGTATTGCTTAGACAATTTAAAGAGGAAGGAATCTCAGATTTTCTTCCATTTTAACTCATCGCTTCCTTAAGAGCCTCTGCTACTAATTTAAATCAGTACAGTAACAAATAAATCACTGGCGGTACCAAAATCAGCATTAAGATCTCTAAAATAAGGCTCCTTACTTCTAGGTGTGGAGATGAAAACTCGTAACACTCTTTGCTTACATAACTTCAGTGAAAGAGAAGCTTCTGAGCTTCAACTTTCCTGCAGTTAATGGGCTCCTGCAATATGTCTACATGCTCCTAAAAAGGGACTAAAAAAAAAAAAAAAAAGGAAAAGAAAATTAGTCAACAATTTTCCTGGTCACTAACAGGAGCAAAAGCCCTTCATAGAATAGCAGCATTCTTAAAGACAAGAGTCATTGTGTGTGTGTGCACATTGTGTGCACCTACTAAGTGCATGTTAAGCTTCTATTCCGAACAAATCCGAAAACTGAGAAGTAACTCTTGTTATTCTTAACTTGCGCAGTTCCCTTTCCTTTAATTTTCTATGTAATCTCACAGATCCTCAAAAATCCATGCCCACATAAGAATGGAGACAGTCCTACACAGGCAGGAAAGTAACAATTCTTTTAGGAGAGATTATGAGGATGAATAGAGATACATTCTTACGTGCGCTTTTTATGCATCTTCAGGGATTTTCTGAAATAGCATCACTTCTCCTACCTGGACACGGCATCAAAGCTTTCTTCCCAGGAGGAAACAGTATTTGTCAAGGCTGATTTTCCTTAATTGTCTGTAGACTACAGGCTCTACCTGTAGGCTCTATCAGCTGCTGCCTTTGTATTCTCCAGCCAGTAGAGAAATACACTACCAGCACTATAAAGCCTGCACACGCATTGAACAAAAACTTTTTTGCAAAGGTACCAAAACAAAGTTATTTCCATTTCTGAGCTGTGCTTGGTCACATCCCACACCACCCAGCTCAAAGGGCCTACGCTTCCCTGTTTCAAAGGATGTACCAAGTAACAACCACTCGCAGCCGCAAGACCTATACTGGGACCCACTTCTTGTCCCATCTCAAGATACATAAACCCAGGGCACTTAGCAGAGGCACGGAAATTCCTCCTCATTTCTTCAAATTCTGAGGTTTCTCCAATTCTGACTTCGAGGATGCTCTCATAATGTTTTTTCCAGAGCACAGGCCACACCTATATCCTCTTCCCTCCGCCTTTCCACAAAGCTTTTCTCAATCCCCTTTGCTGGGAAGTTTCCTCTGAGCCTTTTTTCGCCGAGGCCTGCTGACTGATAGCGCTGGAAGCCCACGGAGCCTCGCCGGGCAGCCGCACAAAAGGTACACGCCTTCCCGAACACCTGCACCGCAGAAACCCCCTTCCCCGAGGCCAGGGCGCATCCGAGACGTCCGGAGGAGCAACCCAGGGGGAGCAGCAGCCGCCGCCCCGGCCCAGCTCACATCCTTTTCCGACGGCGATTCTGGGCACGGCCCAAACTCCCAAAACCGGGGGATGTGTCGGCGCCGGTCTCCATCCCCGGCCGCCCCGGCTGGAGCCGCCGGCCCGGGCCCCCTCCCACCCCTCACCTTGAGGATGTTCTCGTAGATGGTGGCCCGGAACTCCAGCAGCGCCTTCTGGTCGAACTCGCGGCCGTGGATGATCCGCATCTGCTTGAGGAAGGTGGACTTGCCGCTCTCGCCGGCCCCCAGCAGCAGGATCTTGACGAGGCGGCGCACGGCCCGCCGCTCCCGGGCCAGCATCGCGTCGATCTCCCGGCTCCGCCGCCGCGCCTCCCGCTCCGCATCGCGGCTCCGCTCCTTGCCCTCCCGCCGCGGCTGCTCCCCGCCGCGGCCCGTGGCCTCGGCCGGCAGCAGGCAGCGGCTCAGGGTGCGCACCACGCCGGACATGGCGGCTGCGGGACGGCGGGAGCGCTCACAACGCCGCGGAGACCCCAGCCAGCTCCGCCAGCATCGGGCGGAGGCCACCGAGACGCTGGGACCGGGGAGGAGGCGGAGGCGGAGGCGGAGGAGGAGGAGCAGCCGCCGCCGCAGCCGGGAGCTAAGGGCCGGGACCGCCCATTCCCCCGCTCCCGGCTCGGCGGGGCGGCGCTGCGCAGGGAGGGGAGGCGGGGTGCGGCCCGCGGAGGCCAGCCGCCCGGGGGGAGGGGTGGCGGCGGCGGGGCGCGGCCCGCAGGCCCTGCCCGGGGAGGGGGGCGCGGCCGCCCCGCTCCTCTCCGGGCGGCTGAGGGGGCGCCGAGGGGTCGGGGAGCGGCGGAGGGACGCCCCCGCGCCCCGCGTTCAGCCCGCGGCCGCCTCCGGTCCCGCTGAGGCGCGGCGGGGCGGGGGGACGCGGAGCCCCCGGCCCCCTCAGCCAGGGAGCGCCGCCGCCTCCTGCGGCGGGAGGGGCCCTCCCGCCCCGCTAACGCTGCGCCTCGTTGGGCGGCAGGAGTGTCGGTCAACGCCTCCCTCTTCCGATTGGTGGAGCTGGCACGCGGGGCGGGGGTAAGCGGGCGACCGGGCTCAAGGCAAGGCAAGGCGGGCAGCGCCGCGAGGGACAGCGCGGGGACGGGGGCGGGGCTACCCTGCGGGAGGCGGGGCAAGCACCAATCAGAGGCGAGAAGGCGGGACCTCAGACGAGGCGGTCTCGCAGGGGGGCGGGGCCTGGGCGGGTCCGCCGCGCGGGGCGGGACGTCACGTTGGCGTGACGTGAGGGTGACGTGAGCGCCGGGGCCCGCTCGGAGCCTGTCTGTAACGGGCCTTTCGGCGTCCCGGGCCGGCGGCGGTAACGGCGGGGCGGTGTTAGTAACGTGCTGGGGAAAAACCGAGCAGCGGGGGTTGCTTCACACCGGAGCGATTCAGCCATCGGGTCGTAAAGGTCACACGGTGACATACAGAAATGTGTCATCGCTGACACCATCAAATGAGTACGCGCGGTCAGGGCACTTCACCATCCGTAGCATCTTATTAAGCCAGTTCTTAAAAGCATACAAAGGCTTGGCTCCGCAGCCTGAGGCTCAGCTGCCGCGGTGCGTTCCTCCCCCGCGGCTTCGGCCTGTGACGGCTGCAGGTGACGTCTGCAGGTGACGTCTGCAGGTGACGTCCCGAGAGCGGCGAGGGGCTGCTGCTTCGGCCGGCGCTGCGGCTGTGCCCTCTGTGGAAGCACACCGCAACACGCGCTGGTTTTCTGTGTGAAGTTCGATTGACGGCTGGTGTAATTCGTTGGGCTGGGTTGATCATGAGGTGGGGACTAAAGTATCAAAGTACACGTCCGAAAGAAAAGCCCCTTCGCCTCCTGATTAGGTACTGGAGGAAAAAAGCCCCACGTTTTTAGAAGCAGCTGGTACATGATCACCTAGCAGCGGCTGGGATCCCAGACCTTCTGGCTGCAAAATGAAATCATGAAAGACAGACACGTGTCCTGAGACCTACGAGATTATGTGGTCCTTTCTGTATTACTTCTTTTATCTGTGCCTCCAATTATTAATGCCATAAACATCTAATCCAGCTTAAGCTTCAGATAATTTATCCTGCCCTAGGGCTATACCAAACACTGGGGCAAGCCTAGGTTAGCACATACTGGGGCAAGTGACACAAAGAGCTGAGGGAAACTACTAAAATAACAGCTTTCATAGAAAGCTAAGATTGTTAAGAAGCCTTAAGGTGTCCCAAAAGATCAAGGAGTCACAGATTTAGAGCAAAACAGAAAAATTAAAACCTTTAATGCAAGTGAGAATCCCGTGTGACTGCTGGGCGCACTGAGATGCTGTTGTGAACACTTCCCCGAAGAGCAAGACTTTTTCTCCTTAGCAAGAGGGGACACTTAAAAACACCTTTAGGTATTGCAGGAATCAGGAGGAGAAGAGCACAAGGCTCTCAGTCATAAGCCACTCACTACAGCACAGACCCTTTCTTGAGAAAGTGATTTTCTCTTCCAGGATCTTACTCTTCGATTGCAGTTTGAGACTCGGCAGCAGCCCGTTCCACGTATAAAATACTGCTGTAATTCACGAATTTCCCCAGTGGATGTCATCATTGCCCCACAAGAAGCCAGTCAGCCCGGTAGGATGGAGACAAACAACTCAACCCCCGAACCCTCCATACTCTGTAGGCCCGATTTTTGGAACAGCTGAGCACTCAGGACTGCCGCTGGAATCCACAGATGCTAAGCTGCCTGCAAATCAGACCCGATGTAACTGTGAAGTGCCCACGTTGGTATTTTCTGATTAGCTCAGTTACTCCTGCCTCACTACCTTTGTCTGTGCCCTACTTGAGGTCCTCTTCAGACCTCTAAGGGGTTTTGGCAGAGAATTCAAACAACTATGAAGTCCAACTCCTGTGATAGGCCTGCTTCATCTGCAAGTGAGAGTGAAATTGGAGTATACAATAAACTAATCAAACAAATCAGTTGCCAGACATCCTTAGTTCTCCATGCATTCATCAATGAAAGCAGCTTTCAACAGCTCACATCTAATTGTCAAAAGGAAAAGGCCCACCCCTCCCTTTTCCCCCCTGCAGCACTGTTGTTCCTCATCTAATCATTCAGAAGCTGTTTTAACAACGGGACAAAACAGAATTTTGTTTAGTACCGCAGATCTGCAGCAGCACGCCTTCTGTTGCTCTGCTGAGGGACTGGGCAGAACCTCACAAATGCACGTGATGATCCCCGTTGATGTTGCTGCAGATGTTTTGTTAGGAGCGTAAGCAATAGGTGTAAGCACTCCAGTAAAAGCTTAAAAGAGAGAGGCTTGTACTCAGTCTCAATGCCTTCTCCTTCTCCACTTCCTTATTATCTGCCCAGTTCCATGTTTCAGGATTTCCAGTTCATCTCCCTTCTTTGGGCTTAGACTGAAATTAAAACAATTTAAATTGATACAAAATAAAACAAAATAATATTAATATGACTTCATTTTTCTATTCCTTCCTTTACTTTCTCAGTTTTCCAGCTTTACCTTTTTTTCTATTTCTACTGTTTTTTCTTTTCCCCATCTCTGTTTCTTCCTATAGCTCCTGTCTTTCTGCTGAGATAAAGAAATATTGTACAGCTGCTTCTATTTCTGCTTTCTTTATCTCCCATAAATACAGAGAGAGGGAGAAGGAGGCTGAAAGATGGAAGAAAATGGAGGACTGGAGGATAGAAAGAAAGAGGCAAGGAGGGCAACATTATTTCCGTTTCCCTTGTTGGTTACAAAGCGACTGAATTATGAGCAGAAAGACGGGAGCTCTTGGGGGAAAGGCTGGAGCATGAACTTCTGAGGCCCTGGCCCTGAAAACAGATGGCAGAAGATTAAAGCTGAAAAGCTGTATGGCAGTTGGACAAACTAATGGACTGCTTGTACATGAAGACCTTATTGCACATGGGGGTGACATCTGGGCAGCTCTGGTAAATTAAGAAGTTATGGAAAAAGCGCTGCTAGTGAGCTCCGGTCGGTAAGTCCCATTTTCTGCTTACAGAAAGGCCAGAAGAGGACACGGCCTCACTGATGAATGCTGGCACAAATGCTGGCTGAACTCTGGTTCTTTCTATTTATTTCAAGCCCCACTTGTTTCTACCTGGGTCAAGTCCCTGCCTGGATGACGGCCTGTTCTTTACCCAGTCCACTGTGGCCCCGAGCTTAAAGACTGGGTTCTCTCCTCTGAAAGTGTATTATCAACAGCAGCAGAGGAGGCACAGTGGGAAGGAGGTGCTACCACTTCAGCTGAGAATGCAGCTAATGGATCCTGTAAGTATTACAAAACTGAATGTTTGGTCATACCTGTGTCCTGACTGTTGTTTTCCTGAGCCCTGCCAGCCACTGTCACTGCCAGGAAGAATATTTTGCTCAGTGAAACTGGGAAGCAAATAAACAACAAGGAGGATATGCCTACCGCCTGGCAGTACAGCACCATGCAGCAATATCAGAGCTAGCGCTAATGTAATTTAAAAACTTCAGAGTTTAGGCAAGAACCTGGCAATCTTAAGACAACAGCAAGAAAAAGTATGCACTAATGGAATCACCTGAGCTGATAAATCATCCACCTTGTCCTTTCTGACCACTGTGCTAGATGAGAAAACTGAGTCAAAAGATCGAACTGTTGTTACCACAGGGCAGAAGCACTCCTGGCTTAGTCTGACTTATTTAAAGATGTTGGGGCCCTTGAATTGCTCGTTGTGCATTCGGGTAGCAAAGCTTGTAGATCTGGAGAAGATTTATGATCTAAACTCCTTTTGCTTCTTCCCTGCTGTTGAGACTGTGACTGTCTTTGCCTGAGGAGGTGCTGGAGTTTATATGCACTTCAAGCCCTTACTTAAGCTGGTAGTTTTGTCATGTTAAAAGTGCCATATTCTGCTTATTGCATTCTCAGAGGTTTTATATGGCTTTTTCAATGGCCTTCTCTCTGCACACTCCCCACAGCAGAATGAAAAAGTGGAGAGAGACAAAGTGAATAATGTTCTCCTGTGGAGGAAAGAAACAAGAATGGTTCAAATAGATAAACAATTTTCTAGTAACATCATTAAGTATACGGGAAACTTGCAATACTAATATATTATTTTTTTGCTATAGGTATTGAGACCTTGGCTGGATGTTTTCTGCAAGACTTTATGATCCCTATTGTAATATGCTCGTTCTCAGAGATCCCAGTTCTTTGAAGTGATTGCAGTCTTAACTCCCGTGAAGCCAAAGAAAACTGAATTAGTTAGGCATCTCTCAAGAAAAAAATCCACTTACTAGTGAATTTGTACCTCAGTATTTGCCATGTCCCTTTTAACATTGCTTTAATGTACAGTTGTTTGGGACACGCATCCATTTTTTTTGATCCAGATTTACCTAAGTGTTGAGCTTCTAACTGTTGACATCAAGACGTTAAAAACTAGGTCTAGACAAAGGACTAGAGAACCATGAGCAGCCTTGTAATGCTAAGACTGGAAGAGAAACGGTTAGCCAGACAGTGTTTTCAAATGACAATTGTTTGATTTCAGTGTATTCTGATTTTTAATCATATTTTCTTTCCCCCTTGCTAGCTCTGTAAGTACAGAGGCTGCAGAACGTTTGGTTCATACTGTTTGTGAGTTCACAAACGTGGATTCTATTGCAGTGGCCCAGCCGCCACTAAGCAGTAAAAATGCCAAATTATGGCAAAGCAAAGTGTGCCTGCTTCTTTTATTAAATTTGTGGCCACCATTTTTTTCTTTTCCATGTGATATTTTCATCTTCTCTCCCACAGAGGATACATTACTCATATACATAAAATATGTGAGTTGTGACACTTCACGTAGTTAATTTTCACTATTTTCAGACTGCTTGACAGTAGCCTGTTCTCCTTCATTACACACCAGCCAACGAGTGGATTAGTTTACTTTCAAAACACAAAACCTCATATTAATCCCCAAACGATTAATTATTGAGAGAAGACAAGCATATTTTTAACTCAGCTTGTGACTTTTCTACATATTTCATGCAACAAGGCATGATCTGTGTAATTGCAGGCATGTCCTCCCAGCGTCCTGCAGGCTGTAAGTTCTTAGCATGAAGTTGCTGTGATTGCACCCAGGGATGGTGTACCTTGGTTCTGAGAGTATAGAAAGATCAGAAAGTGAGGTTCTGCTCAAAGGCGTTTCCTCAGAGGGCACAGAAACTGGGCCTGTGGGATCTGAGCGGGGCTATGTCTCAACAGCCCTTGCTTTTGAGTTCTAAATCTGGAGATGTATTCCTAGAGCACAAAGGGACAGAACAGGCACATGCTGGCTCGAGCGTGTGTCCTTGGCATACACAAAAAGTCTGGCATCTCAGAAGCAACTTAAAAGCAGACATAAGGCCTGAAAGTGTTTGGACCTCTGATTTTGAGTACCAAAGACTCAGGCAGTAAGTAGTTTTGTCAATTCAGCCGCGTGTTTCGTTTAGTCATCTGTGTCATAAAAAGTCATCGGAAAACAAGATGAGTGACATTAAGAGGGGAAAAAAAAATCTATAAGTGGAAAAGCAAAGCCAAAGAAAATGGAGCTCCCTGAGAACAGAACCTAACATGTTTGCTGCCAAGATATGTCCATTTTTTCTGCATTGCTTTTAAAATGACTTTTCACCTGGTGATGCAGAGCCAAATATCTCCACGGGTAACATGTAGCTCCCCAAACTCGTAGGAAATTAGCAAGCCTTAATAAAATCTATGCATGGCTTGCTATTGCAGTTCCACATCTAAAGGGAAAACAAATGTTCTCTTTAGTTATTCTCTTCATGTCCAAAGGAAAGCTGTTCGTTACAGGTCTTTTTTTTTTTTTTTTTTTGTTTTGTTTGTTTTTTTTTTGTTTTTTTTTGTTTTTTTTTCAAAAGACTGGTGCTGAAAAGGTTACAAATGATGCAATTTTTACAGTCCTACTCCAAGGCTCTCTGCTAACCTGAATTGCTGAGGTGACGCTTGCAGATGCCTGTCACCCACTTACCAGCCTCATATTTCTTAACACCTACACTTCAGGATGAATAAATAGCACAGAGTCCACAGTACTTGCCTGAGACCATTAATGGGCTGGCAGGCCAGGCTTCCAAGCCCTCTGGCTGAATTCATTGTTAAGTTTCTCAGCCCAGGTTAGTTTCGAAGGAGAGGCAGAATGGATGCGCATCTGAAAAGCCTGCTATTAGAGATGTCACTAAATGGGTCTCTCAAGGCTTCAGCATGAAGAAGAAAAATCTTGATTCTTCACCTCCTTCACCTGGCTCCCTTCACTTAGCACATGTTGTGCATTCTGCCCACATAATTTTCCACTACACATTGCAGATGGGCAATCTTTTCGCTTTCCATTTTTACACAAATATTTTCAACATGTGCAAAAACATTGGCACTTACAGTGAGTGTTTGCCATCTGAAAGAGCTTGCCACTGCAAACGTGTATGCATGCATCCACATATATCTGATATTCATTCTTTACTTTGCAGATGGGTATCACACACAGAAGCTTTCAAAATGCTAATTCATTGGGCTGCTATATTTGTTTGTTTCTACAACATGTTTATTCATTGCTCCCTGAATGGGGGATCCCAAGCCTTCTTTACTCCTCTGCAGCTACCAAGTGGACATAAATGCAAAAAGCGGGTCCCCGTCAAGAAAAAAATGCCCCAAAATAAAAAAAAATTATTGCAAGTGCAATAAATTGCAGCCATTGGCATGATATGGTTTCAAAGTATTTATCCAAACAATCCTTTTTAGCCTGTGAATATTCATGGTCTTACAGATAATATGAAATTATAAACACTCACATGCAGATTTAAATGTAACTACTAACTAATTTAGGAATTATTAGTCTCCAAAAATGGAGAAGGAAGGGACTCTGTCATTTAAAGAAACAATAGCAAATGATGCAAAACCCAGGCGGCAGGAATGCAGAGGAGAGCTGGCAGGAACTAACCAGATGAGTGATCAGCATTTTATTCAGACAGTGTTTCAGCGTCCACCCAGAGGAGATTAAGTATCCTGTCCTCTCAGTGCAGAGAAGGAGAAATAAATCAGGTTTTACCACAAGCAGGGTGGCAGGGAGTTAATTAGGAATGGAAAAAATATATTTCAGTTTGCAAAGGAATAAAAAATGAGCAAATGAAGGAACTAAAATACACTGAAAACATGTTGGAACACACCTGGGAAACAGTGACTGCAAATCCTGCACGGGGAGTCCGCAGCCACAAGGGACTGCACACAACAGGTGATTCAGACAGCTCAGCTAAAAGCTGCAATCCAGTAGCCAAATGTTGTTGCTCTGGGTTGTCATATGAAAGGATATGAAAGCAGACATTTCCCATACCCTGTCTCATGTCAGAGTCTTTCCAACAACGAAGCATATAAAAAAGGCAAGGTTGCATAAAGAAATAAAAGGACTTCAGGTTTCCTCTCAAAGTAGTTTTTAAAAAACACAACCCTCATTAAAGTCAACAGGAATTGCTCCACCGCTCTTGTAATTTGCCTCCCAGGATTTGTGCAAAACTAGAATATGACAGATTTTGCCATTAAAACAAGTGAAACTGCACAAGAAAATTAGCAGAAGCCACAAGAAGCAGGACGGTGGTGATGCTACGTTATTGCCCCATGTTCAGTGATTTCCATTAATGATTTAACAGTAAAGCTCAGTTAAATGAGTAGTAGATACTGAAACATGTCAGCTACGGATCTGCTCTGTGTTGTTGGAGCACATGCATACGGATACATTAAAGCGGGAGAAGCTTTCAAAGACAATGCACCATTTCTTTAAAAACTGTTCCAAGCTGAGGTTAAATGTGTCCAGGGCATGTACCTCTCTAGTTCTAATGAAGATCAATTCCAAACTAAGAGTCCCCAGTCCCCGCTTCAGTCAGCTGAATGACAGTACTGCGTTTCTAGGAGGGATGAAGGCTTCTGTTCTCCACTGGGTTTAAACCGTGGGTACAAGTGGGTTTGGGGGCATATTGCCTTTTGCAGGGGGCAAAGTCCTGGCTGTCAGCTGATGGGTGACATATTACCTATGTGGAAAACAGCACAGGTCCTGCTGGATGCCATTCCAGATCTGCTGACGTACCCTTTTTTGCGAAGAATGCCATAGGTTGCAGATCACTGCTCAAGAGGAAAGGCTTGAATGTGAATGAATGCATGACTATGGCTTCTGGCTGAAATATTTAATCAATGTTTAAGTGACTTTCTGCCACCAGTGAATATCAACATTCCTCACTTTGGGTAAAAGCCGGGAGTCACATTTCAACAATATATTCAGAGAGCATCAGTATAATCAGATGGCATCTGACGATGCAAGAGCACGGTCTGTGGTCAATCACCATTCCAGTAATTTAGGAGAGTGCAGAAGAAGGAGTGCTGGCTTCTGACTGTCTCCATGTCTGTTATTTATACACCATGTCATTTTGAGCTTGTTGTTTGCTTGTAGCTTTGGGCTGACAGTTCCCTGATTCCAAAGGCAATTCAGCCCCTGACATAAAGCAGAAGAACAATGCACAGTTCCTGTAAAACAACAGTGCTCCCCCCCCGCTGCTGTCAGAATGCAGGGATTAGATGCAGAATAATGCAGTCCCTGATCAAGCCTACAGCTGTAATTCAACCTCTGGACAGTGCTGATGCCATAAATTTGTGAAGAAAGTGCAGCTCAAGCGATTTGTGAACAAGGGCTGGTGAGTCCAATTGAATTACAGTTGTGGGAGCAGCCGGGATCCCCCTGCACCGAATCATTACTAATGAGAGCCAGAGAATGATTACTTACGATTTTAATGAAATTGAATTTTAATTTATAACCTTGGCTAGAAAAGAAGGAGGAAGAAGCATACAATGAATATTTGTGGGTGACAGGGCAAAAGTACAACCAGAAACCCAAAATAAACGGAAGGAGAATGCATTCTCCTGGAAGAGACAAGATAACATTTTATCTTCAAAAATATATTCGTATTTTAGCAAACGGTTGTGACACAGTGAGCACTGAAGAAAGCTACTCTATATCAGAGTTCTGATGATGAAAAAGCACAGAAAAAAATGCTCAAATGTGTTTTCTCCAATCCATTTATGATACTCAGAAGAAGGGGAACTGTTCAGCTGATTCTCAAGTCATCACAGCCCATTGTTTTGGCATGAAATCAGCAGAATGGTAACTACAAGAACCACTGACATATTATAATCAAATAATCACATGGAACCCTTTCTGAGCAAGACTTCAAATTTCAGCACTGAGTGGTTATTCACTATTGGAAGGAAAAGCAAAAAATTAACACTAAATACCGGTTTAAATAGAATAATGTTTCTTGCTGTTTCCCATGTTGAGGTATCACTCTGCTATTTTAATATTGCACTGTTTCTACTGGGACTACAGTAAGGCGTAGGGAGGTTACAAAAAGTGGTTTGTGAAGTTCATCTTGGATATGGAAATGTGAGGAGAGAGATGGGAAAAATAGAGAACTTGAGTAAGGAACACAAAATGGATGAATAAGGGAATACTTGCAGCTCACAACACAAGCCACACAAGTTTTGCAACTCATAATATGAATCTGCAACTCACGGATGATTAGAAAGGTGTGGGATGTGTAGTGGAAGGTCTGAGACTTGGGGCTTGCAGCAAGGGTCACACAAATCAGGCGGAGTACTGGAGAGGTGCTGAAAAATGCTCAGGCTTTTGACTGTACATTTATTTTACAGAAGGTAAATCAATATCTCTTCACCCCAGTGCACTTGTATCATATGGCTTTCTGTTACAAGGTGACCAGGGCTTGAACATGTCTCTTCTGAACTGAAAACAGCTTAATCCAAAGAGATTTTTTTCTACAAAATGTCTAAAGCACTGTATTACCTCATGCCACAGGGTGATGGGTCCCAACCCAGTATTTTATTGTACAGCTCGGGAATCAGCAGGTAGAAACTATTACTATTCAAATAGTAAAACATGCAAATTGAGTGGGAATTCAGTGCTATTTGCATATATTAAACTATTTTGTTAAAACGAATAGTATTAAAATGAGATTTGCTACACAAGAGAGGATTTGCAAAGAGACAGGGTAGTTCTGCTGGGAGAAACGTTATAAAAATAGGTGGCTAATAATGAAAATTATCACAAAATTATTTCACATAAAAGTGTATTGTCATGCACACTCATTTACTCAGACTCACATGGCCTAATTGATTTTGGAAGCTGGAGCTGTATCACGTCACCACTGGAGGGAGACATCATTCTTTTTAAAAGATGTAAAACCTCTGCTGCCATAAATGCACTTCAGTAAGAAAGGGTGAAAAAATAATCTTGAGAAATACAGCTGCTGAATTTGATCCAGGCTGGACACAGTAAATCACAGGTTCTAATAACAATAATAATACAGCATGAATGAAACAGTGCCAGATTAACAAAGATACTTAATGTTTCCACTGATCAATACTGCCCAAGTGAATCTTACCCAGGCATCCAAACTTAGTCCAAGTTAAATCCACCACCAGTATCTGTATATTCTTCTCCCTTCTTCCTCAGCCCCTCCCATCACTCACAAGCTGTGCTTGCAGAAACCCATTTGTGATGTTAAAGTCTCAGGCTGATATTTCCTAACCCTTTATCTGACTGTGACCTTAAGTGTGACCAAAAAATGTTCCTGCAGATGGCATTATTTTAGTTTTCACTTAACCCCTAGTGGCCTGGTGTCCTATTTTACAATCATTCAATTACCCCTACTGCTGCTGAAAAAACCCAGTGAGAAAATAATTATTTGGTGCAGCTGAAGGTCATCAGCTGCAGGAAGATAGGGAACCATCAGACAAGCTCAAAGTCGTACTACTCAGACACTGTTGGACAACTGACAAGTGTATGTATGTACTCCAGAGAGGGGGCCAGGGCACTCCAACTCCATCTTCTGCTCTAAAAACCAAAAGCTTCTGCTAGTAGAACAAAAGCAGCAGTTCTGTTATTAAAAAAAAAAAAAAAAAAGTAATTCTACCTGATGTCATGTGGCATGTTCCCAAAGAGGATAATGTCGCACATGACTATATAGACTCATTCTTTTGTGTGGTGCACATGGATGTGTGTTTGCACATGCACACACAAACAGTCACACATTCTGCTTAAGTTACAAAACAGCATTTCAGCAAGATAAAACACGTGATAAGAAAGAAATTCCTGTGTGAGGGACTCTCATATTTCCAGTAACAGTGAAGAGCCCACGGAAACTTTCAGCTCAGCTGACTATTTGTGGTTTCTGTTTTGAACTTTATTAATGACACATGCTACCACCTGCTAGCTGCCTCCTCACTCCTGAATTAGGCTAATTATAAAATTAATGTAGAAAACAAAGCTTTTTTTAAAAATATATTCTCATCACCTCCCCACGCAACTGCATCTCACACCTACAGTTGCAGCCAACCATGGGTTTCCTGTTGTACTTATTGAATGGGGCAATTTCAGAATAAATATAGTTCAAACGCTTATAAATCTCTAGAGCAAAATCCTGGCTGTGCTGAAAATAGAAGATTCCCAAAGATTTTGATAGTTTTTTCAGGCAGTTTTTAAGTTTCTTTTTGTTCTCAGTGAGCCTTGTTTATGGCAAGGAGACGATTAATGCAATCTTATAGCATGTGCCATCCTTTGTCTTTTTGTTGACCCATGCGTCAACTTCCATCAACCACCACATACCTCCTGACAGTAATCATCTGGTCTTCCCTGATGTTTTAGACGTGCTGGCTGACATTTGCAAGATCCAGCTTACGAACAGTGATCTAAGACATTAGAAAAGAGCTAGGAAGAAGCAGGAAAAAACATCACCACCATCATCTCCATTAATTTTACTGCAAGACAAAACCTCGTCCTGAAACCACCCCATCATCCTAGCCTAAGCATACGTGTATGCCTATTCCGCATGCTCTTTCATTATACCTTCTAGCTACTTTAGCTATGGCAATGGCTCCTGTCAGTGCTGAGAATTTGTAAGATGTCGTCTTGGAGATCTAATTTTCAGATGTGCTTGGTACCCATGATTCTCATGGATTTCCCTAGGACTCCACCTGCAGGACTTCACACACTGGTGGAGCCTAATTATCACAAAATCTCCATACGCTGTTTTATAGCAGAGAAGGTAATGGCTTACTTGCTGGAAGAACCTACTGTTCTGACTATCGTTAATAGAAATAGCAAGAGCTAAAAAGAAGAGAAATTCAAATATGTACCCCTACTACACAGTGCAGTTCAATCTTCCTGAGGCATACAAAGTAAATAGTAGTAATAAAATGTGATAGGAAAATCAATTGGAACAAATGAAGCACTGTCTGTGCTGTATTCCAGCTTCTCTGTCCCATTGTTACTGCTTTGATTAATAAACAGCAATCTGATAATGAGCAAATCAGCTCAGCACCGGGATATGGAGAAGTAAATGCTGCAGACATGCTACAATGACAAAGCTAAATCTCACCAGCATAAGGTTGTCTTTGGAAGACTGCTTGGCTGTTTCAGGAGGCTGCTCAGAGAAAGCCCATTACTACAGCAGGGTAGGCAGTGCTTGGAGGGCAGAGCTGTTGGGGAGAGAAGCTGTTGTAAGCCACTGAATTTGATGTTATATTTATAACTGTGCACTTAGAACCAGGCATCAATTTTTCACATTCATTTAATAGAAGCTTACTCCACTGGCTTTCTCTAGGGTGTAAAAATGAACGCAACAACCAAAAATTGGCTCTTAAGACAGTATTTTAACAATACAGTAATGTTACTATAAAGAACTCCAACTAGGTCAGAGTCGATCTCCAGCTTAGCTCCTTCTGGTGCATATTTAGACAGAACTGAAAGGTAATGGAATTGTGTCTATTTATGCCAGGAATAAATCTTTCAGTTTAATTATGAGTTATTCTTTATTTCTCACTGTGTTTATTTCTTCCCTGAACATTCTGGATGTCCCCATGACCACAGCTAGAGACTGCCTTGTGTAGCCCTTCCTGAGTGCTGTCCTGATGTGCCCTGGTGCCTTCTTAAGCGCTATGTTAGGAGTTACTCTCCAAATACTAGTTTGTGAGCTGGGGACTGAACTTCAGCAAGTTTCAGTGCCTGTTTCTGTTTCCTTGCTGTTTTGCTAATGCCTTGGTAGATGCAATCACTTCAGGCTGTGCCAGAGATCCTTGTTAGTTCCCCACTTCTTCTGTGAGCAAAAATTATCAGATTCACTGACATTTCAGACAGAGAGTCAAGGAGAAGTGTACATAATTGATGTGAGACCACTGGTTGCAGTGAATTTAAATCAGAAAAAGGAAGCTGTTCTCCAAAGGACTGTATATACCCAACACTTGTCATCAAGAAATGGTTCCAAGATCTGACTGCTGACCACAAGAAGGCTTTTATTCCAGCTTGTGAAAAAGGAGTTAATGGGACAGAGAATAAAGGAGAAAACAATCACATCTTAGTTCTCTGGTGGAATTTTTCCAGATTGCTAAGGTGGCAAAATGGCTGTACTGCCAGTGCCCTGAAAAGTCAGGATGGCTGCTGTATCGGAGGGAGGGACTGGTGGAGTGGTAGCTATTACTGTTCAGACTGCTTTGTAGCAATTAATTCACATATCTTCTGAAAACAGCAAGGGAAGCAAGCTGCATCTCAGGGCTTGTCCACACTCCATCCCAGCTCCACTACTTTACACTACTTCCCATTTTCCCTGGTGGGAGCAGCCTTGTCCTGGCCCCAGTCCCAGTTCTTCACCCCTGGGTTGGTAACACTCCATTCTGCGCACAGTCCTGACAAGCCTGGAGCTGAACTATCTCATGTATCCTTTAATAACCTCTAACCTGCAGGCTGCTGTTACCACGCTGATGGGATTGGGTGTTGCAGGTACTTTAGTGTCTGGCGGTCCTGTGTTGTTATTTGCCCAGGCATGATGGGGATCCTATGAAAGAGCCATCTCTCCATCTTCGTCTGTCTGTATCTGCAGTTTGGAAGAAAATCAATATTGCTGTTTGTTTCTAAATTGTCAGACAGCTTTTGATGCTAATATCTGATGAAGCAGACATGCTGTTGTAGATATTTACTCTCAAACAGGTTGTCTATCATCCACCATCTGCTTTTAAAGGGTCCTTTTTTCCCTTTTTTCCAGTGACTAATGGTGCATTTAACCCCGGAGAGGCTCTGATCTAAACATCAGAAAGTTTTTGCAGCAGAGGAACAGAAAAAAGGAGGTGGGGGAAGGAGGGTGGATGAGCTTCCTGTTGTTCTAACTTGGCTTACTGGTAGGGTACTCAAATCAAACTAGAAATCTCACCGCTTAAGGCAGCCACCACTCAAATCCTTGATACGGCTGCTAGACTTGCATTATACTCTCATTCAGAGTCTTGAAACCAGAGCAGCATAGACCGAGGGGAGCCAGCACTGTGCAGGGGTTGGGGAGCCAGACTGCGTCGCTGACCTGCGTGGACAAGCCTTATCAGCTCTCTGCCGACTTGCTCTATCTGTACAAAGATGTTAACACCACCTTTTTGATAAAAAAGCATTAGTTCTACAGATGAAAACTGCAGGGATGGAAGGTCTTCTGTTTACTTTTGCAGGCTCAGAGACAGAGGTCAAAATTTACACTAGAAAGAGTCAGGGGAAAGTCCGTGAGAATGGTACAGATTCTTCAGTGTTTGGGTTCAGCATCATCCCTGAGGGCTAGAGATAGTTTTGCAGAAATATCAAGTGTGATTTCTGGGAGCACAGCAGAATTCTGCAGTACCTGAAAGATACGGGAGGAAATTTCGTGTCATAGTCTTTCAGCACTGCGTTGGCTGAATTAGGTTTTCTGTTCAGGGAAGTGTCAGAATGGTTATCGAGTTCCTCCAGGTATTGTGTGGGCAGGACTCCTGCACAGTGGTGTCGGTGTAACTCCTCCTATGCCAGGAGGGGTGTCCCAGCCAATGGCTCTACTGCCATCCAACCTGACAGAGCAAAAGAACCCTATTCACTGTGCTTAAACCAAAAATCACACTGGGATTTGGTCTCCAAAGTCAAAAGGCATATTGCACTGATCCATGGGAGAGCCTCCTTTTTCTTCTACAGACAAGTCTGGTAAAGCACGAGGTTTTTCTGGAATTACAGTTTCCATTTACATGCTTTCCTTAATCATTTGGTGCACTGGACCACTGCATTGAGTAGTGCTCTGATGAAGGATCTCAGGGCTACAAACCCCAAATCACCCTGCGCATTACATGGATGGAGAGCAAACAAGAACTCTGGAAACTGAGCAAGCAGGAGAAATGGGGAAAACAAAGTAACTTATAAGAAAGGAATCACAATCTCTTGGTTGAATTCTTGTGTACCTTTTAATAGTATATAGCACAAAATAGTGCTATACTATTTGGTTCTCAGAACTGAGCGAGAGCAAGGGAGATAGTAACGGCATCAAAGGGGAACGCATTTGATAGGCTTCACAGTATAAGCTGATTAATGCTAAATGACTCGGCATACTCAATTCAAATAATTGCAAAATCCTAGAATGTTGCTCTCCCAGAAGTCCCAAACCCCTAACTGTGTCTTGCTTTTCCAGTCTCCAGGGGACAGCATAATAACTGCTGCTTAAACCTCTCAGCCTTATGTGCCCATGCAGTGTTGTAACCCGTGTGACAGCTCCAGGGTTCACACAGTCTGAATCCCTCAGAAACTGAAGTCAGTCTACCTGAATAGTTTCTCTCTGACTTCATCCTTACTACAGAGTTTTTGAACCCTAGGCCATGAAAATAGCTTGGCATAAAAGAATACAGAAACCTCTAAGAGGTTTACAGGCATTTTTCCAGCTTTGGCATCTATCTCCACTTAAAAGTTCATAGGCAAAAGCCTGGTTTGTGTGTGTTCCTCCTCCCTTGCAAACTGTGCTGCCAGAGCTGTCTGTGCTGCAGACAGACCAACTGACAGCTTAGCCTCCAGCCAGAATCCTGATTCAAAGGAATATCAAATTCTGTGTAATAAAGTTTGCATGAAATTTTTACCTGCAACAATTCCCCAATGTGCTGAACTGCATGATACTGACTTGTATAATACATCATTTTATCAGCACAGTTAAACAAAATGCAAAGCCAGATTGTTTGATTTTTTTCTCGTGATCATAGATATTATACCACATCAGATAGCTATAAGCCATGACTTCCATTATTTTGTAGTATATAAACATCAAATACAAAATTTTCTTCAACAAGTGTTTCAATCAAGTCAAATGTTTAAATGTAGACTTTTAAAAATATTTCAACTATAAAAATAAAAAAATTAAAAACAAAAACTATTTTCAGGTAAAAGACTGAAAGTATGTGGAATATTGAAAGGGGCTGCTTCAGTATTATTGAAATACTTTAAATTTTTAAGAAATGAAATGTTAGAATAGAAAGTTTTCCATAGACAACTGATTTGGATGAAAGCACATTTTCTAACAGAACAATATTCCATTGAAAATTTTTCCAATTGCATTTTCTAGTGGCCAATTTTTCAATGACATTTTCCAAAGAACAATCTACATCTGAAAAGTTTTGAACAAGCTCTTGTGAGCTCTTAAAGGAAAGAAGAAGTAGTTTTCCAAGAATAGATTTTGGAAGGCGGTTATTATTCTATGCGTTACACCTTTTTACAGAAAAAGTAGTATACCAAATATAGGGCAATTGCCCAGACCTTCTGTTAACTCGTTTTTTAACTTAAAATACAAATTGCTGAGAAATGTTCCCAGACTTCAGTTAAAAACCTTGAGTGATTTGATTTTAAAATGGATTGATGTAAATGTTGCTTACCTTAGATAGATGTATACAACCTGTATACAGACATGTCTCTGTCAGACAGCTTGGTCTGAACTCTGGTGTCCAAGCACGGCATCCAGTTCAAACTTGGGCCTGCAGCTTGAATTTTTCTCTTTATTAGAATGAGTTAGAGAATTTATCTGAATTTCAGGGGTACCTGTAAGTCCAGTTATCGATCACAAATCTTACACCAAGTGCTTTCTAACAATACAAAAACACCCAAAGAATACTCCAACACAAAACTTGTCACATCTTTACACTTTGATGAGATCATGCCGAGAGTCTGCTTTGGGTTCAGTTGTGATATTGTTTACAACAAACATTTACAACATTTCCAATTTCCATTTTGTTTTCTTAATCATTGCTTCCAGCTTTTCAGTGATACAATCAGTACTGAAGCTGGCTATGCCTAGGTGGGCATTAGTATATGTGATGAGGAGCCCAGGTTTGTATCTATTACATGTATATGTGAGGAAGGAAGTGGTTGGTAGCTTAAAGCAATAGCTCACAAGCAAGACTCAGCAGAATGAAAAATACTGCAATGAGCTACAGCCCAAGTTCCAAGTTTGCACTTCAAGTCTGCCAGTTCAGGACTTGGAATCCACACTGATTCCAACACTCTGACATTTAGGGAAATTCATGGTTTCTTTTCAAGCCTGTAGATTTGAATATATTTCAAAAGAAGCAGAGGGTAATTTTTTCAGTTTAGATTGACAGCATTTGGATCTGGATCAGGAGCACCTCCTCAGCTAGTGTAAATGATAATGGCCCCTTTTGCTCTGTTACAGCTCTGGGAATGTGCTCCAGCTACAGATTTGCTCTTTGAGTTCACATCCTGAAGTCAAGGGGGGATATAGTTTTCAGTCCTTCTCCACCGAGTCAAAGAAAGATGAGGGCTATGCAGGCTACAGCACGAGATCTGTCAGTGAACTTCACTTAACAGAGTCTGGTCGCTTTACATCACATGAGCAGACAACCACAATGCCTTATAGTATCTGCAGATGTGGGAACTTACAGGAGAGGTACGCAGATACGAAGAAGAAAATACTGTTCCACGTATTTACTCCTCTCTTGTTCAGAGAAATAATTAGATGTCTTGTTGTTCTCTGCCTCAGTCTCTTGTTCCACTTTTCCCATAAGGTGATTTAGCTGTCCTAAATTACAGATCAAAAAGCTAAATGCTAAAGGCCAGGCTAATTCTCTAGTTTCTTTCCATAGTCCATGAAAAAAAACCCAGGCAGTTCAGAGGGCAATTCATCTCATCCTTAGATAGCCATCTACAGTAAGTTAGACAAATAGCTCTTTGGAGGTGTATCTCCATTCACTGTAAAAGGAACCTCCTTTAGACTTTGGCATATACCTTTCCTACGTCTAAAGTTAAGTGAGATAAATCACATCCACAGCTGTTGTCTGTGTAAAGAGGGCTCAGAAATAAAGCTGTGGTGAGAGAAGATCACTGCAGAAACAACCATGGCAGTCTGAGGTATTATATCCTCTCCACCCCACTAGCTGTCTGTTCTAGCCATTCCACCAGATGTGACTGATCCCTGCGGCACAGCCAGCGGGACGCGGACATCCTGTGAGTTCTGTCCAGCAGTCAGCTGGTTGCTCCTGAAGGGATATGACACTGACCTGGCTGAACTTTTTGCTGAAGCAGCTGAGAAATGTTGTTACAGTCCCTGCTATTGCTCAGCTGTAGACTCTATCACAAGAGGGACAATAACAAACCACAGGCAGCTGTTACACAAGGTTGCATTATCAGAACATGAGGGACGAATGCAAAATGCTCCTGAGAGGCTTAGCTCTTCCGTCTGATACTTATTTCTGGTTGAGCTACAGAGGATCTCTGAAGAATCATCCAATTTGTTCTATATATACCCCAACTGGTTGTTATTCTTTGCCCTGGAGGGAGTTGCAAATTGTGTATGCAGCCTGTACTTTGAAAAGTAGATGGCAAAATAGTAGTATCCCCCTGCCTGCACAGTCCAAACAGATGATATTGGGCAGGTAAAGAGCTATTCTCTGAGAAACGCTAGCTATGAACAGTCTTTCAACATTAATAATTTGAGAAACACAGCAGCAGAAAGTTAGATGTAAAGTGACATAAATGACTTCTAGAAGATACCATTAGTTAAAAAATAATGTGCATAAAAGAGAAGAGCAGAAAAGCACAATCACACAAGCCAACATGAACTGACCCAATATACCTGAGAGACACCCACAGCATCAGAAACTCATTGCAAAGACCACCTAGCAGCTCTAGTGAGAGCAACCAGGCCAGATGTTTTGCTTGGATTCTGTTTGTCTTTTTATTGCCAGCTGCTGCACACCAGCCTGAAGCACCAAGATGGGGGACTTGGGATGAACAAAGAAGCAAAGCTAAATTTGTTACTAAATGCATCTTAAGAGGGAGGGATATGGCAAGGAATGAAAGATCTAAGGATAATGGGATGTACAACTCTTCATCTGTGGGTCAATTTTTATTGCATTTCAGATCAGCAGTTGTGCAAGGCATTATTTTCTGGTCAGTTTTATTGAATCAGTTTGGCAGTCTCAATACAGTGTCTAATGTATCAAGAAAAAATTTTAAAAGACTGAAGAGATTTAGGAGTCTAAGTTCCACTCATTATCAGTGGAACTTAAACTCTCTGAGGAGTTAAGTGTTTTTGAAAATGGGATGTGGTCTTCTAAGTCATGTACAAACTTTTGAAAATATCATTCTACTTGGCCACAGCACAGTGTGATGCTTGCTGGTCTCCTTGCTGTCAATCACGGCAGAGAGGTCAAGGACTGAGTGGCTTGCAGCAATTACTGGCTTATGAAATTCTCCTTTTCTTCTTCTCAGAACAGTCCCTCCTGTTGAGAGCAGGCATGTTGGCAGGTGATGATGTTGTAGAGAAATACAGATTTCAGTGGAGAAACGAAGAAATCTGTTGTCTGGAGAAGGCACCGTGGTATTTTCCATGAGTAAAAAATGTTAAAAATTGAGAGACATACAAATGATTACAATGCAGAGGCAGGGATAAACTAAATGAAACATTGGCAGATTTGGAAAGATCTGATGTGCCACTAAGATCTGGAGTCTATTTTCCTGTAAGTGCCAGGACTACAAAGAAAACCTGCAAAACCATTAAATAAAATGGATTTAAGAAGGAAAGGAAAATGGTAATTTTAATTAATGCCAGGAATAATAGCTATTTTCTTCTTTTCTGATTAAAATGGTTATGGAAAAACAGGTCTACAGAGCTGCTGTGGCCATCAGAGGTAGTGTTTCTGTTGCTACCAACCAGCCTTCAGCTTCCTTAATTGGGTATGTTCAGAATCTCACCTCAGGGTGTGTGTGGCGCACATCTCAATGCCATATCCTTTAGCTCAATACCCATGCTTTATTCCTCTTAGATTCCACTTATCTGGTCTCATCAAAAGTTTTCAATGAGCCAAATGAGATCCATATTTTCAACATAATAAATTACCCCAAGCTCCCTCTCAAGATCTTTGTCCTTCTCACATGTTAAACAGCTGCTGTCCTTTAAGAGTTGCTGGTGGGTCAGAAGTTGTGGTGGCGGCTGTGGTCTGACCCACATCCTAGGTCCCCAGCATCTGAGACGTTGGCTATTCAACACAGCTCCAGTTCCATTCCATAGATGCATTCTGCCAGCAGGAAATCCCCAGCCAGCAAGGGTGAAACAGGAGTGAGCACTGGGCACCTGATCAGAGAATTCTGCGAGCCCCTGCTCCACCTAGGTATGTCCTTTTGTCACCAAAGAGCTCCATTTTACTTATTGTTTTTTATAGCTGATCTTCATCTATCCAGATGGTTTTACGCTGCTCTTCTCCGATCCTGTCTTTTATTGTTCGGATAAGATCTTCAATACTGCTCCATGCATCTGCCTCTACAGAGGCATAAAGACATGGCAGTGCTTCCAGTTCTTTCTCCTTCAGACGGCACATACGTAAAAACTCATCTTCAGTCTCTGGCTTTGGCAATAGTTTCCTGTTTCAAATGAGCAGACCAAAAATAAATGTCTTACATTTTAAGTTAATCCTGTAGTCCCAGCTGTCCCATCAAGAATTTCTTTTCTACTGACTACATACAAGCAATAAAAGCAGTGGAGAATACAGCTACTCCAGGTCTATCCTCCTCTTACATCCATGCTGCCCCCAAGGAAAAATATTTGCTATGGGGAAACAATTACAAGGATTGAATGCAGGGAGAGTGCAAGTGTTTATGGCCTTTCCTCTTAGAGCTAGCATTACCTTAAAAAATGCTGTGGAAGTGCTGAGCATGGAGAAAACCACATATCCTTCAGTCTCATCCTCCCACAATGCTCACTGCTATCAGTGACAGTGAAAGAGTGCTAGATTTGGGGAATTCCTACTTTTTCCGGTTGTAAGATTTCAGGGAGGAGTCATGGGAGGAAATAGTGCACATAGAAGGACCAGATGAAGAGAGGAGAGGTTCTTTATTTCTCTCAGTGAGAACATTGTTGGACTTGAGAATTATTCACTGAATACGACAGAATATCAAATATGCAAAAGGTTTGATATGTTACCTGAACCTCTTGATGTTTTTCTCTGAGACTCTGATAAAGAGAACAATAGGATATATCTTGGCTTTGATTAAATCCTTTGTGCAACTTATTCCAGCTTCCAGGAGACAATGCTTGTTCTAAAAACAAAGTCATAACAGTGTCACAAAGGACCATTCACTGCTGTTGAATCTTGAGAAAAAGGTATCCATACCTTATGGGGTCAGCTGAAAAGCTCTCCATTTACCATTGTACTAATTTAAAACCTTTTAATCAAATCTACATTTGAAGTCCAAACTCCTCCTACTGGTTTACAACTAGTCAGTCAAATAACAGCTGAGGTTAATAGCTTTCTGAAAAGTTTTAAAATAGAAATGGATTGATCTAAAGATGAAGAGTATGATAAAATACCAGTTTTACATATATACACAAACACACATACTTGCTCTTTCTTCAGAGACAACACCTACTGCAACTACTTGTGAGAGAAAAAACCATCACTTTAATTCTCCTTTATTCCATGCTGTGCATCAAATCTACTCTACTTGATATAAGATCTCTGTCTTTGACATTGTTATCTTTGTACTGTACAGCCCTGTGTCTGTGTTTCAGGCTATCTTTTCTTTTGTCTAGGTCCTTGTATCTCTTACTCTCTTGCACATTCATATATGCGTATGATATGAAAAGGAACTGAAAAAGGGATGGAGCGTAGAAAATGAGAGGATATTTTGCTGCATCAATATGGGTCATCACAGGGAATGAGCGAGACTATAAAAGGATATGGCTGAGGATGAAAAAGAAAAGGAAAAGCAAGAGCACAAATAAAAGCCATTTGGGAGAATAAATATAAATCTGAGATTGAAGGTGGGCAACAGAGAGAACATGCAACTGTAAATTGGTCAGTCTCTTATTCAAGAAGAAACATACATTGCAGACAGATTCACAGACAGCCTATCGAAGGGATACAGAGTACTCTAAGCACCTTGGCAGTGACAGCCTCAATATTGGCAGGTACAATACATTCATACGTGTTCAGATTCTTTTCTCTGCTGAAGATGATAGTCTCCGTTCTTTGCTTCCTTAAGAACTCTTCCTTTGTTACAATATCTGGAAAGAGATGTGGATGAGGACAAAATCAAGACTACAACAACAGAACACCTAGAAAACTATCCAATAGCGCTTCATATTGGATGTAAGGATGGTTCAGGGAAAGAAGACGAGCAATGAATTGTCTTAACAGCTGCCTCATTTCTTCCATTGAATTCAATTAAAGCTTAATCTGATCACAGCTGAGCATCTCAGCTATATCCTGCACCAATGAGTCCTTGGGCAATTACTACAACACTATGAAGGCATTAAATTAAAACAGTAAATACAATTCCAGCACCTAATGTTATATAGTAACATTTCAGGGCTGGAGGATGCTGAGAAGTGCTAAAAAAAGAAGGTCTCTTCAGTATAGGCTCCTAAAACAAGGATTTAGTGTTCCAACATTTGTGTTTAAAGTTTCAAAAAATTTGGCTTAGGTTGCAATGTGTGATACTGGCCCCCTTGTGAATTACAGCTCTACATCAAAGCTTTTGTTTTATGTTGCAAGACAGGGGATATTTATTATAATACTTAACTTTTCAGTTTCTCTGTCTGGATAACTGTAAGACTGAGTACTATGCTGTGGGTATTCAATATTAGTGTAAAAATGAAACGTCAGCTGTGTTTAATGCTGTGTTGTATACAATCCTGCCCTACAGCAATCATGGTACTGCATACTGCTTTAATAGTAAATACTTAGCATGGAAGAAAATCAGTCTTTTGAGTAGATCAAATGCACAATCTTCACAGCCTTGGATGAGATAGAAACCTAAAGTTGCTCTAGGGAAGATATTCCTCATAACAGCAAATACTAGAAACAAATTAATCAAAATTTCACATTGCCTAGATATGCAGTATGCAAACAGTATGCAAACAGAAAGAGCACTCACAGCATTTCAGTCTCTGAGGGGCATCCTAGCAACCACACAGCACACACATGGATAATATTCATAGACACAGAATCTCATAATCATGTGCACTGGCTGTCTCAAAAACATTCAAATATCTTAGATATTCTCAAAAAGCAGGATTTATAGCTACACATCACTCTGATGTGACTTGAAGTACCTCAAGCAACTATCACATGTGCATGCCCCTATGTGTGCGTGCATATATATATATGTATATGTTCATATTTCCAGCACTGGGGGTTAACAGTCACGGTCCTCTTTTATCGCATTACCTGGCTTGCATATGTTGAATTCCAGGGCACCTCCAGAGTTGAGAAGCTTCTGTACCAAGGTCTTGGCAAGCATGGTAGGGGTGAAAAGTACGGGGCGCCTGCGCTCACAGTGGATTGGTCTCACCAAGCTATAAGGGATCAGACTGAGCCTCTTATTGATTTCACTTTCGGAATCCAAATCTGAGTAAAGAACAACACATTTATCCTCTGGTTTCCTCTCCATCAGTATTTGGAGAAAAAGAAGGCATGAACCAGAAATTACATGGTTAGTCATACTGGTCCTCCTTTCTCTTTTGCCACGGTTGTATTTACTATATATCCAGTAGTATGATGTCCAACCTAATACTAACTAAATCAAGTGCCTTTTGCTTTCAAGAGGTTATTTCATAGTTTAACAGGACGCTTACTTGGACAATCTTTCTGCTTACTAGCTTGACTTACTTTGAGTTGTTGAATGTTTTTGGACAAAGAGCAAGAAAGGACCTAGGAAGAACTGCCAACCAAACAGGAAGTTTCAGTGTCCTAAACTTGCTCATGATGGCTTCATGCTCCAAGCACTTTTAGCAAAATCAGTGTTTTGGTCACAAATGCTGTCAAATTTTCGCACAGAGCGGACCATAGATGCTAGCAATAGGAAAGACCTATGACATTTCTTCACAGCCATGCTGTTATGTAGACAGCCTTTACATCAGTGCCATGTGTGTAAAAACTGTTGCTGTTTTATATCCATACCTTCCAGTTTATCAGGCAACGGCTTCTTTGCTTCAGATGAGGTCCGTGCCAGATCAGAGGGCCAGCCAGTGACGATACGGACTCGCTCATTGCTATTCATACGCTTATATTTGTTTTCAGACCTACTGACAAACTGAAAAGGTGAACAAAGAGATTTGACCCTCATTTCTTACATTCTTTATTCTCCCATGTATTCATCAGCCCACACTTGTTATTGATGAGATCTGAATTACCTATGTCTATCAAAGACAAGACTCCATGGATCTGTTGACTGAATTCTAAGGCTCTTTAAATATCATAGATCTGATTCAGAGCCTTTGTTAATCCCCTTTGGGATTTCTTATTTTGTTCTCTGCTCTTAAGCGGCACATTCTTTTTCTTTGCAGAGCTTCCTGCTATCACCAGTGCAAGTATTGATGTGTCCACAGCAGAGTAACATACCCACTCTGACTATTGCACAAATGTTATACCCAAAACTCTGCCTCTTCTTTGCTGTACCAGAGTCTTAAAACCTCCCAAATGGCACATTTTTACACTGAGAAATAGGCTTCATGCTTTCATTCCCCACCCACCCAACTATATCTCTATCTAAATATTAATTCCTCCTCCTGTATATTTGCTAACCTTCACAACCATCTTCCTTCACAAGACTTCTTTGTCCTTCACCCACACAGTCTCTGTCACGCTCAGAGTCACTGACCTACAATTAAAGGACTACTTTCTGGTGGAAGGTCTTCTCACAGAGTCTTGGGGATTTGGTCTAGCCCAGTGGATTTGTCCTTATGGTTCAAGCAAAACACATTTCAGCCTCTGATGGCAGACATGTTTGTTTCATCGAGCTACATTAGTAATAGAAGGTGTGCACTTAAAAATAAACACCCCACGTCACAAAAGCAGTTAGAAAACACAACCCATTCATCTTTTTCGTATATTAAAACTCTTTTTGATAGGAAGAAATCTTGATACAACCTCTATACCTGAGATGGGGTTTCTGGGGGGATTAGGATAGCCTGAGAATATCTGCTGTTCAGATCCACTATTTCAGACATTGCATTGAGGATTTGAACTTTATTACCTGTAATATTTGGCCCAAAAGAAAGCTTGCTCTGGATAGGCGAGGGCTGGCTTTTGGGTCGTTCTGTGGGGCAGGCTCCTCTGGCTGCAATGTATTCTAGTAAAAAATAACACAGGAATTTTTCTTTCCTTCCCTCCCTCTTTTTTTTTTTTTTTTAATCACAGCATTTGAGAAACAGAACAAGCAAAAACAGATATTTTATATTTCCAATAAAAGGGACAGTGATTGATTCATATCTATCCCAAAAACAATGTTCTAAGCAAATTGTAGACATAGCATGGCCTACACTGAGAAACACTGCTTCTGTTACTGCTCTTCCACATTCCTTTCTTCACAGGAGACTGCTCTCCACAGCTTATGAAAGAGGTAATATCTGCACCAAGAAATAGCATGCAAAGCTTTTGCTTTCACTAACATCTCTGCCAGTGATCTCTGTCCCTTTGATCAGTGGGGGCTGGAGTACAGAAGGAATGCATGACACTTAACCTTGACTGAAATCAAATATAAGCAGTGGCTACAGTGTCTCTGCAAACGTTAGAAGCATAAATGTCTCCCAAGCTCTAAAAATAATTTATGGTAACTAATACACCAGGAACTTAGATTTTAATTATGTAAAGATGGAATTCTCGGGTCTAGAGAAAGAAAAATCAGATTACTTTCACTGAGGGAAAAGGAGAAATTGGCAGGGCTGTTGTGTGTGAAGACCTGATAATCCCACTTCTCTCCATAGCGTGTAGGTTGGAAGAGATAGGTCTTTCTAATATGGGACAATGGCAGCTCTGTGGATTAGATGCTTGTTCACAGTAGGAGAGAAATAATTCTGATTATTAACTCCAAGGACACAGCTTCTTCCTCGTGTGAATATCAAGATGCATTAGAGGCTTACAGGCAGAGAAGAATGAAAAGGATTAACTAAGACACAGAACAGATATTAGAGTTTTAAAGTGTACTCCCTCATAGCTGGAAGGGTTAATAGTGTGCTGGAGCTAGGTCCGTTGCCTGGGACAGTATTATTTAGAGCAAACATAAGGAGCCCATTGCCTGGGACAATCAAAACCTACACAGAGTGTAAACAGGACTTTCTGTAAAATTAACATAATGAACAACAAGCAGCAGTGGAGTAAGAGGTGTTAAAAAGACCTTGTTTGTAGATACTTACCCGGAGTGCCCGAAGGGTATTATATGAGCTTTCTGTCTCATCTCTGCTTCCTCTGTGCATCAGCCGCTGCAGCTTCACCAGAAGAAGTTGCTGGGCTCTGAAAGAAAAGATGGAAACACATAGATCAAGGTATCTCTGAAACCTCTCAGAAGAAGGCTGGACTGCAATGGCTCTGCCTACAGAAAAGATTAAATAGAAATAACAGTGAGGACTGACTGAACCACACAGTAAATGCAGGAACAAAATAATGAGCAGGACTGCAGTGCAGTTAAGGATTAAAGAATTTCCATGGCATATTTTTCTATGCTACCTTTTGAGAAACCCATGTTATTCTTTCAGGTAACATCTGGAGTCTCCTTTCTAAAGCTTTATAGTTCATATTACAGTTTAACATCACCAGGCCTTATCTCAAAAATTAAGGCATATACCTCTTTCCTTACAGCAGTTATTAATTCCCCTGTTTACAGAACCACTGCTCTCAGTCGCGGTCGCTCAGCTTTACGCTTACCTGCTGTAGCTGGGAATGGTCCCCATTTCCAGATCCCTGTCCGTGAAAGGATCAACTCTGGCACACAGCCACTCACACCTCCCCTGGTACATGGTGTCCAGAATATGAACAATCTCATCACATTTCACTGACAGGGAACAGCAGTCCAGCTGGCTGGAGATGTTCAGATTCAAGCGGATATGAAACGAGTCCCCTGATGTGATAAACCCTTCATCCAGTTCTGACACTAGTTTCCGGTAACCTGCAGCAATGAAGGAAGGGGTGAAGCATGATCAGCTACGGGTCAGACCTCAGTATTCCTGCATTCCTGAGCATCCTCTGGGAGAAGCACACAGCACAAACATCTGAGGCTCCTCCGAGAGAGGGTTTATACTTCTGGAGTGCTAGTTACACTAGTTACAACAAGGTCATGGGCTTGCACCTTAAAGACACTAATGGGGCATTGATTCAGAAACAGCTTATGCTGTTGGTATCAGAATCTATGAGAATATTCTCATTATAATGATACTTTTAGGTATCTCCATTTTCAGTACTCCACACGTGATCTGTGAAACAGAGAACTTCTCAGCAAAGATGCAGACACAGCTATAGCTCTATCCTGTAAGTACAGCTTGAGTGTGCCACCAATTTTAATGACAAGCTATTCCCTTTATTATTAGCTCTAATTGGCACTCCCACAATCTATAACATGCTTTATCTGCAGTTAAGTGGTGCTCAAAAAAAAATTGCAATAGTCTTTCCTACCTTTGAAAACATCAAAGAAAATCAAAGACAGCACTTCCTGTGTGATGTATGCAGCTGAAATTCTCTAACCAGCATTAAAAAAAACCCTGCAAATTTATATACACCAGTAAAAAATGGATTTTTAAATGTAATTTTTGACCCATAACCTGAAATTATCATTACAGGCCATGAACACTAAAATCAAATTCTGTTCTACCACACATGAACTCCAGCTGTTAAAGATAAGATAAAGCCACAAAGGTAATAAACAGACCAACTCCATCAGGTAAATGCTAAATCAACTTCAGCTGGATAAAGATGATTTAGCTCACCACATTTCATTACAGAAAACTGTACATAAAAATAACCTTGCATGTGTTTTCTGAGTCATGTCATTATTGGCCCACCATGTAAATTCTTCAGAGTCCTGTAGTGACAAGCATATGGGCTTTTTTTGTTCTCAGTCACAAAGCTAAAAGCTGGAGCAGTTACACAGAGTATCTATAATTAACACCAGTGGACATGCTTCAGATTTATACCAATATAAAGGATATTCTGGTTCTGTCATTCTCATCCACACTGGTTAGTATAATAGATCTGGGACTATTTTAGATGAGAAATACTTTTGGTCTTACCTTCATGATTTGATTTATACTGGAGTGTTACTGGACCACTGCACCTCTGAATTGTCCAGTGAACTTCTTCCTTTGTGCAAGTATCCAAGGGAACACTCTTATTTTCCCCTTTGATGCAGCCCTCCAACTAGATATGAAATAAATATTACTCTCCAGTGCAGGTTCAATCTCTGAGTCAATTATACCATTTTTTTAAAGTGGCATAATCTTTTTCTGATTAAACAATGCAGATACTTTGCATGCATGCAAATGGATGCAGATTACATTCTAATTATTTAATTTCTTTTCTCTCAAATTAGGAATGCTAGCAGTCAACAGAACTGCAGCTCTTTGACAATCCCAGGCTTCCCAGTAGTAAGTAGTACAGGAATATCAGTTGCGGGGTTTTTTTCCCCTTGGAGCTATTTTAACAGGAAAATGGTTTGGGAACTTTGGCAATGGAGGGAAAACTAAGCAAAGAGCAACTTAGCAGAAGCACCATTAGACTCCTGATTATGTGATGCTGGGGACAGCTATGCAGGTGTGCAGTCCTTCTTCCCATTCATGTTGCAGCTGTATCCATTTCTGTTCATAACATGTCCAGTCCCAAGACAGGCCACTCTAAAGAATGCTTTAGGAGTCGTCATGCTAAGCTAAGTAGCATGAACTTCCTTTGAGGCAGGAAAGTACTGGGAAGTTGACAGCAAATTCCATTCTAATCTTTTCAAAGGGGCTGTACTATACAATACAGCATTAAAGAAAGCATCAGTTGCTCTAATCTCTTCCATACAGAGCTACTGTAAAGTGCAAAAGCATGTGCATGTGTTGGATGACCGTAAATAGTATATAGATTTTCTTCTGCATGAGTCATATGCTTTGTCATTAATACAAGATGAAAGAAGAAACAAAGGAAAGTATTATGGTGAGTGTGCATGTATGTAGGTGGACAGACATCCAATACTATTTGTTGATTATTTTATGCTCACCAGTAGGATTTGGTGTCCCTCCCGAAGGCCTGCTTTCTCTGCAAGTGACCCTGTCTTGACAGAGCTAATAAAGCTCCCTTTATCATTACCCCCAATCAGAGTGATTTCTGAATTGAGACTGTCTCCATTCAGTGTTACGCGCTGGATAGTATGGCAGGAGTTTCTAATGCGACCAACAGATGTGACAGAGGGACGAAAAGGTCTGTGTTCATGAGAGGAAGTAACAGTTAGTTATCTCAGCTTTTAGCTACCACTCCAGATTTAAATGCATGCATGATAAATGAGAGACATGTAAATAAACTTTCAGTGTTATCAAGCAGTAGGATCTAAGGACTCTAAAAGAAATCTTTCTCATTACTGCCTAAGTTCTGGAGAAGAGCATCTGGATAGCTTCAAGTCCTCTGACATGAACGAATAACTCAGATGTATAATAGTACCTCACCTAGCAACCTATGGCAGCAAGGTAACAAGATCACAAGGATAAATTTAAACCTCTAGAACATTTTGTCTGCCTTGAAGTTTTTGAAATTTTAGGATGACCTTCATTGGTTTACAGGCTCCAGAATAACCTGTTATACTGCTGCTGACGTAAAGAAGTAAAGACTTAGTGCAGCATCATGAGATATTTGTGTCAAATAACAACTTGTGACATCATGTTTCTGCATAGTATCTTCAGCAACTAATAGATAAATGGGAGATCTCTACTATAGTAGCTTTTCCCTTCAGTATCTGTCTAAGGTGGGTAAACTGGCATCTCAAATACCTTTCCAAAGAGAACTTTCTAAATATGGAGTTGACATGCTCTAGTTCATAGGCATCCAGGCCTTCCGACTGATGAGAAGAAGAGGAAGAGTGCACTGAAGGAGCTCCATGTGACTGTCTGTCATGACTGTCATCTGAAAAGAGTAACAAGAATGAAAATGAGTCTTAGAGTGACAAAGATGGAAAAGGGGAAAATGGATGTTTGATTGATCCCAGCCAAAGCTGAAGGAGGAAATTCCTGATGCAGAGGCATAATTCATGTCCACAGGCCATGGCAAGGAATGCCAGTCTTGCTTACTGGACCTACCTGATCACTCTCACAGAACAGCAAGATGGAAGGGACCTCTGGAGACTGCCTAGTCAAGCCCCCTGCTCAAAGCAGGGTCAGCTAGAGGAGATTGCTCAGGACTTGTCCAGTTGGGTTTTGAATATCTCCAAGGATGGAGACTAGTCAACCTCTCTGGACAACCCTGTTCCAGTGTTTGACCACCCTCACAGTAAAAAAGTTTTTTTCCTGTTTAAAAGGAATTGCTTCTTTAGTTTGCGCCCGTTGCCTCTTCTCCTTTCATTGGGTAGCACTGAGAAGAGTCTGGCTCTGTCTTCTTTACTCTTTCCCCTCTTGGTTTGATGCTTTCCTCATTTCAAGGCTGGAGGTCTTATCAACCTGCAAACCTCAGCCAGGCACTCTCCATCTATTCATTCAGTCTAATCCTTCTCCCGCTTAGTTCTTCAGGAATAACTGCTTTCTTATTCTCACCCTTAGCTGCCCTTTTGTTTTCTTGTTATGATGAACTGACTTGATTTGTTCTCAGACTCTGTGTCCTATCTTATTTAGACCAGGAATTGATTATTTGACAGTTTCTGTAGCTGATGAGCTAATCACACATATCTCATACTTAAACTATATACACGATATCCTCTTGCTTACCATCTAGCTCCAAAGCATCATATCCAAAGCTGTCATTGTCCTCTTCAACCAGGCTGGAATTAAAAACAAAGCATGAGATAATGGAAAAAAGAGAGAGAGAGAGAGAAAGCTGCTCACTTTCCATCTTTCAGCAGATTTCATTAGTTCTGAAGGAGGAAATTTTTCTGCAAAAAAGAAAGATGTTGGAGGTGTTGCATCAGGCAATGGTGCAGCTGCAAAAAAATACACAAGCAACATACTTGTGGGCCCAGGGGAGAAGCAGGAAGATGGTAGGAAGACAGTATGTGTCAGCCAACATGGGAAGCATGTGAAACACCAAGAAGATTCAGAAGGAAGAATTGCTAACAGCAGTGAGGGAATGAAGATATTGCTGAAAACAAAGGGAAGCTGCTGACTGATGGTCTCATATGTGTGACTTACACCACACCTGCTTCAGCACTGAGATAAATGGTTGCATAATACCTGCTGTATATATGCTGCAGCATAGGTTTTTTTCCCCAATAGATCAAAAATGTCAGAAGCTCACTGACGGACAGAGTGAATGCAAGGGAAGTGACTGAGGTGCAGCAGTAAAGGAGTAATTTACCTGCTTGATTTAAAATCCTTGAGGCATTTTATAACAGCTCAATGGTACCTCACATGGTTACCCAGATACCTACAGTAACAGAATGGCACGGGGTACCAAGTTTTGCACAGAAACTCTTATGCCACAGCTCTGATCTCAGTCCAGCTCCCACTGACACAACTTTTCCTGTTAAGGGTGACTGGATTGGTTGGCCTTAAACACAAACAGTTAAAATTCACCAAAATTTTGCTCTTAAAGGGATATTAAGGATGTCCAGCCAAGTGAGTGACCTGTTTGCTTCCCTAGAAGGACTTCATTAAAGCACCTCCTTTGGTTGCAAAGCTGTTTAAATAACAGCTTGTTGTTTTTCCCACTCAGAAGGATTTGTAGGTCTCCTGCAGAGCTGATATTCATCATATTTGGCTTCAGGTGAAGGGTGAATTTTTGCAGCCAGTCTGGGGAGAATCAGCTATTTTTACACCATGCAGAAGCAGGGAAATAATACACCTTTTCCTACATATTAAATTATGATCTCATTTTTTGTTTCACACAAATAAAGATCAGATGAACTGTGAAACCTGCAACTTGGCATGCAAATAGCAATAATTTTGGATTTTGTTCACAAACAGGTTAAAAAACCTTAGCAGGCTAATTATAAACTACAGTGAACTTTCGGGCATGCTCTTGAGTTACTTGACTTTAGTGATTATTAGCTCAAAAAAGTAGGGCCACATTCAGACCTTGCTCCAGGGTACCTTTTCCTTCCACAAGCCAGTGGGAAAGGGTATCTAATATGAGGAAAACTTTCAGATTTCAATACAGCTCAGTCATCCAGTGCCTTAACCTATGGAACAGGATATAGTTAGAGCTGTAGTGAAATATGTCCACAAGATGAGTAATCTTTACTGCATTCTGTAATATACTGCAAATACTTAAATGTTCAGGCATGCCAAAGGCTTTTCAAGTTAAGCACCTGAAACATGAAACATTCAAATCATTAACAAAACAACTCTTTTTCTCCACCTCGAATTCATGCAACACACTTTAAAAAAGGGCTTGAAAGACAATATAGCAGAACTTAAGGAAGACTAGAATAAACTCTGCATAAATCCTCAGCAGCCTAGAAAATTGTGTGGGAGAACTAGCTGAGGATGCCCTCAGTGGAAAGCTTTCTTGCAAAGCTTTACACAGAGAAAGAGAGGCAAAAGTGGCAGTCTGCCAGAGATGCGTTTGTTTTGAAAAGCATTAAAAATCCAAATAAAGTTCTAGTAAAGATTAGATCTAAAAAATAGATCTAATAAAGATCTAAACCCTCCACATATATTGCTTTCTTCTAAATCAGTTTGCCTGGGCTTTGTTCTTTTCTCCTTCTGCTTGGGACCTTTAGGGAATGTATTTGTATCTTCTGATATTTCGGATACAAACACTGATGCTATTGACACCAACACCAAAACAGCACGTTCAAGTATTGCAGTGCTATAAACCTTTTAGAAAAGGGGCCAGTGCCATTTAGAGGACTGTGAGGCAAGCAAAGTCTCTCTCCTTCCTGCCAGTAACTTCCCATTCCCCAGCTGATCCGATTTCACTCGCAGGGGAAGTCCGCAGCGCCATGACCAGACAGAAGTGGAAGCTGCAGCAGCAGGTGAAGCAGAGGGCAAGGCATCTCTCTCCCCTCATCACTATGCTGAGATACAGAGCCTCGAGCCCAACAAAAAACACCTCCCTCCTCCACTTCTCCCCCCCATTCCTCACAGATATTCAAGCATCTCTGCTCTATTTTGGCAGTTTACAGAGGAGAAGGAGGGGCTGTGAGAGAAGGGGAAAGGACAGGGACACAGACACAGGCAGCATGGAGCTGAGAAGCAAGAAGTGAAGCCATATCAATCTACAAAGGTAGAGCACATTCTCCAATAGCATTGGTGCCTGATCATTTCAGTACTGTTTCTTATTATGTCTATTAAAAAAGTCAATGTGGCAGTGGTATCGCTGTGTCATTCATCCCAGCTGAACTATCAGAGACTCCCGGGTGTTTTGGACAAAATTAGGGATGAAGAACTGCACCCCTGAGAAGTTTAGAAAGTCAGTCCTGCTGCTTAATAGAAGCTCTCCAACTAGAGACAGACACAAGGACATCTAAGGCCCTTTTTGCCTCCTCCTTGTGATGACAGGTTCCAGGCATATTTCACCAGTGTGGCTACCTACCTGCAATGAGGGGCATCCTCTTTGCAACGTCGGACTATTGAATCATTTCCTGGAGGCTCAGGAGTGGTAGACATGATACTGTCATTGCGATTTCTCAGGGTTTGCTTTTAAAAAAAAAAAGCAACAGAAAGGTTATCTGTCTTAAACGGGCTATCATTTCTAACTTACAGAAGCATTAACCTGCTCACTTGCCAGTGGTACTCTGCACTGTGAAGCACACACAACAGTAAGAAAAATTGATTCTATATGTGCAGAATGCTACATACAAAAGCTTTCATATTCATATATTCCAGTACTGTAGCAATATGCACAGCTTGTGTGCTGGCACAGTACCTTTCTGTGTGACCACAGACTGGGTGATTTACCAAAGAATTTTAACTTTACCCTTGATGAGTGGAGTGTGTGTTGCACAGCTGACATATATGAGGAAAACGATGAAAAGTGGAACGTATGTATAATTATATGTATAAATAGTAGGAATGAAGAAGAAAAATACAGATCTCCATGCATTAACTTATTAATCTAGTACACTGGAAACTAAACTCTAAATTGTACTACAGGGAAGACAGTATAAGTCATCTAAATATCCAACAGATACTCCAAAGGATATTCCTAACCCAGCTAAGCTTATTACGAGAGGCAGGGAGTTCTTTCCTGGCTATTCCTGGATATAATTTTCATTTCCTGGGGGCAGCATTTTTCACGGTGTTCTAGAAGGATGTTTTGTTCTTTGTTATTAACACTCGGCAAGAGCACTCTCTCTGTCTGCTTGTCCTGCTGTGTCAGTGCTCACATATGTATAATGGAATATCTACCTTGGGAGATTATGGGGATAGAGCAAGCAGGGAAGAAATGGTTTGGCTATGGTATGCAGAAATTTCCAACTGTGATCTGCACCCCTTTTCTCACTCACTGCTACTTATAGACAGGAAAAGCATTAGAGAACTCAAAAAATCCCTGATAATTTTCTTAAATAAATTATGAAGCAGCTTTTAAAGGAAATCTCTTCCTTCTAACAGTAAATGTGAAATGGCATAAGGAGACAGTGAGAGGTCATAAATACCTCTGAAATATCTTTAAATAAACATAAACTAATTCTGTGATTTTGGAAAAGGCTAATAACATGGTTCTAACAAAATGCTGGTAAAAGGATTAAGGGAGTCTCTGACAAGGGCCTTGAATGTGATAACAGCTGGGATGCTTGTAAAGTGCTAATACTGGGTTGCAAAAGCTCTGAACCACATTAGGAGAGACGGTTGTAGACAGGCAAGAGGCATCCGAAAGATCCTTACAATTTTGCTGACTTCACAGCTGCTGATGGAGTTACTGATGGAAACAGAATTAGAGGAACTCGTGTCTGTGCGGCCATTGCTGGCATCAGCCCCATCTTCATCCTGTGCTCTGACTGCTGCACTCACAGATGACAGAGAAAATTACGTCAGATCACTTTCAATACAGAGTCTTTCAGAGATTTGCAACAACACTTAGGATTATCTTTCCATTTCAGCTTATCTTGTTTCCCCCACCCTGCACTGGACAGAGGCTCCAGGAAGCACTCTGTGCCCTGTAGCTCTGGCTGCCTTTTCTTCCCCGTCAGCTTCCCAACAAAGTACAGAAATGCACACCACTCTGGACAGCCTCTTGCCAACTTTTTATTTCAACTCTGTCCTGTGTGTTTTTATTAGATCTATGAACACTTTTTGACAAATTAAAGAAGGATTGTTTCATTAATTTATGTTTCAACTTCATCATCTGAATCTGGTAGTCTGCAGTAAGGTTGGCTCACTGAATTATGCTTTTTTTACAACAAAAACTTTAGAACAGGGACCAAGAAGCAAGAGATCCCTCAGCAGCCCCAGGTAGCACAGTGTGAATGTCTTTGTAGACTCCTTCCCGTCCTCAGCACCTCTAATTTGTACTAATGCTGCACATTAACTGATACCAAACATACTGTTTAACATGCAGTATCTTGCAGCAGGAACCATGTTTCCCATCATATTTTGTACAACAGTGAGCATGCTGCCACACATAACAAATAAAGGAAGTGCTACCTAAGATGCTGTCTGATTTGAGAACAGCGTTACATAAATAAGAGGAATTAGGAGTAGCTCAAACATGAGTATATAGCAACTAATTTGGTAACTTGCCAGCTGGCTGATGGGTGGGTCAACACTCCTCCCCCCAACCTTTGCAGTGCTTTAGATTTAAAATTAATTCCTTTTTGCTGAAGGACAAAGGAACTCATTAGGTGATCACTAGATTAGGGTCTTTTCAGCTTTTTTCCCCACAGCAAAAAGAGAATAGTATAATGACTTTTAGTATAGGTATTACACAGATGACTTTAAAATTTTTGTAAACTGAAAGGAAAATTGAGTAAACAGAAAATTTAGGTAAGCTATGGCTTATTATTGTGTGCCTGTGGAGGTATCTTTGGATGGAGAGGACATTCAGGTAGAACACTTGACTATTTAAATTATGACATTTTTCACTATGAGAGAAACTGTCTTTTTTACTGACTTGGACTTAGTTAAGAATTTCCCCGCCTGGCATATTTGTTAAAACAACTTAAAGAGATTAAGTGGATGGGACAAAGCAACAGAAAAGGAATAATCACATGGATGCTCTTTCTGACCTTGAAACTCTGATGTTTTGTTCATGCTGACAGGGGATTTAGCTCTTGGATTTATCTAAGAGAAAGCAGACAAAAATCAGCACAAATGCAGAACATTTGCCACACACTGTAAACCAGATATTTTCATCCCTTTTTTCACTGTCATGCTGCAATAAAATTGCCCTCCCTTGAACAACAGGGCCCAAAATTTAGAAGATATTTAGATATCCAAATGCCACTGCAGTGAAGAGGAATTAGCTACCTAACTACTTTTAAAAGTCTGGCCCAAATGCATTGCAATTTCCAGATTCTGCTGAGGGAACAAAGAGACAAAAGGTGAAGTGGGTGCCTTGGGACTGGTTTCAGGCAGCTGTTAATACAACAGGCATCCTTTTGGAGTCTGCAAGGTAAAAAATGCAGCTCTATTGCCATAAGTAATAATGACAGTCAGAGCTCAAAAAGGTTATAAAGGGCAGGCAGAATTCAAATGCAGATGAAAGGAAAGAGAAGCTTAAACCCCTGAATGTTAGATCGTGTATTTTTTACAATTCATGAATATAAATAATAGCTGTACGAATGCAGCTAGTCGCGGAAATCATGGACCTAACTCATGCTACCCCTTACTCTTAAGTAAGAGGAAATTGCCATAATTTAATTCAAAATTAGGAAGTTAATTTTGCTCTAGATTGTGTCCATTTCTTTCTATTATTTCTTCCAACTTATGTGAGCTTTTCCACCAATGCTTCATTTTCCACCCTCAGTTACTTGTGCACTGGACTTAGGGCATTATGTCATTTTTTTCACTACTGTTAAGAAGGCAAAGAATCAATTTATTGACAACTCTCCAAGAATGTGAATGAACAGCAGAAGCAAGGAGAATACACAAAAGCAGAAAATGGCCTCTATAGCTTGATCATATCTGCTCCTCAAGATGCAAATCACCACAGGGCAAAAACTGACAGCTCAATATCATATACAAATCTATTCTTACCTTTATAGCACAGCACTTTCAGAGGCACGACCGCAACATGTATTATTTCTCTCAGTTCTAACAGTCCCTGCACTATATCATTCCAGCCTCATATTAAGACACACCTGGATTCCCTTTAGATTCACTCTTCTCTTGAGTCGAGCTTGATCAGGCAAGAAGAATTTGTTGTCTTCTGGAGACTCTTCAGAAGTGGAGGAGTCATCTGCTTCCTGACCATTGGCTTTTGGGCTAGGAGTCCCAAAGGTCTGGGAGATAATGGTAATGGGTAGATTCCGTGGCAAACTCTAAAGATCAGAAGGAAACACTTTACTTCCGAGACCAGTTTGGTACAACTCCTCATGACCTCCCTTTAGAGTAATTTGACTGAACTTTCTGTGACACCAGTGCTTCAGAAGCTCATGCAGAACATGGCTCCAGACCCAAATCAGTAATTTAGATTGACATTTGTGGGGATTTCTGTTCACTGGGGCATGTTCCTCAAAAGTATTTGTAGTTTCTAACCCAGTATAGAAATAAATTGTCTTTCTGCATTTCTTTCCCTTCCATTTAAAATCAAGTTGTGGAATGCCAGCCTGTGAGAAGCTGTGTGCATAACACAGACAACTTGAACCCTGCTGTACTGAAAAACTCGCAACACTGACATTTAGTAGAAGGAAGCTATTTTTTTCAGTTAATTCACAGAGAGAATTAAAAAAGTGTCCTCTCCCTTCCACACCAAAATGTTTTTAAAAGCAAGTCTTAAAAAAAGAACTCATGTTTGTCTTCCTCAGCCCTACCTGGTCGTGAAAGTTATTGTCCTTAGAGAGCCGTCGGAGTTTGCACTCTAGGTTAACAATGCAAGCTTCTTTCCGAACCACCTCAATTCGGAGTTCATCATTTCTCTCCTCCAGCTCTCGAATCTGCTTCCTGTATTTATCTTTTTCAATCAGACAATGTGAATACTGTGTCTGAGCCTCATCACGTGAGCGGAACGCCTGCAGTAGAGAGAAGAAACCTCTTTTGCACCTGGGCACCAGATACCTTCTCCTGCTGGTTTTGTTTGTAAGGTGTTTGGAACAGGGACTTCAGATCTGGTAACCATTCACCAATTAACACAGCAGTTAGGACCAGGATGTGCCACAGTAGTACCATTAAAAATTATGATGATGAGGGTGGTTCATTTCCAGCTCCCTCTTGGTTGGTGGCAAAATGCTCCAGAGTACAAACCACATGATTTGACACTAATATAAAGCCTGCAGTAGCTGTTGTTAAGATCTTGGTCCTGCCTGCCAGATGCTACGCTGTGGAAACAACGCAATATTATCTTATGTTTAATTACTGCAATACAAATTCCAACAAGTAGCAATTTCTTGTAACTGCTTATTTTTTAATGGTATTTTGGGTCCAATGACCCAAAATTCCCCAAAGTGACACATATGAGATACAGGCCTTTGCTAGTAATTTTCCCCACTTTAACTGTTAGATACCTGGTCTCGCTCCTTTTCCACCTCTTCTAGCTGTATCATCACAGTGTTCATACGGTGCTTGTACATCTCACAGTCTTTTCCTAGTGTTGAACACTTTAACTCCAAATCTTCTTTCTCTTCAAGATACTGGAAATGACACACTGTTAACCACCACTGCTCTCAGAGGTCTTTTGGGCACTAGCCCGAGATATTCCATCTTCCTACCCTATTTCTCACCTTGTCTCTCAAGTCCTCCACATGACGAATCTCCTCTTGGAGATTAAAGATCTTGTTGACCAATTCATGACGATCTTCTAGTGCCTCCTTACGGTCATGCTCCAGAATATCCAAAATGGCTTTGTCCGAATCTGGCAAACTCCGCTTGTCAGCCTGAGGAAAGACATTTTTAAGAGACAGGCCAGGGAAAGAAAAAATAGTATTGCAGGGAGAAAAGTAACAAGACAGTAACAAACAAGAGGAATAGAAAATGAACATGGTATTGCAATGGGAAAGCAGGAGAAGAGATGGACATTTGTTCATATTTTAAAATAGTGTCAGAAAAGATGAATAAAGGCTGTCTTGCTGTCAGAATAGTCTGATGAAGGAATTGTTTTACTGTTTTATTGTACTGGCTATAATTTGATCCATTTTGGACGCAGTGACAATTCTTTACTCCAAGCCCTGCATTCAAAACTCTTCTCTATTAATCAGCTCTCACTGAGCACAAAAATCACCCTTTGCCAAAGAGCAGGGCCTAAGAAAACATTCAGGGGAATTTTTAAAGCATGCATAGGCTTTGCAGGGCCATGCTCAGAGAATATTAAACATGCCTGGAGTAGCTTGTACCACTTCATTTTCTGTAGTGTCCAGCAATATTTTTTCTTTCAGATTTAAAATTAACAAGATTACTGGAGTAGGTTCCAACAAATAAATTGCCATCCAAAATTAACCATAAATGGAAGATGAAAAGGGCATAAAATGCAAGCAAGTAATATGCATATTTTTTTTTAAAATACCTAGACTAAGTTGGAGATTTCAGTGACATTTTGATTACCTAATATTTCTAAATATACCCAAGTATTTCCAAATTGAACTGCCTGTTGTTTATTTATACTTTCACTTAGGAGAATTTCAGTCCTATTTTTAGCTATTTCATGATTATTTCTGTTTCTTTAGGTGCTATAAGACCATTTCAGTTAATATAAGAGATTCTACATGGGCCAGAACTTCCAGAACCTTCTATACTACACCCTTTTTCAACCTTTGAATTGGATTTGTATTAGAACTAAGAATCGTTAGGCACTGCTAGAGGCTACAGCCATTTCTGAAATGCATTCTATTGACAATATTTTAAGTGTCATTTTAAAATGCCACAAGCCTTTTCCAGCAAAGTGCTAAGCACTCTCACACGTATCCTAATATTTGGCTAAGCTCTTCACAGAGTAACACAGTGCTAAATTTGCTGCATATCATCCTTTTTCCCCATCTGCCCAAACAAAGGTTAGTTAAGATCCCTGTGCAAGTTACAGCAGCGATCTATGGGGCATTCTGGTAAGTAGTGACCACCCAAGTTCAGAAACCTTTATTACCCTCTGCTTCATTAAGATCTTTTGGCACAGATAAGACAATAGCCTAGAACAGGGTACACAGAGCCACTGTCAGAAATTCCTGGGCTGTCTATTTAACACAGCTTTGTAGTGACAGACTGGTACAAACAACCACAGCGAGGCTAAAACATAGAGTTGAATGCTCAGCAATTAAACAGCTGCACTCTACACCTTGAAAGAGCCAATCTCTCATGTACAGCTTGATTTATTAGATGACAATTTTTTTTTTTGGTAGAACTCCTCCTCATGCATGTGTTTGTACAAGGAGTACTACAGACAGCTGGGAGCTACATAACCAACCTGTTATTCCAAACTTTGCAAGTATGCTTATTGTAGCTTTGCAGGTAGAGGTTTCACCCAACACTTCCTAGCACTATAACAAGAGTATGTGTTGAGCTTGAGGTGAGGACTGGTAGCAGAGACCATGCCACCTCCTCTTGTCCATAGTTACCAGTTTCCCTGTTATGTACTCAACTCCCTGTCCCTTACTGAAAACACATGGGAGCTGTCACCAACTGCTGCTTCTCTGTCCCACTCTCACAGCCTCCTCCAGACACTTAGATCCTGAACGGAAGCCACCAAGGCAGGCTGTGAGGAGAGGTGGGGTATGTGAGACAGTATGGGAGGGAAGTGTGGGGGTGCCTGGAGGCAAGGAGTGGTCGAAGCCTGCTGAATCCATCATCTGGGTAGCAGGAGGGGTAAGCTGAAGTGCCTGGATTTTTAAATGTAGCGATCTGCTTTTATACCTGAATGATGGACTGTAACTCCTGGATTTTAGTTTTCATCATCTCATTTTCCCGCTCCAGCTCCAGAACCTGTTCCTTTTTGGGTCGGTTTTCAATATCATTTTTCAGCTTCAAAGACTGGTTCCTCTCCAGCTTGCACTCCTCTTCCACCTTGTTCAAGCGATGCTTCAGCTGGTCAATCTAGAGTGGACCGAGAGCAGTGAAAAGGAGAAACAGGAAAGGAAAGAAATAATTCCTAGCTCTGATATTGACTGCTCTGAAAACACTCTCACTTCCAGGTGAAAATGTACTGTCAGAGGTGGAAAAAATAGCTTAAACTGTGAATGCTAACAAGCAGCAGATAATTGGGTGTATGTGCATGTGTGTTGACTGTCCACAATTGAACTGTTGAACTCTCAGGCAGAAGCCTGCTATTTGGTAGCTACAACTGGTATGGGCTGGTTGTAAATTCAGATAACATCTGGACTAAAAAAAAAGTGGCACATCCTCAGTCCTCCAATAAATACAGAGATATGAAACAGAACTAACACACAGGAGGCTGATCACAAATTGTGCTTTTGCACATAGACTATTTGGACTGGGAAAAATAGAGGCTTTCAGTTCTGGATAGGAAAGAGGGGTTCACAAAAAGAAAAAGCGGTTTCAGGCAGAAGGGGGACTGGGAAGAAAAAGGAGATGACCCTGGCTAAAGGAAAAGTTTTAAAGTGGGGGAATATCCTAGAGATCAGATTGTTGCACGGGGATGAAGGCCAGGGGATGCCCAGGGACCTTGGCCAGTAATGCCTGCAACTGCTGACTGTGAGCAGCTGCACAGCACGAACTGACATGACTTTCTGCCCAACCATCCCACACCAGCAGGGATCTCCCTGCAGGGAAGGGATGTCGAACCCAAGAGAAGGCAGTGCTGAGGTGGGGGACCGAGCAAACGGCTGTGTGAAAAAACAAAGTGGGGTAAAATGTCTGATATCATTGGTTCAAACATAAAACCCAGTGTCCAGGTCCACTAAGAGCAGTTGTTTACTCCACCTCATCTGTGACACAGACACAGGCATGAATTTTATGGCACTTGAAGCATTTCTCTATATTTCCTAAATGGCCTCAAGCTGTTCCAGGGCTCTGTGTGAGAGTCTTTGACTAAACCACCAACAGCTGTAGTGCAAATCTGGATAACTGCCCCAAGATATTACAGAGCCTGAAAAGCTAAAATTATGTTTTCAGCAAACAATTATGTTTTTTAAATTTTGTTTTAAAATATGTTATGTTCTGTTAATCCATTACAAGTATGTAAATTATCTGCCATTAATACACATCACTGCAGCTGGCATTTCTGTACATCGATGCCTCTAATCATCTGGATGAGCAAAGCAAATGAGAGCTCTACACCTTTCTACTGTCATAGAAGGTCTCATTTTGCCAGCTGCCACTGGCATGCTCCATTGCTGCTCTGATTAAAGCAGGCCAGAGCATTTATCTCACCTCTAACTGGAGGTCTCGGCTCCTTATAACAGCCATGCTCTTCTCGTCACTCAGCTGGGCATATCTCATGGCCAGATTGTAGTTCTCATCTTTCACCTTGACCAGCTCATCATTGTAGTTGTTCCTCTCCTCCTTCATCTTGTTGTATCTCTCCTGGAAGGTCAGCAGCTCTATCTTGTTCAGTTTTAGCTGCTTTCGCTCATCCTCCAACTGGCGAGACTTAGCCAAGAGTTCACAGCGCTGCACATCTTTTGTCTTTACTTGCTGCTGTAGCTTAATGATCTCATTCATTAGGAAATGGGTAAGGCCTTCATGTCCCTCCTCCACTGAAAGTGTTTGGACAGCTTATCAAGTTCTAATAAAGTAACTTTATACTAAGTAGAAACAGCAGAACTGAGTAAGAAACAAATGTCCCAGAATATGTACAGAGGTGCAGAATAGGCAGAAATACATACACACTTGTATATCTGACTGGCAGCAGTACAAATATTACACAGAACACTGTTACCAGAATCTCAATATACATGCACAGGCCTGTGGAAATAGCACAAATTCTGTAGCATGAATCTGTACAAATACAATTAATCTGAATGCTTCAAATTTGCTGCACATGTGTAGGTCGTCAGTGTAATTTAGTCCACTGTTCCAATGTTTCTTATCTTGAGATTTCATGTAATGCCTATCATTCAATTTTAAGCTCTTCAGCTTCATTCCGACAACTGAGATGTTCCTTTTCCTTATACGTTACCTGTTGCTAGCTCATTTTGCATTGAAGGGGGCTGAAAAACTGCAGAATGCTACTGCAAGATTAGCTTTTATTTCCATTTCTTGCCTGAAAAATCAAACCCAGTCTTCAAGATAGTCCTTATTTCAACAGGCTCCTTCGGGATTGATTCTACTCACCAACAATAGTGGAAAATCTCCGTGTAGGTTCTTTCCCTGTCACCAGTTTGTAGAGTTCAGGGTAGTAAAACTCTAGGCTCTCTAAGAAAACTACATAGCCCCTTTGGCCCTTGGTGTGGAGAATGTCCAGCAGTCGGCCTAAGCACAGAGAACAGAGAGGAGGTGACGTATCAGCACTATGAGCAGCATAAGCAAGTACTGTTTCCCTGAAATCAAATCTGCTTAAGGTTCGTCTCTGCCACAGCAATGTGCTGTGGAAAATCTGGCTGATTAATCGAGTTCAGCTGAACTCATAAAGTAATGCCATGTATTCTTTATGTTTGTGCTGATCGTTATTCTGAAGGAGTGCGGGCAAATTGGTCTCTGGAACAGAAATTTCAAAAGACACGTTATTCAGTGCAGCCTTTACCAGGCAGCACTGAAATGCTAGGATGGCAGACCCTTCAGTGACAAATCATGAAGCACGGCAAGACAGCTGAAAATGTACTCTTGGAATGGCATTGGCTGCTGCTCGTGCTAACTGAAATATTTGCCAAGGCTTTGATGGGAATATGAACCCCATGAGCTCCAGTCTGCACAGCACTGGAAAGAATTGTTGTTATCAACATAGCAGCAGCAGATTCACCCCTTTATATTAAATCTCCTGCAAATGAGATACAGGGTTTTCATTTGATAATCTGTAATTTGATACAGGCTCCCTCCAGACTTAGCAAAATAATACTGTTCATATAGGAATACAGATGTAGCCATTCACAAAATAATTACCTGCTCGGTTAATTTTGGAGGGCAGCATAAGTGAGTTAAGCACCTCATCCTCGTCTTGCTCATCGATTACTTTGCACTGCCGCAGGTATGGGGTCAGTTTGGCTGGATTGATGTACCGGCTCAGCATGTGCCGGTTGCTTTCTACATTCTCCCACAAAGCTTCCTCCTCATCTTTCAGTGTCTCCAGGCAGTCATCCATCTCTGGCTCTCCTCCTGAACGAGAGAAACAATTGGCAAATGAACATCAAACAGGACAGTTTCTATCCTGTTACTTTTTTGTGCTTCCATGTCACATAGGATGAGCTTTGAATTACTTCTGACTAATGCTGAATTTGCCCTATATTGAAACTGTTTGAACTGAAGTGCAGCCTGTCCACAGCTCATCTGGAAAGTGACAGTTCAGAGAAGTGCTATCTTGAGTCTATGAACTATTGCAGATTGCTCTCGTGATGAATCTGTAGCTCAGCTAACTCCACGAAGATCTCTACAAGTCAGAGAACCCCTCTTCATATTATAAGCAATGGTAAAGGACACAGTGCAATGCAAGAAAGACTATGAACATGCAGAGCTCAGAGCAAATACTTGCTGCAGGCAACTAAGGCTGTCATTCTCACCTCCGTTGTTCCTCTCAGCTGTACTGATTTGAACCTGCATTTTTTCCTGTATATATGTGATGAGCCAACAGATGTAAATGCACCACAAGGAACAAGCAGTTACGTATGTCTGCCTTCTGCAGCTGTGTATAGATCGACTGATGTGTGGGCATGAATGCAAGTACCTGTGAGTTCAGACCTTGCCTTCCTCCGCATGAGTGGATAAGTATGAGCATTGTATCACTGAAGTCTGAAAACGTTCTTGACTCATGCAAATATTATCACATGATTTCTGAGTGCTTGCTAAGCAATTTCCTGCCAACTCCTAATTTGTAACCACCTCGTTAGAGAAGGTTACAGGGCAGGCAACAATGAGGTGAGAAAACTGGTACTAAAGGTAAGAGTAAAGAAACTTTGTAAAAATCTTTCCTTCCTAATTTTGCAATAAATGTTAACCTTTGAAACAAGTCTTATTTTTGCATTCTAGCTTTCCTAAGATCTTGTGACCCAGGTGGCACAAGGAAGATAAGCTTCTATTTCAAGAGTTATTTTACCCCATCAGACACCATGGTATAAGAAGAATGTGCAGTTCTTAGGTCATATGAGATGAGAGCTCTGCTTTATGAGACTTTGGTGGTAATCAGTAACTAAAGACCTCAAAAGCAACGTGTTGTTTTTCTTGGACCAGAAGAGTTCTTTCCATTGTGTTGTAATTTCCTCAGCTTCCGACTTTAGGAACTGCAAAACGGCCTGTGTTACACTGAACGTCACTGGGCAAAACCAGCTATTACTCTGTATAGCCAAGGGCTAATAACTCCTCAGTTGAAAACTAAAAACAAAAGTGCTAATCTGCTAAATAATGTGTTTGTCAGTGTTCTATCATAATGAAATACAGAATAGTCCTACAAAAATGCATGTTCTTTACTTGATGCTTTCAAAGGCTTTCCCAAATTGTCTAAAATCCTAGGCTGGGGTTCGATATCTCTATGAGAAAAATTTGGATGGGTTCCTCATACTATGGACAGGCTAGGGGAGTATTGCCAGGGGTTTTGTTCTTCTCCTGCACTCCAGTAGCTTTCTCAGAGTTCTTTTCTTTGTAGTTTCACACCTTAGGAACCACTTATTTAGCATTTTCTCTGCTGCTTGCATGTAGATTTCATTACTCCAGCGACTGCTATTAAATGGGCCAGGAGAGACAACAGTCCTCAGAGGGCAAGGAAGGCCAGGTCTGCTCAATGGGATCCAGAATCACGGGGGCATGGCTGTAGTTATGGGAAAATCTCTCTGGTTTTATGAACTCCTCACAAGGAGGATGAAATTCTTACTGCCAGTATTTACATGTGTTAAAGATGACACTGCAGTAATGAACAGTATAAAGGTAAAAAAAATAGAAAAAGCTATATAAAGTAGGCAGCAGTGGGAGGAATGCTAAAGGTGAAATAGCTTCATCTGAAGTACACATACATTCTCATGAACCCCACACTCTCTACCACTTATTCTGGAAATAACTGTATTTCACTTCAAAGGTGAATTTAACAAACACTATGTAATTGAAGAAGCTGAACTTTTGAGAGTAGAAGACAGTAAAGCAGAAGGTCACACAGTACCTTAGTCATCTTACAGCCACAGCTATCTATTGCATCTAAAAAAAAGGTGTGTTGCAGGCCCTTTAATTTAAGGGAGCGTACCAGGAAGCTCACAGATGGACCTCGGGGTGCAAAAGAAGCACTCGCCTGAATTTCCTAAAATGCAAGATATCTTGTAATCTGCTGCACTGAACCAGAAATTATTACATGCTGTCAGCGGTTCCCTCAGGATATTAGTAAGGGATTTCTCCATTAAATGATTCAAAGAAGAGTTCAGGCATCAGCGTAATTCTCAACATGAATACATTTTTTTACCTGACATTAAAAATACCTTTATCAAATAGTCCCTCGTGTACAGGCATAATATATCCATACTGTTATTTCAGGGACATAAGGTTTAATGGGAAAGTAATAAGTATATTGCATGAGTGGCTAAGAACTTTAAAAGGAGATTTCTGGTAGCAAACTCCTGTTAAACACAGTCTATTATCAGGAGCAACCCCCTAGAAACAACATTTAGTGGAGTGGTCTCTCACCACCATGTAGGAATTTCAGTCTTCCTTTTGCTTTCTCCTTTGGATTTCCACCTTGGAAATGCCCTACCAGAAGCACAGCTAAGCTCTCTCCTAACTGACTGGGCTGTTCATCACTTCTCAGGGATTACTGCTGCGTAACGGGTAGCACTCCTCTCTTTCCTAGAGCTTGAGGTGTTGCCTCTGTTGTGCTTCTTTGGCCAGACTGGTCTAAGAGCATAAGCCCCAAGTAACTCCATTGTGTTGTGGAGCTATTCCAGAGACAATAGCGATGGACAGCTGATATTAGTACAGCACCCTTCTTAGTGAGCAAATATTTCTTTGATTTAGTATTTAATATAATCTTGAATTGGAAATAAAATGCTTGTGATTCGTTGAAATTTTGGTCTGCTGGTCAAAAAACAAATGTGACAACTGAAACTCAGTGGGAAATCCATAAAGGTATTGTATTAGTAGCTTTAATTTTAAAAGATTTTCAGCAGCACATGCATTTTCTTGGTATTTAAAAGACCTTATTCCCTGTTTCTGTCCTTCCTTCCTGTGACGATATTGCAGAAAAGTTGTTTTCACTTTTAAAATTAAAAATGACAGATTTAAAATGTTTTCAAATGTGTAATCTCTTATTTAATCTGATCTTTATTACCATTATCCAGTTTCTTATTCCAACACCTTTTGAGTTGTAACCTAACACATTCAGAAGTTGTGATATGTCATAGAAATACTATGGCATCCATTACAAATCACAGGTGTGAAGTCACAGACTCGGACTGACTTCAACAGACATTAACCCAAAAGAAATAAGAATCGCCACAGCAGTTAAAAAATTGCTCTCTTGCTGCTCCTTTCAGTAGTTGGTATACAACATAGCTTTTAACTGTGGGAGATCTTAATCCAGTAATAATCTCAGCTAGTCCCATCTATTTCAAAGATCTCTGTAGAAGTAGAATCCCTTTTTACATTAAAAGAAACACTCTACTCCCCTCATCTCCTTTTCTCTCTCAGGGACTACCCTTCTCTTGGCTGTTGCACACAAATGAATCTTTCTATGTGTTTGCTATTTTTTTGTTATATTTTTCAACTGAACAAATCGTCTTGCAGTTAAAGCTGTTCTCTGATCTCACTCTGACTCCACACTTTCATATGTCAGTGACACTCTCCACTGATCAAGGGAATAAAGCCTGCAGGCTTCAGAACCAGGGGTTCTATAAAGTGCTCATCATCAGGTCACATCTAAAGCTTCATTTTTTGTGATTCATTTCATGATGCTGCAGAAATTAACCCTTCAGCCGTTTAATTATTTGCATCCCCTTGCTCTGAATTCTTGCCAGCCTGTCGATACTGAGAAATCGCCATGTAGCAGACTGCAGATGCAGGCTTCAGCTAGGGTTTCTGATTTCTTGGTATCTCCTTTGTGAAATATGAAAAAAGGGTATTGTCCTCACACTGAGAAGCAGGAGGAAGTTTATTTTGGAAGAGGTGATCTATTTTAATGTGTTGGACTTCTGCATTTGTCACAGATGTTCACAGACTGGCAGTATTTAAAAAGAAACCACAACACACAAAATGTTTGTGCAATTTATAAGTTAATAAGAACAGAAGTTTATGTTAAATACTAAATATGTGTATATAAACCAGGAAAGGATTACATACAATTTATTACACTTTAAAGCAAAAATAAAGATACTTCAAAACTGTGTATATAATTATCCTCAACATTTTGAGGGTAGTTTGTTACATCCTCTTTCTATGTATATCCCTAGATTTCATGGGGCAATACCCTTTCTCCCTCAAGTTTGTATAGCACCTCACATGATAAAGTGTAACAGGTTGATTTTCTCAAAAGCTGCTTGTATGGATATGTGCAGATTTGCAATATCAGACAACCACAAAACCACAAAGGGATTTACAGCTATTTTTAATTTTAGAGGAAAGTCACAGTTTAAAGTGTGATAAGGAAATTATATTCCTTTGCTTAAGGACAGGAGAGATCTATTTGCACTCCGGGCTTTCTGAAATGCTGAGTACCAGCAGTTTCCAATTATGTTGGCTGCACTGCTGGATGTTCTATGGTACTGAAAACCACTTTTAAAAGGCTTAAACATTGACTAAGAAGACTAAATTTGCTTACCTATACTTGCAAATTTTTTCAGTACTGGTGGCTAAATCTGGGCTCCCAAAGGAGAGGAGACAATGTTTTCGTCTGCCTTTAAGAATTTGCACTTCATATTCATTCTTTCTACAACAGTGTCTCCACCTGAAAACAAGGCTGCCAAGAAGCATTTTTATGACAAGGTAGGACTCGTTAATTAGTGACTGCAAAGCACTTGGAACCACCAAGATGGTGGCCCTAGAAAAACATTTATTATTAGCGCAGTTTTATTACTTCAGATTTTGCAGGCCTTAGAATACTTTCTGAAGCCAGCAGTACCATTGAATGGACTGGGCTGTATTTCTGTTTTAGGTCACAGTGGCTGTATATGGAAATAACCATTCTGTATATATCAGAAACCCCTCTTTATATAAAAGATCCAACCAGCTTACTGAATGCCACTGTTTCAACAAAACAGAAAAGAAAAATATAGAACAAGAGATACCAAAGTAACAGAAGAGCAGAAAGCCTTGAACACAAAATAGGATTATTTTCGCACAAATGTATTCCATTCAATTCCATTGAGTCAATCTTCCTGTTACACACAACCTACAAAAAACCCCCAAACTCTAGTAGACTTGCAAAGCTTCAGTGAGGTAAAGCTAGATCTTCAGTGAAGCCAGATGACAGCCATAGTCATAAATACTGCTCCCATTTTCTGAACAGAAGAGAGACAGAGATAACCAAACCAAACTCCCTAACAGGTTCAAAGGGCTCTGGAGACATATTCATCTTGCTGCTACAAGCAGAAGAGGGAAAGAAAATTCCCCTCATTTTCATAACTATTAGCTCAACAACAACCAAGTGAGAGAAAAAGAAATGAAGAATTCTATCATGTTAGTCTTATTCAGCATCTCTGCTCTATGAAAAAAAAAAAAGCAATAGAATAAATCAGAGATTTGTCTCTAATCACTATTCCTGTCCTAACAGAAGAGGGCCAGAAGAATTAATACAAAGGAACTCTCTTTAATTATCTCTCCTTTGCCTTTATTTACTCTCCTAAGAACAGATCCATATAAAACTCCATCTCAGAAAAAAAGAAAGGGTAATGCATACATAAAGCATGGATCACTTGTTAGTATTCTTAGTCAGTACACCCAATGGTTTGCTTAGTTTCACCTAAACCAGAAAACACTGTACACAACAAAGATACACAAGTTCATCAATATTGCAGGATAATATTGCTTAAGAGCTGAACAATCCTTGCATTGAATTCCACATTTATTACCTTTAGCTTTTGTCTGCTTTTGAAATTGCATATGAAATTCTATAAAGCACCTATCACTTTCTGGAGGAAAAAACTATTTAAACATGAAGAATGTTGTTTTGCCCAATGAAATATTGTTGCAAAAAACCTTAATCAGTGCAGTAATACTTATTAGGATCCTGTAATGATCTCTGTTTCATAAAAGGCTGATATCTATGCTTTCCCATTTTGCCCTCCATCTGTTGGCAATATCTAAAGTCTATGTCTTCCTCAAGTCTGCCAGCTTTAGAACTTCAGAGCTCTTATCAGCTTATCTTACAGGAAGGAAATGACTAATTTTGTCTCAATAGCAAACCGACAGCAGACTGTGCTACCTCGAACATGCAACATCCAATCAGATTTGGTTGTAGAATATATATTACCAATAACAAACAAAGAAAATGGAAAAATCCTCCTCTACAAATAGCTTAAATGATGTTTTGAAGACTCTGCCACTTTTCTATGTGTCACTATTTTCTATATACAGTGATGATGCTTCCAGCTCCCTCAGTAAAATACTGCCTAAGCACTACTGATAGAGGAGTAAATTTAGAGGGTGGATTCATCTCACCAATTTGAATTAAGCATCTAATTTAACTTAGAAATCTAGTTCCTCTCTGGCAACTGGAAAATGGGCTGTTCAAAACTTCGTTCCACCGCTTTATACTTCTACCTTGGAATCCCCTTTAAAGATTGGTTTCTAGTTGCGAATAGTTACTTAGGTTCCCTCAGGGTCAATGGAGAGAGATTTGTTCCTTCGGATGGCAATGACTACACTGCTGATTAGATGGATATTATTCTGTTTTCCCATATTGTTTAAGAATCTGACACCCGGATTTTAGAAAATGTTAGTACTACCATTATTAAATTATAATGTATGTGAAAGTAAATGAGAATTGAGAGAGGTGAGCAATGATGGAGAAAAAAACTGAAGAGGAAAGAGAAAGAAGAGATTTGGGGATGAGAAATGGTGATGACAAGGGAAAATGAAATATAAAAAGGGAACAGGAAAAGAAAAAGAAAGTTAGAGAAAGGGGAACTCAACAGAATGAAAGTGAGGAACAGAAGTGAGGTAGAGATGATAACAGGAAAGGCCTTAGTAAAGGGAAGGAATATGGACTGTAAAGCAAATGAAGGGATAAACAGGGAAGGCCCTGCCACAGATCCTGACACATTAGAAATTAGTGTTAGTTCTGAGCACGCAAATCAAGATAATGGCACAATAATTTAAATAAATAATTTACCACAGGAATTTAGTGCATCTATTTTAAAGGATTTGCAAAGTAGCAGTGGAGAGCTGAAAGCCTGACATTTAATAAATGCTTTAATCTACACATCCTCCATCCTGTTACGCATGATAATGAGAACAACAGAAATCACTGTGCTAACGTAGTACAAATATGTTTATATATCTGGCCTTTTTTTCTTGAGTGCAGCATTAGCTACTGACACGAGCATTTCCTTTCAACTAATGTGTGCTAAAAGCCAAGATCTAAAAAAGAAGCTGTCATCCTCAGGCTGCTGAGGGCTCGTGCGAATGCTGGTCCAACAAATGCTTCAGAAGTCATTACTAGGTCCCAGGTTAATTTTTTCTTGAGACTGACTCACTCTGTTTTTACAACTGATAATGAGATTCTCACTAGCTTAGGAGGAGGAGGAGGAGGCACAACTGGGGGCAAGTGTATAGTACTGTGTGATTAGGAGTCTTCTTGAATTAAAAATTCAAGTTGTCCAAACATGCAAATGGATTTGCTGCTCATAAGTTAGGTCCCAGTAAATGTGTGCTCACATTACAAAAACCAGCACATTCTTCGGTACAGAGAGCCAGTGTTCGTAAGGGATTTGCATAGACTGAGCTACATAAGAACCTGGTAAGGACGAAGATTCATTAGCTGATACATACATATGAAACTTGCAAAACCCTTGCAGAGATAGCCTGATTCTCATTGGTTTTATTAACACTTCACTTCTATTAAGACAATGAGACACATAAAACAGGAAAAGATAAAGAAGTGTAGCTCTGCCATATAAAACTGCTACTTAGTCTCTTTATTTAAAAAAGTTACACTTTCTACAAACTCTTATGTTACATGAATTTCAAAAAATAACAAAAAACACTCAGAGAAGAACATATTCCATGCAGTCACATAATGATTCCTTGTAGGTGATACTGTCATCCCCAAACAGTCAAAGGATAATGCGGAACACATTAGGTGGGAGGACTGCACTCTAGTTTAACAATCTCCGAGTCCAGCGACAGCTGACAGTAAATGTGTAGGCCATTCTTACAACAGAAAAGGTTACACTCCAATCTTGAATACTGTCAGATAACCTCACTGTAATTCACCATGGACCAAGAAAGTTTGAAAATAATATTTCATATAGCAGGCTTTATAACATGACAGGAAAATAAGACAGAACCCTACATTAAGAATCTTAGTTTGTCAAAACACACAAAATACAAAGAGTAAACAAATAAGAAGTCAACTCTCATAACCCTTGTATAAAGATCAACCTTAACAAACAATACTACTCCAAACACATGAAAAATAACCCACATGCAAACTGTTTACTGCATTGTAACAGCAGCATGCATTGAATGTGATGAGAATATGATTCAGTTATATATCTTAAATGCACTATGCAAAGGTATAATAGCTCCCTACCTAGCTCTGTGAAGTCTTATCAGTTCATGTTTAGCTCTTAATTGCTAACAATATATTCTGTTGGATCAAACACTGTCCAGTCTCCTAAGGGTGATGACTGTTACGATTCACATATACGCTTTGTTCGTTTTATGTAAACGCACAACTTCACGCAGATAGAACAGATATCCATACCTTACTCCATCTGTGACCTCTTCGTAACTATTACTTTAAAATAGACCCTAATTTTAAAGAACAGACTGTTGCCTTGCGCATGCTAGTTTGACTGCGGCTTGAAGAATGACATGCATGCCTTACACAACAAATACCCATAGTCTTTCTACCTCAAAGTCAGTCCTAGTCGCAGACTGCCATAGTCATTGATGTTCTACTCATTGACAAATTCCTCTATCCTTGTACACTTGCTTAAAGCTGCATGAACATCTCCGCCAGCAGAGCACAAAACAAACAGAAGACGACTGGATGCCATTTGACAAGAAAAAGTATACAATAGATCACAAGCAGCCTGGCCTAGGAAGGACAAAACCTCACCAGGAATCAGAAGGAGCTCACTATTTTACTGCTGGAAAGTAGAATTCTCCTTTCACATAGAAATGGTTGTACTTGTTTTATGAATAGATTTTTCCCACTTATGCTTTCTGGTCACCTCCTCTTCTTCTTGCTCTGTCCCCTCTCTCTTCCTGTGTCAGTGTCGCGGGACTGTGTCACATTGCTCCGGAAACATACACCCACCATCCTCTCTCAAACTCACTGTCTATATATAGTAGATAGAAAGGTGCTGGGGGCTGCCTTACTTCCCTTTTCTTCTGAACGGAGGTTGTGGGTAACTTTCAAATATGACACCATTGCAGAGGAAAGTCTTAGAGGAAGTGTTCTCATAGCCACAGAGAGCTGTGTGCTCTGCATGGAGCAGGAGAGACTCGAGGAGTACCTCAAACGGGTCCTCCTTTCCAGAAGATACTACAGCTGGGGTTCATTAACAATTCTATGTCACCAAAGAAGCCTCACTGTAAGGTCTGCCATTAAGAGCAGGAAAGCAATCCTTGGAAAACAGAGAGACAATTCACTTTCCATCCTGCAAGAGGGTTCCTTTAAGTCACTTCAATAGCAATTTAAAGCAAAAGTTGTCTGATTCTTCACTTAATGGGACCGAAGTTTATTTCTGTAAGCGGTAACCTATGACCTTGTCTTGCTGTCTTGGGGAAGAGATAAAACCAAACACTTGGCAATTCTCTATTTCCCACCTTCAAAGCATTACAAGCAGGAATTAAGTATCTTCTGTTGCTTTCTCTATAACTAAGTCCATTGCTCTGATAATATAGAATAAAAAGCTGTAAAGCATCCATGTGGAAAACTTATCCCAGAAGAATTGACTAACCATTGGAAGAGAGCAAACTCTGTTCTCATCAGGAAACTCTGGCCAGTTCAGTTCATGTTTAACATGTACTTTTTGAAAACACCAAAGAAGCAAGGTACTAAAATAACAAGAAATCTGACGATCCACCCTCACCTTAGTGTGGTTCTTGAGAATGAGCCAACATAAGGAGAAGTATGAGAATTCTACTGAATTCTCTGCTGACTGTGGAAATAAATATTTGTGAAAATAGCAACTGTAAAGTGATGCCAGAATTACACTCCATCTGTGAGCATCCCAGTCTTTAAGCACGGGCAGCTGCTGCTAGGACATCATCTACAAACAATATTACAAAAGCAAGATTTGCAGGATTATATGCACCCAAATCCTGATCTTTAGGAGAAGGTATGTAGCTGTACATCTAAGGCATCACAACCAACTAAAATTCAGTGGAAGTTTTGTTTTATTCTCCTAACTTATGCCCTGAAGCATAACAATTCCTTATGTGCTATCTGCATTAACTGTACTTCACAGCATAAAGTATCACAAGCTAACAACAAAAGCATTTGCAGAATGTGCAGAAAAGCATTTCTTTTAAATGCAGTGTTGAATTTGTGGATGAAGTAAGGTTACATGCAATATGAGCACTAGTAAATGGCTCCCACACATGAGGATTGATTTCCCCTATTTCTCATTCCTACTCAAGGGCACAACTCGTAATTAGGGTCAGATTTTCAAAGAGTGTAGGTGGCGTTTAAGCATCAAAATAAATGGCCAGATTTTTGCAAGACTTGCCTCAGAGTGTGGGATAAGATAGTGTTATGAATCACAGAGCTGCTGAGTGTTAAGCACTTTTAAAAATCAGGTCTTTCTTACATGCTTAAATGGAAGCTGAGCTCTTTCAAAAATCTTTTCTCAGCTGGAGCATTCTTCAAATGCTAAGTATTTGAAAAATGGGCCTTTAAAGCTTTGTGAGGTGCTAATTCTTACACGATTAGAAAACTGCTCTATATAGCACCTATCAATCTGTCTGGCAGCTGTATGTAAGTAGTTCTGATTCTCCGGTATTGTTCAAGCTCTCCAGTAGTGCACATTCCACAGGGAAGAGGGCAGATGCTGTGTGTCAGTGCTTACCTGTGTTAATTCAAACCCTTCTGAACCCATGAAATAAATACTTTGCTAGCTAACAGCACATGGTAAACACTGCTGATGCATCAATCTCTTTTCAGCATATTGTCTCCAACTACAACTGAGATTTTAAGAATTAGATGAAATTTTAAGCTTTGAACCCTCTGAGACATAATAAAAGAAGGGTTCTTTCTACATGACTAACAATATCTCTTTCTATGAGGAACAAAAACAAAATTATTTTTCTTATGCTCAAAAATTAATACAGTGTAGAAACTATATGAGGTTTGAGATTAGACCCTCCTTCCATCATTATTTGCTCTATTTATCTTTTTTTTTACAAAGCTGGTAAGTTCAGCCTTGCAGAATCTATACCGCTGACTCAGCTAACTGAGCCCAAACTCATAAAAATCTACTTTAAAAAGGTCCAATGATTTTATTTTCTAATCATAAATATGAAATTTAATTAGCATCTCATTGCTAACGAAGTCACCACGGATGACAAGACTGAGGGATTGGGCACAGGGATGGAATGTCAAGCATAAGACAAAACAACTGTTATGCAGGAGCCAGATTAACTCCTGCCTTCCTCCACTCAGGTTTCAGATCTTTTAAGAATTATGTGCTGTATTCACATTTCCTTCTTTGATGGCAAGGCCCTTCTGTCTTCTCTGGCAGTAATTACTCTAGCATGACATAGCATAACGCCAAATACAAAATAACAACAGATAAGGTTCACTCTGGATTAGAAACAGAAGATAGAGCAAGTTGGATCTGAATTCGAAATCCCATTTTGTCATAAGCCACCCAGGTCAGTAAGTGTTTCAAATCCTATAAAAGCAATACACTCATCAACTGAGAAAAGAACTCATATTATTCTTCAGGGTACTGCAAACATCAGAAAGATTAAAGGATTTTTTTTAAAGGAAGCATATGGAGAATTTAAAAAGCCTCTTTAAAATAGGAAATGTGTCCAGCCTTTTCATTATTAGCATTCCTAGAATGGGTGTCCTAGGCTGACATCAGCACTGCAGTTGGCATTACTGGGCGAAATTCTGTGTACTGTGAGCTACCTCTGCCATCTTCTCTCTGGAGTTCTTGAGAGGGCAGCTTTTGATCTGTCTTTGCCCACCCATGGCCTGTATGAGAGGGTTACACGAGTACATCTCCCGGCACAGCAACACAGTTGGTTACCTGATGTGAAGGCAGGGACAGGCCTTCCTCTACTGTTGCTCCACGAGGTGCCTCAGTGAGGGAGCACAAAGTACAGAATATCACAGAAGACAGGACTCAGTGAGAAGTGGGCAAGTACCGTGGGAGAGCTCTGAAAGGGCTGATGAACTACACTAACCACAAAACTGTACTTTCTCCTTATACTCACACCGAAATTGTTCACAGTAAGTTAGTGTGGGAGGAAGTGTTTACAGGACCTGTCCTGAGAGCAAGTAATTATTAATAATTATTGGATTGCTAGAAAAGCTTTTGGAGTAACTTTGTGTGTGGGCATGCCCCTTGGTTGGTCTCAACGACAACATTCTCTAGGGTAAAAAGGGCTTTATTAGTGCTGGTCCTGGTTACTTATGGGTTGGCAACTTTCTAATTCTTGTACAGTCCCTTACGTGACTTGAAAGCTGGAAACATCGAAGAATGTGGTCGCAGCATTATAAAAGTTTACTGCTTTGCAATGTGACAAAACCAGCTCTTCATTATCAGTAATGGAAAGCAGAAGTTACACATCAGCAATGTTCTATGTAGTAAGGCAGGAGCAATTTGGAGACAGTGAAGCTTTCTTGGATGCTGTCAGACTAATTTTCTCTTGACGATCTCATAATGATTTAAAAGTACTGGTCAGTTTTCAGGGCAGCCACCAATGAGTACAGCAGTATTTTCCTACCAGTTGTAAGGATCCGCAGGCAGAGAGGATAAATGACACTCGTGTATCCACATTGCCAAAACCGAGGCTACAGTTTACGGGTTTCTGATGATCAGCTGTCCTGCTATACCTAGAGCATCTCCCCTGCAAGCCTCCTAGTAGAAGCGACAGTCTATATTCTGATGAAAAGCAGCAAGAAGCCTCTTTAGGAACAGTGCATTTTCTAGATTGTCTTCACTTTCCTCCTTGCATACAGCAGGAAAAAGTGTTGGCTCTAAGAAAGTACAAATATGGAAGGAGAACCATATACCTTACTTTGACATCCTGACCATTTACCTCCCCTAGAATTAGCCCTTTCTGTCCTAGTATCCCTGGCTGCTTGGAAGTAAGGAAGCTGTGAGAAGGAAGACTGGTATTTCACCTTTCTAGTATTCATGTTCTTTGACTTTGAAGATATATTTAATATATAAAAAATAATGGTAAAAATTGCAAAAAGACCCCAATTTACCTATGTCCTGTTTCCAAAAGTGATAAAAATACACAGGAGCCTATGTTCTCATTAACAGATATGAGATTAAGGATTCAATTCTGATAACTTTTGGAGTTTAACAGCTTTTAGAAATCATAAGAAGAGTCCTTAGCCTAATCCTGGCTGCTCATTCCTGCTTCTCAATGGGGGGAGGTGGTCTAGCGGAAAAAAAATAATTCTTTGTATGGTTAAGTTTCAGCCGGATCCTTTTCTTCATCCAGTGCACCACATGACCCTGCAAATGCTTGTGTCAATAGGGCACAAAAGGTGGTGCAAAAGCAGCAACAAGTGGCCAAAGCCAGGTCTTCAGCAGGGTTGGTGCTAGATGTATAACTACAGTCTCAGAGGCTGGAGCCGTTCAGGCATTTTTGGAATGCTGTCCTATATAACTCAATGAGTCAGCAGTTGCACTGAATCTGAATGAAGAGCAGAGATACCGCAACATTCAGACAGTACTTCCTAGTACCGTTCCACAAATTCAAAAATTTTTTAATCGCTAGGAAATAGAAATCTTATCAGAAAAATAAAATTCAGCAAAGTTTTAAAATAAATTTGGCAAAGCTTTAATTGTAGTGAGTTGAAATCGGACCTCAAAAAAGTAAAAAGAAACAATGTCTATTAAAAATAGAAATCTGCCTCTTGCTTTCCTTGATAACAATTACTCAAAATGCAAGGCCAAAAATATCAAAAGTTGCTGCCAATTTTTGTTTTGCCCAACTTCATACACATCAGGACAATTTTACATTGCTGTTACACCATCATTCACTTGGAATAGCAAACAGCCACAGCCCAAAGATGTTATTGGCAAGGTTGGCTTGGAGAACACTGGACATTTTATTAGCAGTTGTGGGGACAAGGTGAATGGTAGAGTGGAGGTGAGCTGAGTGAGGACTACCAACTTTCTTCAAACAACTGATACGCACAGTCCCTAGTGTCTCCAGTGGAGTGGTGATGTCACTCTCTGTAAATCAGACTTATCCCAGTTGAAATTTCTGGAATAACTCTTTATGTTTCTTTCTAATATTTATGACGACGCTTACCCTAGCAAGGCAAAAAAAGAATTAAACTTTCTCTCTCCACAGTTTGAGGATCTGAAATGGATAATTCTGGTAAAGCATATTTTTAAAGGATAAAGCAAGTTTAAAGTAATAACCATATTCTCCTTTTGGACTGTTATATGCAAACTTTTAGCACTTAGCCAAAAATGTTGCCGTTCCTTTTCAGGACAGAATGGTCCAGCTGGTAGCTCATAACCCACATCCAACCATCAGAAGGTGTTTACTCAACTCACTATGTTTTTCTCTGGAGGAAACAGGGATTGCTGGTTTGGGCAGCAGAGAGCTGCATGTCTCCTCTCGGGCTTGTGTTAAGGCCAAATTAACAGCAGAACAAATTTCTGGTCCGAGACTACAGAGTTCACTGCCTCCACGTGAGGGGCGGAGGCAGGTGAGAAGTAACCCACTTCTAGACATGTAAAGCGTAATACAGAATGCCAGGATGTGGCATTACACAGCCCACAGAGTTTGTTGCTCTGATCTGACTCTTTACAGTGGCTCTACCTGCAGGGCCAGAGGACCAATATTGGACCACATTGTCTGAAACACAGCACAACAATCTGTCCTACTACAGCCAGCTGTATGTGTTAAGCATTCTCCACAAGAGAATGGAAAAGAAGTGGAAGAATCTCTCAGATGAAAATACGACTTTGTCAGTGAGGTCTAGAAACCTTGCTAAAGCAAAATCACCTATCTCTGCCTTCCCTCCAATTTTTTATTTTTTCATTTGCTGTGATTGACACATTGCCTTATTTCCCTTAGGATCAGTTGCAAACCAGAGGTGACAGATATCCTCAGTTCTAAGACATGCTGTATAGAGAGAAGTTTGTTAGTTATCTTCAATCACCTGATGAAACTGCCATATATGGGATGGTAATCAGAATCAGAGAGGAAAAGGAAAGGAAATGTTAAACAAGACAAGTGAGGCAAGTCAGACAAACGGGTCAGAATGAAGGTAGAGAGGACTTGGGATGTCCTGCGAGGACCAAAATAACAGTAAGAAACCACCCTCTGCCTCTTCTCGTGTTCTTTCCTCACAGTAGTTGAATGTTCAAATTATCTTTACTGTTCCAGTCCCTTTGTGCAGAGACTGTACTTAGATCTGTGCTGATGGCATTAGCTATTTAATAGCTTTGCATCCAATATTTCTAATATTATTGTGTTCAAATAGCTTTGGATTTATGCACTGTTATCACATTATAGTGATGCAATTGCAATGAGATTGCATTTTTCTGCATTGCAGAAAGCTCTATAATCAAAGTGGCATTCAAATTCTGACCACTTCTGTCTTAAACCTAGCATTTTCCAATTGTTCTTTGCAGGTGAAAAAGTTCAGTCCTTCCTGATACCATATCCTCACATGGCTTCTAAAGTAACTATTGAGCCAGATGCTGCTCTTGCAGGTGTGCAAGCCTAGTTGTTCAGTGATTCAATGAAAGTGTTCCTGTCAATAGCATTTAATCCAGCAAAACTGCCTGGATACTGCTCTCACTATGGATATGGGCAAGTCACAAAAACACCATTCTGTAGTGTAACACTCCATATGAAAATGCCCAAGTATCATTTTTCCTTCAGACCACAGACTTGCAGATTAAAAAAAAAGAACTGATTCGGTGTTTCCAGCCTTACAGGAAATTTAACACTCCTTCATTTTTTTTCTACCAAATAAAGCAAAAGAAAAACACACTGTTTTCTGTCCTAACACAAAAGTTTAAATATTTTTTTTTTTGTTTCATACTGCATTGATATCTTTCATGGCATAAATGCAAAAAATGAGAGAATAAAAGGGAGAAGGAAGTTAAAGCTACAATAAAACATGTTAGTCTTGGGTCTTCCTGAAAAATACACAACTGGAAATACAGGAATATGTTACTGGAAGGATGAAACACACTCAAAATCTTCTTAAACAAATAAATATTGAGACATTCTGACTTGTTTTGGCAGGAACTGTGAAGGAAGACTAGCAGTGTAGTAGGACAGAAGAGCTTATCTTAAGCTTGGTTTTTTTACCAGGAGAAAATCAGCTCAGCAATAGTAAAGAAGGTGGAAAAGTTTATGGAATTTTATATTTTCAGTCAGTGCAAGACATTAGTGAAGCGGGTTTGATGATCTTGCTAACTACATCATTATAAACCATGAAAAACATACGGAATGGCAACTACCTTGACGTGGCGCTCAGGGACATGGTTTAGTGGTGGACTTGGCAGTGTTAGGTTAATGGTTGGACTTGATGATCTTAAGGGTCTTTTCCAACCTAAATGATTCTATGATTCTATGATTCCGAAAAAGCCAAGAAATAGAGATGCAGGCAGCAGCTGCTGGATAGACAGCGTGACTTGTTCTCGTAAAAGACTGGGATGCACCAGTAGACTTTGGAGAGGATACATGCAAAATTGGAACTAGGGAGGAAATGTTCTTTTTAACACAGACTTCATGCAACAGACCAGTTTGGTCAGTGAATGGCAAATGTCACTGGTATTTTAACTGAGATGTTAAAAGCCAAAAGCCTTCAAATGATCTTATAAATGTGACAGTCTTTCAGTTGATGATCAAGGAGAAAAGATTCAATCACAGTGGCACTGTAGTTTGGAAATGAAGTGTATTTGGTGTAACATTTAGAAAAAGAGTTGAAGCAACCTTCAGGTGTTTTCCCAGTTTGCTCAGGATTCAGAATTCACAGAGGGAAACATTTGAAAGGTTTCTTTATTGATGTTTCAAACCCTAGAGGAACTTATTTTTGTGTTCAAATATATTAAACGTGTGGAACAACCTATTAAGCGTACTCATACTGATTTCAAGTATGGGCACAGCTAGATTAGAAATGTTTATACACATATATAACTGTAAAAATGAAGTGGAAACAATTCATTAACTGCTAATGATAACCATATATGTACTGCTAGCATACAGCTTTTTTTGCATTCAAATGCAAAAAAAAAGATCCTTATCCCATTTTAAACAGAAACCCTATGTTAAATTTACACTTCAGGACCTCAATTACAACCTGAGAAAAATTTGCCAGCAAACAACCAGCGCTCAGGAGGCCAGTGGGAATCCTCTCATTGGTTATAGTGAAGCTGTATTCCTCCCCTGAACTACAAAAAACAGGGCAGACTATCAGACTTGGGCAAATAACAAGTATCTTTGTGTAAGGCCAAACTGGCCTCAGGGACCAGAACAAACATAGCTGCTAATACTACACAATTTTACTTTACACAGACAAATTCACTAAGGCAACAATTACTACAAATAATATCACATACACAGCTGTATATACATTTATCCTTTTGACAAAAGCAGAATGTTGTAGCATTTCATTTGACATTTCTGATAGATTTCCAGTGAGATTTGACAAATTTCTCTTTCCTCTTGAGTTACTAAACAGATTCACTGAAGTAGGCAGCATTAGAAAGTAATGGCCCATCCAGCACTGAAAATAAAATAGGTTTTGCGGGACTAACATAACGAGAATATTCTCTTCACTACATGTTCAGCAGTGATGGCAGACAATGCACAACATGTACAACTTCTGGTGCTATTAGTAATGTACTTTTATGAGCTGTGAAAAAACCCTGTGTGTTTGCCTTTTGTATAAAAAGTACAAAGGCCTTACCCGCTGGTAAAATGTTAAATGCACCCCCTGTAGATCATTAAGCATGCAAATTCATGGTACTCACAAACTGCCACCATTCCTGGAGCCCAAATATTTGGCCGAAGATTATGAAATAAGAGAGGTGTTCAAAATCAAAGTTCAGAAAAGACCTTTATGTTTAACTATTAAAGTCAGTGTGAAAACCATCAGCCAAGGAGAAATCCACTGCCCACAGCTGGGACACACCATGATGGGGTGTATGGCAGATCTGCAATTTGTCAAATTGCACTTTGACTGGCACTGTATTCTCCTTTTGCCTGAGAGGAGCAAAAGTGAGAGGGTAATATAGGGAGAGAATACTGACTAAAGAAGTAGGGAGAAAGGAGCTTTTATCACTCATTGGATGTGTGCCACAGAGACCAATTATATACATTTGACAGCAACCATTATAATTCCAGAGTCCTTGAACAAATCACAAGCAGAAAGGTTACCTTCTTGAAAATGTTCATTGCCATTAAATAACTGACCCAGACTAGAGGGTGAAGACAGCACTTAAGAGAGAGTTTGGGGGAAGGGAGGAGATGGAGAATCTTATTACATGTACATCTGAGAAAACCCCATCATTTGTTCTGAAAAAGGAATTGCAGATTCACTGCAGATATTGTATTCTCAGCAAAGCGGACAGTGTTCTGAGAATGCAAATCCTACAGACAGCAGTGACAAAACAGCTAAGACAAAAATAATTTCTTGCTCATATCGGTGGCAAAACTCAACTAAACTTGGTGAGGTTTAGGGTTTTACCCTCCAGTTTGAAAGTCACAAGACCTGGTCCCATATTCCTTGTTCTTTTAAGTTTAGAATGCTATGGAGGCTACTTACAAAGAAAGCTGTCATAGGTCAAACTCCACCATCAGTTACACAACCTTAATGACCACATCTAAGTGAAAGATTCATATTTCATGAAACAGGCATTTCAATATCAAAGAGAGAGTTGAGATGTGCTAAAAAGTGGGTAGCTTGTTCTCTCTCAATAATATAGGAATAATATTGGGAGAAATAAGGATCTCTCTAAATTTAATCCTCTGTGAGCATATATCTGATTAAAAATTTCACCAAGCAACAGTATATAAACCAGGGTCATTTGGTATATCACATTCAGATTCCTTTAGCATATCCCAGTTATTTGGAATGCATCCTTCTAGAGAAGGTTCAAATTGCCTTTAATTTTAACATATGCATGCAGTCAGATGGTTCTCTTTTCACCCATGTTGAAAGTTTATTTTTCTTTTAATTCAGAGTTAAATCTAATTGGAAGTAACTATTCACATAAGAACGGGGAGTCACACATGTGCTTCTGAATTTCTGTTCTGGGGTTGGCCCTCTCAATATAGCAATTTGCTGCATAGCATGGAAAGTTTTCCAGGTGAAATTTCTTCTCTGCCAGTCACATGCCTAATGAAACTAGACATACACACACACACAGACAATTTCTGGCTCCAGGTCCCCTTGCAACTGTCACAACCCAACTTTGACAATGCCCGTTTTTAACTCAACATACAGCCAACTACCATGATGAAAAAGAAAAACGAGGAAGGGAGAGAGAAAGAAGAGGTGGTGTCTGAGCCATTTTATTTCTGGGACACATCAAGGCCTTACAAAAAGAACCAGTAATGGGGGCACAGAATACTGAAAAAAACCAAAGCACAAAATCATCATACAAGTTTTGCAGAATGACTAAAAGGAACCCAAGTACTTTTCACATCAGAAGATGAGTTATAACAGAGTAAGAGAGAGTCACATTAGACTTGTTTGTATAAAATGTACATCTCTTATTTTATTGTACTAGGCTTGTGGACTTTTCAAAGATCCAAAAGACAAAGATATTTTAAAGTACCTGCTTCTGTATTCAGAAGAGAATGCTAACAGCTCAAAGGCCACAGTTTGCTAGCTCTGACTCAGGAAGGATATATTATAATTGCAAACATAAAATTTAAGCTCTTTTCCCTCATAAGGAGATGGACAATTTGAGAGAGGACAGACCACTAAGAGGATTCTCCCACATAATAATTCTCTTACTAATTCAGCTGAGTTTAATAAGTGATCCTTATTCAGTCCCCAAAAGCCCACATCAGAACATCCCTAGAAATAAATCTTCAGTCTCAATAGTCCTGCTTAAGAAGGTGAGGCTAAAAGGCTTCATCAAAGAAATGTACTTATTTGTCATATCTGGTTCAAAGCTTACAAACTTAAACAAGGAATAATACCAGATATTGTCCTTGCATGCAGTTTTTAGCCGTGCCCAATCTTGGTGACTCACCAATATATCTGGTATAAAAGAAATGAGCTATTTCCAGATCCTAGGAGCAAAGTTACTCCCACTACAGCGTAAGAGTTGAGAACCTCTACCTCTGAGATGTGAAATCCCATAGGAATCAACAGGTCAAAAACTATGCCCGTGTCAGAGCAGAAGTTCTGCTGTTGGGCAGGAAGTTTAAAACTTTATTAAGTTTAGTAAAAAGGCTTATGATCAACTAGAACTACTTTTCCAGTTTTCTAAAAACATTTTGTATTGTACTCTCCCATTTTTTCATCTACCTTCGGTCCCATCACTAATCTCTTACTCTGCTGCAGCCTGCGTGTTCTGCAAAGGGAAGAGGAGCTGAGAGACTGCAATACTTCCTCCAGTTCCCCTACAGGTACCCAGCAGGGATGCTAAGATAGCACAGAGTAAGACTATCTGCATCAATAGTTCCTCCCAAAATGAATGCAACATCAAGATAAATACAGACAGAGAAACCTGGTGGAGAGTTGTGGTAAGGACTTAGGAAAGAGTGGGATGACAGAAAGAGAAGGGATAGATTACACAAAGTCAGGGCAGGCTGTATTTGTGAGTAGAGAGGAAGCTATGGTGTCTTATAGGTGTTAGAAAATTCTGTTTATGAGACAGAAAGAAACAGAGAGACAGGATGACAGCGGTTATTTGTTATGAATGACTAAATCTGAGTCTGAGAATTGGAAGGAAGCTGTGCAAGTGTAAAAGTCTTGTATTTGGGGATGTGTCCCCAAAACTGTAAATATGCAAATCCTGCATATGTACATGAAAGGAGCAGACAGGAAAGCAGCATGTGTGTGCAAGGACAATCTAGTGGATAGGCAATACCACTGTGTGTGTAAAATGAACTTTGCAGGGCAGCAATGTATGCTGCGTACATGAGAAAGCGGATGGCGCAGGAAGTAGGACTGTGTGTGAGAAGCTAGAAAAGCAATGGGAAAGGGGAACACAAGACAGAGAAGGAACTGACAGGGGGAAGGAGAGAAAGATTAAGAACATGGGGGAGGATGTACAGTCTACTGCACAGGCAAGAAAGAGAAGGCGGAGGGAAAGGAAAGGAACGAACAAGGGGAACATTTGTCACGCAGAAAATATGCTTGATGAAAAACAGGCATAAAAAGATCGTGAAAAAGATAGTAAGAGATACATTAGTGTTGAGAAAAGAATAATGGAAGTGAGAAGAACAAATTAAAAGATAAAAAAAAAACAAAGAAGAAAGATTTTATTACTTAACAGAAAGCATAATTCCCCAGTGAAGAGACTTAAAGAAAAGGCTAGGGCACAACACATTATGGGTAGAACCAGAAGTTCCCTGAGGACCAGTGCTGATGATTGGTCCTTTCATCTCCTCTCCCTAGACCTCCATTTCAACTCTCCTTCCCAGTGCACACTTTCTTTAAGAACACGTTTGGACCCCAGCTACAGCCTGTTTATCTCACTGAACCCTGAGCTCCAAGTATCGGTGCATGCAAAGTACAATGAGACCTGCTGAGGGCAAGGAAGGTGCGAACGCAATCATTTTCAAAGAAACATACTCTTGAAAATGTACACAAAAAAGCTGAAAGGTGAAAGTGGAACTTGTAGTGATTAGAGTCAAGTGCTGTCCTAGCCAGCAGTGAGGTGGAGCTGATCTGACAGCTGCTTTCCTTACCTTGGGTGCTCATGAGTGACCGGGCTGTCTTGCTGCAGCTGCTGCAGGCTGAAACTCTCTACATCGTCTCCATGCAATTGCCAGTGTCTCTCCAGGAGTCTTGGAGAGGTTATTTGTGCTCTGCAGCTGTTGAAAAGTAAAGGAAACACAAGAAACAAAACACCCCCTGGCCCCTAAAGTGCCAAAAGTTTAGGGAGAATCAGGAATGAAGGAAGCAAGTGCACTGGTGTCAGAATGAGCAAAGAGTGACACAGAAAGTAAGAAAAAGTGTGTCAGAGGCTGGGAGGGGCGGAGAAGGAAAATGCAAAGATCTGACAGGAAACCAGACTATAAATCTGCTTAGGGTTTAAAAAAAACACATTTTTGCTCCCCAGCAATACAGCCTGTTTGCAAATGACTCTGCATGCAGGTGACAGCAGAGCCCTGAAGTACCACTGTAAGCAAATAAAGAGGCACTTCTGCCCCTTCCCCAGGAAGGATAGTGGGCAGAGTCCACAGCAGCACAAACGACTGGCTCAGAACAAAAAAGTAGGCTGTTTCCACTGCCTCGCTTCTAGCTGTCCAGACTTTTAGCGCATGTTTCCCTCAGGCAAAAGGGGACATGCTGAATGCCAGCCTTACTGGCCTTGTGCCTCTCCGACCCCAAAGCAGCAGCCCTTGCTTCTCAGTGCACACGCTGGCCAGAAAGGAAGCAAGAAACAAAAAAGAAAGGACGGACTGAACAAAACAGTTTCAAGAACAACAGTTCCAGGCAGGAGGAGTTCTGGGTTTTTCCAAGGTTTCAAAGGCTTTTCAAGAAAGCATCTATTTTATTAATAGCTGCTTTTGCTAAAAAGATCGTCAACAAGGTTTACTTCATACAAGCATTAGATTATTTTACAGTTGAATGATAATTTAAACAATATATTTTCCAAAGGGAGTCTCTGCTGACACAAAGAAGCTGCAGTATCTTGTATTGCTTTAATGCTGGACTCCAGGCTTAAGGCCACACATGCAAATCCAACCATTGGTGGGTCTTGCTGAGGACATTTACCTGCTAGGCTGCAACTAAGAGCCTCCCTCCACAGGCAAGCCAATGAGAGCAAAGTCAGTCAGTCCTTTCCCTTACTGTTCTTCCAGTCCTGCAGGACCAGGAGTCACCACCACTGCTACAAACGTCCTTCAGTGCTGCTGCCATCTTGCTTAGTGATCCTTAGCCCGAATCACTTGCATGATGTTGTGCTGGTTCTCGTTCTGCTATTGCCTATTCGACCTCCAGGGGAAAAACAAGGCACAGATATTGCTCTACTCCCAGTCCCTCCCTAGGCGTTACCCTTTGCACTGAGTAGACGCACACAAATGAAGCCTCACAGGAGTCAGCAATAGGTCCTGAATATGTGAGAATCAGAAGAAAGACCCCTTGAAGGAAGAATCACACGTGGGTAAAGGAATGCGTGGATGTGAGGGTGACTGTGGCTAGAAGAAAGCAATTATGTATATATGTGCGTGGGTATCTTTTTATCTCATGAGAGAAACTAACAGAAAGAAAAGCAGAAACACTAGGAATAATAAGTGTAAGCAACCAATGACAGATAATTTAGGAATGTGGGAAGGGAAAAAGCATGATGATAGTAATGGAGTGAGAGAATGAGACAGGAAAAAATAATTGTTAGAGAATAAAGGAAAACACAATGAATGGAAAGTAAGTATAAAAGTACAGTGGAAAAACTATCAAAGGATACAGCAGCGTCAAAGGCAAGAGAACAGAGGAAGTGAGATGATAAAGTGAAAAGAAGAAATGTAAGGGAGAAAATCTATGGCTCAGAGTGTCATTACAATAACACTCAAAAGTGTTCTTACCAAACTGAAAACCTGAACCCCATGAAAATCATGAGGGAGCAGAATATATTCCAGGCAGCAAAATGTGGGGGCAGCTCTGCTCTTATTCTCCCTCACCATTTCTGTAATTTCACATGTTTGTACCTGGACTGTTGAGGGCACAAGTTTAGCCATAAGGACAATATTGGAAGGGACTCCAGTTCTCTAAATCATGAGCTCAAACACTAAGGAAGACAGGAATTTCTCTCTCTCATTGAGCAACAGCAGAACATGCTACACCCCTACTGATTTCTTTCCAGTGATGACTATAGCGTTATGTGCTACTCATATTCTTGTGCAACTTTACCAAAATTAGCCGTTGAACAAACTTGCAAGCTGCATGTGACAAGATGCAGGAAAGCTTCCTGCTTTGAGCAGCCAAAAATCTATCCATGTGACAACTGCATGGGTGAGGTTCTGCAGCTTCTGCCTGGGGGAAAGCCAGGGATACTTTGGAGAAAAACTGTGAAATATAGCTATAAGAATCGTGGCCTACAATTATTCAATCAAAACTGATACAAGTTATTTCTGAGCCAAGCTTTCTACTGCTTTCACAGAGGAAGCTGATTCGTGCATGCAACGGAGGAACCATTTTAAGCACAACCAGAGAAATTAACTCTGCTGTCAGGAGGCTTTGTGGCTTCACTTCGATTTAAAAACCACAGATCTTCCACACACTGTTCCTAACCTAAAAGAAAAAACTTGCTAGGAATTCAAGTCAAAACTCACCAAGTCTCGTTATAGCTCTCTCCTCCTGTCCTTGATTTCTTCAGCAAATAGGATATCAGACAGTAGGCTACAAAACTGCCCTCTGGAGTCAAGCAAGGCATTAGATATAAGTTGTTCCTGTTTCTGCTTTTGTTTTGCTTGATGTTGTAGACTACAAACAGCTTTCAAAAAGTATGATAACTATTTTAAAGAAGATCCCGCATTTCCCTGGGCCTGAAGTGATGACGTAGAGATGAAGCAATTATCCAGTCTGAGTCTGAGCAGCTTTAAGAACCTATCACTGAAACTCAAAGGGCCTAAAATTCTCCTAATCATAAAGACTTTTCTGGGATCCAGTCATCAATCACAAAGCCACATGTTACTGAGTATTAACTTTCTTTTATAAGAATTTGCAATCTTAATCCCAGTTTTCAGTTTTAAAAAATTCTCTCAAGCTATAAAAATGTTATGGCTGAGGTTACAATTCCTTGAGGCTGGTAGACTGAAGTGATGTGTTTCACACAATGTAAGTGTAGAAAATAATTATGTTCTGTTAGGCAACTAGAAAACTCAGGAAAACCCAGATTTTCCACCTAAAATACAGGTATATGGCAAAAAGCTGCACAATTTGAATCTATTAGAAAGCAGCAGCAATGGAGACATATATACAAAATTGAAAACTGGAAAGATATCTAAAATAAGCACTGGAAACACGGTATTGAGAAAAAAGTTCAAAAAGAGCTTTCCTAAGCAGTCTGGCTGAAAAAAAAGAACACTTGGAAGTTGGATTAAACTGTCTTCTTTTTTTTGTCTTGTAAGAAAACTGAGTTGCCTCAAAGACATACCTGGCTCTGTCATCTATTTATGTTTTTTGTAACCAAGAAAATCCACTGGAATTTTTAGCTTAGCTAGCTGCCCAGTTAAGGGGTAACAATATATTTGTCTAATTACAGCTTTTTATTATGGCTTCTCAGTCTTCTTTCACTAAACCTGATACAGGAGACAATAAATTGCACCTCTGCCTGCAAAGAAACTGCCATCACATGAAAATCACTGGGCAGGACTCATCTAGTATGTTTGCTATCTCTGTCTTTCAAAGAGACTTCAGAAAAAGAGAGCATATTCAGTTCCATCCAATTGCTCTAATTCTGCATGATCGGAGCCCTGATGATAAAATCTGAATAGCAGGTGCATCTTAAGCCCTTTGATGGTGCTGTACCTTCCCGTATTGCAGGCTTTTACTTTGGGATTCCTGCCTTAAAAGCCAGCAAAATTTCAAGGTTATGGTATTATTCTATTAGGGTGAACAAATAGTAGAGAAGGCTTGGCATCTTAGTATGCTGGTTTTGGCTGGGATGGAGTTGATTTTCTTCACAGCAGCTAGTATGGGGCTGTGTTCTGGATTTGTGCTGAAAACAGTGCTGATAACCCAGGGATGCTCTCCTTCCTGCTGAGCAGGGCTTACACAGAGTCAAGGCCTTTTCTGCCTCTCACCCCCCGCCCCAGCGAGTGGGCTGGGGGGGCACAAGGAGCGGGGAGGGGACATGGCCAGGACAGCTGACCCCAACTGACCCCAGGGATGTCCCACACCAGATGGCGTCACGCTCAGCAGATAGAGCTGGGGGGAGAAGAAGGAAGGGGGGGACGTTCAGAGTGATGGCGTTTGTCTTCCCAAGTCACCGTTATGTGTGATGGAGCCCTGCTTTCCTGGAGATGGATGAACGCCTGCCTGCCCATGGGAAGGAGTCAGTGAATTCCTTGTTTTGCTTTGCTTGTGTGCATGGCTTTTGCTTTACCTATTAAACTGCCTTTATCTCAGCCCACAAGTCTTCTCACTTTTAATCTTCCGATTCTCTCCTCCATCCCACCAGGGGGGAGTGAGCGAGTGGCTGCGTGGTGCTTAGTGGCCGGCTGGGGTTAAACCACGACACTTAGAAATTCCTCCACATCATTGTAGGCCTCCTAAGTACTCATGGTGACTTTCACACCAGAACATTGTCATTGGGGTCTATAGGGAAAGCTTCTCTTTCTGTCTGTCCCACAGGAGTTATGTAAAATTTGTTTATCCAGTGGAATTTTCTCCTTGTACACCATGAATTCCTATAGAATGCCTTTTTACGAAGTTGATTCATCACCACTCAGGAGGGCAGGCCATAACTCAGAAATGAAGCTGCTAGATAGCTTTAAATAGTTGCAGACTGAAAAGCTGGAAAAAACATCATCATTTGGAAGCAGAGAAATACTAAACTGTCCAGCTCTTAATCTGCTGTTCCTTTCTTCTATTCCCTTCTTCTCCCAAGAGAGCCATCCCAGCCCATGAGGAGACTGCCCATGACTCCTTATCAGTGTGACAGTCCTGAAAATCCCTGGATACTAGAAAGGCATTTCACAAACTAGTGATTTTAGAATTAATATATTGCATTTCTCCTGCATGCCTGAGCTCAGTAGCATCGTATATATTGTTAACACAACCCCTCCAACTCTTAAGTGAAAGAAACAGAAGTATTAAATATTTTCCACATTTTACATATTTTATATTATCAGCCTTGCTTGACTATCCTTAGAGACTATCATTCTTACTTATAGATGCTCACAATTTATCATTTTTCTCTGGAGATCTGACTTCCAGAACAGTATTTCCCTATTCAATTCACCAGTCTGTGGATAAGCAGCTGTGAGTGTTCATCTGCCTTTTCTAGGCATTAACATCAAAAATGCCCCTTGATCTTAAAAAGTGACACACAGTAGGGTTTCTTTAACACCTTTGGGGGTAATGGTTTAAATCGAGTAGGGAAATGTTCTCATCTATAGGTTTATGATACACATTTACACACTGTTTCAATTGCCTGAACTATGAAATAAGATGACAGCCAAACATATATCAGTGGGGAACAGACAGTATAAAATTCTCTCGTTCATTTGACAGTGTCGGGGCTTAAGTATTTTTGCACAAAATGTACAGTCTCTGTCGAGTTTGACAATATTATGGGATTTATCTGTCTGTGTCAGGTGTTAACATATTCACCCTCCTTTTTATAAAAAGTTAGGTTCAAATCCATTCCAGGAGCTCGGTTCACAACCCACAGCACAGTGGGTAGCACTTTGCCAAAAGACCTGCCCTCCACTGAAGCAAAGAACCCAGATCTATTCTGCCTCTTCTTGGGGCCAAAAGGAAGGAAGCTCCAGACTCTGTGATGCTCTCTCCAGAAAAGTCAGAGTTAATTTAGTGATTAGTCCAGCCATTCTCTTTTCATTACACATACATTATTCATCAAAACTGGGTATGAGCTGTAGCTCAGGTCCTTATGCTATTCCTTATGCTCTTAATTATATGTCCATAGGGCTTAAAATCCAAGGATCTTTAAACTTCCCAGACAAATAACTTAGTTTCACAGCAACCAATGAGATAGGTATTCAGATCCATACTCAACAGATGATGAGACAAAGTATTGGGGAGATAAGAAAAGAATACTTATTCCCCCTTAAAAGTGATTAAAATACGGTGTAATTTTTTTAAATTCTTATGGACTATTTAAAAAAAACTGGCAAAAGTTAAAAAATCAAGGCAAACACTTGTAAAATTGTTTGTTAAAATAAAGGCGGACAGGAGGGAATCTGATCAGTATTATTGCAAAAAACTTCAACAGAGTTCAGATCATTGTCACTGGAAAATATACCGAAAAAAATCATTTTAGTCCAACAACTTTCATTAAAAATTTTTCTAAATAAATTAATTAGTCCCATATCTCATCTTTAGCTTAAAACACAAGGTCATCTTTCCCCACTTATGCAATAGTTGCATTGTCAATATGGATTCTGATTATTAGACTGAAGGATTTAACGTATCTGGAATCTGAAGGATAATCTATCAAACCTGAAATTTAGTAGATGCAAGAAGAGGCGAGTTACTTATTCTTGCTTGTTGGTTTTAAATTGGAAGGTTTCTTGTCTTCTTTATAGGTCATTAATTCTAATTAAAAATGTATGCATATTTTTAATAGAGACAAATTGAAAACAACTGCAGAGTTTTAATGGCTTGCATTCTTCAGTGTTTTCTCCCTTTTTATTCTGTACAGCTTCTTTGAAAGGTCAGAAGGAGGAAAACTTGTGCTAAGTGCTATGCTCAGAGAGACAATATACCTCACAGAAAAAATAATATTGGGGTTAATTAATAGTATAAATGTCACAGTATCTAAAACAAGAGTCATATATTAATCCACATAGTTTGAATGGCAAGGGGACATTTTCCATAGTTTAAATATCCAGTGAACGCAGCACAGACCTGGAAGTTAAGGACTTTTTAACTTTCATTACAGGTCTTACACAGATGTCCTCTGTGATTCACATAATGTAAGAGTGCTTCACTTTCCTCATAGATAAAAAGAACACTGACATCTTTGAACTTGAAACTTACATAAATGAGATGTGTCAAAACCAGAACATGAAACCCCCCAACGTGAGAGTATCATAAGTAAATGTTATAAAAACAAGAATTACTATATTGAGTCAAACCAAAGATCCATCTCTGCCAGAGAATGGAAACTGTACCTTCAAGTTGGAAGTTGAGCCCATCCTTAAGGAAGCACACCTCCTCTCTTGCAAAGAAACCACTGCAGGCACATGAGTTGCTTCATTACAGAGGAGATGTAGATAAGGCTATGAAACAGGAATTTGCCAAAAGCAACCTGGGCTAAGTCACCAATTTGATGGAAAAGTTATCAGAGAGCAGAGGTCAGACCGAGATATTACCATGTTGTTATACCTTATTGGTCCTTATTGTTTCTTTTAAATAGAACAAGATTTTGCCAACATCACATGCACAGATATTCTGCCAAAACAGCAATGATAATTTTTAAAAGCAGAGGTTTCAGAGGCAAGTTATGAACATATAATGTGTTCCAAGCAAGAGATAGGAATGCCTTCTGAAGCAGGAGCAGTGTAGCACTGGAAAAGAGGGCAGAAGCAGCAGGCAGTGGAGAATTCTTGAATGGTTTTTAACAGCCTGTTAGACTGAACTGGCCTCCACAGCTTACACCACAGCCCTGAGCTTATAAAAATCTTGATGTTATACTTGATCAGTATGTGTGATTTCTCTATTACTTGTTACTTATAAATTATTCTTTCATCTTTGGATGTATTTGTTCTTCCAGGCTCTCATGTTCATTTTCCTTTTAACTGTGTAGCTCCCAAGGGAAGGACACTAAACATTCTTGTATAAGAGCTCTTAAAATGCATATAAATAGCAGTCATATATCACTGAAGATTTTACATATGTGAGATTAAACATAGCCATAAAACTATATGACTGCTATTTATTGATCCATAAATGAATACCTGGGTTTGAATTTTTAATACTTCTGTTTGAAACAATGGCATAGGTTTCTGAAAGCTGTGCTTTCTCACTGCATGACAACTCTGTGTGTTCAAATCTTAAATATTTTTACATCTATATATAGGACTTTCATTTCACTTCATTCCAATACTCATATACCCACACACATTACAGGGCATAAACCTTGTAATAAACAGTAATTCACTTGTCTTTCATGGAGTTACTTCTGATTCACCTGATGTAATAGAATGCAGATACCACATATCAAAATTTAAGCATACATTGGCCGAGTCTAGGTCTTTGTCTGTAGATCCAAATTGCCACAATTGTAATAATTTCTTAAATTTATTACATTAATAGCTAATGATCTCCAATAAAACTGAAGTTCTGATTTTATGAGACATTGCACTAATTACCTGGTTCAATGTGTAAATTACCTGGTTCTTGTATAAAACACACAAGACCACTGCTGAGCTTACTGACCCCCATTCATTCACAGAAGTATGCCTATGTTATATTTTGTATGTAGGAGGGAAAGAACCTAGAGATGGACACAGCCCCTTCATGTAAGACTTTAATCTGAAAAAATATATTTGTGTAAAATTTACAGCACTGCAGAGTGTCCTTTAAGAGTCTAAAGAGTTTTGGATAAAACAAAGAAACAATATTGTCTATTTCTGAAAAGACATCAAATTATGCATTTATCCTATTTTAGCTCATGAAAAACTGCTTGGAAACTTTTGGGCTTAAACTTCCAGTGAGTAAAACCCGTAAATTTTAAGAAACCCCAGTGACTCCTAAATTGGACTTTTGGTGAGACAAAGAAGCAATAATTTTAAGAGTATTGACAGAATGAGGGAACTACCATTTTATATTAGGATTTAGGGAATTAATATATTCCCCTTGCAACTAGTGCATCAAATTCTTACCCTTACACGATGAAACAAGCTATATCATGGATCTGTTGAGCTCTTTCTCTGCTCCAATATAACTGAGGAATTTAACTGTTACTCAGACTAATCCTGAAGATTTATCCATAATGAAATAGCTCTTTCTCAAAATATACCACCATATAGTCTTTTACTAATTACACACCTGTTGTTAGAGAATTGCCTTGCTTTCTTCTGAATAGAAGTCATGCATGTCTTATACCGCAGGTTGTTGTATTTCTCTGATCATGAAAAATGAATCTGTGTGTGGGAGTATATTTGCTTTCACTGTATTTAACAGCTCACTAATAGGTGATTCAAGTTTTTTTAGCATCATCCACTTAACAAACAAGATGGAAAACTTCCTTCAAGAATGGTCAGTAATCCATTTCTAGCTGTGCTAGCTTCTCAGGGAAAAAGCCAAGTGTTTGAACAATACTATGGTTTGGGTCTTGAGAGGCTAACAAACGGATGATAGGTTGTCATGAAGGCTGAGAGCTAAGGTACTCAGAAAACTATCAATCAGTCTTATACTGACACATTAGGGAATTGGTTTCCTAGTGAGTGTTCTCTGAAATCTGTGTCCTATTCTGTTCTTACAGAGCCTGACTCTGGTGACTGCTATATGCAAGATACTCATAAAATGTTGGAAGGAGGAGTCAAAACACAGAATCTGATTTTTCTCTGGCTTCTAGTTTTAGAAATTGTCTTTTTATATAAAAATTTATTTCAGTAATAGTACGTTCTTAAATTAAGTACATATTATTTCCAATATAGGAATGAATTCAAATGTAAGTAAATAAAAAGAAAAAATATGTGGTTGCCTGAGGCAACTAAACTGAACTATTTTCATGCATGTGATTGGGAGTTAGAGTTCAGCAGAGCTTAAGCACCCCAGGGTCCACTTTCAGGAAGCACAATGCTACAGAAAAACAAGAAATCCTCACCTGGTGCTTTGACCATATGCAGCCAAGAGGAGTGGGAAGGGTAAAACGGGAAGGAAACGAAAAGGCCTGCATTTCTAACAGGCTAGAAACCTTTACATTAATGCTATCTTTAGTTCTGCCTGCCAGAGATGCGAATAAGACAGATGGCAGGACTGTGACCAGCTTTTGAAACTGAAACAAACTACTACACAAACCCTGTACAGACATCAGCAGATGCCCTCTCATGAGGCCCCCGAAACAAACAGCGGTTTAGTATACGGCTGTATCTGAGTCCAGCTTTGCCCAGCAAGATGTTTCTGGTCATCTCTTTAATGTGTGACTGGACTTCTTGAACATTTGTAACTTAGTTAAAATTACTACTTACTGGAGGATCCCCATACACTTTTAAAAGTTGCATATTTACTTTCAAGTGTGCTGTAGTACAAGCAAAATTAACTTTGATAAATAATACCTTACTGTAATAGTAAGCACACATAAAATATTCTCTGCACAGAGACTTAACCCAACACATGACAGTAACAAAGAGACAGACTGCAATTTTCTGGAATCTAATGAAGGGTGAGAAAAAGGGTGGGTAATCCTCCATCTAGGGGTATAATCCCATTTAATTTAATACAGAAGGCCTAGAAATTGTTTCACATTTGGACACAACCTGTGTATGGAAATACAAGCAAAGTAACTAGGCAATAATGTAGTAAACAGGCAGGATTTGGAGACAAGAGGGGAGTAGTGAAGATGGGTACATAAGCTTCAGAAAACTTAACTCTTTGCAAAGACCAATGTACAAGGTGTTAGTAGCCAGCAGAGGAAGATCTGCTGGCCAAAACCTATAGCTCTCCATAGTTTTGCATAGACAAGGAAGCAAAAAAACTAATGGAAAAGGAAGGGTAATGAAATTGTCTTATCACTATTTCATACATACAGAACACTGTTCTGGTCCAAAAACTATACAGCAGTCACTGGCCCAAGATCTGCATGAGGAATACTCTGGTACTTGATGGCTTCATGGAGAAGAATAAAGATGACAGCAAGGAAGAAGAGAAAGCCCTACGTGTGGAATCTACAGGGAGCCAAAAAATCATACATGAATATTGCACTTGAGATGATGAAAGTGAAAGGGCAGGCTGGAAAACCAAACCTCAGACAAAGAGTATTGCTGGAACGGGCTGCTGAGCAGGTGTAGAAGAATCAGTAACGATGAAAGTACAAATATGCAGACAATGGGGGAGATTTTGTATGCAGTTCTCGAAACAAACCAGGAATTAGTTTACATTTCTAAAGATAGTGGCAGTGTTCTGCTTTCACCAAAACTAAGAAATAGACATTTGCTATGAATAGTACTGTACATTTCTTTGAGCCCTTCTATGAGCCCTTCCTCTGGGATTCTCAACAGTTACTATTTTTCCCAAAGAAAGAAGCTCAGTAATATTGACCTACTACACATGCAGAAAAAAACAGGACTTGACACAGACATTCTCACTACAGGCAAACAAGAAGTGCCCTTATAAGACATAGCACAACTTGATCCTTATTACATTAAAATCAAGGTCCAACCTTTTTTCCATATGGGAAACCATTGTGGATGCCTTAGGTATAAGAAAAAAACCAAGTATGATAGTAAGTAAATAAAGGCATAATAAAGATGAATTAACAAGAAAGAAAAGATGAGAAAGATTAAGATGATGACATAATGCTTTCAGCAGAGGCTTTCACTTTGCTGAGTCTAGTCTAAACTGCCAGCCCTGGCTGGAAGCTAAAACTCAAGTGTTCAGAGGAGTGGAGAAGGAGAGTTCACTTTTATTTTTTTGCTGAGTTGAAAAGTGTCACTTTTTATTTTGCTTTTATAGTTGCTGGAGACCATTACTGCTCACCCCAGATTGGCTTTCCCTGCCCTGCAGAAAGTAAATGACATCTGAGAATGCACAGTAACTGTGTGGTTTATCAGCCCATTACATGGTACCCCTACAAAACTACTGCAGGCTTATCTGTAACATTTTAGCTTTTCATCAGGTGGATGAATCAGTGCACCAGGGACAGCTACTTTTGTTTATATAAATCTCACCAATTTTACAATAGGGAAGCAGGAACACAATGTCCGCTATGACAAGCCTAGAGGAAAGCATGGTCATCACAGAAGACTTTGTAAGTACTTGCTGTCCTTGAAGAGAGGTGGGGTGATTGGGAGAAGTATCAGGACATGTAGTGGAATGTGTACATGGTATAGACACTGGGCAAATCTTATTTCTGGAATGAGGCATATACAGCCTTTTCAGCAGTTGAGAATGTCTCCATACGCTGTGAGGGGGTGAAGGTAATGCAGTAAGGAAGGATTCTTTCTGGCTTGACCCTGAGAGCAGAGAAAGGGGCACTACAAAGGCCAACTGCTTCTTTTTCATTACAGAAATGAGATTAACCCACTGTGAGACTTTCAGTGGAGGAGACACCTTTGGCTATGACAGCACCTCTCTTTTTTTCTAATGAATACTCAGCACTCCCGTGGAAGGAAAAAGGAAGAGGAAGCAACACCCAACTATGCTGCTGGAATGGTCAGAAGTAAAGGGTAATTAATTCTGTCATGGTGCAAAAGAGAGTAAGAGAATATAAGAATAAGCATTGCCTGTAGAGTGACTGGATGATACCAGGGTTGTAAAGTCAGAGATTGTAGGATCAATGCACAAACACAACCTGCTGCTCTGCAGCTATCTGTAACTGAAGTAGCTGGCAACTGTCTCCAAAAATAGTGCACTATTATAATTAAGGAAGAAGACTAAGAGAAAGTTAGCATTCTAGATCTCAGTTCTGCAAAGTCTCATACAGGTTCTTACCCTTCCATACTGGGAACAGTCCTGCTGAAATCTTAGTGCATAAAATTAAGGCATTAATAAGTCTCTGCAGGATCAGGATCGAGGTTTGTATTTTAAATCCCATGTTAATCCAGGAAGGTGGCTTCATGAGAAAGACATTAGAATAAAGTAGCCTGCAAAGCATATTCCAGAAATTCTATGATCCTAGAACCTACACAAGCTGGGCTATTCATTAACATTTCTGGTCTTCCCATAAGTCAGCAGAGATTAACATGATTGCTGCAGCAAAGGGCTGCAATTACTGTTGAGAAGTAAAATAAATCCAGACTAAATTTGATTGCCTTTGTACAGCATCTCCATATTTATATTGGTATATCTGGTTTCATAAAGTGGTAAAAAGAAGACTCTAATTTCTCTGGATTATTTCCAGTGTTGAATATATCGATAGCGTGAAACAGCAAGGTAAAAGCAGGAGAGAAAGGAGAAAGAACATACATCGTAAATAGCTATGCAAACCCAGCATTTCATCCAATCCAGGGTAAGCCATTAGCCACTTCATTATCAATGCAACAACAGATGCAGAGAAAAGGAGGGGGTTTGGGGTGGGGTTTTTTCATATGAAAGGTAAAAATAAGACTCTTCCATGGTGTGCTTGTATGACTGTTTTCACTGCCTCAAGCTAGTTGTATCAACCACCCCCACAGATATCTTCCATTGCCTCCACATGGATGCAGAGCATCATACATTAGCTTTTTATTTAGATAGCTAATGACTTCAAACGTACAAAAGGTACTAAAAATAAAACCCAGAAAATTTAAATAGAATGGTTTTAGAGTTTACAAACTCATAGGACCTCGCAGAGTCAGAATCAAAAGTGAACTTTCAGGCTCTGGATAAAAAGAAAGGAGGACTAAAATATACTTCTGCTCATTTCTTTTGTGTTTACTGTAGATTAAATTATTATATTTGCCTCTTTTTGAGATTTTTTTTTCCCCTTCCCTACTCTTTTCCTGGTTGCTGCATGAAAAGAGACAATTCCATTCCTTAGTTCCCTTGCGAAATCATATGAAAGAGATTTGGGGTTATTTAAGGTAACTTTGCCTCCAAACCCAAGTCCTTATTTGTTTCCCAATGCCTACTTAAGAGAGCAGGCAATGATCTGAAAATATGAAACCAGAGAATGTATACACTTCGCAATTTCAAACTTCTTATTCCCACATATGCCCAGTCACTTGTGGTGTTTGCTGTCTCTGTTTAGTCATCCCAAAACCCAGCAGTACAACTGTCTCAGCTGCCTTGGTTTTACTTGCTTATTTCTACCACCTGCATGTGTGACACTGATTTATTCTGCCACCGAGTGTTCTTCATAGTTAGTGCTAGGAGGGCTAGCGGCACCTCTCCTTCTGTAAGCAAAACAGTTGCATAATCCCCAGCACAAGGCCCTCAGCTCTTACTTGCACCTGATGTGCCAGTTCTATCTGCCAATGTGAATAGAAAGAAAAAGTCCAGATCACAAAGTCTGTGAGTGCAGCTGTTTCCATACCACAAGCGAATTAAAGCAAACACTACCTTCCCTTTCCTCTCCTTCTCCCTCACCCCGCAGTGGTCACTCCCGAATGTACCAAATGGGTACAACAGCTGTACTGTGGTCTGCTATTTCAAAGACTTCATTACTTTTACAAAATACATTGCAGCACATTTACCAATGCACTGTGAAGTATTATAAATAATTAAAACTAAATCATTCGTGTCAGAAATAAATGAACAAAGCCCATTTTGCAATGCAGCATCCCTGATTTATTTTTACTGGATTCGTTTAGAGCATTTGTTAATTCACAAAACCCAGCAGTCCACACAGAGTGGGTCTCCAAAACCTTAGTGAATGCTAGTGAGGTCATGTCTCCTCTTTAGGTTCATACAGGAACAGATCACTTTGGATCAATAAAAAACACACAGAACACACAAAATTAACAATCGACTGCTTCTGGATTTCACATTCCATGTTTTCCAAGTGCATGCTATTCTGAACGTCTCTTTTTAAGAACCTTATCTGCATTTTGCATTTGCATAGGGGTAAGAAATATGCAGAATCACACTCCAATTAGAAATAATTTTAAATACAGCTATAGCTAATATTTACACCTTGAGAGACTGATACTATCTTGGCTGCTCTCTGACTTCCAATTTGCTTGTTTGTAAGCATCATAAATAACACTGCTTCTTTTTAAAGTTTCGGTTTCATGAGGTGAGGGTTCCTTTTGGGGGTCTAGGTTATGGTAGTGGTGATCAGACATTCTCCCCTTATTGCTGTTGCTATTGTCAGTCTGTATCACCGATACATTTCACAGGAAAGCTGTGATCAAATATAGGAGAGGATAAATAAGCATATCTCCTCAGAACAACTGCTAGTCATATAAAGCCATACTGTCAAAAAAACCTACTTTTTTGCTTCATCTTATTTCAGAAGATATTCTGGGTAGAGGCATATGCAAACCTGTAGCCAAATTCCTATATTAAATACTAAAACAATTCCTCAAAATTAATAAAATCATAACGAGCTTTAAAATGTATTTAAACCTATTTTAGAACAAATATACAGGCACCTGTGGAAAAATAAACTCCTGGAATAATCTTGGACCCTTCCAATTCCATTAATTTCATCACAAACCCAGGTTTCTCTCTACAGCTCAGTCCCTGACAGCAATGACTCCTATAACAGAAAGAGCTCACTGGGCTTTCTTTACTGGAAGAATGCCCAAGAAAGTTGGAAAGCACAAACTTACGTGAGAACCATGAGAAAGCAGAATGCTCATCTCTCTTAAGTATATTTTGTTCTTATTCTGCCAAAAATTTTCAAACTCTATGCATGTATTTTTTAATACTATGATTAAATTAATTCATACTACTCCAACATTAATTATCCTACAAAATTTTGCAACTACTGCAGAGTTATCTTTGGTAAAATTTCATAGGTTTATTGATTGTGTGTCAATATTTTAATCACAAAGAGTTTCACAGATGGAATATTTTAAATATCTCCTAAGGTTTCTATGAGCTTCTCTGGGCTCTTTTTTCTTGCCATTTGAAGAGGAAATATATTTTCAGAAGTTAAAATGGATGTGAACAGGTAAGAAAGCAAAGGCTTTGCTTCTATTCTATTCTATTCTATTCTATTCTATTCTATTCTATTCTATTCTACACTTTTGTGTTCCTTTCCTATGCTTTTCACAACACTGAAAGTGGAGAGCTTTGTATACCCAAGTCACTGCACTTTTCTGGTAGTTTCCCTATTCATTAAACTGTAGTATACCCTTACCAGCATTTCAAGTGCACCACAGAAATTAGTGGATTTAATCTTGCCACCTTGTCACAGCAAAAACACCTATAAAAATGAACAGGATGCAAAATTAGGTACCATACCCTTTAATTCTGAAAACAACTTGCTATCGTGCATGATGTTTCCCAGCATAAATAGCTCCATGATACCTGGGCAAATTATCAATTACAAGTGCACTGCTCCCAGGGTGGATATTTGCACACGTAGCCCTACAATCTGCAAAGTGTACTCAGTCTTGCATGAAAAGGACTTTGAGAAAAATTTATTCCTCGCTGACATGAGTACAAATGCTCCATAGTGAGTGGAGCTTTTCTGTTATGCAATGAGGTGCTTTATGCAAGGAGACCCAAAGAAGTGAGTATTTGCGGGGTTAAGATGTAAGAAGACTGGAGGAAGCAGATCATCTCCTCTAATTCATAGTAAGAGAGAAACTTCTGCATAGCCTCATTGTGAAAATCTTCATGGCAGAACAGGTAGGTTTACCTGAACCACTCAGCAAGAAATGCCTGTGTCCCCACCTCCACACATAGGACTTGATACAGCTCGCTCAGACATCAGAAATTTCCCTTGTGCTCAGTAGGACAGGAGCATGCATTTACAGAACATGCAGTCTGGCTTCTACCAGAAGGTACTACACTCAAGGTCTGAACTTATGCACATAATTATTATTCTACTCCAATCATCTTTATGCATGAACTGGATTTATTTTATTTTTCTAAGCTATTATTTAATACAATAGGCAGTGCAGAAACTAAGAAGCTAATACAATCACTTCTGCTGTGTATTACGTGTTTATCTGGCTGAAAATGTAAAAATGTCAGAATGCATGAAGTATATCAGAAGTGTCACTCGACCTGTTTGGTATGCAAAAGAGCACTGGAGAAGTTATTTTATTTAAAAAAAAATCTTTACTCCAAAATAAATTTCTCCTACTATACCTTCAGTTCTCAACAGCTAGTTTTTAAATAATTTTCTGACTGATTTTTAGATATTTATAAGTAATGCAAACCAAACAATTAACAAGACTCAGATGTAGATCGAGATGTAAATACGCACAACAGCTTTAACAAGAGCAACTTGTCATACCTCAGTTTTTAAACAGATTTGAACAGTTATGGTGCCTTCCAGTTCTTCCCAGAGAAACAGCTCTGATACTTATTTTGAGTTGACTAACTGTGTAGAAACTGAAATCTGCTCAAAGGACTCATGTTTCAACAAATGCTACTCAGTTTTAACCCTGAATGCCCCTTATATTTGGTATCGTTTACTTTCTACTTTATACATCATTTTCATTAGAGGGAGGCAGCTACAGAAGGATCTACTGTGGTCACTCGAGTACTGTAAATTTTTTATACATGTGAACTTTTTTAGGGATTGCAGTTAAATTTTGGTCTTGGGGAAACACAGTTATGTTACTGTGATAGTTACATGATGCAAGAAAATTCGAACCAGTAACAAGTAAAGCAGAATACGTGACTCTTCATCTTCAGCTAGAGAATCAGCTCTGCCAGCAAACAGAATTGGTCAATGGACCTGTGTTATACCAGGGCTTAGCAGTGCCCTTTAAACACAGCTCAAATCCCCTTTGCTAACGAAGGCAGGGGCTGAAAGGGAGAGCTCCATAAGTAGGGCCTTGAACAAGAGCAACCGGAGCTGGAGGACTGGCTACCCAGCACCAGGCTGGGATGCAGAAGACACTGACTGTTGACTTACACTGAGACTTCAGTCTGTTATATTTATTCAAGATTGCCTTAGCCACTAAAGCAACAGGCAGCAGTGTATTAACACAATCACCACAACAATGCCGATTCTTCGTTATTGAAGAAACGTTGTTTAAATCACCCTCTTTTTCTATTAAAACATTAACACAAATCCCCATTAAGTAATCTGCATTTCACAAATGATAGTGACCTATGTCTTCTGCTGCTACAAGCATAACTTGCTTTAGGGCAATGGGTTCTTAACAACTGTCAGTTTACAGCAAATGAACATTTATCTGATTTTTTATTTTCTTGTATTGTATTTCTGTAATGGTGCTTGAAATTAACATTTTTACTCTGTTTTTTTCACTCTTTTTTGACCATTAATGTAGTAAATTATATCAGCAAAATAAGCACAACAGTTTCATCTGTGTCTTAAAAACCTATTAAGTGTCTGAGTAGAAACTGTGTAGCATTTTGAGGTCGACTGTCTTATTTCTAAGGCCATACTTGGGCCTATTGACCTCAACCAAACTGACTCCAACTCAAATATTCACAAGAAGAATCCTATCAAATTAAAAGCAGAAAGTGAAAGAGGAAAAAAGAGCCTAGACACATGGTTACATAATCAAAGCTAAAATAATCTATAACTAATCAAAGTGTTTCAGTGACATCCGCAGGCTATCTTGTGAGGCCCCTGTAGTATTCTTTAGATTTTAAAAAACGTTATAAGTTCAGGTATTCAGCAAGCTGCTGCATATAATTTATCTTGCTTTAATTTATTAGTACGTGTCTCTATATCACTGTTCTTATTTTAACAAAGAGGTTTTTAAACTGGTAAAACTAAATGTATATTTAATTTATTTCACCCAGTAAAGAATCCTTGAAAAAATCAATTTCCATTTACAAAGGTATCCCAGCAGGCTGGAAGTCTCATTACTGCAGTATTGTACTCTTACATCCAGGTTTATGTGACATATGGTATCATTTCTTCTCCATGATTCTATTGCTTTTGGAAAATGATGTTAAAACTTCATTATAAATGTAACTTAAACTGACAAAAGGTGTGAAAATAAAAGTTAGTGCTGGTCACTGGCAGTTTTGGTTGTACAGCTGATGATTGATGTATACATTTTCGTATTTCTGCCATCCTATGACCAAGCAAACTTCTTATACTTCACCCTCAGGACTACTGAGGCATTACCAATAGTACTATTTTTAATTTGCTAAGGCATGAAGTGGTTCCATACTGCTGCTTTTTTGTTTAATCAGAAATGCCCACCAAAAAAAATTGTTTTTTCCTGGTGCATAGTTAATTTCTTAATCAAATGACACTATTTAAATGTCTGTAGTGGGTATCCTAATGCTGAACCACTGACATTTAAAATCTACTGTTTTGCAAAGCATGAGATCTCAAAATGTGTACTTCATCCTCACAGAGAGCTGGGAATCAACATTTTCAAAATCTTCACTTTAATGCTATGGTATAGACCAAACATAAGTTAGTGTAACTGGTTGTCATGTACATGGGAAGACTTGCAAAATTCACATTGGGTTCCCCTACTCATAAGCTATGCAAATGCTGAAACTGTTCCTTGGAACCACACTTACCAAATCCCAGGAGTGATAAATGTCACATTAACACATTTAGATAGCAGCAGTTATTCTAGTCCACAACTGGATGAGCAGTTCCCCTCCAAGGTGATGTACTCAAAACCGACAAGATTCCATCTCACCCTTCCCTACCTAAAGTCCACTTCCCCATACTTGGTTTAAGGAGTGTGATTCCGTGTTCAGCTTTTTTTTTTTCAGATTACAAGCGAGGAACCATTACAATCATTCACAGCTGCCATTGTTCTCAAAGTATATGTTTGAATCTACAGACACCAAACAATTAAACTCTAATAAAGTATTCTTTGTATGACCCACTATTTTCACAGGAATTTAATTCAGTTTCAGGTTAGGCCTTAATTTCACCCTTAATTTTATACTAAACATAAAAAACTGTGTGTGTACATACATATAATAAAAGGTGCTGTGAATTAGAGGGCCCTAATTCCACCCAAACATCATAAACTATGGGAGAGGGGATCCAGTGGATTGTGTAATCAACAGAACCCAAAGCATAAAATACAGCTCTGTAATTCAAACCTGACCTGCTTTATGTTTCGGGCAAAATACTGGCAAAATTGCTGTGCAGCTACCAGCATTTTAGTGCTACTGCAACTGTTTACTCTGCTTCCTCAATAACACACCTTGGACTTACCCAAGTCCAATGACTTTCACTGCTCCTGGCTCCTCTTCAAGCATTTCTGGAGAGTTTTGATATTCTTGTACATGATGTTTTGCAATCAGTGAGCACAACTTCAGGATGAATGCTGATTTAGGTGTATAACAGCATACACAGGAATTACGAGGGCTTTTTCTGGAGCTGTAATGTGCACAACACTGCAATGAATAATGCTCCATTCCCCAAGCTAGCATAAGAAAAACAGGGTAGTAAAACTAATCACCTCATAGCCCAAGAATGACAGAGCTAAGGTTGCCTTTGCATCCTTGATTCATTTGAAGGTGTGTATTGCCCCTCATCCACAGTAGTACAGATCTCAAAGGCACCTAAGGGAATGAGATGCTCCAGTCTCACTGAGGTTCTGAAGAAGGTAGCTCTGTAGCTCTTTTAGAAACTGTTGAAAAATATCATTTACTGTTTTTAATTATGCAATCCTTCTGTCTTACTCAAGAATAGATGGGGCTTACTAAAGTCATGTCTGAGCAAATGTAATCAAGTTCTTAAATTTAAGTATATCCTTAAATCCCATTTCCTTTAGTAGCAATGTAATGAATCTCTGATCTGATGAGGTGTGATATTTACTTTAAAATAATATCTGAAAGCAGAAGAAAAAAAGTCTCGTATCTAACCACTTTCCTTTTCTGAACTGCAAGAGGACTCAGAAGTGAAAAGAAGAGGAAGACAAAAATTTGGGTTCCTGAAGAATGCGCATAATGACCAAAGGCAAAAAGAATGAAGACAAGATTTCCAAATGTGGGAGGGAAGTTTTCTCTTAGTTATTCACAGAATTAGTATGTAGACTACACAATAGAAATGCATATTTTCAGTATAAACACTTTCCATTTGCAAAAGAAAAGTGATTGAAATTTGGAAAAGGAAATCACAAATAAGACAGTGACAGCAACCATTCCAGTCCATGGATAATAATCTACCCATGTGACGGGGCATTCCATTTTTATAACCTGGACCTATGTCAGGTGACTGGGATCAGAAAATAGACAGCAATTTGTTCTTAACACTCCTTTGTTGCACATTTTTTACAAGGTTTTAACCTCCAGCAACTCCGGGATTTGAAAAGAGGAGGTATCTCCCTTATACTATATCCCTACATCCCACATCAGACTAAGAGTAAATTCCAGCAAGCCATTAACTGTGTGTAAATCAATAAAAAACAAACAAACAAAAATAAATCCCAGAGGCCAAACATATAAGATCAGAATTTCCAAGCACTTGTCTGATTTATAGACTCTCTCTACTAATTCTAAACCCAAGCCTGTTATCAGCCCTCAAGCAGTGCATCAGGAATGCCACACAGTCACTAGTCTTTATCCTTATCTTCATCACCGTTTCCCCTCAGCCACTTCAACACAGTACAGAAAAAACAACTATTCTACTATTGGATATCACTATAGGCATTTTTGCTCATTATTTGAATATTATGTACTTGATTGCTGTACACGCATTTACTACAAATATAGTTGTCTTCTTCATGTATCATTCTTTAATAAGCTATTGTTAAAAATGCCTAAAGATGCACAACATGTACAGCTACAGCACATAAAATACAGAACATACAGAAACTGCAAGGTGCTTGTGTGTTTGCGTGAACATGTATACACGCAAAGAACAAATAGCAAGGAAGGAAGCACTTTTATAACTTGTTCTGTTGGAAGACTAACTGTTTTACAGCACCGGACAAGATGATGCTGTACCATTACTATGCAAACCTGCACAATGGTTCAGTAATGCAGCAACACTGTCCAGAAGCAACAACACCAGGAGGAACTGTTGCACCAAACTACTACAAGTTGACATGATCATGCAGAGGAGGAGCTGCACAATGCTGACTTCTTCCAAATATAGCATAAGAATACGGTTTTCCTCTCCAAATCTCTTTGAATAGTTATGAGGGGTTCAGGCTTCTTGTGAGTGGTCATAGAGCTTTGAAAATCAGTATTTTTGTAACATGGTGGTGGTGATAGCATCTGCGGAACAATGCCATGGCATATGCCACAGAAATATATCACTGAAATAGAGCCTCCTTCTCTCCATGCTGAAAAAAAATGTGAGACACAAATATTTCATATTTGGAAATGCGTATGCTCAAACCAGGCAGTTCTTAACCCTGAGCTCTGCGCAGGCAGCTCCTGCTCTGCCTGTGCTGTTGCAGAGCTGCTGCAGTGTTCATGCCGCAGTTCATCTCTATGGCCCTCTGGTGCCTGAGCCCAGACCCTCGGCACACACATCCAGTGTGGAGGAGATTTCACCTCTTAGAAGGAGCAGGCAAAATTAATCCCTGCTCTCAGTCCACTGACTGCAGAACACTTACATCAGAAATAGAGTTGGTTCTGTCTGTGTAACATCCTTCATCACAATATTCACTAAAATATCTTTTGGCTGTCACATTTCTTTTGGCACTGAGGTACCTTCATACTGCTAGAGAATTTCTCAGGGGGTCATCAAAATAATTTGCACATTATTAAGTAATGAAGCTCATACAGCATAAATCATCTTCTCCCTAATATCTGGGTCTCTAAGATCTCATCTTCTCATAGGAAGAAACCAAATCCAACGTACTCAGCTGCGCTATCCTGTAACGCACCAGCAGCCAGTGCTTTGTGACAATTACTATTCACTAGAGAACTGCTTTTCTGCGGCTAGAACATTCAGCATGTTTTTAGCACATGGGCTGTTGAGTCCATATCAAATTAGGTGTCTGCTGGCCATATGCAGTGAGAAAGGCCCACAGAAAAAGTTTCCCAAGCAAAGGTGCAGAAGTGTAAAGAGGCATTTAACTAAAATGCAAGGGGCTGGGGGAGGCAAGAGCTCATTAGGTGAACTTCCCTCCTGCTGTCATCCCAGGTTGTGTAAATATTAGCTATGTGAACTGGAACAATGGCTCGATTGTCTGAGAGGATGACAAGTGACAGTTAAGAACTGGGTCAGGATCAATCACTATTTGCATACCAATTAGTTAATGTTCTTTCTTTTCTCATACAAATAGAGTAAAAGGTAACATTTCTGCTTTTTAGAATAAAAAGCTTCACATGTCTTTCACACAATGGCTTATGTTGTATTTTTAGAAAATTTGTTTAGTCCTCAGGAGCTCTGCTAAAACTGCTTAATCATGATTTGAAACGCATCTAAGTCCCAGCTTCATCAACTCTGCTAACGTATCTTAACCAGTACAGCTCACCTTTCCAGTAAACCAGCGTGTTTAGCAACGTGTCTCCTTCTGGCTCCAGAGCACTCACTCCTATTTCAGTCCTAAAGTGCTTCTTCTTAATTCTGATATTTTTCAATATATTTTGGGACTGACATTTGTAGCTTGCCTCTTATTCAAGCCATAAGCCTTTTGTCAACACACCAAAATCCAAACATGTGGCACTCCTGCAGGTTCCCTCTTTGGTCATCATTAAAACAGAGCCTGAATTTCACCCTGTTTCTGTGCATGGCAGATTTAGGATCGAAATTACAAGAATCATTCATCTTTCTCATGTTTATAGTATACTTCACTGCTGGTCCGTTACCTCTCTTATAGAGGCTACTTGCAGTAAGGAAATTGAAGAGAGCAGTGCCCAGATGGAAACTTTTATCATTTGGACACTGTTGTTCTCCTTATTGACCCTTGCCTTAGTTCAACCTGTACCTCCTTAGCTACAGTAACACTACTTATTTCCAATGAGAGCAGAAACATCAAGCGAGACTATGGATGGTGAAATAGTAAACCCACCACTTCCTAGGCTTATTTCTTCAAGTATTTTAATATTTCAAAGAATTCCTTCTAAATGTTTTAAGAGCTTTAAATTAGTAGCTGTAACCTGATCCTAAATTAAAAATCTTCCCTTACCAATGAAAAGCAATGACAAGTTATTTGTATACTTACTGTTTGTTTACACTCCCCAACAAGATATTCCCTGGAAACCGATTCTTATTGCCAAAAGAATTTGAAATCAAAATACAACATCCATGCTACTAATCTTGTATTATATCATCAAGCAACTGCAACACCACTCATTTCTTGTCATGCACAAACGTCCACCCAAACCCATGAAGTCTTAAATGTAAATAAGTATTCCAAAGTCTATATAAGCACAGCACCTAATTCTCACATCAGAATGCAGATAGGTGAGAATGTGTGTGCAATCATATCCAAAAGGAATTTCAGATGATGCAAAACCTTAAATGAAGAGCTCTGGCTCAATGCAGGAATCACAGTAACTCAACCTTCTCTCTCCAGACAAAATGGAAACTCAGAATTATAGTCATGCACATAGGCTGACTGATTTTTTTTTTTTAAATACAGTAGCACTACCAGTCACATCTGGATGCAACCCCATTGCTTTAGATACTCTATGGCCATATAATACAAAATAGTTGCTTAAAATTAAGCTAGAGGAAAGCTAAAGGGATTCTGGCATAAGGGGGAAAAGAGAAAAATAAATAATTAAAAAAAAAAGTGCACCCACACTGACTTTGCTCATTATGGATGGCCTCTTCCCCTAGATTTTTAAACAAACTTAAAGCTTTTGGACTTCTTTCTCCTTCCAGTGAAAATGGATGCTCCACTAGACATTCCAGGAATACACACACTTCCTTTGATTGCATTAGGAATCATCCCTAGGCCAACAGTCAGCAACACATTGGGTCCTTCAGATGTCATTTCTGCAGCTCATTCTGTTATTAATGAAGAGTGGGAATGAATTCAAACTAGAGCAAGGTATCATAACCCAAAAGATGCAAGATACCATGAGGATGTCATCCTAGAACTCTACTTTCATATTGCGCCGCATTGCTTAGAGAATAAAAAATCCACATGCTTGTGAAATCCCAGGTGTCTGTCCTAGTGTTCAGCACAGTTCTCCACTAGTGTCAGTTTAGCTATCTGAAAGCTGGGTTACACAAACTGCCCGTATGCACATTTTTCACCTAAGGTGAACAAGTAACAATGACACTGAATTTACCCATAATTAGGACTTCACATGACAGCTATATCCCATTGGAATAAAGAAACTGTCAAGACAACTGAAGGAAGCTTTTGAGAACAGAAACCAGAAATTTAACAGGAGTTGGATCTCTGGAAATCATTAGCAATTGGGATGGGATTGGCCAAAAGGTTTCACAGATACAAAGAAAACATTATTCTGTATTAATTTCTCAGTTACTTCACTTCAGAAATTGTCCTACTCAAATACCACAAACTTTAGAAATACTAAACCCTGTATAACAATCCTACATAATCCCAAGGACACACTTCTCCACAGTTTATGTAACTCCTATGGCACAGCCATACCAAAAATAAACTTTCTAACTGGAGAAGATTTAAAAAATTAAGTTCTTGTTGGCCTATTTGTTTTTTAAACAACAAAAACAACAGCCCTTTTGTAAGCGTTTGGAGATCTTCACAAGTGTGTATATCCATCTAACTCACATCGGTTTCACAAGCTGTACACTTGAGTACACCTGAGAATTCAACTAATGTAGTAATGAAAGCCACATAAGTAGTGTAAGGTTCCTGAAGACATTGCTTTGCTAATGCCCTAAAAAGAAAGATGCAGAAAGCTCACTGGTTTCCAGTTGACAGAATATTTACAATGCCTCATGTCTAAACGTCATTATACTGCATTCTCCCTGCTTCATTCCCTATAAATTAAAAGATGTGCGATTGATCAGTTGTACTTTGGGTTCCACACACTATTTCATGGCATGCCCTGCCAAACCCATAGCCCAAGTGTGCCACCTAATGGCTCTGGAGTCAAGAATGCATTTATACTACTAGTTTCGCAAATAAAATCTAAAGAAAGCATAGCCTCATTTGTTGAGGTGGAGGTGGAGTTTTATCAGTTTTTTTCTGAAGGACCTATCCACTACATTTCACTAGTAATTCTGAAGGTCTGATGAAATAATTCCTTTAAGGCACTTCAGAATTTTTAGGTGAGCAACCATTTGAATGTGAGTATGAGGTTAAGGAATTCTGTGTAGCTTTAACATCACAGTCAAAACCTCATAGGTCACAAGTTGCCCAAAAGCTTTGATATCCTGGTTGCCTCTGTTTACTCCAAGTCTCACTGCTAAATGACCGCAATTTCAAATGAAGTTGTGGTGAGTGGCAGCAATAGATCTATCCTGCTAAATGAATGTCTTATTTCTTTTATCTGTTAAAGTACTTACACAGGGCAAGCTCAATTTAGCTGATATCATCTGCTTGACAATGCAGTCCTATAGTCAAGATAGGTGTGTGCCTTAAGAAGCATCAGGAAAAAAAACAGGCATAGAGGAGTTGTGGAACAACATTTGAAATGGTGATACATGTGAACTCAAAGAGAATATAATTACATTATAAAATAAATATCACAGTAGCATACACTAATAAACTTAGTTGTCAAGCAAAGTTCTTAAAAATACTGTAAAGGGATAAAAAAGAGAAATACAGATGCAGTTTATTTTATATAACATGTAATATCGGGAAGCATAGCTACTTTATAATCATTTACAAAAGTAAGCATTGCAAATGTGGTGCAGGGGTTATAGGTTAAGGAAATGAGTTACTTATTTGGTTACATACTTAGAAACTGAACACTAGGAAGGAGGTTTGGGATTTACGTTCACATTGCAATTGAGAATAGTTTACTGTCAATCCCTGTTTTCTGCCACTTGAAAAGAAGAATCAGAACATACTTACATTTGAATGGGATTAATAATTTATTATAAACACAGTATGCCAGCAGATGAACAAGGGATGGAAAATACTCCTTGACATTCAAATTATTTTCACATGTACTCAGTGCTTCCTTTTCACTATCATTAACTCATAATGTAAAACCTAAATCTAAATATTGTCAGATACAAAACTGTATGGCAAGACAGTGTTTATATTATTTATTTTGAAATAACTTACAGTAATTCCCCTTTTCTTTCCAAACGTGACTGAATTCTGTGCCTTTCTTTCCAAGATCTACTTCACCATCCTGCTTACTTTAGGCACAATGAACCAGACAGACCTTCTGACTGTGATAAATTCATCCATACCACAAGATTGCTTTCTCTTTATCTAATGTTAATGGTAGTAGAGAAGAATTATATCTGTTTTACGGAACTGTAACATTATGGAATATCTCCATGATACACAACTATGGTGCTTTAGGAGGAACAATTACTGTAGAAGTGTCTTAACTACATCAGTGACACAAATGCAGCAAGAAGGAAATGCAGCGTGCTCTAAACAGACTACCATGAGCTGAGATGCAATGGAACTTCATACATAGTTAAGTACAATGTTAAGTACAAATGTTCAAATCCCATGTATTCCAATGTATGTATTATACATTCTATATAGACATATATAGATATGTCAATGCATATACGTTAATTTAAAGTCTAATGCCATTCTGCATACTTTGGAACTCTTGGGGGGAGGAGGGGAAATAAATCACTCTAGATCTAATAACACCCTTCCACCTATTTTGAAATCCCACTGGTGAAAAAGATGTTTGGATTTCAGATACTGTGACCTTGCTTTGTTTATTCTGAAGTTTTGGAAAGAGATTATATTGTTACAGTATAATAATAATATAACATAATAGTAATAATATAATAATAATATAGTCTCTTATTTGATAAGAGATTTCAGAAAGTTTGAGCCTGAAGGAAAAAAAAGTATCTTATTTACTGGGGTATTTAGAAATGGTGCAGTACACAGCTAAATTTGTGCAACTGTCATCTAATCAGACGCTTGTGTACAGCTGCCTGTTCACTTAGCAACTGCTAAGCCATGTCGAGATTCCAAACTCCAGTGGAAAGGGCTACTATAGGAGTGCATACGGGAAACCATCAAAATGGTGATTTTAGGATGAATTTATATCCTTTAGTCCAAGCATGCTATTCCTGAAGCAACCTCCTACCAAATGATCAAGCAAACATGAAGCTCTAACCCTCCCACTGTGAAGGAAGCCGCTCTATACTGTGGGATTTCATTGCCATTTCAGAAGCCTTCTGATAGTTGCCTACACTGTACAGAACTGAACTTGTTCATCAAAGCAGAAAGCAGGCATTGTGCAAAGAAAAGACGTTCATACATGTTTGCCTTCCTTTCTAAAAGGATTGAAGACATTTCTCCATCAAGGTATACTTTTTCAGTTTAGCCACAGAATTCTCAATTTGCTATCATAGTAAGAGATGGAAGGATTTGCAATAAAAAAGATTTCTTTCTCTTTTCCTATAAATTCTTGATTTCTTTTGCCATAATGATGAAGCTGGTATAACACTCTGCATGTTGCCTAAGCCAAAAGGAGTAGAAGGATGAGGCAAGAATGAGTTGAGTCAGGGTAGGTGACAGAACTAAGTAGTTGATACCTGGAGTTTTACCTTTCTTTTCCTCAATTCTCCATATTCATGCTTGGACAATTCCACACAGAACCAGCTAACCCCGCCCGCCCTGTGCTGCAAGGTTTTTTCCACTTCAGATCTCATTTCTCTGACAGGCTGCCAAACAGAGAGGATATTATCTCACAATTTGTCACCTCAGGATTGCTAGTAAAACAACAAAAGGAAAATAAAGATAGAAAATATCCAAGAAGAATTAAGGAAGTCACAGCCAAGGCATCTCTGGAGAAGTGAAGTTTAAAAAGTTATGGTTCATATATAGTTCTTGTCACAACCAAGGCTGTTCTATGCCTGGCTACATTAAGTCTGGGAATGGCTACAGTTCATGGACTTATAATAATACTTCCTTTATTGTGAAAAGAAGAACAAGACATCCCTCCTTCCCATCCCATCCCATCCCATTCTTCATTTGCTGTGTTGTGCAATTTGTATGTTTTGCTAACAAATGGAAGATGTGTTTATTCCACGTCATTACAACCGACATTGTCCAAAGGACTTCGTTTTAGTGGGAAGTTATTTCCGCTGCAGATGCCAGTAATTAGCAAAGAAGGAATCAGTTGATGTTTGTAAACACAACCTTTCCCACTCTTTATTTGGAGATGAACTTCCTTAATGTATGGCTCTCATAATGTGTGTATATATCTTAAGACTGCAATTCTGTATAAATATTTAAACTAAATCAGTGGCAGCTTTCTCTAGTGACGAAATATAAATGAAACTTGCAAAGAAAAGAAAAAAATGCTTTCACTGAATGGTACTGAAAAATGCATGAGGTTTTTATGGAAATTTTTCACACCACTCCCCCTCTCATTTCCTGTTGTCATATAAATAATTCACCAGCAAAATCCTCATTCTGAACAAGAAATGAAAAAATTAAATAAACAGAAGATCTACAGATATGTATGGGCTGTGCAAAAGTTATAATTTTGTTTTGTTTTGTTAAACTAGGTAGTCACTTGTTAGCAAGACAGCCTGCCACACTGGGATGAGAGGATGTTATTGCAAAACTTGCAAATAGATAAAACTGCTTGAGAAGCTGGAATTTGATTTCCTTATCAGACTCAGAAAGTTAGATGATGCAAAGCAGAGCGCAAACACTGAGCTTTCGTATTTTAAGCATGCAGAGAAGAAGTGGTAATTGCACAGTGATGGCTCTGAGTTCACGGCAAAGTCAGTCACTAAAACAGGTGAATAATTCAAATTTGACATATCTGCCAAGGTAGGGGAATGGGCCAGGTGCCTTCCTGTCAACAGCAAGTAGTTAGTAGATTTTCCTCCATCCCTATCATGCTCCAAAGATCTTGAAATCAAAGAATCTTATTATCTGAATAATCCAGTTTACCTCAGTGGAACAGAATTTGCAGTTATAGAATGTTGCTGTAAACTTTCAAATTACTCACATCAATATTACTCATCCCAATGTAAGCTCAAAAACCATTTCCAAAAGAAGGATCTCGGCACTTTAGAGTGAATCGTGCTTCAACACATGCTTGTTGAGCCTGCTGATCCTTCCAAGACTGTTATTCTTCCTGGTGGGGAAAACCTCCAGCATCTCAGTTTGGTAGTGGGATAGTTTCTTCCCAAAAGAAAAAGAGAAGAAAACTTGCAAAACATTTTTCATTCTCATGAGACTGCAGTCACAAAGCTGCCTGGATGCACGTACCAAGGCTACACCTACACTGCTCTGTCAGCAGCCACTGTTAGTAAAGAGCAGGTTAGAATAACAACAAAAGCCCTATTCCCACTGACTTGTAAGAACATTCTGTTGTCAACTCATGGAAAAGCCTGCTGAGATTCCTGAATAAAATCAAATGTGTACTCATGTTTGAAATGCTCCTAAGAAAGCAACAATTTGCAGTATTAAAAGGTCCTAGTCCTACAATTAGTTCATCCATCCCTATGCCACCTTTGTGGTACAAACAGAGATGATGAGTCAGGGTCCTTGGTTGCAGAATGCTAGTGTCTGCTCATGAAGGGCAGTAGCTTGCCCATCAATAGCAGATGCTGCCTGCAGAGCAGGAGAAATACTTGGCAGCATGTCCTAGGAGCAGCCTGGGATCCAGAATGCTCCCATGACTCAGGAGGTGCAATGACATTGCAGCCAGCCTGGCCAACTCTGTTCTAGCTGCTCTGTGGGGCTGACTTCTTCATTTATCTAGGCTAGTATAAATCAAGCATTGAAATCTGGGGATGACTGTCAATGTTACTTTCAGGAGAGCCTAGGTATGAATCCTGAGCAGCAGCTGTGTGCATTAAGCGGTTACTGGATGATCATAAAAGGAAAGAGAATAGTTCTCAAACAGATGTGATGTCAGCCAGGCAATCAGGAAGCTCCTCTTTCAGAAACAAAGGCCTGATGCATCCCAAGAGTTTACTCTAGTTGGGGAAAATAACGGAAAGAGCAACCAGTTCTCTTCATACTTACAATGTGATTCCCCTAAAATAAACTGCATCACAAAACAAATACGAGCATAATATTTTTATCTATGTACTGAAAAACAACATATAATAGTGTTTTGTATTGCTGTTTTAATAATGATGACTTCTTCCATGGTATATGTGGGGAAACTGATGCCATTAAAGGATAACTGTCTCAACATTATGAAAGATTTGAGGGGGCACATTCTGTCCTCAGTACTTTCAGACAACCCTATTTAAGTCAATAGTATTGCATAAATGTAACTCTGGGTAGAATTTGATCAGCAATTTATAAACGATCATATATACTGCTGGAGTCTGCAGCTGTGCTGTGCTGATACTTTGCGGCTCTATTGTGAGCCTCTGACTCCGATACGAATAAATACGCCAATGACAGAATGCACAAGCAGGGTAAATCCCAGGGGGACTGCAAATGGATTTTCTTGTTTGGCTCTTTTTTTTTTTTTTTCCAGTCATTCTGATCTCCTTTATTTGGAACAAAGGATTTTTTGGGGGAGGAATACAGAAGAACCTTATGAAAATACCATCTAGTTATTTCTGAGTTTGGATTTTCAAGCAGCCTGATGCAAGGTAATTAAACTTACCTCACACTAACAAATTCTGTTTCTGAAGAGCAGATGTAAATAAGTTTGTGGCAGAAACAAAATAAAACCATTATAAAAAAGATTTTGGATACTGCAGAATTCTTCTGGAATTTCTGGAGATAGGGTCCCATCTTTCTTCTCCAGGCTGATGAGAATAGGGTACGCTGGTGACCTGATTGTTACAGCTGAGTCCCGTACACTGATTGGGATTATTAGCTAATTCTATACATAGAGAGGGAAAATATAGGACATGCCTAAATGGTGAACTGCAGACAATCATGTGCTGAGTATCCTTTGTTCTCAAGTCTGCCTGCCTAATGCACCAGCTGTGATCCAGGGGCACTAAGACATGTTGGGGGTGGGGGTGTTCCTGTTGTTCCCAGGCTTCCATCTAGTCACCCCTCCTTGGCGAACTGAGATAGCGTGTCTGTGTCATGCCAAGTCAGAAAATGTGTAGAGCTGATGCAACAGCTATCCATGCCTAATGATGTCTGTAGTCTCAAAATCATCAGCCTATACTGGGTCAAAGAAGGAAAAGCTACCTTAAAATTTAGGTAAAGCATTTTTCCTGTCACATGAAAAGGTTTTGAAAACCCAAGCCAACTTATCTCAGATTCATACCACTGTATTCAGCTTCAGAAAATAAAGGGTGAATGGAAGTGGAAGTTCAATATTACCTGGTTTGCATTAGCAAATGTGTGATTTACCTTCAGATCAATGGAAAGAACAATGAGTTTGGTCAGAAACCCCTGACTTTAACAACCAGTATGGAATGAAGAAAAAAAAAAAGTAGGCTTTTTTTTTTTTTTCTTCAACCAAGATGGTCTCGCTAGGCCAGAGTTACAGCTTCACTGATGAATCAAGCTGCAGAGAATTCAGGACTAAATGCAAACCAAGTTTCTCCAAAGGAAAAAAATGAATGTCTGAACTGAGAACTGAGAAGTACAGATCAAAAAAAGCTAAGTAAGATCCCTCTTTTCCACCAGTGAGTTTTAACCTTGGTCCAAACTGCAGAACTATAATTCGGAGTACAGAATTTTAAAAATAAATATGTAGGCAAAAAACATTTTGCAATTTCCTTTGAATGAATCCAATGATTCTATCTTCCGGGGCAGCATCAAACTCTTGTGGTGCCTAACCAAAATCAGGGGATTACTGTCCGCTATTATCCTGTAACAAACAGAATAGGTTAATAGTTGTCATTGCCATTTCTAAATAGAGTACTGTATCATTATGCATTGTTAGAGCTGACATGCACACATCCCTATTACAGCACTTCTGTAACCTTGCACAATAACAGTAATGATGTTTTGCAAGATGTTTTGATATTTGCAGACCTTATAAGTTTTTAGTAAAGGCAGTGGTTATGTAAGATAGGGAAAAGGAGAGCGAAAACAGAAGTGTTTTTCTTCTTCATTCTAATTTAATGTTGTTTCCTGCACAACTCCTGCAACTCTTTTGACGTATGAGAAGCGCCTGGAGAAGGCCAGTCTGTCAGCAAAACAGCCAGGAAGAAATTTATTTACGGAAAGAACAGAGGTGCAGTTAAAAAAGAAAATAAAAAAGACTCCCCTTTGAGAGGAGTTGGAAACGCAGCTATAGACTAATGAGCCTTTCTTGATCTTTCCTCCTCACTTGAACAAAACTGTCCCAAAGAAGTTGGACTCCCAAAACTCAGAACAGAATTGGAAATTGCCATACGGAATCTCCCAAAGTTTCCTACAATATAATACATGCTTGCTTAGGGACTATTTCCCACCTTTCTCCTGTGTGATATAGTAGTTCCCATATACAATAGACTAGTATTCATTGGAGATCCTATGAGACTCAGATTTGAACTCCACTCCAACTTGAAGCACAGACTTTGATTCCTGTGTCAGACATTATCCCACAGTTATGTATCAGTGCCCTTAATAATGGCTATTCTTGTTTTCAATTTCTTGCAAATGTTTTTGAAAGACTGGAATTCTTCTCTTCTGCCTATTTGTACTGCCAGGCTTTTTCTCCCTATAAAACGGGTGAAGGAATCGCAGATCAAATATGATATGGATTGCAAAATTATGTATGGGGCATCAAAATGTTATGACCACAATTACATTTCCTTTGTTTTGGCACTCCTAAAATGAGCCTTGGACAATAAACCCATCTCTCTGCAATCTCACACCGTATCATGAAGTTAAAATTTCCTTCTGCACAGTGTATGATTTTTGTGTAGCTCCTAGGGCAGCATGCAACAACTGTCCTGATTTTCAACTCCATTGCACTGTTTTAGCTTATGACAAAGAATACCTTTGCAATACCTGACTCAGGTGCACAAATTCCATGAGGGGTTGTAACTTCTCTCACCATGCTACTAAAGAAAAACCATGACATATGGCAATGAAAAACATATTTATAATATATTTGCATTTAAATCTATGGGTTAGCTATTGGTATTCTCATGTGAGTGCCACTGTCTCAGTTGGAACTGCACCTACTGACAACAGTATAATTTCATCTAGAGCCTGTTTGGAAGCAGGGCAGCTTTGTTGCAAGGAAATGCACTCTCACATATTCTTTTTCTCAATCTATCTTTGTCATTCACACCATATAAATGCTTTTGGTTTCACATGTATCTCTTGCAGCATACTAATTAAATGTTTCAAAAGGCTTTATCCATGGTTAAGTGAAGATAAAATTTTAATGATTTAATTAGCAAGCTCCAGGAAAAAAATAATAATGAACAAAGGTGGGTGCTTTTAGTGTCTCTTGCTCTCATGTTACATTAGAAGCACAGGAAGATGCAACGTTCAACATCACTTTTCCTAGTATACTCAGCAACAGAAAACATGGTCCATACCATGCTAGAAGGGAAGTGGGGAACACAACAGTTGAGTGAATTATGCCACTTCTTAGCTGCATGTCGTGAAGGGTGCTACCTCAAAGAAAGAACGCAGCTTTATAGGGGAAAAACAAATCAACCCTCATTTGACCCCTAATACTTGAAAGCAGCTGGGAAAAAAAAATGCTATTTTCTGAAGGATGAATTGAAAACTGGTTCACTTTCAATATTTCCTCATGACTTCATGTTTCTCTTGTCAGTTGGCTGCTTTACCCTCCCAGACTTCTGCATTTAGGGTTTGGTAAAGAGAAAATTCTGTTGTTCTGTATTATACGTATGAGAAGAAAAAGCTAATTGCTCTTTTTGAATAACTTCTTAGTACAATTTGGAATTTATTCTTCTGCTTTTCACTCCACCAAGATTAGCCTATTATGAAAATCACTACCCTGATACTACCTATCATTGACACAGAGCACAATGTAAAGGCAGTTTGAGCCTGCCCCTGGGATGCAGCCATTCTAATCCCACCACTTGGCTTTCCCCTTCCAAATGTGAAGAAGTTGGTTACAATATTCTGTTTCATATGATGCGCTATGCTCTAAAACACATACTGAATATCAAAAACTAGCACGTAAGGAGATGAAAGGGAGTCTGGATAGTTCACTTGTTATAAAGCATCTTTCATTCAAAGAAGTTAAATACATCAATAGGCAGCTTTACTCCCTCAGCACAATTCAGAAGGATTAACGGTACATGCTAGCTCCTGCTTTAAGAACTAGAGACGAGGCCAGAGCAGAAGGAGGGCACAGAAAACACGTATTTAGCTGCAATTAGAATTCAAGTTCATTGTAACATAATCATTGTTTTAGTTCACAAAATTTGCAGTTGGCAGCAATCTCACTCTGTCAGCCATCACTGAGCCTGCTCTGGAAAGACCAAGAGCTGTGCTCACAATCAACTCTTGGCAAAAGTGGTCGCCATGCAGTCACTCAAAGCAATGTGATATCTATATTCTCATCTCATTATCATTATTCTTCTCAGCCAGGATCCTCAGTAAGAAGACATAGCTGGCCAAGTTCTGTGGAAGGCTGTGTGCACAGGATAATAAAGCTGTGAAAGCTACATGCAAAGGGAGGGTACATAACAAATGTGCCATGCAGAGGGAGAGCAACTGATAAGGGATGTAGTGAAGAAACTAAGGAACTGATCCCAGTCATGGAAATGCCGCATAGCCTGCAACTCTGTAACACTTTTTGGTAGTATATAGTACTTATTCTATATTCTGGTTCTTATATACTCAGAATATGGGCACCGCTCAAGCCTTTATTCTGCAAATCCCCTGAAGCAAGGATTTACTTTTATATGTGGTAGTCAACCTATTGTAAATCAGTGTGTACAGCTAACAGCACTGTATCAATGACTAGCAATAAAAGGGTGATAATATGGGTGGTTGAGGAACCCAGAGAGATAGGTTGCAGGGAGCAACTGTAGAACTGATATGGATATAAAGAAACACTTGAGGTCAGCTCCATGTCCTCAACTTAAAATTCAGACTTTTGTTTTTCAATGCTTAGTTAGGAAACAAACTATGTGAGCTGTACAAATCAAAGTCCCATTTACTGGACATCTTTATGCCGCTCATTTCTGCACAATATGCTCTTCATACCATTTGGCTTCCTTCACGTAAATCTGCATAACCAGAGATGACCTATATTGTTGCAAAACACTCAACTTTTCTTTAACCAATGCAGGTTTGGAGGACAGAAAGAGGAGCAGAGAATCTGAACTATTCACTCATTAAAAAGCATCATCCATTCACAGTTGGTATTTTACAATGCAATGATGTATTTTGTTTTGCTTTCTCTGAAAAAAAAAAAAAAATTGAGCAAGGAAACCGAGAGTTTTGAACTTTGAGCTACACTGAAAGCAGATATGGAGAGTTCAGCCCCTGGTCAAGTTAAAAAAAAAACCAACCCAAAACCAAAACCTCACTTATACCTCTTACAATTAGACTCTAGAGATTTTCAGTACTTAACTGTAATAATATGAGAGAATTGCAATGTATAGCATGTCCAAATCTTAAATATAAGCACATCAATCCTGTAATGTCCTCACTCTTTTCAAACTTAACAGTGAAAACAAGGGATGGTGATTCAAAGTGTATTTACTGAGATGAGGGTTTTCCACACTTCCCACTGCAACAGAATGCAGTTACTTTCCTGGTGAATCTGCAGAGCACTACCGCCCTCTTTCACCAACACTAACAACACAGGAAGACTTGTGCTATAAATACATTATTAACACTTTGGTTAAAATTCGGTTAAAATTACCATAGGCTTCTGGTAAGCAAAGGTCTTTCCAAAGTCAGCTGTTGCTGCCTGGCATCTTTGCAAATTTGCCTATGAGGGTCTTCAAAAGTTCTTTGATAAAAAGTAATTAAGCAAGAAGGAGCCATAGTTGTCTGTGTTTGGGATCTCTTAATTTTCCCTGGAAATGTAAATGTTTGAAAACACTGTGAGATTAGTTTCAACTCTTTTTCAAATAGAAGACTATCGCTGGTGAGAGAGATGGTCTATAAGGGCACAGCCAAGACACAGAAGCTCCAGTTTAGAATTACCAGTGTAATTTGTTGTCTAGGTGATCAAGCTGTTAAAAACTATGCAGCACAGAAGCAAGTCTTCCAAGTTCAGCAGTACCTCAAAAAAACTTCTACCAGAGATTCTCACATTGGTGTGGCTGTAATAAAAAGTCTATCAGTGTTTAACTTATAAGCCTTGCTTAATTTGACTGTAAAAATTTGCTGGAGGCAGAGATTTGTAATATAAATTTTTAGCCTGACAGTAATTTCCACTTTACACATTTTGAAAACAAATGTGGCAATGTTTCAGTTAGCACAGAACAAATAATGTCTTAGAAGTTTATCTGTTACAGGAGTTGAGAAAAGGAGGATTTAAAAAGGAGGATTTTAAAGCTGACAAACTCCCATTACTATCGATGCTGACATGTGCTCGGTTAATTCATACTCTACCAGAAACTGCCATCAAATCATGAAATGTAGAATGACTACAAATGTTTCATAAGCACTCATAGTGACAAGTCAGGTTTGAATGCCTTGACCAGTTTAACTAGGCAAATTTAGAATATACCACAGTAATCTAGACTTGATGTTTCTTTCCCAGGTACTTGCTGGACAGAGGTGTTGATCTAAATCATCTCCTCACTTAACAGGATGAGGCACATAGTCATAACTTCAGCCGTCCAGAATGAAAGGTGTATCTACACTAAAAGGATAGCTTCTCTATGCAGGACAAGGGATTTTTTTTTTCCAGGAGTTAATCTCAGGCACCACCACAGGATCGTACAATCATCACTAACCTTCCTCAATTCCATTCCAAGAGCAAGATACAAATCTTCTATTGGCTTTTGCACGCAGAACATTGTGCTTTTTTTTTTTTTAAGGAAAAAAGGATGAACCAAAGTACGATCATTAAAAATAATTTTAACCCATTACTGATTCTTTAAGATGGCAGGGGGAGGAAGACAGAATGAATTACTGCTGAAAGTGGTAATGACCTACTGCATTTCTAGAATAGGCTGATGCATTGTCATGATGCAAATGGCACAAGAATTTGAATAAACCAGATTAGAACCAAAACTGTTCCTCCCTCAGTCAGTGAGAAAAGTATGGTCTTAGGCAAGTAGGCTTTCTTTTCTTCTCCTGCCTAAACAAAGGCAAGAGTGCTAGCATTTTATATAGAAGTCAGGACAAACAACTGCTGTCTCCTTTCTAAAATGTCCTGAGTCCAGTCCCACTGATGACAAGCCTCAAAAAGTCTCTTGGGAATGGAATCACTTTCAGAACAGGATACAGGTTATAATCCGCTGTGTATTATCTTCAACAAGACTAATTTGGATTCAGTATCCATGAGTCTGTCCTTTGGAGGCAATGATCATTAATATATTGATTGCACCATACGGGCCTGATAAAGCAAAGTAGTGCTCCTTCTTTGCAATAGGATCACTTCGTAACACAAGAAATCAAGTATTTACTAGCAAGCTTATCTACCTTGATCTCACCATTCCTCCCATGTTCCTCTGGGAGCCCAGCTTCTTTAGACACCTTTCAACAAAGCCTCTGTGTTGGTCAGCTTCTCCTCCTAGAGGTTTTAACAAACAATCTCATGCTTCTTTCAGTGGAATGCATTTTAATGGTTCACCATCCTTTAGATTTTACACCATGACAGACTAGGGCTCAATTTTGTTGAAGGAATGACAGGAGGACCTTCCCAAACGAGAGCCCAACAATTATTTTCTTAAAGATTGTTGATGTGGGCTTTTTTTAAGATGGTGTCTTACCCTTAGCAATTTTGCCTGATCTCCCATGTTTTCGCCCAACAACCCTCTCTGGCTTTATATACTCAAGACAACTCAACCCAACGACAAACAGTCCTGTAGCACATACACACATGCTCTTACTGAATCTGATGTGTATGATGTAGACTGCTTAACCTTCTTTTTCAACTGGGTTACATCATTTCCTTCAGGCCTTGCAAAACTATTTAGGACAGATGAGATATCAAAATTTTGAAAATATGTAAGAAATAATTAATAGCAAAATTTATACTTCTGTAAAGGGAAAATTCTCTTTGTACTACAATCTAACTTGTCATGTGCTGAACAGTCACTTATAATACCTAGTAAGTAATTTACTTAGCAAAAGATCAGAACTTGGATATACACTGTAGCTGCCTATGATTAACCAATGATACAGTTAAAAAAAATACCTCTTCATCGACTTTTTCCTGTGGAAATTGTTTATTGCAGGTTATAGGTTTCATTAGATCACTTTATGAGGAAAAAAAAGAAAGAATAATTGCACTAACCACTCCAAGATAAGGAGTAAGAAGGTTGGGTTGTGGGGTTTTTGTTGTTTTTTTAATTTTTTTTTCCTTACGAACACACATTTGTTTTGGTTACTGCTGCTCTTTTATTCCATGTGTGTCTTATAATTTTTGCTGTGAATCTGTCAATTGCTGGTTTTCAAACATTCTGGAAATATAATGAGCCATCACAACACCAGAAGTGACAGTTCTAGATATAAAACATGAGGCCAACAAGAGCCAAAGGCACCACAACCCTGGACATATGGCAGGGGTCCACAGAGTTCTGGAAGTGCAACTGTGTGTGATGCAAAGCACATATCTGCATGATTCCAGAGATACCATGACCCTGAGAGCACGCCATGTGTACACAGTTCCAGGCACACCAATATTCATTTGTCCACAAAACAGGCTCTAATAAATCCTGATCAACAGTTGTGCCTGTTCCCTGTGTAATTAGCATCTGTGTGCTTTTCACTGCCCAGGACTGTCATCTATAGAATCCTATAGATCACTGCTTGCTATCTCCCCTCCAGTATTGTAATTTCTACCAAACTGCCTTAATGTCAGAGAACATAGTTGTAAAATGTTTAAAGAAAAAAATAAAAACAACCAAACTCATCAAGTTTGATTTTAACTGCTTTCTATGTTCATTATGTGATACGTGTTTCTCTCTCAGGCTTCGTTGAACTGCTTGCCTTAGGTATGGCCCTATAATCTCCACTTCACAACTGAAAGCTTGCTTGCAATTATTTTCATGAAATTGGAAAGATGGTATGAATTTCCATAACAACTTAATGGATTTCAATTCTTAATTAGCAAGCAAGCTTTTACTTATTTCTTAGTAGGTTTACAGATGAACTTCTTGGTAATCTACAATAGTTTGAAAGTACATATGTTATATAGAAATCAAAAACATCTCCAGTCACTCAATATGAAATTCACTGAATCCACTGTGCTGTCTTTTAACCAGCCCCTAGGAAAAAGCAGGGTTCCACAGGATGCTATGAAACTTAATGCACTTAGGCTCTCTGATGGACCAAGGAAATAAATTAATTGCTCCTCAGTGGAAAATGCTGTAGTCTCTGATTCCTGATAAATACATTTTTGCTTCTCAGGTTATTTCAAATGAGTAGATATGACTTAAAGAAGATTGTATAGCTTAAATTGTACCCAGAAAGAAATTGGAAGCCAATTAGATCTAAAAAGAACAAAGATAATTTGCTCCACTAAGAAGCAAGGCAGCAGGATTCTACATTAGCTGAGATTTCAGAGTGATCTTTGAGTATTGCTCGAATACAGAACACACATGAACAATCAATTCTAGACCCAGCAAAGACATGGATAAATGCAGTGGGGACTGCTGTCTTTAAAACTCAGGAAAAAGAAAACAAAGACTGTGATAAAGCAGGACAAGATTTCAAATACTGAGTGTTTTAAAATGTTTATTCTGCAAAAGTTAGCAAAAGTTTTATTAAAAAAAACTTCCTAGGAAATTCAATTTTCCGATGAACAGAACCATTTTGGAGAGTAAATTCATTCATTAAAGTGCAAGTCCTACTTCATATAAAACTCTCAATGCAACCTTAACTGCCAATTTACTGCTGATAGCTCTGTAATATGTGACTTTATAAAGCATTGTCCAAGATTTTTAAAATTAAGTATTTATACTCCTAAATCACTCCTGCCTGAAAAATACTGGGTATTCAGCAATTTTGAAAATCATGCCCTTGCATATCTAAGTATAGATTTAGGGTGTTCTTGATCACTAAAGCATCACAGAATTCTTCTCAGCTGAGAGAGTAAATATTTATATTACTCTGAGTCTTAATTCATCACTCTGTGGAGCGCTTTGAGATCTTTGGATGAAAAGCGCTACAGATCTATTTCCAGGATCTCTTCCAGAACTCTGGGAATATTTAAAAGCTCTGTAAAATCTTTCCTTCTTTAATAGGATTTATAGCATGCGCTCTCAAAAGAATGTATATGCCATTTGCTTGTAAATACTGGCAATTGGAATTCTGTCAACCAGAGTTCTTTTGCCTTAACCTACTCTTTGTTCTATTTTTGTTTTTCTGCGTCACACTTTCTCTTATTGATGGACGCTGTAGGTATAGTAAATGATGTGTACTTTTAATGAAAATAAGCTCACTTTTAGCTTGCTAGCCATATCATTTTCGCTTTATTAGTTTCTGTACATAGGCTGTTTCTTATTAATTATATAAAACTTCTTTAAAAGATAGTAAATGGTAAAAAATAAAATATAAGTAGATGTATGAGCCTGGAGCCAGTGAAAAAGGGTGAAATAACAGCTAAGCAACCTTCCAGCAATGTCACAGTAAAAGGTAGGCTCTGGCTTTTGTTGCGTATTTGATCTGTCCAGAGCTTTTTCATTTATCAGGACAGCTGGTTTACAGCTATAGTGCACAATTTTTTGAATAATGGTGCATTCATCTTAACCCTATTAAATAAAGAAAACAAAAATGCTCTTGTGACTGCAAAGGCTTTAGCTTTTTTTAGAGGCTTTCTGTACATTGAGACTAGCAGGACTGCTTTTTAGTGGAAAAAAAAGCATGTCTGTTTTGAAAGGGTCCAATTAGCAAGTCTCAGGACGCTCAGCTTACAGTGCTGAGTGAAACTGGAGCTGGACTTCTGCAAAACAAAACTCCAGTACGCTGCTCACTTGATAGAAATTGTAGTCAACTGAGAAGCAGGAAATAAGAGGAACAAAAAGAAAAAAAAGAAAGCGGGCAATAAAACCCATTTCGCCACATGTTTTCATTTATAGATTGTCATGAAAGCCTGCTTAGAGGCTTTTATTTACTCTTAAGCTAGACACTGTAGTTCTCCCTGAACATTCAACATCCCTTGCTAGAAACAGTATTACTATTTTCATACATAGACAGAAATATTTCTTTTTTATTTTTATGAAATTCTAATTTTTTAAATATTGGAAATGATGCAGTCTGATGAGTAGTCTGGGGATCTCAGAGCACATAGAATTACTTTGTGTTCATGCAAAGGAGAGGGAGAAGAGGAAAACATTCAGGATTGATAAGTATATGAACACAGGCCAATCGGTGCCAAAGAAAAGAAAGGAAATCACATTACAATTAAACTCCAGTGTTACAAATGAAAGAAAATTCTAGCAAATTCCATGAAGTTCTACTACGTAAACCCAAGCCAAACTCCTGCCAAAGTTTTCAGTTGAAGTACAGACACAGATCCTCAGATCTATGTCTATTAATCAATATTACTATACCTATTAATCTCCACTTTCATATTAATGTTCTTCCTACCACCAAGGCCAAGTTTATAGGATGCCTTTTTACCATATCAAACAATAAGGACCAAAGAAAAAAGCAAGCACTCAGGCACTGAGATAAGGCTGGACTCCTTACTGGCCAGGTGTTCCCGGTAGCCTCCTACTCCACACTGCAGCTGCGTAGGAAAAAATCAAAGGCACATTCATTCCATTCACTGCACTGATCTCTCTACCTGGTGCCAAATTCTCCCCCTTTTCCTGATGAAGGCAGGTGATCATTCAGCAACAGGTCTCAGACATGCTGTGTTTTGTTCTGCTTTTATCTTTTCTGTCTCATTTTGATCGGGGCACTGCTTACTGATAGCACTGTTGGACAGAGTTGTCCTTTCTCTAATGGAAGGGAAAATCAGGCAGAAAAGTAATCTGATTTCAGATGCATACATATCTATATAGAGGACAAGTTAAGTGTACAGAGTCATATATCTACATATATACATGCATTATATATGCCATACATAGGCTCTCTTTATAAATATACATGTATGCGTAGACATGTATGTATATGTATAAATATGCATTTATGATTTATGTAGTGGGGAATGCAAGAGTTCACACAGACTTTTTAAATTAAACTGTTCTCCCATACAACATTAAAAAAGAAAACTTACAAGGACCTACCAACATGTATTTTCTGTTTTGCAGCGGCAAATCATAAAACAGGCCTACATATTACATGTAGTACGGTGACACAGTTAAAACACTCATTTCAGTAATAAGCCTGTTCATTGTTGTCAGCCCCTCTAACCATTTCAGCAGCATCTAATATATCCTGAGATCTTTAAATAGGGTATGATCAAAACACATTGCAAAAAAGCAATCAGAAGATTGTGTATAACAAAAAGCAGCTAGGCAACAACAAGCCATAAATACCAAGCAGAGCTACAGCCAGGCGCTGCCTTGGTGCCTAGACACTTGGACACAAAATGGAGAAAACCTGTTGGGAGCCTTTGGTAAATTATGTCCCCAAGGGATGTTCCCCAAGAAAACACAAAAGACCCAGAGCAACCTATGCACCTTTACGACACTGTCATATGGAAGGTATTATAAAAGTGAAAAGCAGTATTGTTATTACCACAGGTACTGGCAGCTGTGCAAACACAAGGAACCATCTGCTGTTGTTTAATAAGTGCATGGGTGATCTGGGACAACAATGGGCTAAAAACATGATCTTCCTAAGTAAGCGAAGTCGGCTTAGTTTCTAACATTTCTGTCAACAAATCTGTGGGCTAGGGTCATGCTCTTGAGACATTCCCAACTTAGTTTCTGCATGTAGGTGTTATATCAATGGTTTTTATGGCCATCATATTTAAGTACTCAGAACAATGACTTCAGTTCACAGATTTTAGGGGACGATGTGCTCAAACATGACTTGGCGGTAGATGCTGACCACTTCCGCAACAACCACTATAAAAAGACAATGCACATGAGAAAAGAGCAAATAGCATATTTTTGCAGCCTAATCCACAACAGTATCCCATCTAAAATTCATCCACTGTTTTGGGTTTTTTCTGCTTTGCTGGCACTGGGTTGCATTATAAGTCATGTCAAACTATACTGTATTAAAAGCATGCCATGGTCTTACAGCGCATAACACAATGCTGCAATTCCTACAACAAATACACAGTTATCTTGAGCTGACTATGCACTGCCAACACACATGTAGGCTTCTGAGGAAGAAAAGAAGCTCAGCAATATACCGAAAATGGAGGTCAGGGTCGTTACACATAGCAAGAAGCTACTTAAGTATTATTATTTCTTGTCAGCATTGTTGTCTTGTGGAGATTACAGCAAATACTGGCTATTTATTCTTGAAAACAGACTAAAAATTGTGACATGTAATGGAAAAATCACATCATACAAAGGAAAGAATACTAGAAGTAGGAATTGATTTATAGATCTCAGAATCTTAATACTGTGACTTGGTACTTCCATGAAGCTTCACGTTGCCAAAGAACAGTACAAACATTGCCTAATTGATCTGCATGAATAATTTACTGTTGGAAATTACACTATAACCCTTGCACCTTCAGTGTGTCACTGAATCTTCTGTTTAAACTGCGGATTCTGCAAGGCATACACATAAGCTGGTTTTGGCTGGGATGGAGTTGATTTTCTTCACAGCAGCTAGTATGGGGCTGTGTTCTGGATTTGTGCTGAAAACAGTGCTGATAACCCAGGGATGCTCTCCTTCCTGCTGAGCAGGGCTTACACAGAGTCAAGGCCTTTTCTGCCTCTCACCCCCCGCCCCAGCGAGTGGGCTGGGGGGGCACAAGGAGCTGGGAGGGGACACGGCCGGGACAGCTGACCCCAACTGACCCCAGGGATGTCCCACACCAGATGGCGTCACGCTCAGCAGATAGAGCTGGGGGGAGAAGAAGGAAGGGGGGACGTTCAGAGTGATGGCGTTTGTCTTCCCAAGTCACCGTTATGTGTGATGGAGCCCTGCTTTCCTGGGGATGGCTGAACGCCTGCCTGCCCATGGGAAGCAGTGAATGAATTCCTTGTTTTGCTTTGCTTGTGTGCATGGCTTTTGCTTTACCTATTAAACTGTCTTCTAATGAGGAACCTCTAGTGAGGGGATTTATAGGTTCTTGCTACGTGAAAAATACCACTTAGTCTTTTAACAGTTAGAGGAGATGAAAAAGATGACACGTGGCACAGTTCGATAGTTTCACTGTTTTCTTTATTTAGGAGTTAGCACTGACACCCTACTGCTCTTCAGGGAATTTTTTTCCAGGTCAGTTCCAACATAACGCTTCAACAGCAGCAGAATTAGCATTGTCTGTCTCTCACCCTCCCTTCTCAGTGACTTTGGACACTTACGATAGAATCTGTGAAAACTATAGAAAGGGGGACTACACCGAGAACTGTGATCACCAGAGGTTTAAAGAAAGTTTCCCTGAATATGAACTGATTCTTACTTCAGATTGGTAACCAAGGAGAATGCATGTTGAATGTATATTATGGCTCTTGCAATTGAAAAACTGAAGCATAACTAAAAAAAACCAGGTTAACTCCATATGGCAGCAGCAATGGGAACCACAGCCTCATCCTAAATAAAGTATCTCTGAAGGAAAAAGCATTAGTCAAACTTTACACTCAGCTCCATTCATCTCAGCTGTCTTTGAGGGGACTGAACAGCTGACCCATCATTTGACCTACTGAACTGTAATTGGAAATACATATTTCTGTTTAATTTTCTGTAGGGATACCTGTTCAAGGGTCTCATATTCGGTCCTAAATCTGCAGACAGTCAGGACACACATTCTGCATTTAAATATCTAAGGTACTCCACAGAAGTGGAATAAATTTGTACCTAAATTAAGATAAATCTGATTCTAAATAGCTTAGACCTCACTCTCACTGCCTGCCGCGTGGGTGCAAAAAGGATTGTAAAATGCTACTACCAGGATTCCATTGGATTCTATTGAATCTCTCTCAGTATATATATCTACTCCACACAGGTGTGAATGACTACAAAAACAAAAGGCAACAATGGCTCTGAAGAATTAGTTTAGTTATTATTATCTGCAAATATTATTCCTGCTGCAATTCTTATGTTATTCAGTAATTACTCAGTTTGTACATATGCTTATATGTACACAGCTGAGAGAAACATAGGAGAGAAAAGCTTTGTTTACTGAAATGAATCTTATTTTGAAGCAGAATCATAAGGTAGAAGTCCTACTTCTAGCATATATCAATGACACAGCTTGCCTTGTTTCACAGGTTCATCAACATACAGTAAAGGTCTTTCAGCTTTATGTCCAGAGCAATCAGAGTATCTCAAGTTGGAAGGGAACCATAAGGATCGTCGAGTTCAACTCCCTGCTCCTTGCAGGACTACCTAAAACTAAACCATATGACTAAGAGCGTCATCCAGATGCTCCTTGAACTCTGACATTGTTCCTCTCCTTGCTTCACAGCCATGTTTTTGGTTTTGTGTGAACTAATATTTTTATTTTCTTCCAGGCCAATGCAGAAACAAGTCAAAACCCACTGCCTACATTCTAATCTAATGCCAGCTGTTTTCATGTAGACTGGCTGTCAGCCAGCCTCCTGATGGATTCTTCTGTGGTTTATATGAACAGAGGTCACCAACTGAAGTCCTGGGGAACACAACAACATACTTCAATATATGCTTAATAATACAGCTCCAAGATAATTGAGCGAGCTCCAAGACCATAAAGGTGAGTTGGCCTCAGTATAAATTCTGAGGTTCTAACTGGAATGGCCTAGGTTTAGGTTTTCCTCAATTTCGGGAGCTATTCTGAACTTGTGATCCCTGTGTCTGTTAGTACTAAAATCCCTCCAATACTCTCTTTAAGTATATGGAAAAGATTCTTTAAGTCTCTGATGATTACAATGCTTTTTAATAATGCTCTTTCTCTTGCTTCTTCTTTTCTGATTTAATCTTTTATCCCCAAAATGTCTTTCTGAAGGATGCAGAATGAACAATGGAAACATCATTCAATCCAGCTCGCGTACAAAGATTATTTGGCTTTGTACCACTGACACTTTCACAGGTTGATGTCACTAAAATTAATAAATTCCATCCAACATTTGGACCCTAGCCACAGAAAACTGTTATGAAAATGAATGATATAGCATATGTCATTCATATATCAGGGTAGGAAGAATCATTGTTTTCCACTCTACAGAATGCCCAAGTCTAATCAGATAACATGAGACCTCCTGTTCCGGGAAGGATATCAGACTATCAGGAGACTTTCAGTGCATGAGAAAACTGGACAACATAGTCAAAACAGGCAACTTATCCATGTCTATAAGTTTATAAGAATTATGTTTATAAGCATTTTCTCTCTCTCCATAAATACCATCAACCTACTTTTCACACAAGCTTAGGAAGCCAAGCATTGCCTTAATTATACAAATACGGAATCCACTGTTCGTATTTCCTTGATTAGCTGAGGTCAGTGGGAACACAAGGATAAACTAGGTTAAAACTGAGCCTTAACAATTACATTAGATTCCACCCTTATGCATAAAAAACAGCATAAGGAGTAATTATCTCTAGTGAAATTATTATCATAATATACGCTTTTAGAAATACAGTTGAAATGGGCATGTAGGTTATTTTCTATAGCTGGATTTTTCACACTTGAATAGTATATAAACCCATTAAATAGTCTCAGGTTTGCCCTAGTTTAGGAAGTATGGAGTCATTCCATTCTATCAAATCTAAGCCATTTAAAATATACATACTGTATTATTGTGCTTGCCGTTTTTGTGTCAATAAATTATGAACAAGTAAGACAATTGTAAACACCAAATTATGGCCAGAAGAACAGGTAAGTCATCTATCTGAGTTGCATACAAACACTATATACTGAGTTCAGGCAACATGTCTCCTTGTCCCTATAGCCACACACCAGAGGGTTAGAGGAGAAAAACCTGGTGTTTGCTTACTGCAAAAAGAACTTGACTGTGTCATCTGAAGGAACTGCTTAAGCTTCACTGGTGAGAGAAAAGAAATCATTTTACATCAGAAGGCCGAAACACTCAAGTAGTTAAAATTCTGATTTTTTTTGTTTGTGTTGTTTTAGACTGGGAAAAAATGTTCATGCTTGATGATCCTAAATGTCTTCCATCTCTTTGCAATGAAATCACCCAAAGATATAAATAAACTATTCTAAATAAAGTTCAGACTGACTGCAGCATTAGATATGTCTACTAATGTATGTGACTGTCAGCCAAAATAAATTAACCTCCAATAGAAGTCATTTTCATAAAATTAATTATTCCAATGTCAGCTAAAAGAGACAGGTGCACTCTCGCTATGCCTTCACCTAGACTTTTCAATGAACTTCTCAAATAGGCTGCAGTCGGCAAACCTTAAGAATAGATCTATATTTGAAGATTTTTCTCCGTTGCTCTTTCTAGGCTGTGAGTTTTGCTGGGTGTTTTTTTAGTAAACTAAAGGATCTAGCAAGAAAAATAAAGGATTACTAAGCAATTTATATATAGTGCAATTTACTATAAAAATATAAGAGGAAACTCAATGACAGAATGAACATTGAGCCTTGTGCACTAGAACATGGAACTGAGGTACTGGCAAACACCTATTACTCCCCTCAGGGATTTGGCTTTTGCCACTTTTCTGAAAATTTGCCCAAATATAGTTGCTGTAAATCTTTGAAAAATGAGCTTGTAGAGCTCACTGGAGACTTTGATTTTAGCTGCCAGTGCCTGCAAGATTCAATCCACACTGAGAATAGAATAGTTCAGTTGGAAGAGACCTATGATCATCTAGTCCAATTGCTGCATTAAACACACTACAGTCAAACCTAATTGGACTTCCCAATGCAGCCACAGCTCTGATGCAACAGTCTCCTTCTAAGTTCAGGATAAATGCTTATTCAGAGCTTGCATGGGAATTTTTGCATACCAATTTACTGTGTTATTGCAGACATACTATAAGCGAGTATGACCACTCCTCTGCACTGAATGGAGCATGAAGCCCATGGGGAGAAAACAGCAGGCATGTAGCTGAAGTCTGTGTTTTGTAAAGCATGGAGCAAACATATGGATAACTATTAATTATAGAGAAGCAGGTCACAGTTTCATAGTTAAGATAGAGTCGTATTTTGCACTTGTAAAAAGGATTCCAACTGCTTGCTACAACTAAAAAAAGGTGAATCCTAAAATTTGCAAGTAAACCCATTTGTTATTTTCTGAGGTAAAACTGATTAAACTGATTAAAAATTGAGTTCCACATTAAAGTGTAACTTAGACTGTACACGCCTATTGCTGAACTGCAGGTAAAGCTCCAAACTTTTAGAGAGGAATTTCAAATATAACATCCAGCATTATAATCGTCCACATTAATAACAGTACAGATCAGATCCAAATGAAATCCAAACGTGTTAAGACCTGGATATGTATTGTTAAGGCATCAAAACAGTCTCAACTGTATTGCTGTGGCAGTGATGGAATGCTGCAGGAGACAGCTGAGAACCACACAGAAGTACCTGAGCTGGTGCCAAACCAAGCTGAAACAACCACATGGAGCAATGTAGCACTGGGAGAGACCATTTCAGGTCCTCAGTTGCTTCTGCTTCCAGAGCTTTCCTGGCCTTTCCTGCTGTACTGGGGGTCTCTGTTCCCCATTCAACTTCATAGTGTAGGCATGCCCTGAACTGGCAGAAAGTATATTTGAAAAAGAAAAAAGAAAAAGAGTATGCTTACAGCTCAGGTTTATCTAAACTAATGCTACAAACGTATTTTCATTGTAATTATGTACTTAATACAGAGGTTCTTAACCTTTTTATTTTTTGCTAGGGTGACAATGCTATGTTTCCTTGCTGCATACCACTCTGAAGTAGGCTGCAAAACTCTAGATATATTTTCCTTTTTGTTGGCATTCTTAAGTTTCACTGAATGGCACTGCGGACAGACTATTCAGTCCTCTAACTCTGCTTCCATGCCTCATTGATCAATTTAAGTCCAAATACACTAATGTAATTTTCTAGGCTTATAATTCTTGGTTTTGGAATAACTATTACATTTTCCTCACATAAATATGTACCTTTGTTTGTGTGTATTTTAAGGATGCTAATATGTATTCTCAAACTTATTTCCTTCCTGGCTTAGTGTTTTGGATTGGGGGTAACAAAAATTGCTTGATTAACATAAAGACAATTTGGAAGGGATAGCTATAAGCTAGTTGTGAAGAGGTTTGACCTAACAGTAATTTGTATATAGGAACATACATTAAACATATGGGTAGGGAAAAACTGTAATGCTCTAGGCAAGGCTTTGCTACGGAATAAAGATCCATCTCCTTCTGCACAGAAATACAATAGTTTCCTAGCATCACAACACTCCAAGAGAGAACTGGAGCATATACTATTCAATTTTACAAAACTGTTGAATTGTGCACTTGAGACAGTAAATATGGACAGCATGATAGACAGACTTTTTATTCCAGCAAAACTATTTTGTGTTGATATTCTGTGTCCATGATGCATCCAAACAGCTACCCTGGGGCAAGACCCCAGTGCAATCAAGCTGTCAGGTTTAACATAGATATTCTATGAAAATAACTTTAATAAATAAATTAAAGATCATGACTACTTGCAAAGTAGGCTATTCACTATTTAACAGGCAGCTTGGGCATTTTTTTATCTCTAAAATAGCAGGTTGCAATCAGATATTTAGAGGGTTAGTTTCATCACCAGCAGGATAAACAAAACAATGTTCCCCAACCTTTAAATCCCTTTCCTGTCTATGTCTTAACAAATTCTAGGCAGAATGAACTAGTTGTACTGTCAGCTTACTAGATGGAGTATGAGTCCTGTCTATTTGTTGGACCAAACCACTCTGTTCAAACAGACCTCAAAATAGAGCTTCAGGTTTACTTCAGGCACCTGCCTGCTTTATTATTTGGAGAATAAAAAAAGGTCTTGGGAAATTAATATCTAACTTAGCAAAGCATAAGTTGCAGGCCACAAAAACATTATTTCCTTACTTTAAGGCATTTACATGCTCTTAATTCATTTGCATGCCAAAGGATTAAAATTATTTTAAAGAAATAGTCCCTCAGCCTCTTAATGTGCTGGATTCTGCTCTTCCTCTGCCTAAGCTGTTACAACTTACTTGGAAATAAAATGTTATTAACAAAAATATTTTTCTTTCTTGGTTGCTATAATTTTGAAGCAACAAATATATAGCTGTATTGTATTTCTCTGGGTACTCAAAGGCGAACAGAGACCTGAATTGTAAACGGTTTGTAAGAATTTCCCGACACCAGGTATTTTGGTTTTGTTGGTTTTATAGGTGGGAAAATACAGACAGTGAATAGCAGTAAAGTAAAGCAAAACGTGAAGTCAGATTCCAAAAGCACTCGCCTTTCTCAGGGAAACAAGGAAACCGTAGCAATAGCCTGCCACATCCTGTTGGTTCAATGGACAGCGATGGTACAGAGCCTTCAGTCATTTGGATGTTGTTATGGGAACTACAAAATTAGAGATCTGACAATTGCAGATATCAGTAAAAAATGCTATATGCTATTTTTCTCCAAATTCATTTTGGTTGGTCACTGTTCTCAACACTAAAAATCAATAGGTACTTGATATAGAAGTCACATTCATTCCTTTCCACGCGCTGCGAACCATGGCTTAGATTTGATAATAAAGACTAATATAAAATCTTGTTTCCTCTTCTGTGTGATACTGTCAAAACATTTGAATTCTAGGCTTGAACACAGCTTGCTAAATAACCTGCATTTGTTTTTTCTTGTTCTGAGATTAGAATAACCTATGTCAAAACAACGGTCTAGCAATTAAGTCATTACTCAACATCAATAAGATTGCAAGAATCAGATCCTCAGTATGTCTCTTTGAGGCATGAATTTGAATGAAGGGGAATAAAAGAAGCAACAGTTCGACAAAACTGCTGAGCACATACTTAACTTTAAACTTGTTCTTAATTACTCTGGCCCATAGGCCACCAAAAATATAAGCAAGACTTCTTCTGCAGCAATATCCAGTTTACAAATGAGTGCCCTACACAAAACAAATTACAGTAAGAGGCATAGTGAAACATAGGCAATATAGAGTTTAATTAAAGCAAGTCTCTAATGTTGTCATCAGTAGACCACAGTTTGAGCTTTGTAAATAGCAATTACTCCAGAACTGCAGAATTGTTAACTTAATCCTATTTATTGGCTCCCCGGTATAAAACTCTCCTGTTTAAGTTGTGCGTTAATAGTCCATCATGATTTGAAATAGCATAAACATAGTAGGTAGGGCTAATATAGCTGAGTGTCAATACATAATCAGGATTTAAGTGTGACACTGATATTGAAGGAAGAGTGCACCTGAAAAATAAGAAATTGTTACCTTATGGACAGCTGTTAAGGGATTCTTGCTAAACAAAATCTAAACTAAAGACTATATTCACAAAAGAGTCATAGTCATTGCAGTGCTCATCTCAAGCTTTAATTTTCAGAAACTGGTAGAATCCATAATTGCACGCGAGGTGCTTTAACTATTTATACAATGCACAGAAGAGAATCGAGCACCTCAACATGGAATTTTGAGCAGCCAACAAGTTTAGAAGGTAACCACCAAAGGTAGCCAATTGAAAATATTAGAGAGAGACGGCTGTCTCAAATTTCATTTCTTTCCAGGTTTTAGACTTCTAATTGCAGATTCCGGAATATGCTTATCTTGGTTTAGAATTGATAGCTTACAATATTTCCCAAGCTCAATTGTCATTCTTTTTAGAAAAGGGAACAGATGCTCCTGCTTTTCTTTTAGAAGAATGAAGTCTTATAAAAATTTGTCAACGCAATGCAACAGGAGTAAATCAACAAAATGAAACAACTGGCGCTGAGGACCCAACATCTATGCATGTCTCACAAGCATTTACTTCAGACTTGTTCTTATCTGGTCCAATGAATTGAACACTTGAGCATCTCTTTCCGTTTAGTTTTATCCGAAATAAACCCAGTTCACATGAAGTAAGACTACTCCATAATGCAAACCAAAACATGCTAAATATAGACAGCTGGTAAATTAACTTCAAAAGCCCATTCCTGATTCAAATTAAAATGCTACTGGACATAGATACTGATGCCACCACAAACTAATGGGGGAAGCATCTACAGAAGGGTTAGCCTGAAGAAATCCAAAGCTTTTAAGGTTCCAGTTTTTAGGGATGGCATTCTTCTTTGCTGTTGAAATTGCAAAACTTTATAAGAAAGGATCAACTAAGTCAAAGAGAAAGAGAGGGCAAAAAGGAGCATGAATCTGCGGCTTCATTACAAAATTTGGCACTAATTTGGGCACTAAATTTGGGAAATGTGAATTCCACCCCCTGCTCCAAGGAATGTTTATGAATGTCATTCAATGGATATTTAAATGTAAGAAGCTGCCTTTGGAGGTTTTAAATTGCCCCTCATCAGAGGTGACAGCAAAAGAAAGATCCTGATCAAGATCAAGTGTGCCTACTTCTGGGCACATATAAAAAGATGACTTTAAAATGCCTTGCAACTCTTACTGTTGAAATCTCATGCAGCTTAAGTGAAACCAAGGTCTGCCCAAGTTCCTTTTAGGCATTTCTGCTGGGGATTTGGACAAAAACATAGCTATAAAGCATGTAAGCAGAAAAACAAGTTCACGTAGAATTTATTAGCTTGGAGGCCTACAAATATCTGAAGCTACACCCTTCAGTTACTCCATGTTTGTGCATATTTGTACCTCCTCTTTAGTTGCACGACTTCTTAGAAAGCAACAGAGCATGAACTGCCTTTTCATCATATCATTTTTACATTGATGAGACTCCACTGAATTTAGTGAAATTCTATTGGCAAATAAAATGGAGAATAAGGTCCACAGGGTAAAATCATGGGCCAGATGGTTTGAACAAGTTTTCCAGAACAGTTGAAGTCCCTATAAATTGCATGAGAGGACTTAAATTCAATCATACATGAAAAATAAATAGAGGCCAGTTTCTTCTACTTCGGTCATGTTGTAAATATAGAGTAACTGATTTCACAGGGACTAGTTGTAGACAAACAACTCAAAGCACACAAAATAGCAGAATTATTATTCATTGCCATTACCCTTAAAACAGTATTGATTCTAAATGTTTAAATACATTGATACATATCTATGGATGAAAACTTGCTGAGGTTCTATATATGTGTGAACACGTGTACAAGCTTTACACTTTGTTAATTTTGTCTAATTAATGCAAAACTTGCAAACCCATCTTTTATAATTAAAGTTCTTTGTCATTAGAGGCACACTGCTAAGACACTTCACAAATATGTCCAATTTCATCTGTAAAGAATGACAGACTATAAACAGCACATTAAGCAATTTGAAAATCATTTGGGAAAAAACTCAAAACTTAATTACAGAGTTCAAATTATTGAAATTGCTCATGCCCGTGTTAAAAAAAACCCAACCCAACACAACACAAAAAACTCAAAACTCTCCAATAGAAATTATCGACCCATTCTCGTAAAACTAATCTAAGAAATACGATTTGTCTTGAGGCTTTTCTTAAGAAAGTAATAATTTAAAACTGTGCTGGTCCCCAATAAGTAAGGCTCCAAGACAGTTTTGATCCATTGATAAATTCTTCCTAATATGTTCCCTGAGGTACAGTTTTCCTAAATCTATTAGACATTTACAGTCTTTCAGGATGTGCTGCCTGAGATGCTCTATCACACTGTATTAACTTGACAAGATAATGCAGTGCTACCTTTTATTTTCATAGAAAGAACTATGTTTGACCTTGGAACTACTAACAACAGTTTATTACCCCTAACCTTACTAGAGGAACATTCTAATATATTACTGCGAATTATTGTACTAGACATAAGATACACATAAGATGCATGTAGAAAGTTACAGGGGGGTTATTCAGGACAAGATCCTGGATCTACTAAAAATCACAATATTCTTTCTACCTAATACTCAGTTCTCCAAAGAAAGACAAAACAAAACAAAAGCACTCCATAATGAGCTAGCCATTTATAAAACACAGTTAACAGAAGAAAAAACAATTCCCATTTGTTGCTTAGTGGCTTCTCTATGCTGTCCCTATCAGCATGGAATCATGGCAATAACTCCCTTTGCAATCATAAACGATCTTGAACCCTAGATGCAGTTATTATTCTTCCAGTGTACACACTCTACTGGGTTTGAATGGCAAGGTTTGGTAGCGGGGGGGCCACAGGGGTGGCTTCTGAGAGAAGCTGCGAGAAGCTTCCCCCATGTCTGACAGAGCCAATGCCAGCCGGCTCCAAGACGGACCCGCCGCTGGCCAAGGCTGAGCCCGTCAGCGACAGTGGTAGCGCCTCTGGGATAACATATTTAAGACGGGGAAAAAAACCTGCGCAACAGCAATTGCAGCTGGAGAAACAAGTGAGAATATGTGAGAGGAACAACCCTGCAGACACCAAGGTCAGTGAAGGAGGAGGGGGAGGAGGTGCTCCAGGCGCCGGAGCAGAGATTCCCCTGCAGCCCGTGGTGAAGACCATGGTGAGGCAGGCTGTCCCCCTGCAGCCCATGGAGGTTAATGGTGGAGCAGATATCCACCTGCAGCCTGTGGTGAAGACTGTGGTGAGGCAGGCTGTCCCCCTGCAGGCCACGGAGGTTAATGGTGGAGCAGATATCCACCTGCAGCACATGGAGGACCCCACGCCGGAGCAGGTGGATGCCAAAGGAGACTGTGACCCCATGGGCAGCCCGCACTGGAGCCGGCTCCCGGCAGGACCTGTGGACAGAGAGAGCCCACGCTGGAGCAGGCTTGCTGGCAGGACTTGTGACCCCGTGGGGGACCCACGCTGGAGCAGTCTGTTCCTGAAGGACTGCATCCCGTGGAAAGGACCCACGCTGGAGCAGTTCATGAAGAACTGCAGCCTGTGGGAAGGACCCACGTTGGAGAAGTTCGTGGAGGACTGTCTCCTGTGGGAGGGAGCCCACGCTGGAGCATGGGAAGAGTGCGAGGAGTCCTCCCCCTGAGGAGGAAGGAGCAGCAGAGACAACGTGTGATGAACTGACTGCAACCCCCATTCCCCATCCCCCTGCGCTGCTGGAGGGGAGGAGGTAGAGAAATTGGGAGTGAAGTTGAGCCGGGGAAGAAGGGAGGGGTGGGGGGAAGGTGTTAAGATTTGGTTTTATGTCTCATTATCCTACTCTGATTTGATGGGTAATAAATCACTTTTCCCCAAGTCAGGTCTGTTTTACCCATGATGGTAATTGGTGAGTGATCTCTCCCTGTCCTTATCTCGACCCACGAGCCTTTCATTATTTTTTCTCTCCCCTGTCCAGCTGAGGAGGGGAGTGATAGAGTGGCTTTGCTGGGCACCTGGTGTCCAGCCAGGGTCAACACACACTTTGGTGATAAAACAAACTCCAGGCCCTCCCCCCTTATTCTGCAACAGCTTCTGGAAGAGTACCTTCAGTATTACTGCACTGATAAAAAGATCACAGCTACACTGGGCATGGCTGTAAACCCTCCTATGCAACAGATTTTGTGAGTTTATACATCACACAAAGCTTCCAGGAATAAGAGTTATTTGTGCATTAATCTTCATCTTAATAACCCCTTTGCTCCAAATAAATTAGCTATACTTAGCTGTGTCATAAGACGATATACTGCAATGTGCTAGAAGGAAAGCTTCTCTTCCATTTTTCTTTTTCAAAATTACTCTCCACTTACATGTTTATCAGGGAGCCAATGCAAAGCATAACTAGTCAGCACAGGAGTACGACTAAAACAAGGGTTCTTTTTTTACCCTTCTGACGTTCTTCTAGGGACACATTTATGTATATAACTTAAAAATACATATTAAAGTAAAGATAGAATAATTTAAAATGCTTTGTAATTGAAAAATTCTACATTTGTAGTATTTTAAGCAGCAATTTAATATGCATTGTTATTTCTTTTTTGAGAGTTTTTATAATCACCTATGTTGCAGCATTTTTAATGAGTTTTTGCCAAAATAATGAACGCTGAGTGACTGTAAGCCCCTGTGACTTGTTAGAGAGATCAGCCAATAACAGTAAGCAAGGCACAACGTCTCCAACCATAGCACCAAGTTCTGCTCTAGGTGACATTCATAGAAACTATGGGTGTCTGCTTAAATTAAATCCTGCAGAGATATTCATCTGCTGGAAGTTAAGCATGCATATATTACTGCTGTAATACGCAGGATTTGTCCCTTGCCTGAAGTTGAGTATACGTACTAAGTCCTTGCAGTATCAAGGCTTTATTTTGGATTTATATCATTATGGCAAAGGGCAGAATTAGTCTCAATATTATTTAGAACAGATGTATATAGTGAAAGTAGAAAGGTCACATCTATGAAAGCTTTTCTTGATCTATTGCAGCTCCTTGAGACTTCAAACACCCATAGAAGGATTCAGACTCTATCCAGGTATCCAAATGATTAAAGCTACTCATTTTGTAAAAAATTAATTAAGATCGAATGAAAGAACTCTCTGAACATATGGTTTTGAGATTTGCCAACATCCAAGGCCAATTTATTTTTTATTAATCTATGTTTGTGAGATGTCTGAGATATTGTGTAAATCTCCTTTTGAAAGGCTGAAGTCAAGAGCTGAGAAGGAAAAAGCAAGATGCAAGCATTATTCAAAGAATGCCACAAAGCAAAGCTTCTCTTGTCAGATAAGTATGGATACTCCAAACTAACATTTTTTGCAATGCATTTTAATGATTAATTTAATTGGAAATTATTGGTTTTTTAAGATTTAATTGTAAATCTCCTTCCTTACTGGCTTCGTTCTTGTCCCCAAGCAACCATCTTGTTTTTCTCTTGACAATTCTCTCAGAATTTGGAAATTTTTAGTGCCTTTTTTTTCTTTCTTTGTTGCACATTAGAGTAATTCTTTGAGTGCTACTGTGATCAACAATGATCAGTGAATTCAGGCAAAACTGAGAACAACCAACCACTGTGCAATAGCAACCTTCCTCTCCTCTCTTCTCCCTGAAGCTAATGGCTAAGCTCCCATTGATAAGGTCAGAATTTTACACCAGCTTGTGAGGTAACGGTTTCTTCAAGGTTTGGTAAAGCAATTTTGGTCTCTATTGCAAACTCTCACTAACTTTTAAAGCTAAAAATGTACACAAACATTTATTTTTTTGAGTTAGAATATTAATACAACTATTACTTTTATTGGGAAACAACACTGAACACTGAGAAACATCTAATTAGGAATAGCAAAGATTCTATTTACAGATTATTTTCTAAATAAGCAACAATGTCTTCTACAGACAGTGAAGCCATTGCATTTCAAGGTAAAGTATTCGAAGACCAGTTATCAAGTGGAATGGTCCAAGTGGATAGTTCAGGAAAGTTAAGCTGGTGAACACCAGCAATAAATTAAACAGGTTAAACTCAATGTAGATACTTCATTTCAGATGTTAAAATCCCTTAAATTCCGAACTCCAGCATACTAGAGTTCACATTACTGAGGAATGATGGCATCCACAAAGGGATTTGTTGTTCTTCAGTTTATGTTCTCTAATTTCACACTTTCAGTTGCCTCAGCTGAGCTTTTCTAAGTGTCACCATACACATGCAAATTCACTGTTGACAACCCCTACTCTTATTTGTATTCTGAAATAATTTAGTATCACTTTTCAACTGTAGGTCTTCCCCCCACCCCCAAAGCATGCTTTTCCTGACAGATTAAAGATCTATCAGAATAGCATACTCCCAGAAGGATCCTGAATGACATCAGGCCAAAATAAAGATCTGACAAAGTTCTCCCCACACACACACTTCTTCCACATACCTTCCAACCAGATGATGATTTTCTGAAGTTTGTTTCAGTTTATCATTCTCATCTAAAAGGTTGAACATCAGATAATATACTTTTTTTTTAAACCATAATCATGCAAGACATTATGGCCAAATGACAGTGCTGAAGTCAAAGTACATTAAGTCAAACAATGGGAGATTATCAGTCAACCTTGCAATCGCATCAAAAGCACCAGCATGCTTCTTCAATATCTGTTTTCCATAAAAATCATATCAATCAGCACTGATTGGTAATTTTGTTTCTACTGTTTCCATCTTAACCAGACTGCCAGTGCATGAGAACCGATCTTCAATTAACATGTCTGGGATTACTTGTAGCATCATGTTTAACCTTAAAATATTTACACAACATTGGGTTTTCTTTCCACTCTTCTGGAACTTTTAATGGCAGTTCAAGATCCATTAAAAAGAACACTGATATTTCACAGAACTTCTTAGGCAATTCTTTTAAGAATCCCTGGTATATCCAGGCATTATATTATATTATATTATATTATCCAAGCATTATAAACTTGAAGGTATGTTGCATTCTTCCTTGTGACTCTCACAAAGTATTAATTTTGACTAACAAAGAAATGCATCACTATTTCTTTCCAAACACAGAAGAAAAATACACCAGAGTTGTGTCCATAAGGGGTAATGTATGCACCGCCTTCCTTGAATTTGTTTAGCCCTAGTTATTAATATTTATGCTTTTATAGGTTTTTAAGGTTGCAAATGTCATAATTTAGTTCAGTTGTGAGTGAATGAAGCCAAGTTACAACTCAATATTGAAGTTTCACCCTTATCCGCCTAATTTTTGTCCTTGCAAGGGGACTTTAAAAGCTCCTTTAGAAGCCTGTCATGAAAAGCAAAGATGTACTCAGCAAAATTCTCAGGGAAACAAAGTAGCCCTTATTCTGATCTTAGGTAGTGCCTCATCTGGAATCCACCATAGTTCTGGGAAAAAAAAATTACATTAATTTCCATGGTTTTTTTCACATTACCAGTATAAACCAGAAGTAACAACACAAAAATCTGTAAGGTTGCATCAGTTCAGCTAACATGTTAGATCAGAAGTAAGTTCTATTTCTTTGTAGCAATTCAGACTGGGCTGAGCCTTACTTTATTTCACTGTTAAGGCAGCAGGAGTCCTGTCCTGATTACGGAGTGCTTTATATAGCATGTCATCTCACCTTGTAGTCTGTACTTACATTTTCCTCTTGTACCTATGAGAGCACTGTGGAGCTGCTCCCAAAGGAAGGTCATATTATAGTCATCTTGGAATACTTAAAAACTGATGATATGCATACAAAGTCAGGAATGAGATCAGATTTAAATATTAATGGGAAGATTTACAGCAGTTTTTCACAATATATTCATTAAAAAAGCCAAAAAACTGTAGCATTATTGTACTGCAATTGACACTCATTTTAAATTTCATAAAGTTTTCCGTATCTTCCTAAACTCATTACTAAAACAAAAATCTCCAACCTTCTGCTGTCCCAAAACTCTGTATTAGTAGAATCATATGTACGTATAAACCAACCAAGAGTTAGATCATATTATGACTCACAATTATTTTTAAAGTGTATTTACATTCACCCCAAATAAGCGTAGTGGGTTTTTTTCCACTACTGTGAATTATTTACATCAGAAGTGTTGATTCATGAAACTTAGGTTTCATCAGACTTGACCACTGTGAAATGCATGCATCTGATGTAGTTCTCTGAACTATTGATTTTTCTGCACCCATCTGTCTTGCACTCACTCTGTTCTGAGTACTCTCTGAAGAATAATGTTGGCATCTGTTTTAAGTATAAGCATTCCAAATTACTGCATAGATGCATTACAGAGTAGTTAAGAAAAATCAGTGGTTTCTATGTAAATACCCACAAAGCTTTGATACTTTCTTTAAAACATAAATTTCTTTAATATTGTTTTATTTTTACTCCAATATTTCTCCTTTACTTCAGCTACTGCAGTCAAAACTATCATAATATTCTGCTGCTGTTTAAATTTACCACTGGTGTGAATTCCTTTGCTGTGGGTGTTTTTTTCAAGGAATATGCATTTCATATTGTGTTTACTACTGAAAAGTGAGATTTTGAATCCGAATCAAGTAAAAAGACTTTAGTACACATTTAAATACACTTTCACAGCTTTCCTAAAAATGGTGCAAGGGTGTCACCCAAGTGGATCACTTACAAAATATTTCAGATTAGCCTTTTAAAATAACATTTAATTGCTATGGAAATTAAGACAAAAATTCTGTCATTAGGATGCATTCTTCCCTTCTGAGCACAGAACAGCTCTAATAACCTTGAGCAAAAGCTATCAGAATGGTAAAATGTAACATCCGCGTCCACAGCCTGGATTTCTACAAAATTAATTTCTGTTAGTAGAATCATGATAAGAGACCTGTGGAAAAGAAAGCTCTTCAGTGTTAATCTGGACTGCTGTCCTATCTGGAAGAGATTCAAAGATATAATATAATTGCTTTTGATCATCTTAAAAAAAACCCAAACAGCTCATAAGGAAGAGTCACAGCACTGAGAAGAACCAGTCTTGTAAAGCAGTGAAGCTCTGATTAGATGCCAGTCGAATTATAGACAGTCAGTCAAGAGAAGGGGTGAGTTGATGTACACAAGGATGCAGCCAAGGAGAACAGTGGTGACAAATAAATTATTTTGGCTGCTAAAGATAAGAACCTGCTGGTAAGGATCCTCTGCACCAAATAACTGGGGGAAAATTTTTTGGAACAACTTTAATTTTATGCCAAAATAGCAGTACTTGTAAAAAACAGCTGGCACACTGACTCACTCAAGTTAATCTTACTTCATCTCCCTGAACTGACACAGCCTGGTCCGTTTTCTATTTTTGCAAACCAGAGTTATGGGATCTAAGCCTGATGTCTCAACTTCAGTCATCAATAAATCTGGAAAAATTCTTGGATAGACAAGTGTGCAGGCCCAAAAGATTAATAGAGCCAAAATGTCACTGAAAGACAAACAACGGTCTCATTATGGCAGAAAACTCTCTGCTGAAGTCCCCATAGTGGCAGATTCCTCTGGATTTGAATCTTAATTTAAAACACTAGTTAACAATACCTTTGCATAGCCTATGGAGAAAAAAATAATTTATAACTACGGCAGCCAATGCTGCAATCACTGTAAATACCTTCTATGTATTCTTTAAAGCTTACTTTCTCATTTCATTACCCATTTATTTTATATGATGGGCAAATTGTAGACTATGATAGCAGTAATATGGCTGAGATGTTCAGCTATATCCCCTTTAGTAAGTGTGATTGCTCAAGCCCTTGTGTTACTTGTTCTCATCCTCCTTCTTATCTGTTTATCACATTGCAATAAATGGCATTTTTCTTTTAAGGTTATTCCATTAGATCATGTCAATCAATTCAGAAAAATGCAGGATTGTAATAATGAACTAACTCATCACATGTATGACTTTGCATTTCTCAATTGATTACAGTATCTCAAGAATATGCTATTTTTGGAATACGATCTCCATGTATACATTTAACACTGTTCTTCACAGTAATAACGTAATCCCATCACAAAATGTTCAACATCTTGTCTGAAGCAAGCAAGACAAGATGTTTATACTGCATCTGAAAATAACCCATGCACTTGATAAAAACAGTCTTCTACATCACTGTTCAGGGACTGCAAGAATGTTGTTTAAGTCTTCATAAGATCTTTGTGAGTAAGCATATGGGAAACAATAATCAGTTCACTAACCATTGAACTAGCATCCTCTCTGGGTGAAACATGGTCATATTTAGAGCATCTTAGTACAAGAAGATCAGGAAATTAAGAAAACTGTAACCAACAGAAGTCACACTGGATCTTGATTAGTATACAATGACTTCAGCTTTTTGTTTTGTTTTGTTTTTTAAATATCAAAGTTACTGCTTTGAAAAGTGAAAAACACCATGAAATCTAATGTCATTTCAAAGTGCTTAACATTTTATTTCCTACCTGAAACACATCCTGCAGAAGCAGTACCTTTTAATGTTGTGGGTGGGTTTTGGTTCAGTTCTGGAGAAAAAAAAAAAGGGGGGGGGGGGAGCAGCTAATATCACACTCCTTATAGTGTGATGGTATTCTCTGAAAGTCTTCTACCTAGTGTGATCAAGTGTAAGCTGATGCATTAATGCATTTCAGTAATAATATTACCACAGGTTCAGTTGCAAGTTAGTAGATTTCTTTTGTACTTGTCATTTCAGGTTCTGCAAGGTTGAGAAAGTCACCAAGATGGCCCTCATAAGTATAAAGGCTAGATACAACTGAAAGATTTAGCCTTTGTCCAAAGTCCTCCCTGGTATTTATGGGCAATTTCAGACATTCCTCAAAGTGCTCAGGTCACTTATTCCTGGGGCGTCATCTCAATCATGAAAGGGCAATCCCTGCAACCCATGGCTGGATAGCCAGACTGGCTGGTGTTTGAAGACACAGACTTCTTAAAATAAGGTCTCTCTCTACATTCTAGCCAAACTTGCCTGGAGTAGAATCATTACAGCCCCTGTAGCCTTTCTCTGGGAGGCTCTAAGAATGTTTTCAAATGTCTGCATTTCAAAAACGCAGAACCTGTTGTCTTGATCCTTTATGTTACTTCGCTAACTCTCTACTCCATAAAACACAGCAGGGCAATGTGGCTAGGTCATTGTGAATTTCTTCTGATAGCTAAATAGGAAAGCCTATTGTTACATTGGGATAATACAGAAGATGGGATAATTCAGAAACTACACTAGCCCCTTCTCCTGACTGTATAGACGTTGTCCATATCAGCTTAACTGGTTTTGAATATAAACACAGCTGTGCCACAGCTCTATCAGGATAGCTCTTAGACTCATAAAAGTCGTGAAACATACATTGCAATCTATTCACTCTGCCCTCAACTTTTACCACTGTGCCTTAGAACTGCACGTTGTCTGTTCCCAGACTCCTAAGCACAGTCATATTAAGCAGCAAGGGAAGGAATTTAACTCTGAATTTTCTAGCAACTCTGAATTTAAAATCAGATCTAAGAGGTATATAAATCTAATTCTAATTTCTTTTATGTAAATTCAAACCACATGGAGAAAACAAAAATCTGTCATTCTGTTTGTTTTGGGGCTTTATAACTGACACCGTATTAAGTTATTTAAGCCCAGTAAAATTTAATGGGAGTTATTCTTGTTCCTGCAACAGTGTTCACTGCAGAAGATACTTCCAGAAGTGTGGTGAAGTCATTGTTTAATGTCTCCCCTGAGATCTCCAGCTATGTAATGTGATATTTTTTTTCTTCTCTTCCAATGTTTATTATTGATGTAGAAGTGTATTTACACCATAAAAGCAAAGCAGCTGGCTAGTGACCCTTGGGAATATACCCTTGTCAAGGAAGATTTTAGCCCCCTCCCAATAGTTTACTACATTCAGGTTGATTTATGCTGAAAAACAATCCCATTTGAAAGCAGGTTACTTTCAACTCACATACTTATTGTTTTCCAAAGCTCTGTCCCTCTTGGAAGAAAAGGAAAGACAATATAAAAATCTTCTGGGACAACCATGCGGTAGTCAAGCCAATCACTTGCCCTGAGTTTTGGACTTGAAGTTTTTGAGTGAAGGAAAATGGAAGTGTAACAAAAGAATGTTTTCAGGGTACCCACATGATCTATACCTTCTGTAGGAAACCCTTCCATCCGAGGAAACAGAAATATTAATTGTTCTACATTACTTATGATGAAGATCTTACTAGAATGTTAACTTTTAGGTTGCAATAGTGTATAATGATTTTGCTAGTTTAAGTGTTCCTTTGTCTCTCAATTTAATTTTCAAAGTTTTGGTGAGGGTTTTTTCTTTGCCAGTTAAATTTTTCAGGTAGAGTAAGTCATCATCCAAGAAAGGGCATGGGTGGAAAATACCACAAAATACAAAATTAATCAGTGATTTTTTTTTTTTTTTTTTTTTTTTTTGGTAGAAGAATGAATGGTTACAGGACTAAAATAGGCAAGCAAAGCATAGCAATTACCTGGCTGAAAAAACTTGGCATTTGGTATAATCTGTACCCCATCAATGACTGCAAGAACCAGAGACTGCACCAGGAGATACACTAGATCAAACCAACCTGCTGCGCCTCTCAAAAAAGCATATAAAATTATTTGTACATGACAATGTTCGCTCTAAAGGAGTTTAGCTCAACTCCAAATGCTAGAAAAAGTCAATAAGCTATGCCCTGGAAGATTTAAAGTCTTGAAAAAGGAAACTGAGAATTAAGGTTGTACAACATTGGCGAAATTTTCCTCTGGAAGTAGTTCCATGATTCTGTTTTCTTGGCTAGAAAGCTGCCTTTCATTAAGTCGCCTGTCTTGCGTAGGGAGCCTTCCATTCCTTTCTCTTTTGTCTCGTTGTCTCACTAGTTATGTAAATAAAATATCCCACCATTCTGAAGTAACTACACAAAAGTCTGCAGCCCTTAGAAGACTTATACTTACCACATTTACACCTCATTGCAGAACACAACAGTCATTGGGAAAAACCTTTTACCTCGTTTTCTCCACCTTTAAATGAAACTAACTACATTGCTTCCTCTTTTCTTTTACTTTTAAAATTCGTGAAAAGCCATCCCCTCCTTTTTTCTGTCTTTATGAGCATTAGATTTGTTGTTTATGCTTTTCGAGGTGGGAGAGCGGTTCTCCTACTAGTCTTCATGCTGCGTGTCTAATGGTTTAGTTCCTCAGTTGTTGCATGCATGCAGGCGAGCGAAGAAGCGGGTACAGAACAGAGGTAGTAAAATGTTGAAACACTTTTGCTAATCTAGATAACGAGACTTTGGATAAATTTTTTCTGGTCTGAACACTATTAAGTACAGTTATCGCAACCAAAGCAACTAGAAAAAAAAAACCACAAATCTGGTCCCCTGTGACATGTCAAAGGGACATGGTTATTGTTAAAAATAAGGAAATTACAAACTGAAAACATTTCACCCAAAACGTGGAGTTGGCAACTATAAAAGATACTACCATATTTAAATGATTTTTAAAAAGCAAGGCCTGAACGACGACAATGGTTTAGGTTCCTATTCTTATGTTTGCACGTTGAACAGATTTAAAGTCCTACAAGGAAAATGTATTAATTCCAAGAGGAAACAAGCTTTCACTAAAATTAAACAAGGTAACAGTGTGACAATGACAGTTTCAGCAGACTTTAGACAATAATAACATAACCGCCACAAATTGCCTCCCTTAGAACTTAATAAGGAAGCACCAAGTACTTTCTTAAAGGTCAAACTGAATTTGAAACCTTAAACTAAAGTTTCCATCAGCAGCCCTATGCTCCTTTGTTAACAGTACTTAAAAAAAACAACTGCCAAACACAATTAAATATACTTTCCATTTCCAGTTAAGGTAAATCAGTCCCACCCAAAATTAATAGGTAACTAAAAAGTTTCTTCATGCTGCAGTAAACTAACTACTATTAATGGTGCAATGGGAGTTACAGTTTGTTACTTCCTTGAGGTCAGTTCTCAACACAGCTGGGAACAATCTGGGTTCACTTTGCATTGTTATCAAAACGGATATATTGAAAGGAAAATCATAAGCACTGGGTCCTGATATCTGTAGATAATTATTCATGTGGTCTACACACAAAAAAAGGAAAGTGTGACGTGAGAGATACAACAGAATCGCTATTTGCACTCTATTCACCACAAGGAAGAGACGGCTGTTGGAGTACAGCTCATATCTTTTAGTTACCAGGAAAAGGTGACAGAACAGAAGAATTGAAGTACAGCAACTTCTTGAGCATAAGAGCAACAAGCTTTCACACACAGGGAAGAAGGAAGGGCAGAAAATGGATGTCATAAACCTTAATAACCTGTTAGATACCAGAAGAAGCAGGCATCAGTGTAGGTGAGAATCTGGCTGACCAGATTTACCCATGAGATGCAAAGGGAAGGTCAGGAGGGAAAACTGACCAGTAGCTTGCGTGGATTTGACAGCTTGGATAGGAGAGGGTGCAACTGAGGAGCATGTGTCACACGCACAAGGCAGACACTGCCATGGAACTTGTAAATGGTGTTCACCTGCACTGGGGTGGTGTGGAAACAGTGAAGACACCTTACCTTTTTTAGGCTATAAAATAACAAAGGCATGAGAAAAAGGTGCTTTCTTGAATAATATACCTCAGTCAGAAACCCATAATGCCAGCCGTTAATAATACAAAAAAAATGACCTTGCATTTGATGTGATAATTTACTATGTTTGCCTGCATGACTCTATCATAAGAGACAGCTTGTCAAAAAGGAAAGCACAAGCTGGCTGCCAATCTTCAACTCAAGCGTTCTCTAAGCTCGTTGAATAAAACCAAACCAAGCTCAGAAACTTTGCTGTACTGCCAACCTCGCAGGCTGAATTAAACACGATACAAAGAGCAGGAGAAGGGGGAGGTTAATTCGCACCTCCAGGGTCCCTGGCTTTACCACATACCTGCTATTTCCCTTCCTCGCTGACAAACAGAACAGCTGCTGGGAATGCACGCGCTGAAGCAGCCGCACCCCGGCCTTCCTGGGCGTGCCTGGCGTGCCCCCTGGCAGCCGCAGCCACCGCCACCAAAGCCGCAGCACCGCCGCCAGCGCTGCACGGGCCTAGGGGGCGCAGCGAGCGCGGGGACGCGGGAGAACGTCCCGCCAGGCGCGCACGCGCGCGGCCGTTAGCCCGCGGGGGGCCGCAGGACAACCTCCCCGCGAGGGGGGGGGGGGGGGGGGGGCGCACGCGCCCGGCCGTTAGCCAGCGCGGGGACGAGAGGGTGGCGCGTCCCCGCAGGCTCAGCGCGCGCCCGGCCGTTAGCCGGCGCGGGACAACGTCCCTCCCGCCTTGCGCGAGCGCGGTTCCTGCGCGCACAACCTCCCCCCCCCCCAATTCCCTGGCGCCGCGCGCCTGCCGCCCAATCAGCGGCCTGGCTGGAGGCGGTGCTAGCGGGGGGGGGGGGGGGGAGCAGAGCGTTGGGGCGAAGAGGGTTCGGGGCGCGTGCGGGCGGGTCCCGCGCTGGCGGCGGGGCAGCGGTTGTGTGTGCGGGGGGGGGCGCCTCCTCCGGCGTCTGCGGAGCCGGCGGGCAAACCTGTGTGGAAGCACCCCCCGCGCCCAGTCCTGACAGCTCCGCACACGTACCCCCCATCCAGCAGCCCCTCCTCAGCCCCGCGGGGGCTGCGCCCCCCGGCAGCACGGCCCCAGCAGCCCCTCAGCCCCGCGGGGGCTGCGCCCCCCGGCAGCACGGCCCCAGCAGCCCCTCCTCAGCCCCCCGCAGCCCCCTCCTCAGCCCCGCGGGGGCTGCGCCCCCCGGCAGCACGGCCCCAGCAGCCCCTCCTCAGCCCCCCGCAGCCCCCTCCTCAGCCCCGCGGGGGCTGCGCCCCCCGGCAGCACGGCCCCGCCGAGGTGTAGGTCAGGGGAAGGTGGGACGCGGCGGGCTGTGGGGAGGCGGGGGGCGTGCGCGGGAGCGGCGCGCAGGGAGCGGGAGCCGAGCCGCGGCAGCCGGCGCGGCGGCCGGGGCGGGAGCGGGTCTGCCGGTTTCGAGGGAGGCGAGAGGGGAGCGAGCAGGCGGCGCGGCCGGCGCCCGGGAGGGATGGCGGGTGAGGTGCGAGCCGGCTGCCAGGGGAGGGTTAAAACCGCGCTTGTGCTGAAGGAGGCGAGAAAAGTTCAGCCTGTATTTCGGGGGGGAGAGCTGACAAGATTTTTGTTTGATCAACTTCGCGCTTAGGTGCTTTGTTTTTAACTTGCGTTTATCCTGGGTGCACTTCTTTTATAACTACTCGCATTCTTTCTTTTTAATACGGGGGGGGGGAATCTCCAACGAAACTTTTCCCTTTACGGAAGGCGGGACTGAAACAATACCCGATGCATTGTTTAAATGTAAAACCTCCAGCGCCTCTTTTTTTTTTTTTTTTTTTTTTTTTTTTCTGTACGGTTTTATTGCCGCCGCTGCTGCTGTTGTGATAGCGCTTTCCCTCTTGTGTTTACAGCTTCTGTAAGGGAGAGACGCTCGGAGGAAGAACCAGGATCCCTGGGCTGCATAAACAAGGAAAACAGGAGTCCATCTAAGCAAAAGCTGGAAGGATTTCACCTTGTTGCTGTTTGTTTCGGGAGATTTTCCCTCCCCCCGCCCCGGACACTCTCCAGCTGAGGGTTTGTTTCGTTGCTGCGTCCATAGCCGGCTAGAGGAAAAGCGCTTTACATGTTAGAGGTGATTTTTGTCGTGGTCTCCCTGCAAGAAAGAGATCGGCACCAGTCTTCGAGGAGGAGGGTGATAACGATCATCTGAGGTTTTCCCTACCTCCGGCTGAGCGTGAGAGTTCAAGTGACACCGCCGCTGGCCTGTGGCTGACTGACTGCACAGCGAGCTGGAATCACAGCCGGAGCTGCTCAATTTACCTGCTCGAGGACCCTTCAAACCCTTCTATTGACTGTAGAGATTTGTATCCAAAGGAAAATCGGATTAATATAAACTATGCAGAGCTTTGCGGGGATATCTGGAGACTACCCTGTCTGCATGGCTAATCTTGAAATTGTCTGAAATAAATCCTTAGTGCAAGGAATAGCGAGACACTTTCAATTAGATTTTTTTTTTCCTTGACGCCCCCGCCCCGCCCCCCCTTCTACGAGAATTTAACACTTCCATCGCAAGGTTTTTACAGGAGAATGGGACACATGCTGGAAAACTCACCACGCTTCGTAAAAATCACAGGGGGAACAGTTTCCATCATCGTCGTGGTATGAAAGGTGCTCTTTGGATTGTCTGCTGGTGGCTAAAATGGATCAGTCTTTCGCTGTGTCTGTTAGCGATGTGCTGAAGGATCCGGATTTACCGAGATACTGACGCCCATAAACTTACTCCTCTGTTGAAGGCATTGGATGTGACAGTGCAGAGAAACATGTGTTTCACATTTCTGCCTGGTTGTTTTGGTGCTATCATTACCTCCACAAAAACCATGGACTTAGGTGGCGATTATCATACCGGGAGACAGACGGAGTGCTGCTTTCGGGTTGCATGCAAAGTGAGCACAAATCAACGAGTCCGCCGTTCCTGTGAAGTGGGGACTTCGGTTCCCCCCAAACTCCGGGGCAGAGTCGGCGGGCGATGTTCCCAGCCCCCCAAAGAGAGCCCGGCCTCGGGGTGCGGAGCGGGCGATGACCAGAGCGCTGTCAGGAGCGGCAGGCGGTCGGGTCGGATGGGGACCGGTGAGGCAATAACGGTTGAAAGAAAGGTGGATCGCGAAATAATTGCCCGAAGGAATAGCAGGCGAGGAGGAATGATGATAAAGTTAAACTTCTGTTTCATCTTCTGCCGGGGATGGTGGGCGTTTCTGTTGCTTCAGCTCCACATGTTGCAAGCACTGGCACAAGGTAGGGCTAGAGACATTTTTGTTTATAGAAATGCTGCATCTGCCTTCTAAGAGGAGGGGAATCTCGCTCGGGTACAGAGAAACCCTTTTACTTTACCCTTACCAGAGGTAAACTGCAGAATTCGCACTGAGCTGATTTCATGTAGGAACGGTCGTTTCTTACACACAATCGTTTCTTTATGGAACAGGGATTTGCAAACTGTACCTACATGTTTCTCCCTTTCTCGTCCCATCCTTCCCCTATCCCAACCTCCCACAGAGAATCAAAAGCCCTATGGGGACCAAACCTGCTTTTTTCATTTACTTAAATACGTCCGTACATTTCTTTCTTTTAGGCAGCAGAAGAGTTAACTGCTGGCTTTGTGTGTGTGTGTGTGTGTTTAAAAACACTGTGCACTGAGATAAGTTATTAGAAGAAGGGGAGTCATAAATCCGCCGACTAGAACTAAATCAGGCATGTAAAGGGGATTCTTTAAACATACGAGTACTATTGGTTCGAGCATTGTTCATTTCTTTTGGATTGCCAAGTAACATTTACCCGAGACAAAAACTGCAATTGATTCGTATCTGAGCATTTCCACATTAGAGATCCTTGCAGTCAAATGAGTCACTTGTAAACGAAGGGTCAGAGTCGACCAATAGACTTGAAATATCAAGTGTCAGTCACTTTGCATGTAAATTCCCTGCTCAAAAAATTGCCAAATGTAGCCTAATTCTTAATAATCCTTTGACAGAGTAAACAATAAATGGCAGGCAGAAGCATTACAGTTGGCTGCGCCAAATAACATGCTGAACAAACGCAGCTTTCACTTTCTTTGCTGGGTTGAGTTTTATTGCTGTGTGCATTGTCTGACTGAAGTGGTATGTGTTGGACAATGCAGAACTGTATCGTGTGGGACGATGAGTTAGTTATTAGAAGCGGAAGTTAATACTCTATGGAGGGGAATGGTCTTTGTGTTTTAGTTCTTTGTTTTCAAGTACTTCACGGGGAACAACGGTGCATTCAGTTTTAATAACTGGATGGGCTTTTGTGTTGAGGAAGAGGGGTTATAAGCCAAGTCTGCTGTAGTTTGTCTGCTCAGGGTTTACTACTGCATGCTCAGAAAGTTTGGAGCCGCAGGATACAGAAGTTTTAATCCAGTGTTTAATAATGGGCTCCACCCTCATAAACCTTTTTCAGTGCTTTGTTTATGCTGTCATTGCTATTCCCAAACTACTTATGCTGAGGCCTGCAAGCCCGAACAGGGCATTGTTATTCTGAAAAAAGGCATACCTGAAATAATTCTCTCTGCAAATTAAAATTCACGTCACTTTTTTTCTTTTGTAGTTGTTGTTGATAGATGCCAACGTGATGCTTCATTTTGGAAGACAAATGCTGATGATTCTTGCTGTTCACATTAAAAACGCAAAAATTTTTTCTATAAGGCAGTTTTAAGTGCCAGTGATTCAGGAATCAATTTAGTTGCCATGTAAAACAGCTTTCTGTGGTTTAGTAGTAAACTAGCCATTTTATTGGATTAAAAAGTGAATTGAAACTTTTGTTTAGCACATAGCATAGAAAAATTTTTCAATAGCGTATTTCAAGATTACTAAGCATTTGCAGTACTATCAGTTTTAGGTAATATATATCTCAGGGAGTTATGTAGTGTTCACAGATTGCCCTGAAGAAAAGTCCTAACGCCAAGTTAGTTTTACCTATCAGTATTTAAGAGGGGGAGGGGAAGCAAAGAGAATAAGATACATTATTTCTGAGAAGTGTTGGTGCAGATAACGGTATGGAGTTTAGAAGACATTAAATGATGAAAGATAAACCAAATACATAATGCAGAAACAAAATGCTTTTTTATTTTTGTATAATGCAGAAAATGTAAATTACAATTAGTTCTCTAAAAATTCTTTGACACATAAACCAGCATGGAGGTCTTAATGCAGAGTGCTTCTATTAGGTTTTCACAGATTTTGTATTCATTTATAACTTACGGTTCTTTTTGCGTTCTGAATTCTAATGGATTCTAATACATTCATCATTTTTATGTAAAAATTTACTTTAGAGAGATGACAATTTTTATAAAAGTCCTTCATGAAAATGGAAGTTCTGCTAGAGCCACAGAAAGTTTTTAATGGAATGATGTAATCATATGCATGAGAGAATTACATGGCTCCAATCTTTTTATGTGATAAAAAATGAACATCCTGAATGTATGGGCCATGGCTATTTTGAATGAATCACATATCCTATGCATATCCTATGCTAACCAGCTAATGTTTCTATAATAGCTATTTCAGCATTGAAGAAATAAGAAATATTTCAGGCATCTGAAATGCAGGTTCTTAGTTCATAGGAAAGAGATTAGATAAAGTCCTTGAGATTAAGCATTTTATGCTGTAAGGTGAATAGAAGAAAAGGTTTTTAACTGCAACAGGTTGCTTGAGTATTCTCTAGACTTGAATGATCATCCATGTAAAAGCAGATCTAGAGGTGACCTGTAGATAAAACCACTTGTAAATTCATTTTGTACTTAGCTCTTCAGCTTTTCTGTCTTCCGGTAGTTGTGTTACATAATTAGATATAACGATTTATTTGATTTCTTTTTCCTTTTCAAGGTGAATTTAATTATTATGAAACATACAGTGGTTTATTGTACTGAGTAATAAAGCATTCTCTTTGAACTTAAGTATTGTTAGTGCAGACCTTCTCATTATGGGAATGATTTTCAGGGTTGAAGAAACATACAGATGACAAAGGTTGTGGCCTGTCCCATGAACACAGCCTGGAGAGGTACTCCCACTTCTGCAAAGGCTGCAGATCTACAGGGGCGACCTCAGACTATGTGTGTGTCTCACCCGGCTTACTACATTGGCCCATCTGTGAATGGGAAGTGTGTCAGGAAAAATAACCTGTAAGAGACTGAAAACTGTTGCCCATTTTTTTGTTTACTCAGTTCTTTATGCCTGCTAGCCTCTGCCACGATGCCTCTCTTCATGGCATTTTTGTAAAATTTGAGTAGTAGGTGCTAGTTAGCCTCAAGTCATTGTGTGTCATCAAATAGTGATGAGATGCTAATTGATAATCACTATAATTATCAAATTAGAATTTGCAAGATGATGGTAGAAGTGGATCATTTTGACACAGTAACTACTGTACTTAGAGGAACATTATCCTGCAGTGACCTCTAGCTCAGTGGTCTAGCATGTCTGGGCCTACATAGTCCTGTTGAATACATAGAGCTCGTTGCAGGACTGGAATTTATTAGTTATGTACGAGATTAACAAACACTGATGCCTACTGAGGTACAAAATGTTTACTAAAATACTAGAATATCTGTATGGAAATAGAAAAATTCTGCTTATTTAAATAGGTTGGAAGTTGCCAGAGGCTATTTTACATGCATCTTAATGGATTTAAGTACCTTCCCCATGTCACACTTTTGTTGAAGAGTGAAAGAATACTTAGGAAATATACTTCTTTGGATTGACGGCTGTTGTTCAGAATGATTTAAAAATAGATAAAAGCAGTGCAAAGTTTTCAGCTTCTCCAGCAGGAGATGGCTATCTTTAAATATTAAGAAAGCTTGTCTGATTTTTCTTAGTTTTACAGCAATGGAAGTGTAATCTTTTTATGCTACTTGATCAAATCTGTAATTCAGAGTTCTACACATACCTGAATGTACATTTAAGGTTATACTGATATCTATTATGCTTTGACAGAAGCTGTGATGTGGAAGATAGAAGAAAATGTTGCTGGGGCCCAACTTTTTAAATTCAGATATTTGACTTGGAGTAACTTATAAAAATGCAAAGTACAGGAAGCGTTTTCAAGCAAATTTCAAACTCTGTTAGAAGCAGCGATGATAAGCAACTTGCATAGAGCATTTAGTTGTTGGAAGGACAGAAAGACGATTAAATGTGAGGGCAATACTTATTGGAGAGGGAAAAGCATTCTGAATTAAGTGGAGAATGATGCATTTCTAATTCCAAAGGATTCTGTTACTGTTTATTGGAAACTCATTAATCTGTATTGGATTTACCTCTTGTGTTCCCTTTCTTTAGGTGAACATTTTAAGGATGTGCTAGTTTTTAAAGAGGTGAATTCTTTGTGTATATAATTATAATAATTAAAAATTTCATTTGGAGGAGCAGATACAAGCCTAATCTAAATAGAAATGGGGTGGAGAGCGTGGGCTTTCTCTGTCGCCATATCATGCGACTTGTAACTCTCTCTGCTGTGGTAGATCTGTGTTTGGTTTATATGCTTACCTTTAGCTAAAAAATGACTTATTCTCAAGACTTCTCAAAGGAAGTTCAGAGAGATATGTATACATAACCATTAACATTTTAAGTACAGTGTTTCAGATAGTTTCTTGGGAGTGCAGTGTAACAGTACTAGTAGAGGTGAGGGAAGACCATATGTAAGAGGTGTTTATCAATGTTGTTTTCATACATTACTAGAAGATGCTTTGACCAGGAAAGACCTAGGTACAGAGAGAGAGGTTGTGGCAGTTCAGTTCCAGAGTTATGCTCTGTGACTTTCACGTCACTTAAGAAGAACGGAAGGGAATCTGTGTCCGTGGCTCATAGTCCTTGAAAGGTTGTTCTGGAAGGTTCTGTCATCTCTGTCGTAGTCATATATTTTGAATAACAAAAACAAATATTGGCTAATATTTTAAAGGTTGTCTGACTGATTAAACAAACCATAGAAATTTTAATAAACAGTCTTAAAGTGGAAGCTTCTTAGGAAGCTGTTAAGTGAAGGGCTTGGGCTTTTGTATATCTCAGAGGGATTTTTTTTGTTGTTTTATTGTTCTTACCAGCACATACGTATAAGTCTTGAATGTACTCTTGATCCGGTAAAAGATTTTCATGCACTTAGCAACTTTGTATACAGCTTTACCTGATAGTCACATTCTGAATGGACTAGTTATTTAGCTCACTTGGACCTTTTTGCTGTAATGAGTCTGTGGGCAGACTAGAGACAGTTAGGTTCCTCATGGAGCAAAATCTTGTTCATGTTGAGTTCATTGCAGAAATAGACCTTTCTTCCTACCTCTGCACATATACATACTAATATGTATTTAAATAGTTTTTAACAAACAAATTGATGATTTGTTGCTCTGTTCAAAATTGTGCTTTCTTGAAGTTATAACATATAAACTAGAATAATTTTTATAAGATTTGTGCCGAGATTAGAAAATGCCAGAACTAAGGTAGCTTCTGCATCTTTAATCTAAATTCTTTATGCATAAGCATTACGATTAAGTTTGAATTGATATGTATTATTTTACTGTCTACCTTAGTCAGAACTAAGACTGAATACTGCTCACTGATCAGTTTTTCAGTATTTTGTTTTCTTGTCAGTGCTCGGCCCCATCTTCCATGTAGTTCAAATCTTTTAAATTCCGCACAAGAAGACTTTCGTGCGGACTAAAGGAAGAACTGTTAGCAGCTATAGCTTGGCATTGGATTAGACTACTTACAGTTATTACAGCTGGAAAGCAGGTGATTGGTGAGAGTTGGTTTCTATTTCTGACTATCGAGTGAGTATTTTCTAGTGAATAAAGACTCTCCATCTGCCTCATAGATGACCCTTCACCACCCATATAGCTCAGGCAGAACAAAAACATAAGTCCATGAAAGGTCTGTTCCTGAAGAAGTTGGGATTTCTGGAGTTATTTCTGCCTGTGCTGAGGTTGGTCTTCTTATAGACAATTTCATAATTTTCATTCCCTAGGACTCTTCTGATAAGTGGCCTCACATGTAGCCTAGTTAAATTTATTAAACTGGAGATGTACAGTCGTTGGCAGACTTCCTTATGGGAAGTGTATTATTTTCTCAGTTTATTGGTTATAAATAGGTGTTAAATAGATGCGACAAAATTTCTTTCCATCTAAGTAAAACTTTCCAGTTCCTTTATGGACATGGTCTTTGAAATGTCACATCCCTGGAACTTCCAGTAGGTTCTATAGGAATTAGTTCATGTAGCACTTGCAGGTCTGACTTCAAGGGGTTACACGGCTGAGAAGGAAAGAACCTTTTATTTTAATGTCCAAACTAACTTAATTGCTTTTAAACATATATGACTATTTTTGTAAAATCTATTCATTATACAAATTCTTGCCTTCTAGACATACATGATATTTGTATATTGTAACTTGAGCATTAGTATTTTTGGTTTACTAAGAGTTATTTTTTGTTCTGCCCTTGCTACGAAAAATAATAAATCTATTACTAGAATATATACTAGCCTGTTGCTAATCATATGTTTTATCTGTGAAATGCCCTTGAGGTGTAATACAAACGGCACCCTCACTAATATTAGAAATGTAGATCTAGGCTTTTTAAGGGAAGTGTTTTTAAAGTTAATTTTCAGCTCTTTAGCTGCCTGAACTAGCTCAAACTGGGGTCACACAAGCATCAGGGACAATGCAAAAGAGGTGATAGGAATGCACGGCCAGGAGGCATGACCCTGGCAGTCATCACTAAGATCGGTTTAAACTGTTAGAGAGTTTTCAGACTCAGACAAAACACAAGGGAATGTACACGGCCTAACTTCTTACGAACATGTGGGGGCCACTGTTCCTGGGTAGAAAATAGAATGGTTGCTGCCTTTAAAGGGGTGGTTTAGAAAACTTAACTTTGGATTTCTTCTCTGAAAGACACGTTCATTGAGTTTCTCCCTCTGTTAAACGGAGTCTTCCTAAAGGAAGTCTTCCTAACCTAAGCTTGCAATGTAAGTGCTAAAGTTAGGTAATATGAATATTCCCCTTAATCCCCTTATATCTCAGTTCTGGAGTCCTATAATGGGAATAAAAAAAGAAACTTTGTAACTTAAGTTCCAAATTCCACAGGTATTACTTTTTAACATTTGTATCTAATATGTAGATTCAGCAGGTAAAAATGGTAGTACGAGCTCCAGCAATTCTGATAAAAGGAAGTCTTTACCACCACTTTATGCAAAATGTGGAAGTGGATTGTAGAGTCTTATGTCACACCATCCAGATAACTTCTGAAGTGTCATTCTTGATAAACAAGAAAGCATTTGTGGTTTTTAAGCAGATAACTTGAATCCTTAATCCTGTTTTTCACATTTCCATGCTCTATTGCAGCAGTCTGAAGAGACAGTTGATTCTGGTAGATAAATCATTGGCCCTTAGGTCTCTTGAAAGCACTTTATGGTCTTTCAAGCCATAAGCCATATATTTTTCTAATAAACTCCTAGGTCTAACAAGTTATCTAAAAAATAATTTGTTGGGTATAGCCCTCTTGGACCAGAAAGTAGAGAATAATGATACATAGCTCCAGTACATGTTGCCAAAATGGTCCCACATTGATTCCAAGCTGAAATCGAGGAGTTTGTAACTCATTATTACACAAAGTGCCCTGTACTCAGCACTGGTGAGGGCACACCTTGAATATTGTGTTCAGTTTTGGGCCCCTCAGTACAAGAAGGACATTGAGGTGCTGGAGTGTGTCCAGAGAAGGGCAACAAAGCTGGTGAAGGGTCTGGAGAGCAGGTCTTACAAGGAGAGGTTGAGGGAACTGGGGTTGTTTAGCCCGGAGAAGAGGAGGCTGAGGGGAGACCTTATCGCTCCCTACAACTACCTGAAAGGAGGTTGTAGTGAGGTGGGAGTTGGTCTCTTCTCACAAGTTACTAGTGATAGGACACGAGGAAATGGCCTCAAGCTGTGTCAGGGGAGGTTTAGATTGGATATTAGGAAAAATTGCTTCACTGAAAGAGCGGTCAGGCATTGGAACGGGCTGCCCAGAGAGGTGGTGGAGTCACCATCCCTGGAGGAGTTCAAAAAACGTGTAGATGCGGCACTTCAGGGCATGGTTTCAGGGACATGGTGGTGTTGGGTTGACGGTTGGACTTGATAATCGTGGAGGTCTTTTCCAACCTTAATAGTTCTATGATTCTATGAAGAATAAGAAGATCTGATAGACACTACTTCCATCCTCAGATTCATATTTGTCTAACTGTATATTTATTAGCTGAGAACACTGTGGCTTTGATAAGTGTTTTTAGCTTTTGAGTTCATAGGAAATCTACTCAGTAGCATTGCTACCTTTTAAGGGAAGGTGCTAAGAAAATAATGGAACTGTAATGCAAATATTTCAAATGTTGAGACATACAGAAACAATGCATTTTGTTATACTGGTACTGTTTGCTCATCTAACACTTGTGTTGAATACAGACTCAGTATAACACAGTCATTGCTGTCTTCCTGGTGCACTGGGGATGTCCCTTGTTTCTTATTTCTTATCTCTCAAGAAGTGCAAAGGACGTTTATGACTAAATACTTCTGAAAGAACTAAATGGTATGCGGTGATTGGAAAAGAAATATATGGTGCTATGCCATACTGGCAATTCAAAGAATACATTTATCATAACATGGAACACATGGCAAGTGACACATTGCTGTAGTATTGAAGTGGGTGTGAGGAGGTAAGGGGAATTCTCTGTCAGTATTTCTAAATGTGTGTACTGATTAGTGTAATTTTAAGTCGTCTTGAATCTGTGCATGTAGAGGTACAACTAACTTTTCTTGCAGATTGTTCGGGACTGTTTTCTTTCCTTCAGTATCAAGAGGTTGAATAAATGCTGATTCTAACCTATCACGCTAACATAACATTTGCAAAATAGCACCCTTGTGCTTTCTTCCCTGCTGTCCCCCTTGCTTAGGAGAAACTCTTTGTCCATGAACAAGTATGTCCTTTAAAGTCTTCAAGAACTCTTTTTTTTTCTTCTATGTTGCATAAAAAAGCTTTTACAGTAGCTCAGCTGATAATGCACTGGAAATACTGCTGTCCCATGATGAAGACTGTCTCATTGTTCATGTGTATGCCCATCTGTGTGTCTCACTCTTGTCCTCTATTCGCTTTATCTTTTTGTCCCAGGTTGATAGAGCCTCTACCACAGTGTGCTTCTGGTCTCTGATTATTGCTTCTACATACTATTGTAATACAAATAATGCCTACTGCTAGTAAAAGACTGAGGTGATAGTTTAAAACCTCTGATTCTACATGTGAAATGTAGAACAGATTCCTTAGTTATCCTCTAACTGGACACAGAATAGCTTTTCTAGGAGACTTGTATTATCTGAAGCAGGGCTTTTATTGTGCTGGAAGACCTTGTTCACAACAGATAATCAGAAAGATTGTTTCATGGTGGATTATCCCAGGCATTGTTTTTCAAAAATGTTAGATAAGACTAAGAGGCCAGAGATCAAGAATAGTAACTCACTCCTGTGTTTCACCTTTTGCTATTTTTATTGCCATGAAGAAGTTAGATTTGTTTTTGAAGAGGGAGTAACTGAAGTTACTTTTCAAAACCATTTTAATACATGCCAATTCAATCACCACATTTTAAGGTAAATGCTATCAACCGATTTCCCATTTCCCTTTAGAATTTTTTTTTTACAAACATAACTAATTACTTCTTTATCATGAGCAACATCGGATGTGTCTTAAATGGAGAAAAATATGTGGATTATTGTTAAATTCGTTTCCTGCATTGGCATGCGCAACCATCACTTTTAAAATAATGTATTTTAAAAAGAAAATATTATTCTTTCTAGTTAATGTAAACATAATTTTTTTAAGTTCTGTGCTATCTTCTCTCTTGGAACTAGTATGCAAAATTCTTAACTTTTAAGAACTACTGAGAGGTCTGTGGGGTTTTTTTCCTCTTGAAAAGAACGCATATTTTATATAGTAACTTCTTGAAATTTATAAACTGAGAGCAGGTTCTCCTACTCACAGAGCCTAATCATGCTAGTGTTCATTATCCATACAGCAGGGCTAAAATTTCACTTTAAAGCGTTTTTCTTCATGGAAATGGGAGAATAGGTTAATTGATTCTACATTAATTTGATTAACAAAATAGGCTGGTGATCCTATCGTTTAACAAAGTCACCAGCAGAAAAATTTCAGGTGACTCTGAGGATAAATCTCCCCTTTATCCGCAAGTTTGAAGCAGCAGTGAATAACAAAGCAAGGCAGATTTCATACCTGTGCGTTTTGAAAACTTACCTTGAAGTCATTTAGGTAGTACCTAACATCTAAGTTCTTCTATATCAGTGTTGATAGCAATCTTCCTCAGATTTAATTATTTTCATTATATATGATTTATTATTAGCATTTAATAGGTCAAATATTTATGCATATTTTCTTGAATCTTCAGTTGAGGAGTCTGAGTTAATGAGAGTCATGTCAAACTCAAAAGTTTTAAGTGCTGGTAATTCAATGTTACATTCACTATGTAAATGTATCATAATTAAAATGATGCCTTGTCAATCCCATACAGGCTTCCCATGAGTATAATTTTCAGCTTTTGTATACTGGATATAGCTGTGTCTTCTGCTACCCAAAACCTGAACAGACACATTTACGACATACCGGTGTCAATAAAAAGCTGCAATGTTAACTGCTGTGCCTGTTAAAATTTGAAGAGTGCAAATCTTTTTAATTCTGTTAAAGAAAGCCAGGTAAGAGCCAAAACTTAAATTCTTGACATTTTTAAATTGTTGAGCTCCACTATAAAAAAATTAGTGGAGCAGCCAGTGAGAAAATATAAGATGGCTCTGCAATTAGACCATCCTGGTCTCATGGGCAGAGATGGATACTTTTCATCTGTAACAATGCAGAACAGGAGCTTGATGCCTGCAAAATAGCTTTCACCAACAAATGTAGTATCACTTTCACCCTAAATGCTCTTTGACCGAACAGAGATACAAAACTTTTTTTCAATCTATCTTATACATTTGACATTATGCTGAATACATCCGTTTTAATATTTCCTTTCTATAGGCAATTACCTCTGTAAGTTGGCAGTCAGTGAGGAGAGACATATACACAACTAAAACACAGGCAAATGAAACTAAAAACAGTCAGCAGAGGAAGCTGTAGAGAGACAGAGCTTTTAAAATTACCTCAGAAAGAGTGGTGGCTTCCCCTAAATGGCTGAGTTCAAATGGGCTCAACGAAGGAAGGATGTCCTTTGGTCAAGCTCCTACTCTCACTAAGTAGGATTGTGTTTTCACTGCCCTTTAAATTGTTAGTTTCATTATGCTGGTTAATAAATCAAGGATTAAATTAAATATCAGTAAGTCAGAGTTATTTTTCTATACTTATAAATGACAAAATACAAACACTTTCGCCCATTGGCAAGTACACTATAAAGGGAAGTGATTTATCAGTATGAATTGGTGGCAGGTAAATTAGGAGACAGTGTTTTTAATCTTCTAACTTTATTCTGTGGCCCAGTGACATCAGTGCCAGTGTAAACTCTTCAGCTTGGGAAGAACCTCTTGGCTAGGGTTTATCCTGCTCTCAGCTAAAGTTACATCCCCAGAAGTTTTCAATCATCATGTCCTAGTGCAGCTGGGTGCTTAGAAAAAGCTTAGCTCCCCTTGATCACTCTGCTGACTTGGCAAACAAAAGAAAAGAGTAACTGTCAGTTTGTGCTTGTGTAGTGTGGTCAAAAAAAGTTATTAGGTTAATAAATGATCAGTGATATTATTTAATATCTGTCCTGATGGTTTAATACAAATGAGGTTGAAGTTTTCATATTGTATATAAAAATAAAGTGCTGAGTAGTTTTGGATTTCCACACTTACACGTGAACAAATGTCCTTATAGATAAGAACAATTCTTACAAGAATTCTTATTGTTCTAAACATCTTTCTATAGATATTCTATATCTTTATATGTAGATTTCTATAGAGCTGCTGGACCCTATAACTACTGATAAGCCAGCTTTTGTGCAAATGTTCACTCTAGTGGAGTAAGTGTTAGCTGTCACTTTGTTAGAATTAATGGCATAACTATTCATGTTTACTTGAAATTCATTGCAGCATGAAGTGATTAGGCATTGGTGCTTTGGTAAATTATGGCATATTGCACGTTTTTTCTCACCAATTACTGAGTGTTCATGTTGGGCACATGCAGTGCATCTAGTTGTCACTCACACTTGAGCTGAATTTAATTGACATCCATATCTGTGTGTTTACCAGAAGAGTTCTGTTGGAACTATTAACATGTGACAAAGACAGTGGATATTATCCAACTCGGGAAAGAAAGAAAATGTTTGCTATCTTTTGTTTTATTAGCAGACCAGATATAGTGCTGTTCTAAGGACCTGACTGCCTTGACTGAAAGAGCTCCCAAAACCACTGTTGGAGTTGCCAGATATGGATTTCCCATAATCTTATATTCCGTGTGAAAGGCAAATATCCATTTCATACATATTTGCAGCTCTCAGTCACTTTTCCAGACATGCAACAGTCTCAGCTGCCTTGAAATTCTGGAAAAGTGGCTACATGCAGAACGAACTGTGTGTATGCATGCTTGGTCAGATGCTGGATCAAGACATAGCTATTCAGAGCTCACATAGTAAGCTGACAAATAGAATGTACTGTACAGATGAAGAACTGTTCATGGTGATTGATATATGGGGGATTTTTGAAGCCTTTAGTGTGTTCAAGACCTCTGAAGTCCTGTTAGCTATGCTGGTCAGAAGTTCTTTTACTTTTCTGATTTTTGTAGACAAAGTATTATATCTGCATAGAAAGAAGTTTTAAATTAATATATTATTATTAGGCATATTAGTGCTTTGCTTAATTATATTTTCCAAAATTGCATTTTAATGCCTCTGCCCTGTTTTTAATAATTCCTTTTTAACAGGTTATTTTAACATATCGGAAAGAATGTTCTGTGTCATTTGACATTGAGTTAAATAATTGCGCCCTTATAGTGTTCAGAACTGTGACCCTCAGGGTGCAGCGTAAGAAGGAAAATATTGTCTTAGCAGTAATTTCCACCCTTAGTTCTTTCTCCCCTACTCAGTTGCCTTCACCTGCTCCTCTAAATTCTGCTGGCAGAAGCAATGGGGTGATAAAGCAAAGGAAAAAACCATGGAGGTGAGCTACAGAAATAGAATGAATAGTGCCCATCCTTAACTAAGGCCATCTAACAACATCTCAATTTCTGAAACACTCATTTCGGAGGCCTCATTGTTCCTTCTGTGAGGTTTATTTGCTTCCATTTCACATAAATTTATCAAAACTAATTTTAAAATGCTTCCGATATTTTAACTTTGCACAGTGTTTGAGCTTTAAACCATTCATTCTGCTATATGCAGTCAATGCATATTTAAATATATAGACCTTTCACACACACCCCCCCCCAAATTTTCTGCCTGTTTATTTTCTTTATATTAGAGAAAAATTGGAATATATTTTAAGAATTTTAGCTTCACATTTAGATCATAGTTGTTGCTGTTATAATATTCCTTTATAATCTTTCTTAGTTGTCTAAAACTATGTGAAAAAAATGCCATTTAAGTAATTATCTAAAATGTTGTGACCTTAATAAATAATAAGACGCTGTTCTTAAGCCAAATGACATAGAACAGGGTGGACTATTTTGTTTCAGATAGAGGCTATAATGGCAGTATCTTGTGTTATGTGTGATGATGTAATTTACTGGAGGGGCATTATAAAATTTTTGTGATTTTAAATACATATATTGCTGAATTTCAGATTTTTAAGCATAATTTCTGTTATGACTGCATCTAAATGTAGTTTCATTTTGTACCTTGTATATTGATCGAGAGAAACTGTATGAAATTGCATGATCTTGAATGGAGATCTCAAATATCATAAAATCTGCATCATGAAATGTAATAATGTTAGAGTCAAAATACATGGTTATTCAATTACTTAGTTGTGCTTTTTCATATTACTGTGTGTGCAGCAGTTCTGTCAGAAACAAAGAGTTCGGATCTTTCAGACATACCATCTTTGAAGAAACAAAGGCAACAGGTTTCAAGTTCTTTGAAACCTTGGCTCTTTGAGTCCTTGGTAAAGGATGGTCTATCATCACTATTGGTCATTCGTTAAGTGTGCTTTTAAATTTGTGGGGAAAAAAAGAAAGTGCATTATTACATATTCATGTAGCACAAAAAGGTCTTTTTTTTTTTTTCCTTATATAGTACACATCTGTATTTTAGAACTTGCAGAAGTTATTAGGCTAATTACAATTAATCCTTTTGGTAGGAGGAAACTAATGACCATCTAAACTAATATAATAAAAAAGAAGGTTAAGATTTATATGGCTTGATTGAACATGACAACTAATGTAATTCTACTAATATAATAACCTGATGTATACAAGTAGGTGATTTTAATTTTAGCCTATATTTAGGAAAGCTTGCATGTTAGAAACATTCTCTGACATGGTGATTTTTACTTTAAAATATTTTGAAGGGCTATAAACAATAAACATGTATTGCTCTTATAAAATTCTTACAAGTTTTTATTTAGGCATTTAAAAGCTTCAGTTGTGTTGGGACAGTTTTAAAACTTTTTTGGTAGAGTAATTAATGTATACAGTAGGGCATACTACTAAGTATTACTGAAGTTATACAGATTAATTCCAATGAAGTTCTTTAACATCATTGTGTAAATTGCTCACATCTTCTTACTGTCACTCTGATCTAATTTTTTTGCACATAAGTAAATGTGGGGGATTTTTTGTGTGAAAAAGGATGTGCTCAGCAGGTTTCAGGAACTGAAAAATTAGTCTATTCACTCACTCAGTTTGGTAATGGAAGTAATACCCTTTCCAGGTAAAAAGTTAGTGTAAATGTAAGGATTTTATGATGCAAATAGTTGTCTTTTGGGATATATCGTTTTCATAGCAGCTCATAATAAAGCTTCAGAGTCCCATATTTTGTTTTTGGTTTTGGGGGGCAGGGTTGGTTTGTTGGGTTTTTTTTTAATATTATATTTTGGCTTTATATAAGAGGCTTAAGAAAATAAACAGAATCAGGTTGTTGAGAAGATCAAAAACATGCAAGGTTTTTAAACCATGAAAGGTTTTGTAAACAGAAATTCTGTTTGAAGCAGGAAAAGACAAGACATAAGAGTCTATCTTCATGCACGTAGTAGAGCAAAAACATTTAGTACATTTTGACTAATGTTGCTTAGCAAGGTGCACAGAGCAGTTTGATGGCTCACCAAGGTAGTAGAAGACAGCCATAATCTTCAGTCTTCTGCTGGAGTATGTGTGAGCTGTTTAATTAGATATTTTTTCCAAGTCTTAAGTCTTAAATGTAGTTGCTTATGAAGGCATTCTAAACAGAAACAACAATACCAAATTGTGAGTTACATTTTACTGTACTTGGCTATTCCAGATTTGTAGATCATAAGAAGGCAGTATTTATTCTAAACTCTGTCCTTTCCTTTCACTAGATCCAAAGGAAAGATACGTGTTCTCAGTAACTCAAATATTTAGATTTATCCTGCTTTTAGGTGTTTCACAGTCCAAAAAAAATGCAAGTAAGTGAAGCAATATTATTTCCTCTAATTGCCATGATTTTAAAAATAATTGATAGAATTCAAGATACCTTATTTCCTTATGTATTTTTCTCCTTTCTGTAGAAACTCCTTCCTGGAAAAACCAGCATCCCATATTCCCAGAGCTCTCCCTTACCCCTGCTCCTTTTTTCACCTGCCTTTGTTGAGGTTTTTTTGTTGCTGGTGTGTTGTTGCGTGGTTGTTTGTTTTTGTTTTTGTTTTTGTTTTTTTCTTTTGTAGCTACTGCAGGGACTTTTATTAACAGAAATGTTGTCCTGTGTGGGAGATGACAGAGATACTGTATAAATGGCTTTTTCCACACTGGAAGATGAAGGATCTTTCTTGAGCTCTTATCTATAAATTCCTGATACTGTCCATCTGGGTGGAGAATAGAATACATATCTCACAAACTGTAAGTTACAGGGGAAAAAAAAGTTCAATAGGAGAACCAGCTAAAAGCTGCTGGCTCTTGCAGAGGGTTTCCTTTGAGCAATAATCTCTGGGGACTCCAGAGGGATAGAGCTCTGCTGTAATCCTGAAGCCTTTGCAGCTATGTCTCTCGTGCCCCTCAGCATCTCAGGTTCCAGTTAGTCTAACCTGTTTATCAAAATGAACATCGAACCTTTGGGCGTGCACGTCAGCCACAAGTTTCTGTACATAAAACAAGGATTAGTGTTGTGATACTTAAGTATGGCACATTTCATCACTTTTTTGAAAAGGGTATTTAATTGGCAAATATTGTCTCCCGGATCCCCTCTGATCTGTGTTGTTTATAAGACTGGAGATATGTAGAAGAGTTTTCTGTGATTAGTCTGATTAGAGTGGCAGAAGAATCCTTCGTCATTTATCTTCTTTAGTGTCTTGATAGCTGTTTGACCATCTTGGATCCTATTTCTCTTCATGCACCATCCACAGAATTGTTTATTAACTTCTGAACAATTAACCTATGCAAACTCTTTCAAGGCAAAGTCATCTGAGCAAGTGCTGGTGAAGCACTTGCACAATATCAATATTGCATTGATATTGCAAATATCATCCATTCATTCATTCATTCATTTTTTTGTATGATTTGACAATATGGCATAATTTAAGGGAAGAAAAATATAGTTTAATAAGCATATTTCTGTATTACTGCACAGCTATTTAGGGAAATTAAAGTATTTTCTTAGCTCTGAATAGTAGGTTGAAAGAACTGTGCAACAAAAATACTCTTGTAGCTGTACTGTTTATTTCCTGGAAACTACCTTATTAATTCTATTACAGATTATTATTATTAGTGCATCATAAAGTGTGTATGAAGATGAGAGTGCTCTCAGTCTAACTGAAGAAAATTATAAAGACAGAAGAACCAAACCTTTGAAGATGGTTTGATAAGAGTTCATTAGAGACTTTATTATATTGACTAGTTCATATGGCAATGTTAATAATATAAAAATCTGCTACTCACAGCTTTGGATTCTTAAAATGAATGCTACAGTAATAGGAAAAATTGGCTTCATCATCAAAAGGAGTTTTATAATTTTTTTGTTCTTTTAATTATTAATCTAAAGTTATTTTCAGCCAGTTTTCACATTTTGAAAACTTTGTCAGAGAATTGTAACTTTTTTGTGAGGATTCTTGTATAGCAAATTGTATTCCTACTAGGCTAAAGATATACTTAACTAGCATACACTTTCCTCTGGCAAGCTATTTTGATATTGATGTTAAATTAGGTTAGCTCAATTCTATATTATCACCAAAGGCAATATAACAAAATACATGTGAAATACAGTGAAGTACATGTTAGTCCATCAACTTTGTAGAGACCCATGTCTCGGGGAAGTAGACAAATACTGTTCTGACTTTATTGCTGCTTTGAGAGTTAATGACCGTAATAAAGGTAAGTATAGCTTGCTAATTATCCATTAGTTTTGTTTTTAATAACATTTTAATTTGCACATTGGTCGTCTGCATGTGAAAACACATGCTTTTAATTGTTCATCTTCAGTTAGCATTACTTTTAAAACCCCATTTAAAAATCTGAAGAAGTTTAAAAAGTGCTGGTTTAAAAACTTTGTCAAAATGAATTGAGATGCCCAATTACGGATGTGCAACAGTAGGCTTATGTCAAAAATACCGGATTTTAGTTAGAAACTGAAGAGTTATATATTCAGTTGTTGTCCTACATGGTTTTCAACTTGGAATATTTTGAGCCATTATGAGCATTGCCAAATTGACTGACTTTTCTGTCTTGTCTTGGACAAAATGGATTATTGCTTCAACACTAGCATTACAGTTTGAGAGGATAAATTATTGATTGTTGACATTTTGCACAATATCAGATGTTTCTCTAAGATCTTTCCTACAGGATGGAATTTAATTTCTTTGATCTTGTAAAAGTAAAGTAGAAAAACATACTTTAAATTGATTTGGAAAAAAGATGCTTTTACAAATAAAAAGATTTTTTTCATATTTGCATTACTTAAAATACATTTTTTGTCTTATAAATATGCTAATCTTTATAAGCTGCTTCTGGTATGACATATGGTATATAATTTTGTTTCAGTTCTTTGACATCAACCTAGTTACTGTTACATAAAAATGTACAATTGGCAGGGAAAATTAGTATGTTCAGTGGCATGATACTTATAAGACTTTTGAGAAGTATTCGGGGTATTCATCTGTATTATAAGCAGACAGCTGTTTGAAGATGACTTGTAGATTCTGTTAATTGTATGTTTGTTACTTTTCAGACAGCACTTCTTTTAGGCCCATTTGGTCTGATGGAAAAACTGCAGATAAATACTTGTGAATAAAAGAGCAAAGCTCAGTTAAACATATGTTTATAATTTAAAGAGTTTTATATAGAAAAAAAAATTTAACTTAGAAGTAATTAAGATTTTTTTTAGGGGGATGGAACAGTGTCAAGAAAGAAAAAAATCACAAAACAGGCTTAAAAGATCCATTGAAATTGCTCCTTAATCTATCAGTCAAGGCTTAGCCACATGTAAGCACAATATTGTCTTAGGGAATGAAGCAAAATTAAATGAAACATTCAAATTTTGTGGGTTTTTTACTCGTATAGAGCCAATGAATAAAAAACCTGAACTAAACAAACTAAAAAAGCTCCAGGAGAAAAAGTTAATTTTGCCAACATGCTGCTGTTTACGTGGAAGGAGATTTGTCTTTATTTTATTTTTTGAAATTTAGTATATTCTAACTGTCTGTTGATCTACCTCTGTTCCCCATTTCACAGAGCTGTGCAGAGATAACTTATTTCTAAATTGAAAAGCTATCTCAGGTAACTTGGAATAATCTTGCAGTAATAGTGCAGAGCTTAATGCAGGTATGCTCAGTTAAAGTGGGAAGTTCCATGATCTTGTCCCTACCCTCAGGATTGTCTGTGCAATGTAAAATAGAGGAAAAAAATTATAAACAATATTAGGAGCAGGCATAGGAACCCAAGGCTTTTCCCTCTCAAGAATTTCCTGCTCCATATGCTAGAGTCAGGATCCTTCTTGCTTGTGTGTTTATGCTTTTGCCCTTTCCTTTTTGACCATTGACCCTTCTGTGTTTGTAAGTATGTACAAGGGACAGCTTCAACTGGATAATGGAAAATACATCCAGCTTTGGCCTTTGGCCTCATGTTATAGGCACTTTCAGGGAATGGGATACAAGAATTTCAGATTTGAACTCCTTGTGCTGAGGCACATGACTGATAAGGGTCTTTTCCAACCTAAATTATTCTATGATTCTATGAACCCACATATCATATCCTGGAGAGGAAGGTACTGAGGCTTTGGAAAATGCAGTGTAACTAGTTTTCTGTGCTGAGAGACAGTTGCAGAATCTAATAGCACATCTATGCTGGTAAACAAAATTGCCCAGGCCTGTTCTCTGCACTAAAGCCATTTGGCATGATAGAAACATATGTTGTGTAGAACATGATATGATATATATAATACAATAGAATCCATATGTTAAATTCTTTTACCTATCAAAAACAGGTGGGTAATCCAATCTGTATGTTGGAAATAGTCCCTAGTAGACACATTAAACTGAGAGCATGTCCAGGCACGGTTTGGGAGACTAGTAACGGGTATATCACCAAAACCATGCCAAGGACTGTGCTAACAGCATGTCAGGATGGGTGATCACAGGACAATGCCTGCGTATTTATTAGGATACATGTAGCTTTGATGCACAATGGATTTTCAGGCATTTATGTATAAGCAAAAGATTCAGCAGTGTAGACAGGTATCTGAGTCTTCGAGAAGTAGGGTTTTAAACCTACCCTTTGTTAACCTTTAGCTCCAGCTAACCTTATATCTAACGTTTACTACTCCTTGTTGATAGTAGCTACTGAGAATCTCAAGTGCCGTGGTCTTCTCAACTCATGCTGAAGCTGGATTTGTGAATTGAACTGCCTGAGCAATGTCAAAAAGCTAGGCATAGCATATATCCATTCATTATATCTTAAATGTTAGAACATCTTAAAAATAGTTGCTTTCATTGTTAAGTGCAATTAAGTATTGTTACATGGATATTTCTGCCTTTTCTTACAAACGTTTTCTCCATCTTAGCAACAAGAGAGATACTTGATAAGCCAGGGAAAGACGACTGTAGGCTGTTTGACTTGACTCTTGGTGTTATAGGGTTCTTTGCTAGAAACTGATAATGAAGAACATTTCCAAGAATTAGTTCATTATTCTTGGTCTTGGAAGGTTGGTTTGATTATGATTTTCATTTAGCTAAATTCCATCCCCAAATCGTTGAGCAATAATTCCATAAAATTTTATTAAAACTAATGAAATGAGTACTCTGTTTATAGGCCAAATTCAGTATGGTACTTCAGCAAAAGCTTAATTTCAACTACATGAGAAGTAATATTATTGATAAGTCAAGCATGCTTTATCTTACTGAAGTTGGATCATCATTTGTATAAAAAAACCTCCCACTCATTTGAGGTCTTTCATAATGAAAAGTTTCTGTAAATTATTCTTAGTCAATAGAAAATATCCTATTAGTCTTGCTTGGCTTTGTTTGCTCTAGAACTTGTTTTGAGATTTTGACTGCATATAATTTCTTGCACTTTTGGGCCATTATTTTAATATTATTTATGCAAAAACTGGCAGGAGCATCACTGAAGTTTTAGCGTATGTTTTGGCTCCATAGTCAGGGAGTCTTTTCTTCTTTGTACTAACATCTCTAGTCTCATTTTATCTTAACACAAAGTGATCTGCACTTAGTAAGATATAAGCTTCAGCTAATCAGAATTAGCAGCTATCTAGAGTAATAGACTGTTAAGGCGTGGCTGTGGTTCACCTGTCAACATTGCCTCTCTCAAAATCTCATGAAGATCAGGCGTGCTACCTGTCAGGACCTTGACGACATTAGGTCCTAATTTTCCTGAACAGCCTCACCAGGGCCCTCTACCCACATCCTCTGCCCCTGGGCACAGGAGCTCCATTTAAGCTTAAGGCTGGGTGTTTAGTCCCTGCCTGAGCTCTGTTAAAGGTGTGCTTGCATTCTGTCCTGTCTCCTGGATAGACCTCTAGGCTTGTGGGGTAGGTGGCTTGTCTTCTAGAAGGGCTCCTGAGATGTGCCTTGTAACTTGTGTCTAGTGCTGTCTCTGTCCCTATTTCTTTTTGCCTCTGGCTGGTCTATCTGGGTATCCCTGTCTCTGTGTTGTCTGGGACTGTCAGTGGATTACGTTACCAGCACCTCCCTCTGCCTGCTGCATTCGAGTGCTGTGGGACTGCACCCTGGATGCGGAAGGAACCCTCTGTGCTGGGGCCACGCTTGGCTCCTGGTTTGCTCTCCCGTTGGGAACAGCCAGCCCTGGCTGCTGCTTGACACTGCTACGTATTCAGTGTCCTGTCCTGGGATGAGCGTTGTTGTAAGGAGACTTCCTTAGCATTGGCAGCTAATTCTCTTATTCTTGCCCTTTTTCATCAGTGGTGGGAACAGCAAACAGCTCTCTGGCTCCGATACGGTTTCCTGGCACCAGTACCACCACCTCTCCATCTCCTCACACCTCCTTCTGAGCCCCTTGCCTGTCAGCCCACCTTGCCTACCTTGCCTTGTTGAAATGACAGTCTTCCAGTCCAACTCTTCCCCACCATCGCCATGAGGCTGTGAGCTTTTTATGATAATTTGCTTCTTCATGACTGAATTAAATATGCTTAATTTTGAGTGTGTTTTTAAAAGATAAATTAACTAAACTACAATGATACAGATGCTGCAGTTCACTGACTCAGAAGAAAAAAGCAGGGTGGGCTGGAAGGGGATTCAAAGGTTCAACAGTATATTCTCCTGGGCTATGGCAGGATCAATCATACCAAGACAACTCCTGACAGATATTTATTTAATCTGTTTTCTAAGCACTTCAGTAAGGGGGATTCCAGATATTCCATTGTCAATCTGTTCAGTGTTTAACTACCCGAGCTGTAAAGACAGAATTTTCTTGAGTTCAGAGTCTAATTGCTTTTGCTGCTACCAGTACTCCAGATTGCTAAAGTATTTCAGACACCTGCTATACATAATCCTTTTCTGTTTCAGGGTTTTGATGGGCCTGTGCTTCTTTCACTGAAATTTGAAAAGAACAGAACTCGGCTATCCTTTGTTAGTGAAGTAAAGAAATATCCACACTGTCCCCTCAACAGACTACTTAGCCAAGTTTTGGGAAACCACTTGGAAAGTCTTAAGTGTGCTGGGGAAGAGTTAGCAATTAGGACCTTCATTTAAAAAAAAACCAAAAACAAAACCAACACAAAATATCCCCACAAAACCCCAACTTTCTGTAGGCACTTGCACTTTTGCAGCCTTCAGTCACAGATGGTGAGGAAGTTTTATGCTCTTTTCAGACTTGATTCTTTTCGGTCTGGTGTGTTCCCAGTATATTCTCCTGTCTTAGGTCAGTCATCGTTCAGGGATGTCTAATCAGAATCCTTTGGTTCTGAACTCGTTTGCTCAGTATCAGACACACCCCAGCATCCCCCCCCAGTAAACCTTTGGGGCCATTCAGCTGGGGAAGAAACACCATTAACTTTTTCCTTAAGGTAAAATTGAGATTTAAAATTTCAGTTTTTGGAGCCTGCAATCTAGCTTCATTCTCCTTCCTTCGTAGTAGTTGCCTTAAGCATTGCCTGAATGCTTCCAGGCCAGCTATAAAGTAAATAAACTGAAGTGTAGAGAAAATAGGAGATTTCAGTGTTTAATGAAATTTTACTTGTGGCTCAAGTACAATTGCATTGTTTTGTTACTTTGACTTCTAAGGTTTGTTTTTTTTTTCCCAAGGAAATGCTAAAGATGTTTAGTTTGGAAGAAGACTGTTTGGATGTGTTTATCTGCAGGGAGGAGGAGTAATTGTATTGGAGGGGGGAAAAAAAAGGTATCAGAGTAGGATTTAAAAAGATGAAATGGAACAAAAGAGCAGAAGTGTAGTCATCTAGAATGGGATGGGTTTGTTTGTTTGTTTTTTGTTAAATAGCTGTTTGGAGCCCCAAGGTAAGAAGTTTGGAGCCCTAAATTCTCGAGAGCAGTCAAGAGTAGGAGGAAGTGCGCAGGAGCTGACAAATGGAAGATAATAGTTTGCTTACATGCTCATATCTCACACGGTCTTTTCAGAGTGACTTTTTTTAAACTGTGAAGTTATTTAGTGCTTCAATTCTCAAGTCTTCTAGAGTTAGTAAGCTGTATGTCAGAATGGCTCCGGGTTTGGAGCTCTGGAAGAGAACGGTGTTAAGGCGTCTGCCGCTGGTGGGAGGCCTGCACCGTCGGCGGGGGACGTGGGGCTCTGTCAGACCCGGGGTTCTGCGGAAGCGCTGAAATTGCCAGAAGAAAACGAACAGCCAGTGCTGGAGCGTAACCAGTCAAAGGAAACCTGGAGGGTGTGTAAGGCGCACGTGGCGAGGCAGTAAGAGGGTGAGTGTCAAGGGGAAGGCCCCGGCCGCCCTGGCCCGCGGGGCGCCGCGGGGCGCCGGGCGGCGCGGGGGCGCGGGGTGGCCGCCTGGCAGCCGGGGACGGCCGCCAGAGGGCGCCAGAGGGCTGGGCGGCCGCGGCCCCGCTCCAGCGCGGGGCCCGGCCCGAGCCGCGCCCCGCAGCCGGCCTCCGGGGTCGCTCCCGGGCCATTGAGGTGTTGGTCAAATCACCTTCTGCGGCCCAGTTCGTCCTCTCTGTTAGCGCGCTCGAAGGGGTGTGTAGTAGAGGCTCGTTTGGTCCGGCGCAAGTGACCACAGAACCCTTTCATGTACTTGCAGAAGAACGTTTTGGTTCATAACTGCTCAGTGTACAGTAAAAATACTTCCAACACCTTGTGTGAGGGTACGTGTGTTTCATGTTAGGAAGATGAACGATATTATGTAATTTAATGTATGAGTAAGGACTTAAAATTTGAAAGAGATCTCCTAAGACAATGTTTTAAAATTCTTTTTCCAGTTGTGAAATGGGTATTTCTTCTCCCTTCAGTCCAAGAGCAGTATAGACTAATCCAACAAATAATGCAAGATAATTATAATCCATTTGATTTTTGTCATAAAAATATGTGTTTGATTTGTGAGGAGAGATGTTTAACCTGTTGAAGGATTTTATGAGCTAAGAGTTATAGAAACCTTTTTTGGATAACTAATAACTTGTTGGCTATCCAGTTATCTTCTTGAGAGAAAATGATCCCAGAAAATGGTCTTTACATTTCAAGGAAGGCAATATTTCATGCAAGATCCTCTACCACATTCAATATACAGCTGAAGTCCCAGTAACTTTAACAGGGTCAGGGTTTTATTGGAACTTGTCTTTTGTATTATCCTTCATAGATCTCTAACTGTCTGGAAGAAGCAATGAAGGATATACGGTGCAGTTTATTTACCTGTCAAAATGAGCAAAGCTGCTGTTGTACTTGGAAGTTCAGGTCAATTAATTTAGAAATAAGAGAACCAACCATGGGAAACTATGCATTTATCCAAAGTGTGTCTGTTTTTCTAAATATCCTGTGTTTCTTAAGTATTGACCAAGTATCCAATCTGATTACCTACCCCCTGCCTTGTACAATTTTTTTTTAATGTTAAATTAAATGGTTGAATAGAAATCTCAAATCCTTCCCCCTCCGCCGCCCCCCCCCCCCCCCCCCCCCCCCCCCCCCCCCTTTCTTTTTTCCTATGCCCATACAAATTATGAGACTTTTCCCTTTCTGGTAAATAGAATCTGAAGCACTCAACTCTGGGTACTTCTAGTAGGTGATAGACCATAGCATTCCAACTACTGGAGAATGAAACAATACTTGGTGTGTGGTCCATTTGTTTTTTTAACAACAGTAATAGATTAGTCCGGTAGCTTTTGTGGATAAGAAGGCTGAGTAATTTAGCCTGCAGGCAGGATCCTCCCCTACAGCAAGACTTGTCCCGTTTTATATATAAAAGACAGTTTAGTTCAGTTTGCCTTTATCTTGGTAGGGGAAATTTTTTTTGAGGTCCTCAAAGTCTGGATTTTAAGAGTTTTTCTCTTTTTCTATGATATCCTTCTAATTGTATTAGTGTTTAATTAAAATAATGTTTTGGTGTTTAGTAATTCCAGTTCCCTTCTCAAAACAAAAAGCTTTCACTTTCTTGAAACATTCTTTTACTCTTTTTTTCATGTAATTCTTGGTATATCTGCCTTTAAACAGGAATTTGAGAACGTACTGCTGTTTCTTTTATGACCTTTGCAGGGACATAGCCTCTTCCCTTTGGTGAGGAGCTTAAGGAGGCCTTGCTAGATGTATAACTAATCCCCAGTCCACATGTGTGCAAGTGAGCACACACGCGCACACTTAACTTACATATAGGGAGTTAAATGACTTGTCAAGATAACCAGCCAGCATCAAATGGCTTTGCTTCATTTGTACAGAAACATTTTAATCAGCATAATGACAGCAAGTAGGTTTTATAAGATTTCCATTTTAACAAAAATATTTGGAAATTTATATTTCACACTATAATATATGGAATGGTTAAGCGAACTTAGTTTTCCCCTTTAAGAAGAAAATTAAATTTAGAAGCCTCAAAAGCGTTCTGTAAAAGACAATGTTTTTCTTAAACTTTTTAAGTAATCACAGTGCTTATGAAGGCTCTTGTTTTCAATAGGAATTTTGTTCATATCTAACCTGAGGATTTTTTCCTGTCTACCAAGAGAGAAAAGAGGAAGAAAGCCTGGTTGTGCAGTCAAGTTTTTAATAATGCCTCTTTTTGCATTATACCTCCTTTACATATCAAAGATGGAGATCTTCTATACTCTCCAGTCAATGAGAATGTCTTTGAAAAGCAGCATAAGGTGGGGTGGGTCTTTTTATGTATTAGTAGTTGGAACCTTAGATGAAACTTTAATAAAAAGACCGTTTAATTTTTCAATGAGATAGCAAAACACAGCAATGTTTAACCTAATTGTTTCTCCAGTATACCTGTGCAGCAAAAGGCCATTCTAGTCATATATAGCAAAATTCATTCCATACATCTCTCTATCTGTCTTAGGATAATATATAGCATAGTTTTGTTTTCGTGAATCTTGGCTAGTCGCTGAATAAGAGAAAGTAGAAAAATTTTCTGTACAGGAAACTGATCTTAGGGCCACTCTTCCCATAACTATATATAAAATGGTCAGGCATATTTTCAGTATATCTGTCATTTAGTGCAAGTCAAGTGATTTATTTATTTTTAGAGCTTAGGCATGTATTTTACATCCAGCTGTAAATGTTATTAAAAGGACTGGTGATGTTAGAGCCATACCTATGGAGATTTTGTCTTCTTGGTAGACAAATTCCTGCTGCAGTGTGGGTAAGCTGGTTTTGGTCCATGTTTCAGTTGATAACTCAAAACGTTCTGCCCATAATATATAAACACTGTGATAACCATCGTACTTTGTATGGTTTCTATTTGGGTAGGATTTTTCAAAGTTTAACTTGACTTGTCAGCGATATCATGATTTTCATTGCTGCTTATGAGAATTCCAAAAAGTTATCTTGAGCCTACAGTTTCGCAGCCTCCGTATTCTCATCTTTGACTTCTGAAGTAGAAAGTGTGAACTGGCTTTCCAGCTGTTTTCAGGAAAGCAACTTATGGCAATGAGACTGATGTTTTTGAAATGTTACTGAATTCTTTTACCTTCCTGAATAGAGAGAGGATTGCTAATAGATATCTGGTATTCATGGTGCAAAGATGATTTATGTATTGGCATTCTGAATTTTTATTTCACTGACTGTCATACCTGTGGAAGTTCTGGGTAAGATTTTTGTCTGCCTTGCTCACCCCTCTCTAAATATCTTACCGCTGCTGACAGTGTTCCATAGAATTCAGCATCTCAGATGCTTATCATGCTTTGCCTTTTTTATCACATCTTCTTTGGGTGTTATATTGATGTGAGACCATTGACTAACTTGTCATGAATCAACACAGTAAGTTTTTTCTTGAAATGTAAGAAAGAGTGCTACACCAATTAAGAGGCTGTAAAATAGTATGCTTTTGAATTTGGAGCTGGGACAGATAGCAAAGCGTTATTTAGTGAAGAAGTAAAATTTAGCAATTCATCATCTCACACACTTTATTTTTGTCTAAAAAGTATATATTTTAAATCCAATATACTTCCTGTTTTCTTTGTTTCATCATCTAGTGGGTTTCCTTTTGTGATGTGGTGGTGGTTTGGGGGTTTTCTTTGTTTTTTAAACTCATAATCTTCCTGTCTTATGTACTGGACATTGAGAGCAAAACTGACAGTATTAATGAAGTGCAAAAGCTAATTTACTATATTTTGTCTGAATTTAGCCTGGTAGCCACTCAAGTGAAGAATTAATCTTGGATATATGATGATATATAATAGTGTTGCACTTGGGAGCCATGCAGTTCCATTTCTCTTATTTAATTATCATGTCAAAGAGAGGAGAGTGGTCTCCCTTTTCATATGGTGTGCTAAGGTTATATCTTGAATTTTTCATGCATACAAATCTGAGCATATTGCTGCTGTAGGATTGAGAAATCAGAGGACAGAGCACATACAGTGTTGGAGCAGGAAAATTAAATATTTCAGTATGAAAATTTCCACTTGCTCTTTGAAGATGGAGAGGAGTAGATAAAAGTGTGTTGCAGTAGGAAGGATGCAGAGGTGAAGATGAGAAGAAATAGTCTAGAATAGCATAATAGCTTGTAATTAAAAGTGGAGGGAAAGGTAAGGAAAGAGATTTGCTTCATAATTCTGGGATGTTTTTCATACTGCATGTTAAGTTTGTGCTAACAGTGAGTGCCCTCTCAAACCAGGTGGGACAGTATGTTGGAATAAGCATGAGACAAATTGTCCATGGTAGAAAATTATTGGCTAAAACCTACTTTTCATACCTAATTTCTGTTTATTTGTTTACAATTAGTAGTTGTAAGGATGATGTTTTTATATGTACAAGCTGTTGTCATTTTTGGAAAAAAAGACATCTTCAGTTTAAAGAATACAATCAGACTAACTTTCTTCCTTAAACTAATACCTCCCAACACTTTGTTCCAGGGTTCAGATGAAGAATTAGCTAATCTGTATCAAGGCTCTTCAAAAACCAAATAATGCTATGTTGACTCTCTATTTCTGTTATTGACTTATTTATTTATTTATTTATTCTGATGAATCCTTCTGGAAATATCCATTGTTTGGATGGCAAAGAAATAAAAGGGAGAAATAGTTTTACTGCTGCTTTTTACTTCACGCCCCCAGTGGTTGTCATACCGATATTTATTCCTGGTCTATAGGCAAACAGTTAGGTCTTTTTTTTTTTTAATATTTTCATTGTTACATTATGACTTCCCTTTTAGTTTATCTCAATTTAGTAATTAATCTTGATGAGTGGAAAACTCTTGCACAGCTAAATGATGTGATGTTTTTCATTGCTAGCTGGTTGAGGGAGGTGATTGTCTCACTCGACTCCGCACTGGTGCGGCCTTGCCTTGAGTACTGTGTGCAGTTTTGGGCGCCACAGTATATTGAGGATACAAAGCTACTAGAGAGTGTCCAGAGGAGGGCCACAAAGTTGGTGAAGGGTTTAGAGGGGAAGCCGTATGTGGAGCGGCTGAAGTCACTTGGCTTGTTCAGCTTGGAGAAGAGAAGACTGAGGGCAGACCTCATTGCAGTCTACAGCTTCCTCACAAGCAGAGGAGGAAGGGGAAGCGCTGATCTCTTCTCTCTGGTGACCAATGATAGGACCTGAGGGAATGGCAGGAAGATGTGCCAGGGGAGGTTTAGGTTGGATATTAGGAAAAGGTTCTTCACCCAGAGGGTGGTGGAGCACTGGAACAGGCTCCCCAGGGAGGTAGTCATGGTGCCAAGCCTGGCAATATTCAAGAAGCATTTGGACAATGCCCTCAGAGACATGGTGTGAATTTGGGATTGTCCTGTGCAGGGACAGGAGTTGGACTCTCTGATCCTTGTGGGTCCCTTCCAGCTCAGGACATTCTGTGATTCCTGTTTGACTAATCACTGAAGAAAAGTGAAGGAGTTTGCAACTTCCAAATTTCAAGATAGTCCTGAAGAAAAACGGGACAATAGGTTAATTGTGCTATTAGATCTTGGAAATGGTTACACAATGTTTATATGATATCAGTAGATCTCAGTTATCTCATGGAGTTAATGGGTATATTGAAGATACAGTGGTTTGACAGTGCTGGAATAGAAGCTGAGCCTTTCCCAGCTGTAAGCAGTAATCTCTTTCCTTAGCCCATTTGTATGAGGAGGTTGATGGGCATATGCTACCTAAACTGTGTGTATATGAGAAGATTTCTTTAAATAGTCATTGCAAAAGTTCTTGACTCATTGCAGTTGCCTGTGGAAAAGAAAACAGAAATCATGGGTACCAGAGAGAAATAGTCATAGAAGCAATATGGCTACATCCCTGGTAGGAAGTTATTTGGAAAAAGAGGCTAATTTCCATTAGAGAGACCAAGATGCTATGTAAGGAAATAGCTGCTTCTGATTTCTTTCTGTTCTGCTCAAGGAAAAGGTGTTGGGTACCTATACCTTTCTTACAAATGAAGAAAATTGCCTCGCAAACATATCTGACTCATCTCAACAGTTACTTCCCCCTGCCAGAAACAAACAGGGAAGGAGAGTTGCCCGGCCATGTGGGCAAAGGGGGCAGCAATATACTCTCTTCGATTTGAACAAACATCCACTTCGAAAGAAAAGAAATTTGTTGTGATTTAGTAAGTGTCTTACTTCCCTCTGACTGACACTGTGTATGATGACATAGCTTCTGAATGCAGAAATCTAAGAACATGTAATGTGTCCAATCCTGATATAAAGATTTAAAACTCGGTAGGAAAAGACATGTCTAACTCTGTTCACTCTAACAAGCAGAAAAGAAAAAAAAAAATTTGCAATTGCCTTTTAAATGGATTATCTACAGCTTTCTGAACTGGTATACAAACATAATAGCCCATTTATGGAAGTTTTGATTTCTGATACTTAGAGATTAACTTTAAGTGTTATTTCACTCTAAACTTAATTTACCTGAGAATACATTAGATATCCTAAAGCACTAATACAGAGATTGTTTTAATACAAGGCAGTTGCAAGCCCTTTTCCTAGTTTCATAACCTTTACAGTCATAAGGTATCATTTGGTCATTCAGGCTAAGTGGGGGAGCTATTAGTACCCTGTTTAATGGTAATTGAAATAGGAGACGCTGCCTGAGGTACAGGCCTATGTGACAGGTTAGTTTGAGAGCTAAGCTGTATGTCTCTCTGGATTTTTTTTTTTTCCTGGAGTCTGGAAAACATTGTTCGCTATTGAGTTTTAAAAAGAAAGGCCAAAAAGTAGGCTTGGTTCAGTCTAAAACTTGGTGAAGCATAAAAGTTGACAATAGCTAGGCTTTGTGCTACTAATGTTTGAGATCTTCAGAAGACAAGGGAGTTGGCTGGATTCACTATGTCCAAATATTCTCTGCAACATAAGACAACAATTTTTCCGATCCCCTCTCTCAAAAAAACCTAAAACCTGAGCTGAAATAGGAAGAGTAAAAAATAATAAAGCCATTTATTTAAAGATGTTTAGGAACATATATGTAATTTAGTGTTCTCTACCCTCTCTTGAATTGGTCTGAACAGTAACTGTAAAGTTTGGGAAAAAACCTAATGGCACCAATTGTTTTAAGTTATTTATGCAAGAATAAAGTTTTCTGATAATTGCTCCATAACATGTTATAACTACCACTTTATGTGCTTTTTATTGAATTAATTTTTACACACCAAAATTGTTACTAAAATGTCGTATTTGTATCACTTGTTCCTTGGGAGCATTCATAGTGGTGCTGGTAGTAATCAAGCAAACTGGAACAATGGCATTAATTGAGTCTTTTTAATGTAATTGATCTATTTCATGAGTCAAATTGCAAAACTTGCAACTTCTAAAAAATAGTATGCAATAGAAAAGTAAAGAAAAGCATCAGAGCTTCAAACCGAAATTAAAGTTTCAGTGTTTTGTATGGCTTCCAAAGGTATTGCTTGATAGCCTAGTTGTTAACTGTAAGGAAAGTAAATCAGTTTCCTTAGTGCATGGGTTTTGTGAAATGTTTATTTTTCAACATGGGAATTATCAGACAGGGCTGGATTCCAGACAGCTGGGCAGATGGTTCTTTCTTTTCAAATTGGGTTGTGCCAACAAAGAGAGACAGCTATACAAATGTTAACCCCTAAGGGATAGAGAAATCTCTGTCAATCTTCGCCCTCCACCTCCTCCCAACTGTCTGTTTGAAAAGAAGAGCAAAATAGCAATTTTGATGTAATTACTGAAAAATATTCTCTTTTTTAAATTTAAGATTTCAAACTTTGTCTTTTCAAAAATACCCATGTTCAGAAATATACTGCAGTTGATTAGCTGGTGTTTAACATGTGGTTGTGTAGATAATGAAGCATGAAAAAACCAAATTTGCCTCAGGTCAAGTACGTATCAATTGCAGCATCATGAAGATGCTAACATATATTTAAGAGAAGTGGTTAGTAACTGCAAAACTGATTTGTGCATGGGCTATAAATAGTTTTATTTTCTGATATTCATTTGTTTTATATACTTTATCAAGACTGAAAGTCTGTTCCTAAAAATAACTACTTTAGGAAATAGACCTAAAAACTTGTGATCTTGGAAAAAGGATTTTAAGAATTGCAGAAGTTATCTCCGAGTGCCAGGATTTAGTTTTCTTTTTAAGGTAGTAATTTAAAAACAAAACTTTAATTCTTTGAAATTCTTTGACCTTTAAAATAAATTTCAGGTACTATTCTGTGCCCATTCAAATGAATGTTATCGTTTTTTCTAGTTTTGAAAATAAGAAAGTTTTCTTTTTATCTGGATTTTTAGGTAGGCTTTTATTTAGATAATAGAGACTTGACTAACAGGTGTAGAAGGGAAATTTAATTTTTTGTTGAGAAAGAGGAAGTCTGAGATACTGCAGACAGAATAAGCAGTTATGGTTTGTCTTTATTTATGAAAGAGAATAAGAGAGGTAAATGGTTCGGACAGAGGATGATGCGAAGTTTAGTGGTTCAGAACAGGGTTTTGTATACAGCAGTTGAAAAATAAGTAGACAACACTCATTCCCGTCTTATAACATGCACTCATTTTGGTTGGAAATAAGCTAGCTGCAGTGCACTCTGAGTGTTCTACTGAGTCTGAGTTCCCCACCTTGCGTAAAGAAAAGTATCCTTTGCACATACAATGATTTGCTTTAAAAACAGCAATAGTTGGTTTATTGTTTTGGAGAATAACTCTTGAATGAATGACTCGGGCTTCATAAATGCACATTTTAGTGCCCTTTTCAGGTACTTTTTCTCATTGCTTCTAATATCCCTAGATAAAATTATGAAGGAGTAAGTGAGGAGCAAGCCACTGTGGTTCTGTTTTTCTGCACGTGGCTGGACTTTAAAAAAAACCAAAAAAAACAAAAAAACCAAAAAACGAAACAAAAAAACCAAACTAAAAACCTACCTGCTGTCATAAGGAGATACATCAATACCATGTCCTAATTTCTGATTTCTCTGTTTTGAGAGAGGAACCTTGATACTTTGTCACATACTTCCAGATTTTTGTTGCCAATAGTTTCCTAAATTATTAGTTTAATTTTCATTGTATTTTTTTATCTTATTTATTCCCTCCTTCTGTCCACAGAAATAAATGAGAATCTCCAGAAATGCTACGTTTTTTTACTTTGATGAAGAGAGAGTCCATGTGTTTCCATCACATTGTGTATTGGTGAAGTAACAACCAGCTAGAGATAGGAGAATGAGTTGTATATTTAAAATTGTATTTAAGAAGTTATCACTTCATAAAAAGTAACATCAGTTCTTGTGGTTGGAAAGGGGATTCCTGTGGTCAGAGTGAAATTTAAAATATTTATACTTAAGTGAGGCGATCATGATCTAGAAAGTTTACCTACTTAAAAGTTAGGTTTTTCTTTATATTGGTAAAGCAGTATTAACAAACAACTTCAAAAGTATTCATTTTTTTCCCCAGTTCTCATGCTTTTCATGTAAAATTATACTTTTTATAAAAGGTCCTTTTTCTAAAATAGCAGGTATTGCACACCCCTAAAAACACTAGTTTTCATTAAAATTTGATAACAAACATTCCAAATTGAAACACTGTGACAGCTGGATGTGTTATCAGTTATGTGTCATAGTGAAGGTTTTGCCACGTAGCAGTTTGGAGAAAACTGAGATTTATTGCCTTTCAATATATGTTGAAAATGGTAGAGCTTAGAAGATTCTCTGAAGAATCTGAATAATTTTTTTAGTTAAATTTGAAAAATTGTGGTTAAATTTCTACCCCACTGAAGTGCCTGTGAATTTTGTTATTTATTTCAGCAGGATAGATAGTTTTAAACTCTCCCTGCCTATGTGTCTACAGCACCTATGTATTTATATGGGAAAATGTTAATTAGATGTGTGGACAGGGTAGTAGGAAAAAATTAGGACAATATTGAGAACAGAGAGTGACTATCTGGGATACTTCAGAACATTTATAAATCTGCAGTAATAACTCTGAGTTTTATGCAACTTTATCTGTGTGTTTTTGAGATCATGGGATAACTTACTGCATCACAAGTAGTAACTTCATACTTGTGGTTCTTCTCTATGCATATGTTAATTTTGTCTCTATAACCATTTATCTATTAATATTGTTCAGTGAATAACAGCTTGGAAAACACTAGGAATCTGTTTTTTTCCCCAATGAGACAAAACTTCAGAAGTCAGAATAAAATGTGAGAGTGGTTAGAGTTGGATGGTGTTGCAGTCCGGCTTCCTAGGTTTTCGTTTCATTTGAGTAGGTATAAATCTTATTATCGGACAACTAGCATAGGAATAAGAATTCCATATATTAGCCTATTCAATTTCCATTCTTTATATCTCCTATAGCAATTGCATATTAATTCAGATTTTGGAAAGATAGACTTTGCAGGATGGTTGTTATTTTTGTATTCAGACACTCATGTCATGTCTTTTTTTTAATTCATTTACCTTTTCAAATGTTTCTAATCTAAACTTAACCCCTGGCCTCTTAAAACAAAAAATTTTATTGATGAAGAAGAAAGCTGATGCTTTATTTGGTTTCAGTGTTCAATTAATTGAAAGTGTAAATCTTAGACTTGCACTGCTTAAGTCAGTTTGGAAATTTTTTTTTGAGCCAAATAGCTAAGGAAAACTGTAGCTGTTGTGAAGCTGAAAAAAAATAGCTGCAGCTGGCTCTTCAAGGGTATTTCACAGTAAAAAGCTAAATTTGAAATGCTAAAAAAATTTAACACGGTGTGGAAACATTGCAAAATAATCTTACATAAATGTTATTTACTGTTTGTATGAGGGAGGAGGGTTTATTGTCTAATTAAATAATGGTTTGGATGCAAGCTTAAATTATGTTATGTATGTACGCAATAAAGTTTTCTTGAAGGACAAATTTAAAGAAATCTAGTTATTAAAACCTTACTTACAGAAAATATGAACAGCACAGAACATAGAGGGGAATTTTCTGGTTTTAGCATTATGTTTGTTAGTGTAAATGTCATCCTCACTAGTACCTGGGTTTAATGTTTCATTTAAGTTTTCTGTCCTTTCATTGTGCTGGTTTTTTGGTTTCTGGATTCTGCTAGCCTCGCTAACAGGGTGTATATATAGTACTATCTAAGAATTGACAGTATATGAATTATAATGTGGTATTAATTGAAGATGGCAGGGGTAGAATGTGAGAACTAGCCAATGATTTAAATAGTAAAAACATTGTATATTGTTAAAGCTCTTCTGCAGTGCTTGGTTTTACCCCTCTCATACTCCCTCTTTACAGCAGAGGTCATCTTGTAGTTTTTGAGTGGTTCAAATGTCCCAGCTGCATCAGGTGTGATATGTGGCCCTGTGATTGTGCAGCCAGCTCCTGCATAATCTGAATTCCTGATCTTTGAAGAAAGTGAATGAGCATAGACTCCTAAGGCTTGGGTTCACTGGGAACCTGCCCACATTTAATCTTTGCGTTTACATGTCCTATAATATTTTACTATATATTTTTTTTCTTACCAGAGCATCTTTTACTCTGGGTGGCTCCAATCCCCACCTTCATAACCTTCAGAAATATCTTTCCAAAATTTCCCTCCTTTGCTAAGCACGAACGGTGCATCTATGCAGTTATACCTGCAACAGCTGTATCCTTAATATCCTTTTGATTATTTCACCTTGATAAATTAGCTTTTTCTAAAAATGTATATATATTTTTTTTTTAAAAAGTGGAGGGTATTCTGCTGCAAAACAAACTTGAAGATTTACTTATGTAGCATCAGAATGGGTCAGAGGAGTGGGGGAAGCCATGCGTAGCTCTGAGACTATGCAAATGCTCTATAGCCATTCCAATTCTTCCAGTTCTTGCTGCAGTGACTAATATTCCCATTAGAGTACAAAGAACAGGAGGAGAAAAGGACACCTAGGGAGAGTGAATCACCTTCTCAGATTTTTTTCTAATACAGTAAAAAATTGCCCCAGAAAATATGACATGTATCTTATATTGAGGTAGATACAAGTGATTGTTTTTTATATTGTAACCACAGCAGTTACTGTACCTTTTTAATTTGCATATTTTTAATTTACTTTAGTAGAAAATGAATCCTAAGAGTTCTATCAGCTCATTTCCAATTTTATCTGGGTATGTTAGTTATAACTGTATGTTTATATTTAATGTGAGACACGTTATAAATACTGATAGATTTGTTCTGCTAGCAAATATTTCAAGTCAAAATGTTTGCATTTTGGATGTGATTATATTCTTTCTTGAATATATAGAAACAGCTCTGCATTATCCCCTTTGAAATACTGGAGAAACTTGTAAGTATGAATAAACATAATTTAATGTAATATCAAACATTATAGAACATTATTTTCAGATAGCCTTATAGTCTTAAATGACTTCAACAATCAATGAAGCTTTTGTTGTTTTGGACATTACTGCTTGACACTCTTTATTTATTTATTTAAACAGCCAACTGGACGTTATTTTTGGCCTACCCACTCATTTTTTTTATTGCACAAATTATTTCTGCAAACTGCTTGTCAGCATGCTATGTTAGCATAATCTGAATTTGATTTAACTCATGGTAGTAGTAACCGGTAGCCAGTCTTCTCTGTTCCTCTCTTGTTTTCAATCTGCTTTTCTCTTCATATCTAGTAGACCTGTTGGCTGTGAAAGTGCCTTTGTGTCAACTCACTTACACATGAGCTTTTCTTTCCTGGCCTTGGTCTACGATAAAATAAAAAGTCAGATGGAGTGACACCAGGTAGTATTATTAATTTCTGTGTGTTTTTTCATTTCAGACTTGAACTGTGGTTTTTATGCTCTGATGCTGCAAATACAGGAATCATTTTGTTGTTGTTGGAGTAGAGTTTAGGCCAATTTTCTAGTGAAATAAGTTGGGGCAGGGCAGTGTATAGAAATTTGCATTGGCATAGCTTTCTATACCTGGAAGAATAATTTTGACACCTTTAGCAATTACTAAGTATGTTGTATTTGAAAGAAAGAGCAAGCATTTCCTTTCTAGATTATCTTTGTAGACTCTTTGCTCTCTAGACCTCCACTTGTTTTTTAAGCGTTCCCTAGTACAAGCCATGGTTTTACCTTATTTTGCTGTGTGATTGTTACCAAGTCTCTCATTTTCTATTTCTTTAATCTATCCTAAAATATTAAGAAGAAATACTTGTATGTTCTTAAATAGAGAAAGTGGACAGTTGGTCCTAGATTTTACTGTTTGGTTGCCTACAAAGCTTTGGTTGGAATCAGGAGAGACGTGGTGGGATGGGATTGTTTGTTTTTCTTAAGACCAGGAAAAAGGAGATTTGTGTTTTTTCTTCAGTGTGGAGAAGATCGTTCCTTGATGTTGTGAATGTCTGTATCTGGTTGGGTAACTTTTCAGTAAACACTGTTTCTGAAGTTTCTGAGACCTCATTCTCAGGGCTTACCCTTTGCTTAATCCAAAGGAACAGCATGCTGTTCTTGAGTTACTTTGATACAGTTCCCAATCCCATTAGCAACCAATTAGAAATGAGAACAGTTTTTCTTTCAGACCCTTAGTTAAGAATAATCAATAGGATATATGTTAATATATCAAATCATGTTATTTTGATACATGTGTATGTATTCTGTGTTTTATAAAGGTCAAGTATTGTGGCAGCAATTGATGGTTGATTGTATTGTGAAATATAATTTAAATCTCTTTTTCACATCTGATCACAATATGGAATTAGGACTGTTGCTTAGAAAAGCTTTTAGTATACTTCTCAATGAGAGAACGTGTAGTTTATTTGATGACTGTACTGGCAAGTCAGTTAGCAGAAAAGCTAAAAAAGCCATGCCCTCCAGGAAGAAGGCTTGACCTTCAACCAAGCCAGTGTGATGTCTTTCAGCTAACTCTATAACTGGCAATGCACCAATGAAAGATTTCTCCAGTACCTTTATTTTTCTGTAACCACATTGTCAAATAGATATTTTTCCTTTATTTGTATAATTTAATATTATATTTCCTTTTTTTTTTTTTCTGCTGCTTTACTTAGGACTCTTGGAGCTTCAAGAGATGATGAATTAACTTCTTATTTGTAAATAGACAAAGTCTTGATAAATGTGAAGGGAGTTAAATTTTTTTTTTTTTAATTAAAAAAATGGAACTGAAAAGTAAAAATTCATCACATTTCCACTGTGTACAAATAGCAACCCCTTTGGCAAGGGAAAAGAAAGTTCTTGTCCTAGGGTGGTGTTCATTGAATACATCTAAAAATTGGGGTCTTGAAAACAAATAGTGCCAACTCAAGACTCAACTGTTTTTATTCATTTGATGTTAGCATAAGTTCATGGAAGTTGTGATCTGCAATGTGTATATTCAAAATTCTTTGATTTATCAAATTGGCCAGCTATGGATTGCTTTCAAGAGGATCCAAGAAGCTAAACATCAGGTATGTTAAACAGCAGGTAGACCAAATTTTTCATCTAAAACCTGGGTCTTAAAAAATAAAAATAAAAATAAAAATTGAGTCTTCAAGAGTTTTGTTACTTGGGAATGTTGACTTTTTCAGTTTTGCCATCAGCATGATTTTTTTCTCTCTCTTTTATTTTTTTCCCTCCCCCTCTTTAACTTTCAGTGAGGGATAAGAAAGTACGGAAATCCACGTAGTTTCCCAGTTAATGAGGTTTCACTTTTAGTAAGGTAACCCTCACTATTGTGTGCAAATGTCATCTTGTGCTAAATTTCTAGAGTTTTGACATTACACAGAGAGAAATGCTTTTGGGGAGGAAGTTTTCCTACTTCTGTCTGTCTGCTGAAATGTTAATGGTAAAAGTAAGGCTGTTTCTGAGCAACAGTTGATGCCTTAAAAATACAGCTGCTTGGAAAGAAAAATCCAGTGAAAACATCTTGTGGAGAAGCTAGACACATCAGAAAATACCACTGGAGTAAGTGAAAATGTCAGTTCTAATAGCGCTTTGGTTTTACTGTCTCTAGGCCCCTATACTTGCTTCTAAAGTTTTATGCTGAATGCTGGAGGCACTGGATGAGGAAGTGAATGTTGCTCTGAGGTATTCCTTGGATGAATAGCTTGTTGTAGTGTTCTTTGAGGACACAGATTTCTCAATTATCTATGCAGCGTTCTGATTTGCCCCTAAATAATGACTCTGAATACTGCATGTTGCCCTTGTTTGGGTGTTTCATCAGACTTTGCTTCTGATTTAAAAAAAAATATTGTTACAAAGTGTGCAAGCAGTCTAGGGAAAACCCAACAAAAACTAAAATAAGATAAGGCAAATCAGAAGCCTAGGCAAGGTTCAGAATGTGTAATTATAGAGAGCTTCTTCCCTCTTTCTTTGAAAAGCCTTTTATTTATTTGAGTGCAAAATTGAGTTTTGAGTGAGTAGCTTGTGGCAAAAAGTTGATTTTATTAGTTAATATTTAAAATATCACAGATTTCAAAATGAAAACACTTGTTTTATTCAAGTAGCAAAATTAGATGAAACTCTTAAATCTTAGCAAAAGATACAATGATATTTGTGGAGAGAAAGACTTCCTCTGAAGAGCACAATCTGACAAGAAAATTAATTCATCCTTGAGAAAGAATCACGAGACTTTGACAGCAAAGTGTCTTAAAAAAGGACATCTTGAAGACACTTCGTTTGCAGGCAGTGAATCTATTCACCTAAGCTGAGTGCTTTGTTCTTGCAATCAGAGCAATCCTTAGAAGAAGTAAAGTAGAAAGGAGAAATTTGCCAAGTAGGGAACAATCTTGCTAGGCAAAGTAATTTTCCTCTTTGAAGTGTTTGAGTGTACAATCAGGGAGAGAATAGTCCATGAAATATATTTTTGATCAATAGAAACAAAGGAAAGCTGTCTGAAAATTCTATACTTGTTTTTGCCAGGTGGAAGCTCAGAACCTCAGTAGAACATGTGAAAACATCATCGGCCAACAAGGAATTCCAGATGTAATGGAATATCCTGACTTTATAAATTGTAGTGTCTCACCTGATTTAGGAGTCGTGAATTCTGCTAGCCTCTAAGCATAAAGTAAAATGAATCTGTGTAACCAAAAGGAACAGTGTTTTGAAGATGTCTTGGGATTGGCAGGGGCTATAATACTTGACGGAAGCCCTCCGATATTATATGAATCTGTGATTATTTGAAGGCAGTACCAAATAAATGATAAATGTTTTTCTACCTTTGAGTAAGAAATTTAGTTCTATGTAGGTGTAAATTAAACAAAAATTTATGTCCTGAAGTGGTTTAGAGATGCAAGAAAGGAGACTGATATTTGAGTTTAGTACAGTTGCAGTAAACACATTGTTAAAAGTGTTTGTTCTTTAGTGAAGTAGTTTAGGATTCATGGGAGTATGAAGTTGCTGATTACTACCTGCTGGCGTTGTACTTTGTATTCTAAGATAATAATGAAATAGGCTTCCTGCCTTAACATTCTTTACATTTATGAATATATATAAATGAATAAATTTCATCAACTTCTACAAGGACAGTGAAGAGGCTGTGATAGCACTGATCCAGGGACCTCAGAGGTTTACATAAACATTAATTGGCAATATGTGATTAAAAAATGGATCTTAGGGCTAGAGTCGGGGGCATGGGGGAGGGAATCATGTTTCAAAGGTGTAAGTGCTTACTTTAACATCTACAATGAGTGTTTTTCCTGAACTTAGAGCTCATTTTTCCTCACTCATAGTCCTAGCTCAATAATAATGTGATGAAAAAATATGTTAAACTATCATTGAATTATTGCTGCTTATGATTTACTGACACTCAAAACACCATCTATCAGTCTTCAAAGGAAGACTTCAGTATTACTTTATCAGAAATTCCTGGTTTATATATTATATATATATATAAATATTTTGCATATTTTAAATTTTTTTTTCAATCTAAAGGGATGGAGAATGAAATTCATTTTGACTCTTGTGCAAAGAGTCACTGCTGCTTAGCAAGTATTCTACCTGATAGTATGCTGAAAGCATAAGTAAAAATCATGATATTGTAGATGTCAGTAATCTATGAATATGCATTTCATTGTTAAGTGGACAAGGGCAAAAGGCAGAAGTCATGGTGAGGATCAGATCTGGTTATATTTGCAGCAAAGAAAATGGAGGTAATGGAATGAGCAGATGTAGGCAAACTAAAAGGTCATGGGATAAACTTAAGTTCAGAATATATTGCCTTTCAGCAAAATATTCCACAGAGTGTTTACTGGAAGAAAATTTTCATTGTTCAATTAGATTATTGTTATTAGATACTAACTGTATCACACAAATTTGTAACTCCTTACTTGTAAAGTGATTCTGTAAGTCAGTCTGTTGGTTTGCACTATCTGCTTAAAGAATGATACTTAGAGGTACATCGGAGTACAGTGCTGATTTTAATTACTTAAAAAATGTGGATGGTATATGCATTTTTAAGTTTGAAAAACCCTGAGGCTAATATACCTATCATATTTTGATCTTATCACCTTAACCTTTAAATCATCAATATAACCAATGAAACATAAGACGACAATCTTTGACCTTTATGTATTCTGTTAGTCTTATTTTGGAGCTTAAAGATCAACGTACAACTGTATGAAAATTAATTTTATTATATTGGTTCATCTGATCAACTAAAAACTGATAGCCAGAAAGCTGTAAAATGCAATTCAGTCCTTTTAATAATAAAAAAATAATACAAACAATGCTCTTGTATTCCATAGAATTAAAAGGCTATAGTAAAAACATTGACCCATTATTTTCTCAGGCAAATGTCTGTATAGTTGATGCTTCAGTTTTAATTGTAGTAACACATAAATATTCTTTTTACTGTTATTTTAGTACTACCCTAATTCTTTTCTTATTCCTGTAAGGTTAAAAAAGGCTGTTACAATCTGTAATTTAAATTTCTGCTATGTTACTAAAAACACAAAAACCTCACTGTTCTTTCTTGAAATACTTTTCTAATGAGGTCTAAGCAATGCTTGTTTCTCTCCCCGGTGAATTTAAGTTTTGTAGAGACTCTTGAAAAATGGCACTTTAAATATGCAAAGGCAAGATCTCAATTGGTTTCTTTTCTTGTAGGATTTTTTTTCCCAATTTTATAGTATCAGATCTTCCCTTTCAAATCTTTAATCTAAAACAAAAAAGTCTCCCCAACCCCCCACCACTTGTAATAATATCTTGAGCCTGTAATATGATGCTTTTTAGTTAAGTTGTAAGGTGATGTGTCTGCCCTCCTGTTGCCCTTGAGCTGACTGAAAATATTTACACAATGTTTCTGACCTTGAGTGTGTGAAATGGACAGTTTCCAACCGTTAGCAGTTAATTCACATTGTATAAATAATTCCTTGCGTTTTGGATGAGGGTCTGTATGCATCAGTGTGCGCTCCTGAAAAGTTTAGATCATGTTTTTTATGCTATTTAACCCTTACTAAGAGACAGGGATATTATCTTTCACTGAACATTTGCTGTACTGAATAATTCTGGCCTTTTGGGCTGCATGGATATGTGAAAGCCGAAGTAGCTTGTTGCATCTTTCAATATTAAATATTGATACATTTATCTACTCTGCAGTGTTTTGAGTTGCTTTCTTTCATATGCAGTTTTTGACAGAACTACTGCTCTCCTGTGTTTCAATTCAACTGCAGAATGTTATAGAAAACATCACAGTTGTTCTTGATAACTTGGAAAAATCTTGCCAGTGTTTGAAACATTTTTCCAAAATTCCCATGTTACATCGGAGATCACTTCAGCTGATGTTTATTCTGTGGAATAAGCTTCTAGTTTAATTCTATAATTCTCCCAACAATGTAGATTTAAATTTCTATTGTCTCTACTGTTTCAAGGGATTAGATGCTCCAGCGATGCTAGTGTATAGTACTAGCAGGATGTCTGGGGTAATGATAAGGGAGCAAGAGGAAGGGAGACAGTCATCAAGAGAAGGGAGGGGGGGCTCTTTAATACAGTAGTCGCCGCTGTTTCTCACCAAAGAAGTTGAGCTGGAAGCCGCTGTCATGGTTTTAATTCTGTCTTCATCCCAGTGAGCCTGGTGCTCAAGTCATGGAGCAGGGAGTAGGCAGTGGGTACAGTGCCCTGACTCATAGCAGAGGACAGTCACCCTGGGCAAAACTTTCCTGCCCTCATATTTTCTGCCACACAGTAGTGAGTGTATTGATTTTATGTATGCTTTTTTCAGAATAGGTGACTCTTTTTTTTTTTTCCCTTTCCTGTTTCTAGACTATTCTACCTCTAACACAGAAGCCATTTAACTTTCCAAAGAAAATCTGTGTAGTTCCTGTTCTTTTCATTGTCTTCAAGTCATTTAATGGAATCAAAGTAGCCTGTGCCGCCATATTGCCACTGCTTATTTTCCTTTGTTAGCTAGATTAAAACTAACATAGTGTTCTTATGTGTTCCATAGTCATGCTTTATTTTCCTGTGTAGTTATTCCTAATCCTTTTTGGGACACACTATTTAGGAAAAGAAGTAGCCACACCATAATTTAATGTGCTTTAAGGCTAGCTTTCTAAAAGGGGGATTTTTAACATTTCTGATTATTTATTTGCAGAATTTCCCTTAAAAACAGGAAGTGGTTGAGTTTTATCCAAGTTGATCTACGTCTATCATTGCAGCTACGTTTAGTGTGCTGTTTAAACTTTGTGTTTGTTTATCTTTCTAATGCTCATCACTTCTACCAGGGAGTCCCATTACATCTTCTGTATAATGCTCTTTGTACAATAGCAAATTTTATACCGAAATGTAGCTACTTTTCTAATAGATCCCAAAGGCAGAATTTTGCTATCAAGTTGCTATATGCATAAATAAATGAAAAAAAAAAAAAAGTATAAACTTAATAGAAACTGATAGGAAGGAAAACACAAAAATTCATGTTAGTTTTATGGCTGTTCCCACTCTTTCAATGTAATCTCATTGATATCTCTCAAATTAGTATCTTCTGCTATAGAACCAGGCGTCATCTTCGCATAATTAAGTATGCAGCTTCTAAATTCTTTTTGGAAACAATGTTAACTACACGATTTAGTTCTTCAGTTTTACTATATGATGTACTAAATTATATATTCATAGAGATATTAAATTTAGATGAACACTCTCTCTGGGTTTCTTTACCCTTGTTTAGACATACTGACTACTTTAGGGCCTTGAAGGAACTTAATTCAGCTCTTGAGCAGGTACTAATGCTCAGAAAACAAATTGGAAGGTAAGCATAAATTTAATTTAGTATATTAACTGCAGAGGGTAAAAGTCTCGCTGGTGTAAATATAATGCTCTGCTTTATCAGGATTTTTCAGCTTGTCCTCCTCTTTTTTTCTTCCTGGATGTTTTTTCCCCCCAGAGAGTTGTCTGTCTATATATATGGAAAAGTACACATGTATGCACACTTGTTTGTGTGTGTCTATATATGTGTGTATGTATGTCTCTTGCATTTGCCCAATATTTCTCGACACAGCTACTGCTTCATAATCAGAGCTGGACTGCTGTGTACTAGGCAGTCCCAGACATGCTAATTCTGCTCATTGGAAAAGCTGAATTTACTTCTGGACACCACTAGACATTTTGTGCAACTTCAATATTTGCTATGTAGAAAGTCTAATATTTTAAACTCTTTTATGGACTTCTGTCTGTATTTGAGTCATGCATACTGAGCAAGTTCAGAATTTCTAGGAAGCTTTGAAATGATTGCATATATTTTGTGCAGTGGATGCCTGAATCTTTTTGTCTGGAAGACTCTGTGTAGCTTAACTGAGCCAGCTGTGCTCTATAGTCTAAATATATGGCCCATGTACTTTATATCTTAAATTGTTAATCGAGGTGAAGGATCACTATGAGTCATGGAAGTCTTCTGTAGAGATACAGTGTAATTGTTTTAACTATGAACCAGTACTTTGATGGAAATGTTGGGTCCGAGCCTTCAACTAGACAGATTGGTAAGCACATACTGCATGAACACTGAAGTCAGGTCTGGGTCAAAAAACATAACTTAAGATTTTCTGGTTTTATGGCTTGTTTCTTATATCTCTGCAGTGACCCCTGATTTATTGCTCTTCCTTGAAGCCCATTTTTGTTGGTATTGATTTTTAATGGTTCTAATCAACCATAATCTAAAATTTTCATATGGTACATAATACAGCAGTCTTGGCAACATCAAGCCTGACGACATTCAAGAAGCACTTGGACAATGCCCTCAGACATATGGTGTGAATTTTGGGGTTGTCCGGTGCAGGGAAATGAGTTAGACTCAATGATCCTTGTGGGTCCCTTCCAGCTCAGGACATGCTGGTCATCTTCTCCTCCTCGTCGTCTTCACGTCGTCGTCGTCGTCGTCGTCGTCGTCTCTTCTCGTCGTCATCGTCGTCGTCGTCTCTTCTCGTCGTCGTCTCTTCTCCTCTTTTCAAAATTCAAAGAGTGAAGCACAGGGTGTTCTGTGTTATTACAACTTTGCCTTTTGTTTTGAACATTTGCTTATAATTTTTTCATTAAGTATGCTTTTCTTTTTTAAAGGATGGTGTTTGCATTACTGAAATGTAATAATTACAGAAGCCACAGAGCTGCACAAGATTTTTATAATTAATGCATAGAAATATATAATAAAGCCGTGATAAAATATGTGAATACCTTTGTGGAGTTTGGCACAGTTTTGGCCTTCTAGATATTACAATATTATGTTTCATTTTCCTGCTTTCATAGCAAATTCTAATAATATTCTGTAATTATTTTTTATTACTTAAATATTAGCAATCGCTGAAATGTCAGTCTACTCTAGAAAGTAAAATAGATGAACAGTACTGTGATAACAGTGATTTTTGTCAAGGGCAGAAACTTGGTGAAAGCTTTCCATGCGTTGTAATCAATTCTATATGGTTTTAGTAATTTGGGAGGAGTGGGAAGTTGTCTTAAGTTCTGTATGGCTATGGAAGGAAGAAGAATAAGAAATAAAAGATGAGATGTCTTTGAGAAATCTTCCCTTCTAGTCCTCCTTTGCTGTTCATATGATACACACTTACAGGTATTTTGTTTGAGAGGGATGAGAATGGATTTTTTTTAGTAGCAAGAATAAATGGTAAAAATACTGATTTTATTTTTTAAGGAATAATCCAGGGAAAAAAGAAGAATCTGATTAAAATACTGGAAGTTTGAAATGTAGAATTTCTGGAATGTTTGTCAGTGTTTTAATCAGTAATTTTACTGTAAGTTGGTTTCGGCAGTAGTATTTGCTTATGATATTACTATCCATTCTGCTTATGCCTACCCTTACTCACCTTGTCCCATTAGGTATGTTCCTATAGCTATTTCTGGGAGTATGCTCTGAACTGAATCGTGATTTGATTTAGTTATTCCCTCATTTCTCTCTTTTTTCTCCCCCCACCCCACCTGGATTAGTTCAGCAGTCACATTCACAGTACAAACAGTAATGCAGTGCAAGTGAAGGGCATAACGGGGGCAAGGATGAGTGGTAGAGTAGGAGGAATGGAAAACCCTTAAGTCAGGATTGCTACTGAGGAAAAGGTATGTGGAACCTCACCCTTATTTCAAATACCACAGGTTCTTTCAGGAATTACATGTTCTGTAAGCTAATTCACAAGACTGCAGTACATACCATGTAAAACAGGAATTATCAATTAATAAGATTAACAACAGCTTTTTCACACTGTCATTCTGGTCAAATATGAAAACCGTAAGTGTGGGGCAGTATTTATCAAAAAAGAAAGATCATTTTTTGATTACAGTCGTGGTTAAAAAACTTACTATAGCTTAAACTAGTTTTTCCTCATGATTTTTATGGAGATTAACATATTTATTTTTCATTTAAAAAAAATGGTTTGAACACTGTGAAAGCCCTTAAAACTATCAATCTCTGATAAGTTAATATACAGAAGAGCAAAATCTTCTGTAATAATCAAATATCAGTTAGCTGTAACTTAACAATATGGCCACTGTGTTACGTCGAACTCATTAAATGCCTTTAAAATTAGTGTTTTCAGTACCTTAGTCTGCCTTTGCTTTCTGTATGTTCAGCTGCCTAAAAGTCAGATCTGATATTAATTTGAGAGGTGGAAAAGCCTAAATTAAATATTTGGTAAAATTGGCATTGTTTATATGAATTTTTGAAGTTTTCTATTATGGTTTTCCTGAAGTAAGGTTGAATGTTGTGTGGGAAGTAAATTACCAGGAAGTTGTTACTGACTTGTGACAAAGAGGCTGTAAATGTCATGGATAAAAATACGATTATATTTCCTTGAATTAAACAAGAATATGCCCTGTGAAGGCAGAGTGGTTTAAAGTGTATTTTGTAATATGGGAATAGTTCATGATGACGATTCTGATATCTAGAGGAATCCAATGGATCATTTTTATTCTTAAGCCATTTACTTTCCCCTGTGGTCTGGTCTTTAAATATAGAAGTTAGGAGGTTCAAAACTTAGATCTACAACAACCTCTTCAGTGGATTATGCTGGACATTCCAAGAGATGTGAAATAAATTTGACTGATGCCTTGGAACCCTAATTTTTGACTTATCAACTGTACTCTTAGGAAAAGTGCACTTTCCCCCCCCAAAAATGCCCAGAGGAGACTTAAGAATGCACGTTCTGGGAAGATTTTATTTTAGCAAAACATATTTAGGGTACTAATTATAATATAGCAGAATTTTGACTTGTAGTATTTAGTTATTATGTTTGCACAAAGCGTAATGTAGAATAGCTTTGTGATTGTATTCTTCCTTTGCTAAATTCTGATGACCCAACTCAAGCAGTTATTACAGGTAGTACAGACAGAGAGGGGTCAGGATTCTGTAGCTGAAGATTCCTCCTGTATGTAAATAGTACTCATTGAAGATGCTTTTATAACCAGATAATCTGTGATTGCAGCTTAGGAATGGCAAATTGAATGGTGAAATCCAAAAATGGGACAGAAAAGTGACGGTTCATAGGACGTTTGGGTTTTTTTATAGGCTCAGAAGGACTATTGCCCAGTTCACGGTATTATTTAAATTTGTACTTAAGACCAGCTTTGGAATTATAGAGGAGCTAAAGGCACATAAACCTTCCAAATTAGTCCCTGCTTCCCTTTTCCTTGCCCTTCAGCACTATTCCTACTGTAGCATCATGGCTACTTTCCAGCTTCACAACCCTACCTGTTTGAGGAAGCAAACTGCTCTACAACAGCTTCTGGAGTGTGTATCATACCCCAGATTAGAGTCCTGTGCTGAAGGTCTGTTCCTGTCACGTGCCTTGGTATCACCCATGACAATGTGTACAAAGCTGAACTTGCACTGGGACTGTGTCTAACAATGCCTGTGTCCCAGGGAAACCAACTGAACTTAAACATTTCCTGAAAAGCTTTGCTTAATGGATGGACTTCGTCAAAGTATATGCTTAAGTGTTATTAAATTTGCATCTTTAAAAATGGGTCTATAAAGAACTCCTTGGAATTTTTTAGTGTGCCCTTTGCCTATCGTCTCTTGTTCTATATTTTTACACAGTGGGGCAAAGTCCCTTGTCTGTGATGGGGAATTGTATGTGCAATGATAACATAAGTTACAGAAATAATGAGGAAGATGGATCTCCTCAGGTATAGAAGGCAAGTTCTGTTTGTATTTCTGTCTTAGTCAGTGAGGTATTGAATTACTTGTTCTCATATTTTTCTTTTGAATCATTAAAACAATTAATTAACTGGTGAACAGTTTTTATAAGTTCTCCTAAGTTTTATAGAGTATTCTTGAAACTGATTTTGGTCACTACTTAGTGTAACTGAGGTGAATATTCAACTATTTTTTGCTTATTTGTCAAAGATAGAGCATTAGCGTCTGATTCACAGTGTCTGATTTGGCTTTGCACCTATATGGAATAGGTGAAGAACAATACTAAATCAGATTGTAGGGTTTTTTAATGATTGAACTTGCATGTACTTCACATAACCGAAAATAGCTACCTAGTATGCAAGTAAGTTGAATATTCACACTGTTATCCCAGTGCAGTTTCAGTGCAAACTTCAGTACATCCTTAATTATGGAGTCACATAATATTTACCATCAGATCCATTTGTCAACTCCATTTGCTGTCTGAAGTTACAGATGTCAGAAATTTGTACATGTCATCAATTCATTTGTCATAGTTGTTGTACGTTAACATTAAAATCAAGTTAGCTAAGGTTGACATCTAAATTGCCATCTTTAGGTTTCAGAGTCAATAACAGATTTCAATTAATTTCATACTGATCTGAGATGTTGTGTCAGGGTGACGCAGATACAAGGAAGTCAACACTGGTTTATACTTGCTTCACTTATTGGTTTTCTTCAGAAATAAATCATGATGAAAGAGTAAAACAAAGGTTTCCCAAATGTAATTTTCACAAGTGAAGGATGAGAAAGAGCTCTTCAAGTTGCAGCATGAGGTGGATTCTCATTTTAAAAACAAAACTAAACAAAAAAAAGTGAGGAGGAAGAAAAGAAACAATTTTACCTACAACCTGTTATTGTAAACCTAACAAATCGTTACTCATTAGATAGTGAGCATATAGTTGTTTGACAGATTATATAAACAAGAAAGCTAACAGGTACCATTACATGTTATTTAATTCTTAAATGAAGATTTAAGATTGTTAGCATGCCATGACTTGTATTCATGTCTCGGTACAAGATACCATTTTAATTACAATCTAGGGTATTGCAAAAAACCATTTTGAATCATGTTTTGAACAAATGTTATATTGCTCAAACAGAGGAAAAGCAAAACAAATTTAGTAACTTGTATCCATAAGATTCATGATGAGCTTTACTGAAATTTAAGACAAAATGGAGTTTTATGGTTGTGCTTTTTTTTGTTCTTTTTAACTAAAGTAATCTGTGTGCAACTGGAAAAAAAAGTTCTGAAGTGGTAAGAGACTGAGTGGTGGTTTTGCAGGCTGAAAAATGGCTCATTCTTGTCAGTCTTATTACATGACTAGGATCAGTAACTGCAATATCAACAACTGCTCACCCAGTAAATGGTCTGAATTTGATCAATCACACCACGTCCGAGTCCTTTAAATGTTGAGATGATTATAACTGTGTTTTTTTAATCAGAAGCAAATGTAAAAGCTATGCTAGAATTTTGAAAGAAAAGGTTTAGCATGGCTAACTTGCTAAACTTTCTTCCAAGTGTAAAAACGTTGAGCTTTCAGCTTGGCTGTTTAAGAATGTACAGACAAATTGGTAGATTTATTGTACTGTACCTTGCTCAGGAATAATGCGGCCAGGGGTTTGCAGAACATCATGGTTTTTTTTGTTTGCGTTCTGAATATAATTCTACCAAAGTAGTTATTTATATAAAGCTCTTCAGAATTCCTAAAGAAATGTGTCTTTGGGGGTGGGGTGGAAAAAACAACCAAAAAAACCCCAAAATGGCTCTGATGCACAGGGAAACACAATATGCATATGGAAACTTGAATGTGTTTTAAAGATATTAAACTTTATTTACACTTAGAATATGTATACATGCATTTGTGACGTTACCATATGTTTTATCTTCTGCTGGAAGCCCAGGTGTTCTTTCCCCTGACCACTGAGCACTTTATAGGGTTCATAGAGTCCATTTGCATTCTATTATCCAGTGCTGGGCAATTCCTGTTGGAAAGAAAAGTGGGTGCTGCTTTTAGTTATGTCACCAGTACGGCAGAGAGTCCAGCTCGTGAGGGTAGCTGCTAACTAGCTGACTAGCTCTGCTGTTTCGTGATCCCATTACGTTTTGGCTGCTGATTTGGAATGGATGTGGAATCCATTTGGGTGTAATACCACTTGTACCAAAGCTGATCTCATTATTGCTCTTCATTTATATACTACCTGCATTTTAGCACTTTTTTTTTTATGGCAAAAAAAAAAACCCAACCCCCCCCCAAAAAAAACCCTAATGCTTAGTGTGGTCTGCAAAACATCTGCTAGCACTAGAGGGTGGCAGGTTAGTCATATCATTCCAATTCTTTTTTTCTGCTTCTTAACGTGTTTACTTTCCTACCGTACAAGAGGTTTCTGTTATTGTTCCTAGGATATTGTATAGTAAAAAACCTTGACGGGGAATTGTCTGGGAGGGTTGTCAATAAGGTAAGGTACTTGTTTTAAAAATAAATAAATGAAGTAATGAGTGATGTAGTAAGAGGCTCTTAAGCGGGAATTAGATTCTGTGTATCTGTCAAGGCGCGTCTCTGCTACCCACACGAATGAGTAAAGCAGACAGCTGAGGGAGGAAAAAACAATTTGAAAATTGCAGTTACGATAAGCCAACATGTAAATTTAAATAGAAACTTTGTTGTTAGTTTTAGTCATACCAGTTCCCTCCAACATGTCTACACGGCACTGCAACTTCCACAAACAACTGAGAAGAGAGGAAGACGATCCATGGATAATCACAATTTCTGTTTTCGTATGTGCCTTATTGGTATAGAATTCTGCTGAATACATATAGCCAGCTCTGAGAGAGAGACACCGAATGTTCCCTGGGCTCTTGGTGTACTATGGTGGATCAATATCAATTAGACACACTTTTTTATGGAGCAAGACAGCTTGGTTCTACTGCCACGACATTGCGCCTACTGTTTTATAGTAAATCTATTGGTCTCTCTGGAAGCAAACTAATCTTTTCACTTCTTTTGTCTTCTGTTTTGCTGTTAGAGTGGGATGTCACTTCAGGGGAGGAAAAAAAAAAAAAGCCAGTTCAATTTTTTAGGTTGAATTTTGTAGAAAAGTTTATGACAGTTGGTTTAAAAAAACAAAACAAAACAAAAAAGTGCACTATTGCTGGATGTCCGGGAGTTTTTCAGGAACCTTGCGGTTTCCAAATTACAGAGTTGGAGAAACAGTCTGCTCAGTAACCTGGAAAGAAAAACCATATTCCTGAAAGGATAACGTGAGGAATTCCTATGTGATGAAAAATATGTATGGTTTTTATGTATTCAGTAGCAAATGAGTAGGGCTTAGGCAATTTCGTGGGGGAAGAAAGGGAAGGAGAACACAGAAGTAAGAGGTGCTGGTCAGATAAGATAGCCAAGCCCGAATACATTGAGTGAATTACAAAGAACTATTAACATTTGAATGGAGTTATCTAGGGAAGACAGTTACCAGACATTAACTTCTAGCTATTTTCAGCCAGCAGAGGGAATTCACGTAAATTCACTGTGATTCAACTTGAAAAAAAGAACTGATATGTCAGAAAATCCTATTAAACACTTGCCCTTCCCGTACAGTGAAAGAAATGAAATCCAGGACAGTGTGTGAGGGAGGGCAATACTGCCAATAGATGTGTGCGTTTCAGTTTTCCATTCTGTAAGGAAACTAAAATACTGCATTCTAGATAGATCACATGCTGGTTTGAAAAATGTCCTGAGATGGGTAAATCTTTGATCATGATTCAGATTCTTTTCTGAATCTGAAGAGCCAGAAAGGGAAGGAACTGCTAAAGACAAGAACTTTGAGTTGCACAGCCCAGAGTTCTCTTGAAAAAAATATGTGGGCATAGATCCCAGGTCTTAATGGTGTACACACGGTGTGAGGTGCAGAGCTGACACATTTCCCCCTTCCCACTGTCCTGCAGTGAAACAGTGCAGAAAATAGGTGCTGTTCCAGATATACTTTCTATTCCTTTGGTTATAGAAGCCTGGAATTCCAGCTGTGCACAGGGGCAAAAGAAATAGAAAAAAAGATTTTTTTTTTTCCCTCTAATTGTTAAGGTAATCCAGATGTTTTACAAGGTTAGGATGCTGATAGTCCATGATAGGAAAAAAAGAGATATCCATCAACTGCTGAAGGAAATAAAGGGTGAAAAAAGTAAAAATTGCATTGCATGCCTTAATGTGTCTTCATACTTGCGTCAGAAGAAAGTTAGCTTATACCTAATTAGAAGTTAACATAGCCATAATTTTGTAAGGCAAGCATGTGCACACAATGAGCTGATGTCGCAGGAAGGAAATGACAAGTGCAGAAGAGCATAAATCAACCTCTAGCTGAAATCTCTTGGTTTTCAACAGTGCATGAAGGCTTTATAAGAATTTTAACCCTAATGTAGTTCTTAGTTTTCAGATTTTCTAAGAGGATGTTTGTAGCTTTGAAAGTCATGAATTGGCTCAGAAGTAATTCAAGATCTTTAAATTTGTGGAAGGTAGGAACTTAGTGATATTACATGCAGTTGATCTGCTTAAAGTAGAGGATTTGTACTTGACTGAAGTCAAGTGAGCAACAGCTCTGCACTGATTTAGTGAACAAAGGAGACCTGGCATGTTAGTAGCAGAAAAAAGTATCAGTAATGTAAAAATTATGTATGTCTATTATATTTTAAATTCTAAATGATACTCAGTGAATATTTTAGTATTTGTCTTATCAATTACTTCTGTATTAAGTCCATAATTTTTGAACACTGAGGATGTACATTGAATTGACTTTTTGCACTTAAGAAATTTTAAACAAACAGAGCTAATAGGGACTAGTTAGAGTAGTATTTACTTTTTCATTTGATAAATTGCCAGGACTGGGGTGCTAAAGGTCATCACAGTGCAGGTGGTTTCAATACCTTTCTGTTCTTTCTGTGTTTTTATTTGGAACTCATAAGTTCCTGTTAAAGCAATAATAATTTTTTGGATGCAGCTGAAATTCTTAGTGAACCTCTCCTGTGGTTTTTCTGCTCTTTATTTTAGTGTATTTCAGTTTTATTACAAGTCTTGACAACCTGGTATTTATCTTGTGTTTGCTTAGGCTTCAAATTCTGTTTAAAATGATAGGTCTATTTGATTTGAGAGTATATTTTATCTTTCACACTACTTATTGTGTGGGATGAGAATGTGGAAGATTGGAGTACCTTTACAATTCATGTTTTGGCAATATCTTTTCTTATTCATTTCATATGAAGAAGTTCATGCCATTTGTGTGGCTTAAAAGCAATTGCAATGAAAAAGGTGAGTCTCTGGAAGAGCTTGCCAAGATTCATTTTTCCAGGTACTCTTGTTTTTACTCATCTACCATTGTTTTGTAATCCTTATTGGAGAGAATAGACCAAGGGCATTTGATATAAGTACTGGTTTTCTTTGTACTTTTCTGCTCTCTTTTATATTCACTAACAAACTATTTTAATAAATTGGTAAGATCCTAAAGCCTGGAGGTCTTTTCATCCCCCCTTTCCTCCTTTGTTTTCTTTTTTTTTTTGATCTATGCTATATTAGTAAATACATTGTTCTGTGTCATTTGGTAGAATCTTTTTTTTTTTTTTTAAATGAGGAAGAACTGCAGCTCTGTCTGACTTTTTTTTGCAATGCGGCTTCATCTCATTTTTACCTGAAACTAGCAGAGGATTCTCCACGCAAATTATCTTTGGCACAGATTTAGGGCTGTGGCTGCCAAGATTACTGATGAAGTAGATGGACAGCTACACTTTTGCCATCATTACACAGTGAACTGTACCTTAATGTAGTAGTAGTCTACTGCTAATGTTTCTAAGCACGTGGGTTGAGTTTCAGACAAAAATGCTGTTATCCTGTTTAAGCAAGTTGAAAAAACAATCTGCCTATGAAAATACCTTAGGAAAACTCTTCATTTGAGAATCTTGTTTGCTGTATGTTATAGCAAAGATTGGTTGGTTGATTTGGACTTTTTGGTTTGTTTGGTTTTTTTTTTTTTTACCATAAACCTTTTAAAGATTTTTTCCATAATATTCTTTATTTTTCATGGGAGTGAGAAAGAAAACTGGATTGGACCCCAAGAAGTTATACAGTACATATAATAAAAAATACTGAATATTAACATAAATGGTAAAGCCAGTTTAAATGATTTCCTCATTGTTACTGGGCCATAAAAAACTATAATCAGAACAAGCATGCTGTAAAAGCAAACTCTTGTTCAAAAGAATTCCTTTCTTTCAGTTCAGAAGGAAGCCATCAGTAATTGTATTACTTAGCAATTATAGGGAAATCCCTTTTTGTTTAAAATGGTTTATAAGCTTGAGCTAATCCTTCAATGGTCTGTGGAAATAAACTGAGGCCAAAAAAAAAAAAAAAAAAAGGCAATTCAACCAAAACTAGAGATTAATGACAGTCAGAACTGACAATTAACTCAGAATTCTTAATCTTATGTCTCTAGTAAGACTCAGAATCTCTGGTCTTGTATACCATTCTTCTGTGTTTTTAAAATCAATATTTGATATGTAATATTTGATAGATGTTCTGACAAGATCAATAGAGAAAGGTATGAAAACTTGATTTTGGTAGACTACATGCTAGCAAGTCTTGCTCTTAGACAGGAAGCTAAGAAAGAACCAGTGTACTTGGTGTTGCATGAGTGTATTTTATGTCAGTTGTTGGTTGAGTGGGTGGTTTGCTTGCCAGATTGGAAAGGCATTGCCAGTGATGATTAAGATGTCATATAATGTGTTTTATAAATCACTTCAGAGGGTACCATTATGACTAAGGTAGATTAAAAAAAATAGGGGCATTTCAAAGAATTCATGGATAACACTATTGCATTCTCGCAAGTCAGTAGATTCCACACAGTATTCCCAAGTATATATAAATAATTTAGACTTATACGGTATGTCGTTGTACTTGGGTGCAGGCATCTCACTGCAGTGCCTACCAACCTTACTTCCCCCAAACTGTTAAACTGAAATATTGCTCAGCTCAACGTACCACGTTAGGAACAGAAACCACATTATTTAGATAAAAGTTTAAGACAGGAGGTGACTGAATTTCTTCTACTATAAAATTGTCAGAAAGCTAATGGTAGCTGACTTATTATGAGATAAATTAAGATGATAGTCTGTTAAGTACAGATTTAACAGGCACACTATATAAATATCTGGAAAATCTGCTTTCTATATAGTTATGAGTTAGTCTCAAAAATGCTCCATACACTTGTAGTATTCATTAAGAGAGATCTTAAAGTGATCCTGCCTTCTCACTTCCAGTATTGAGGGGTGTTATAACTTGGTCATGGAAGTTAACCTTGTGTATTTGTTTTTGTCTGTATTTAACTTTCCACTGAATTTCATTATGGTTGCATGATTCTCTTCAAGCATTGAAATAGAGCCCAGATGAGAATAAACAGCAAGAACCTGAAGCAGTTCATGTCTCTTTAAAATGCAGGAAGCTTGAAATTGTGATGGGAGGACTCTTACTGGATTGCTCTGGAGCTGTGAAGGGAGAAAAGGCTGCCTAAAATATCAGAACTGCTGTATAAACTTGCCAGTGTAAATACCGCCTGCATCCTGGCAGCTTTCAGGCAGGCTGTACTGGGCAGTTAAGGAACATCACAAATAAAGTGAAAAATAATGTTTTTGAAGTCTATTGCATTCCATTTGACAGCTGGCTTAATGTTGTCTTTGAAATGGTGTAACTTGTGAGTGAGACCACGCAGTGGTCAGAAAAGAATAACTATTTCCCACCCCAACCTTTCAGTTTGCTGTGCTCCCCTGACACTGGGGAATCTGACCAGTTACTTTTAACATGCTATGACATTTAAAAAATCATTTTAAAAACTGACAGTTATAGTTGTCCTTGTGGAATACTGTTGTATTTTTCATGGTCTTTAATAATCTCATGAAAAAATGGAATTACCTCTTAAGCTCTGCGCTGTCATATGGATCAGGTACTTCCCTTTTCCAAGCAAATGAAGCAGCTCTCTATAGCCTCCTCTGGAAGTTTAGAGCTTGGGGTACTTTAGAACTGTACTGAGTAGAAAAACATAATCCTGAGGAAACTGACAGTGCTGATACGTGATCTTTGATTCTTTCTCTCTCTAACCACTACAAGGTATTCTGCTAAAGCATGTGCTTCTCTTTTTGCAGAGCAAGGTGTTCTGCATTCCATTGCTACTTGATTTTTCTGCTCATCTTCCACAGACAATGCTGCCCACTTCTTAAAATAAAAATAATAAATACTGTAAAACATTAAATTTTTTCTTTTTTTTTTTTTTTTTTTTTTATTTTGCATCTCCTCTTTGTTTCATGGTAAGAGTTGTTGTTGGTTTGGTTTGGTTTTTTTTTTTCAAAACCTCTTTCGTATTGTCTGCTCTTCATATCCTCTTTCTGGAAAACAGGAGACTTCAGAAAAATTGGTATTTGGCGAAAAACATGGCGATGGAGATGGCTGAAGTCAGATAAAAGGAATTCCTGCACGATGTGGCTGTGCTATAAAAGAATGCTTGTTTGAGAGTCTTTATGCTTAAAAGAATAAAAATAGTAATAAAAAAAGGAAGTTGTGTCTAATATTTGCTTGTCTTCCAGGCAGTGTGCAATGCCCATTTCTTCTCTGATAGAGTTTTGTTTTCTTTTGTAGAAAGAAACTCCCATCTCATGTCTTGGTTTGCTTCTGCCACAAATGCCACTGGCAGTTTAGTCTATGGCTCATTACTAATTCCAGACAATGTCCTTTAACACTTCAAATCTAAAGGATGGAGGTATCTGACCTATAACTTTTTTTTCCATTTTAGTTTGGTTTACGTGATGCTTCTAATTTTCCTTTTGTTTATGGAAATTGGTTTTGCAACTGGTTGCTTGTAAGTAGCAATGAATTCTGGAGTATAAGGTAACTGAGGGAGGTAATAAGGCTAACTTAGCCATTTGTAATTGTTATTTTTTTTTCTTCTTCTCAAAAGAAGTACTCTTATTAGTAATTTAAGAGATGCCATACTGAAATCAGGTGGTTTAGATTTCCAGTAAGAGAAGAAATAGCTGGACAGATAGAAAAGAATGGATTTTTCTCCCCCCCACCCCCCCCACTCTCCCCCACCCCGGAGAGTAAGAGGAAAACTCCAGTGGCACCATGAGATTATATGCATAATGCTAATAATGTAATAATGCAGAATCTTGTTTCTTAGGGGTTTTTCTCAGTTTAAATTGTATTTATCATGCTTTTGTTCTCAGTATTAAAGGTACTCATATGAAAAAAAAGTGGTTCAGCTGGCAAGAGATTTCAGCTCCAGTTTTGCACGCAAATGAAGGAGAAGTTCAATTGAAAACTTTCTGTTTAGTAAGTCAGTAATGTGGTGGTAGTTTTCTCATTTGAATTGGATTTTGATAAGAAAAAATATTATTACTAGCAAAAATATTTTTATCCTTTGTAGAACTTGCATTTATTAAAAAAGCCCCACAACCACAATGTTTTTTAATGTTATTAATGCAGAAAGGCAGGCAGTTATAAGTAGAGAGGTGGGCTTACTCAACTTTATTTAGTAATTTTGTTACAGTTAATGTAACTACTTTTATTTTACATCAACTACTTGTGTTGCAAGGTTGTTCACTTTGTTATTGGTAAGACCAGACAGTTTATGTCTATGTTTGAAGTAGTAATTACAATTTTTGTGCCTCAAGGCTATGGCAGGGTTTTGGCATCACTGAACCTGAGATGGTTTATATCACTGTACTTCTAATTTCATGTTAAGAAATTCATCAAGTATTTTTGAGTTTGCTTTTAAGACAAAATTTCTCACTTATGTAGTAAAAACCCTAGTGGAAGAGTGCTATGAATGCTGTGCAAGGTTTACATCTCTTTTTATGGAGTGGCATGATTTAATTTAGAAATGGATTTGTTTTACTTCCCCTCCCCCCCCCCCCCCCCGCAGGATTAGCTATATTGCGTTCTGTCATCCTTTCACAGTTGCTTTCATAGAAGATCTAAAAGATAAATCTTGTCACACGTATTGTGACTACTCCTTTGAAATGTGGTGATCCAAAAAAAAAAAGTATTCTTTGCAAGTGTTTTGGAGGACGTGAAATTAAGAAAGTTAATAGGAACTCTTAGTCAAATTGATCATATTATAACTTCATAGAATAAGGCGTTGATTGTGACATCTGAGCTATAACTGAATTATGGTGATCACTCACATGGAGAATGTGTAGCACTGGTTAGTGACAGGTATAGTGCGCTTTGTGTTCAGTTTGGCGACATAACTTTCTTAAAATGTTACAGTACCAGTGCTGCATCACTTCCATTTATACCCAACTGGGATATTTTAGAATTATATTTAAGGTCATGGCTCACCAGCAAGGTTGTATTATTTTGTGACTTTTTCATGTGGACAAAGGAATACGATAAGCTGTCTTCTTTCTGTTGTGGTTTAGGATTGCATGATTCCAGCTTTTCAGCACAAATTCACATACTAGCTTTTCATTTTTATCTTTGAATTTTTGAGTCCTGTTTATGACAGTGATAATCAGAGTGTCTTGATGTTTGAAGATGTGACTTCTATATACAATCAAATAAAAATTGGCTTCCAAAGTACCTCTTAGTGAAAAAGCAGAGTAGAAATGACTTATTTATATTTAATCAAAATGATCTAAAAGATAACCTGAATAACATTGCTTTTAAATACTGTAGTGGTATGTGTTGAGTGTTCTGAATACAAACAGGGCTATGAGGGGCTTTCAGAACATAGGATGCTTTTAAGCAAAACTTTTTGTATCTACAGTGTGCTGATCTGGAATGGGTGGGTTTCACTTCTCAATCATATCTGTGGACAGCATCATTGTTAATTACTAAGTATGTTCTGGAGTCCTTTGGTCATCTTTTTGGTAACATCCTCCAGTCATATCTTTCTTGCCGTAGAAGTATTCTATGCAATCAACTCCTGAGGGGAAAACCTATCACTGTAGGGGGAAAAAAAAAAGTAAATATACTGGTACTGCCATTAGTTTTGTTCTTTGGGCTTGGACACAGAAATAGACCTCTGTGTGTTAAAGGAAACTTTTTAGCTTATTAATAATCTTATGTTGCTCGTTCTCAAAATTTAAGGCCTCCCAGTTTGAACGCATTGAATTACTTATAATGGTCATCAGACCTAATCCCTCCCTCTCTATCACTTTGCAGAAATTTTTGAATGTGTACCATGTATTCTATTAATTCATCGGAAATGTATGCAAGTGGTAGAAAAGAATGTTTTCTGAAGAAGAAAGTTAGTTCCTGCTAAGTTACAGGGACAAAGGTGAAAATTTTAAAATCAAATATTCTTTGTTGCTATTACTGTACTTAATCCCTCAATAAATTCCCCATCTTAAAAGAGAAAATATCTCTATACGATCCCTCTCTTTGTTTCTGTTTAAGATGTGGTACATCTGTTTTGAGATGAAAGTGACAGTGGTATAAGGTTTCTGAAGTTTGCTTACAAATTACTGAAGAGTAAATTACTGTAATTAATATAAAATTTCTTGGAATGCTGTTCATAGAAAAACACTGTGTTTGGAATCATGATAGTCAAGACTTACCCAGCTGCTCATGATACAGCAGAACAATCCTATTAAACCATAAGGCGTAGGAAGTTTGGGCCTATTTCAGTCTGCTCCTCCTACCTGAAGCTAACTGCATATTTTTATTTTTTTTTCCTGTCATAGAATCCTTCGTTTTTTCAACTTAAAGCCTGGAATGCCATGGTAAATAAGAATTCATTAGCCTTCACACAGGTTATGGCATAATGTAAGTTGATAGCAATAGCCCAAATTTCAATCCAAATAGATAATTTCATAAACAAAATCATATGCTGCATACCCCTCAGTTTATTATTAATAGTATTCTACTTTTTCAACAACAGCAGCCCTAATCTAATAGTAATACATAATATATAGCAATCTAATATATAACAGTCTAATAGTAGTAATATAATGTTACATAATTTAAGTGTTCAAAAATATATATTCTGATACTGTAACCATACCTCTGTGGGCAGATGATTATGTCCATAACAAGTTCAGGAGTTCAGATATGATTCCTTTTGATCTTTAATATCCAGTTTTGGATGGAGAAACTCCATAGTTATCAGCTAGATAGAAAAACACATGAGAATGCAGAACCATACCCTTTTGAAACAGATTTATTGTGAAGCAGCACATCCTTTGAATCCTATTCTAGGATTAATTGAAAAAGCAGTGGAGTTGTATGGGAATGTAGAAGTCAAAACTGATCTAATAATTCATGATGCAGTAATAAAAACAAACATAGGTAAGTAGATGAGAACAGGCACAGTTCCTGAGATTGGCTGACTTGTGTTATACATTATTATGGTAGAAGAGAATGGAAATAGGAAAGGCAAAGACAACTGTACTTTTTTTACTCTATACTCTCTACTCTTCGCTAATATAGTGAAACAGCCTCAACCTAGTTTTTGGAGATTATTTTTGCAGTTATAAGGTTAGAAAGATTTATTTTGAAATGAAAGCTTTAGAATATGTAGAAAATACTTCATCTTTCAGAGTATAGTTTTGGGGTCAAGTCGCATTTGGAGCATGAAAATACTTGCTAGCAGGTGTAACTCGTACACAAGTAATGCTACTTTAATTCTGCTTTGACTTTATCACTGTCATTCATATTTGGAATGGATGTACATTTCTGCCATGTCAAAAATAGATGAGAATCGTTTTGCAGTTTTTCTGGGAGTAGCTGGTCTGTTTTTCTGAAAATAATGCTAATTGTTGTTAATCAACTTGTCAGAACTGAATAGTTTTCTTCTTTATCAAAGTGAAGAAAATTGGGGCACTAAATAACCGTCTGTGTGGAACTAGGACACTCTGTTTGGAGACATAGCTCCAGACACTGCAGAGGATTTTTTTGACAGATAAGCTGTGTGCTTAAAGAGATAAACGTTAATCTAATACATTGGAAAACAGACAGATTACAGTGTACTGCGATGCATTCAAATAACAAGACTAAATTCTATGCACCAGTTGAGTCTGTTTCATGAAACTCTACGAACTTACTGTGAAGACCATGGCAGCAGCTGGTAAACTATATCTCATAGACTCTTGATACATCATCCAAACATTGGTAGAGTAAGCAACAGCTCAAGTAACATTTTCAGTATAGAAAATGAAATTTTTTTTTGACTGGATTGTAGGGAGTTGACAGAAGATCAACATAGTGCCTCTGTTATCCTTGTTCTCAGTCAGGCTTCTCTGTCACTTCTTTTTTCTTTTCAAGTTTCCAGAATAAATATTGTCTATCCTTACTGTATCCAGAATGCTGAGGCTTGATATAGTTGTATAAGCTGATCATTTGTATCCTATTCAGCATGTGATTTCTTCAGTAAAATGTTCATATTAGTGCAGACACTGAGTACAATACACGTGACAAACTCAAAACTTTTAAAATGGTAGTTTAATACTGTATTGCCTCAGGCATATATGATAGGACATATTAAAGAATGATGGCAATTCAAAGGAGAATTATAGAAACTTCAAGGTGTGAGAGCTGTTCTTGTCATAATAAGACATGTTCTTTTACGGTTAAAGCCAAGGTAAGGAACAGTGAAAATGAACTCATTCAATCAAGTTATTGGGTTCTCTGGAATTATTCTTAAATGTTATTAACTGAATATCAGTTTGGAGATGACTTTTCTTTAAGAGTTTTGTAGTTTCTAATACATAATAAAATGTGTTTTAACTTTTATATATATATCTGTGTGTGTGTATATGTATATCCCCCGACTACAAAAGGTTTCATGTGGAACTAAGAGGTGGAAGGAAAAGAAAGCAACAATCTCCAAAAGCAAGGATACACAACACTAAAATAATTACCATCATTTAAACTGTGGAAGCAAACCCAGCTATTTTGTTCAATATTAGCTGTGTGACAATTTGTATGTCTAAGAGAACACATGCAGGTTCTCATGCAGTCATTTTTTCTCATATTGGCGGTCCAGAGTTTGTGTGGAATGTGTTAGTATATCGCTGTACCTGAGCTAACAAGACCTGCTGGAAGTCTGCACTGCCTTGATCTGCCTGTGTAGTTCCAAACTGAAACTAGTTTATGTTTGGCTCAGAACACAGGTAGAATATCTGCCCATACAGACATCTCCTCTGGAGTCATTTTAATATTCTATCTTGTTTAGTGGACGTGAGGCAAAATAAAGATCCATGTTAAAATGCATTGTCTAGTCGAGGTACATCTAGTAGTATTCTACAAGCTCAGTCCAGACTATAAAAATAAAAAGATAAATAAAAATAATTGATCTGGAAGAATAGAAGTCTGTTGAAATAACCTCTGAACTTTGAGCTGGAAAGTTTTGTCTGATACAAGAACATATGATTTTGTGGAGATTCCTGCTAATTGTATACAAACCACCTAGAGAAGAGTCATTCAAGCCCCCAAAAGCAGGAATACCGGAGGCAGGAGTTTTTAGACTTCTCCAAAGACTTTCAGACAAAAAGAAGCTGTGGTAGCCGTTGTCTGCTTGCGTTCCTCACAAAGAGAATTTTCTGTTCTCTCTCTGAACCTACTTATACCTTTATGGCTTGACACAAGCAGTAGCAGGGAAGCAGTCAAGTTGAAAATGCTGTTTCAAAACTGCAGTGCTGTTGCGAAGGTGGTACCAAACTGCTACCAAGGGAGTAGAAAGATTGCTTTGTACCTTTGGTTGTTACATTGAAAGGGTGATTCCTGATGCTAATTGTATCTTATGTCTCTTGGCCCAGCACTATAAAGGCTGTGGTGAAACTGCTCCATAGGTACTGAACTTTTCTTTATCACGTACTGCTGTAGTACCTGAAACCTCCTGTATAAAATAGCTGATAAAATGAGACTTATCTACACTGCTGTTTCAGCAATAGAGAGACTGGTAGCTTATGCACTACTTCCTTGCCATAAACTGATGCCATCACAGGTTTTGTCATCCCGGGGTACTTGATACTGGAATTCCAGTAACTTCACGTTGAGTGAGCTTGCTTCTGTGTCTTATAAGACAAACCTAGCAGCTCTTGTGAGAATATGTATTAAATGGTAAAAAATCCTCCACTGAAAACTGAAAAGAAAGAGATGTTCTGCCTTTCTGCTTCTGCTTGAAGATGTGGTAAGAGTCTGTATGTCTTTTGGTTTTGTGCTGATCCAATAGAATATTCTAAAGCTTTTTTTTTTTTTTTTTTTTTTTTTGATAAAAAGGAGTCATTTTAAGAAATGAGAACTTGGTTGATCTAGCATCTTAGATGGGTACTGTCTCTCATCTTTTCTGCAATAATTTATGAACACATGGAAGCACGAAATACAGTAATTCTTTTTTCTATAAAAGACAAGGCTGTTATAACATATATAACAGGAGTAGCACTTTAAAAAGTTTGACTGTGCAGCATCTTAGAAGCAAACATTGCAGAGATAAATTATAATATTCATATAAATATATGCCTGCCTAAATTTAACACTGAAAGAAAGATACAGTTGCCTCAGTAAGTGACTGGATTTTAAAGATGCTGTGCACTGAGAATTCACCTTGGTTGAAGTGCTGAACTGAAATCACAGACATTGCCACTTTTGCATTTGTTCATCTTATGTACATACTTCACTTCAAGAGGATCACTCTCAGGTAATCAAAATACTTACATAAGTATTTGGAGGAGTGGAGGTATATTTTGATATGGTTTCTTGAGCTTGGGCGCAAATGTTTGAAAATCCTGGCTGGGTTTTTGTCAACAGTGAAATAACCTACATACAGGCTACAAAATCTGGTTTGTTTCTAGATAACTGGGCATTTAATGAGTACCACTACAACACTGGAGTACCATTGTACTATAGTTTTTTCTGAACTTAGCTGTGTGATTTTAAAAGGTACTAATTCAAGTTCATAAGGTTTGTTAAATGCAAGATTCCTAGGAATTTTAAAAGTAATGTAATATGTTAGAACTTATAAAGACCTTGGAAAGGTAAATGCTTCTCCAAGTAGCTTTTGATTCTGTTGGTAGCATAAAATTGATATTCAGATCTCCTCTTGAAGGAGTCTCATTAGCATTTATGAAATAAAGCAGAGGTAAATACTGTTGTGCCACTTTTCTACAAAACATTTGGTAAGCATTTCCAATTTGTAGATTCATAGTTTCCCATTTCTACCTGTAAATGCTTATTTGCAGAAAATATTGAATAGAACCATTAGAGCTGAGAGATATTCAGATAAAGATGTCTATGTAACCGTCACCAGCATTTCATCTTAGTACATAAACCTGGGAAATAGTCAATATACTGAGCAAACGTAAAAGATGTGAGAAACTTCATATGCCATTCCAATTTGATCTTTACCAAATGATGTATATTACAAAATAAAACATATTGATATTACTTCATGCAACTACCTTGGAAAAATGGTTTTGACTTACAAATATTAGTTTCTGTCACAAATTATTTTTCCTGCAGGTAGAACTCAGGGTGCCAACAATGTTCTGGTAAAAGTTAAAATCACTCCTATGGTGACAGCAAGTGACAGATTTCATAACATTGCCTTTTTTAAGGATTTAAAGTTTCAGTTTTAACAATGTATAGAATAGGCTTTTCAAGAGTGACAAAGCTCCAGTTCTTTGCTTGACGTAATTTTCAGGAGAATGTTTGACTACAATATGTGGTTTCAGAGATGCAGCTAGATTTTTTCTAGTGTAGTGGAACAGACCGGCATGTTACAAATGCTCTTGTGCCTATCTTTGCTTTCTTTATTTTTGCAGCACTGCATTTCCCTATTGGAGGAGTAAAGTGATTTAAGGAGAAGGGGAAAAAAAAGTTTTAGCTTCTTAAGACAATGTGTATATTTTTGGAGCAAGTATGTCAGCATTTTATATTTTCACAAGGCATTGTGCATTAATTATATTGTATAAAGAGTATTAATATTTAATATAGACATTTATTCTTGAGTCAAAATTCTTGTTATATTTTATTGCCAAAAAGATTCATGGTAACTAACCTTTTCTGAATGCTGACAAATAGTATCTAAGAAATTATTATTTGGACCTGTGCATCCATCCTAGACTGGAAAAGCTTATCTTAGAATACATTATTTTAAACTTATTTTCAATTTGGAATGAGAATTAATATACTGAGTATATTTTCATTTCATTGTCAGTACGCTAGATAAAAATAAAATATTCTTTCTTAGCCTGAATACTGTTATATAGCTGTTCAGATTTAGTATTCTCATGGCCTGCTGACCCTCCTTGCTGAGAAACGGAGACTGAGAAATGTTCACAGACTATTTTTCATTAAGTAGCTGCAGATTTATTTAAATTGATTTAAAAGTTATCTCTAATTACAGGTAATCATAAAGCAAATGATGGTAAGGAAGAGCTAGTGTTTGGTTGAATTATCAATCATTCTTTTTTAGTGCATTCTAACTAGATTACCAACTGTTCTTTCAGAGAAAGTACTTTGTAATAGGAATAAATATCTGTAAAATTGCATGTTTGCTTACCTGTGTTTGTATCTGTACTTCTCTTGTTTTTATATACCTGGACCACTATACTTATTTAAAGGCAATGTAATGTCAGCTACTGAAAAATTAAAAAACACTAAATATTTAATATGTTAATTGTACCTTTTAATCTCAAAAGAATTTGGAAGTCTCTCTAACATTTTTGAGGCTCATTATTTACTGAAAGCAGGTAGGAAGCTTGGAATATGTAATTGTGCTTTGCCACGATGAGGAAAATTACTAGTATTTTGGTAGTTTCTACGTTTTTTGCAGCATTCATGCTTTCAGTTATTAAAGCAAATCAAAAGAATTCTCTCCCAGGAATTAACACCTTGTCCCCACCGCCCCCTAAAAAAAGAAAACAAACAAACAAACAAAAAAACCCACAACCAAAAAAAAACCCCCCCAAAAGGCAAACAAAAACAAAACCCCAACAAACCCCAAACCAAAAAAAGCCCAAACAAACAAAAAACCCCGCCAAACTTGTTCAGATGTCCGTGTTAATGTTTTGCTGCTATCGTGGGGGGTAATTGATTGTACTGTATGGCCCAAAGAACTTCATGGTAAATATTTTATTGAATAAAGCTTTGTATTACAAAGGGACTATTCTGGTTGTAATTATCAGGCTAAAATCAATATCACTTTCCCAGACTGGTACTTTATATGTAAGGGTATTCTTAAATACAATGGTATAATCAATAAGCAACCGGACATTTTCCATTTTCAGTTATTAACTCTATCCAGTATTTTTTCAAGGGACCTTCTGCTTTCTATGCTGTTAATAAGGGTTCTACTTCTTCTCATCATACTTACTAAATGGAGTCAAAAAGCCTGGACAAAATTATGTTCAGGTTTTGAATCCACTTACTCTTCCACTACTCCTCTTTTATTTCCTTTGGTGGCAAATCCATCTATCATTGCTGAAATGGAATTGTTAGTTTTTCTTTTTCAAAAGATAAATACCAAATGAATTTTTGGACAGGAACTGGAGAACCTCCTCTTCCACTTTGAGAGCAAGCCCTCTTTATTAATCATCCTACTGAAGATCAAGTTTTATTAACCTTTGTAGCTGCTGAGAGCACACACAAAATGTTTACGTATGCGTTTCATACATATTATGTAATATAAACTCCTAAGCATTAATTTAGCTGGTGTTCTGGGATTGACTGTTTAAAAGGTTAAGGCACAGCTGCTTTATGATATTGAAGTCAACAATATGTACCCCTTTTAATTTCATTGTGTCAGCAGATTTGACTTTTTCAGGCATTTTGCAAGGGTTGCAGCCAGTGCTTCTAGCACAGTCTAAAACCGTTTTTTACGGTAGTTGCTGTTGGGTAGTTGAGGAAAGCAATCACATCCCGTCTGACTGTTCTCTTCAGACTGTACAACAAATCCAGCTTTCTCAGCCTCTTCCCATACAGTGTTTTCTCCAATTTCCCACTGTCTTGGTGGTCCTCTGTTTGATTAGCTCAACTTTGTCAGTGTCTTTCGTGTATGAGGGAATGGGAAGCTGGATATAAGGCTCCAGCCGTCTCCCAGGTGCTGACTAGAGAGCAATGATTGCATCCCTTGACCTTCTGGCTATGCTCTAGCTAGTAGTCTTAATTTTCACTTGTTACTTCTCCCTAAAAGGAAAGAAAGGCAGCAAAAAGGCCTCTAGCTGTATGGAAGCATGAGACATTTTTCACTTTCCACTAGCATAATCAAGTCTAAACTTAACAGGTTTAAAGTATGTATGTTGTAATAGCCTCATATTTGTGATGAATAGGCACAGCAGGATGTCTTTTCTGCCTTAATAAAGGGTGCCTCTGTTATCATTATTGGTGTGATTGCTTAAGAACTAAAAAACTCGACTTCATTTTAGCTTCTAAGAACAGGATGCATCAATGCTGATGATATTATTTTGGTTTTGTTTAAAACCAGTATTTATAAATATTCTGATATAGGACAACTTAGAGTAATTTCTTGCTTTGAACCTCATGTCGGTGAATGTTGCCATTGTTCTGATTATTTTCTTTTAATCAGAATTTATTTTAGAGTGAGCAAGTGTAAAATTATTGTTTTGAAAGATGAAAAAAAATCTATGGTACACTTATATTCAACAAAAATTATATTTCTTGTAAAATAAGTTACAGTTAATCCATATATTGTCTTTGAACCTGGAATAAAATTGTTATTTCTCAGAATAAACTCACTTTACTTTCCAGGAATGGCAAATTAAATAACTAAAGCAGAAAATAAAATTTCCTTAGAAAGTAGTGTATTAACAATTCTTAAAGACAAAGCCATTAGCACTTTGGGGTTTTTTGAACAGTTAGAGAAACTAATTTGAATCAAAACTCAGATTAAGCATATATACCCACAAGTGTTCATGTAGTTTGTAATAACCTACAGGAACAAATGTGAATTTCAGGAATAGGAAACTACTTTTGTGACAAAACCCCATCCTTTACATGGAGACCAAGCAACCAGTCTGGCAGAACTTTCCTGGCAGATACAGCTGCCAGTGCACAGTTTCTGTAATCAATACCTTATGTAGGGTAAAAATAATTTTACAGACTTTGTGTAAGGCAATGATGCTCCTCTGCTGAGAGAAGATACAGAACTTCATGTTAAGTAGCAGCACTTTTCTCTTCCAAATGCACTTTTCTAATTTGAAAAGGATGTTCTGTTACTTGGCAAGGTGCTTGAAATTATACAGTTCATAAAGAAAAGATATATTTTGAGACACTGTGAGTGTACATGCTGAAATTGTTCCTGAGATTTGAACTCAGAATATGAAAAATAACTATAGTACTTTATAAAGAATCTATTTTTTGCTCTGGTTGACTGCTAAATTAATTTAGTAAAATGTTTTTGTATCTTTTGTTACTAATATTGTATATATATATATTTTGCTGACAATAAAAATGGTTCCAAATTTACCTTAGTCATTCACTTCATTTTCTCATTAGTGTTTTCTAGTATATTTGTTCAGTCCCCTTTAACCACAAACCAAATATATGGTACTTCTGAGAGCTGGTAAAAAGAATTATTGATGCATTGTATACTGATAAAAGACATTCTTCCATAATGAGTGGATAGAGGAAAAGAAAGAAACCATGTTACCCAAACAGTACTTCCAATTTAAGATCTCTGGTGAAATTTCTTTAAAAACAGTGAAGTATCCTAAACTGGATGCCAGGGAAGTGTATTCACAGATCTTTTAACATATACCGAAGACCATGTTTAAAGTAATAGAGTACTTAATTATAAACCTCAACAGTATTGTCATATGAGCCATCCTTTGCTAAAATAGTGTTATTTAAATGATTGGCTTCATGGATTAAGGTGCTTTGGTTGATCGCTTCTATATACTGGTTTAAACTAATTTTTGGCTATAATTGTAGAAATAAGTTTAATATAACTATTCAAAGTCTTTCCAAAACCACTGTATATGAAATTATTTCAATTATATTAGTCAGTAACATGTAATTATGGCTTTTTTTTGAAACAGGCAGAGAAGAATCAGGAGCGTGATTTTTCTTCAGTATTAGTGGGAAATCACCAGTTGTGTTTTGAAGGAACTTTTATACAACTCTTTACTTGAAAGAATTATGTTGTAAAACATGCTTTTCTCAGAGCTAAGAGGGTGTTTCTGTTGTTGGTTTGGTTTGGTTGTTTTTTGGTTTATCTGCTTGTTGTGGTTTAGCCCCAGCCGGCAGCTACACCCCACCCAGCCGCTCGCTCACTCCCCCACCGGCGGGATGGGGGAGAGAATCAGAAGGGTAAAAACTCGTGGGTTGAGATAAGAACAGTTTAATAATTAAAATAAAACAATAACAACAACAATAATAATAATATAATGAAAAGGAAAATAATGAGAGAGAGAGACGAAACCCGGGGGGGGGAGAGGGAATAAACAACCAAAACAAACAAGTGATGCAACCACTCACCCACCGATGTCAAAGTCCCTGAACCGCAATCACTCCCCGCCCCCCCCCCCCCCGCCAACTCCCCCAGTTAATATACTGGTCGTGACGTCATATGATATGGAATATCCCATTGGCCAGTTTGGGTCAGCTGACTTCGCTGTGGCCCCTCCCCTCCCGGCTTCTTGTGCACCTGGCAGAGCATGGGAAGCTGGAAAAGTCCCTAACTGGTCTAGGCACTACTTAGTGACACTTAGCCGCTACTTAACAACAACTAAACCATCAATGTGCCATCAGCACTGTACCAGCTACAGTGAAGAAAATTAACTCTATCCCAGCCAAGACCAACACACTGCTTGACTTTGTGCTTTGGACAGTAGTCACATGGAGTGTGTGTGATCTCACTAAAATTATTCAGGTTTTTATCCTGATTCTGGGATCCTGCTGTCTACATCTGACTGCCAGTCCCTCACCTCCCTCGTAACACCCATTGCCTGTGCTGATTGTCCCTATCTGTGGCATGACAATAGACTTGCTGCAGTTTTATAACTTGGATATAGCATGGTCCTTCAGTCTTCATGTAAACCAGGTGACGCATCTATTCAGGAACCTGCATAAGTTTTCTCATGGCTTTTGCAAAAACATGTTCTTCATGTTCCTGTTTGTATGGAGAAGAATTCCTGGCTCCAAGGTGTTCAAGCTACTTCCCAAGAGCCAGGCTCTCAACGGCTAGCCCACCTGGCATAAATAGAAGTGCTGTGGATGTTTTTTTGAAAGAACTGTGTTCTGTTCATAATACAGAGACACTGGGCATGTGAGGACATGAGGGTGTGAAAGTATAGCTGATGTGATATGGGTCTGTATCCATATAACACCAGTTTGATGGTGGCCTCTGTGTCCTCACAGTGAGATGGCCCCAGAATAAGGCCATTTAGACTGTGTGCAACGAAATCCTAAAGGAATTGTAAAAACTGGGTGCTTCCAACGCTTCCTTTGCTTTTCAGAAAGCACTGATTTAGTCAGCTAACGTGATTCCTGTTAAGGAGTGTATTTGAATTGTTTTAATGCTGAGTTAGTTGAATAAATCTTAATACAATTTACCTGTATCCCTTAATGAAGTTTTAAACATCCTTATGAATTGTTCTGTTACTTGTACAACCATCTTCTAAGGATGTGCTTAATTGAATTTATGTCTGATGGGATTTAAAACTTCCATAATATATGCAGAATAAGTGTAATAGGTTTTGCTTTGGAATATGATAACCAAGGGACATTTTAATTCCTCAAGATAACCCAGCATATATATTATTTCTGTGTCAAACTGGTGATAAAATCTTCAGTTCCTCTTTCCTCCACCAGCCAAGAAGAAGATGAGAAGTGCAGAAAATGAGTATTTTGCAGTGAATACTGCATTTACATATATATCCTGCATATAGGAACATAAAGTTTTGAAATGTGTAGGCATTCAGGATACTTGCAGAAATAAATACTGTAAATGCTTTTTAATGGCTTAACATAAATATGATGTACCTGACTCAATACTGTACTGTCCACATTTCTTTTGCATGAATGTTAAATTTGTGGTCACTCTGGAGATGAGAGAGAATTTTATTGCTTTTTTGGGATACAGAAATAAGTTAATATTTGTAATCTATATTGCTAGGAAGAGTAAAATGAGAGGGATAACAGAAAGAATTCTTGATGTTTTTAAAATATTTTTGGCCTTGAAGGTTTTTACTAAAATCATAGAAGTTTTTACTTAAAACTAAGAATTTTTCTCTTCAGATTTAAGAAATTCTCATAGAATTTGGCTATGACAAGTGGAATTCACAGCAAATACTGACATTTGTATAGACAAGGCAGATGGGAAGAGGATTTTAAACAGATCTATTCTTATCTTTGTTATTATATATTAATAACATGCCCCATACTTTTGGGTAGTGGGATGGAGTTAACTTTCTTCATAGCAGCCCATGTGGTGCTGTGTTTTGAATTTGTGACAAAACAGTGTTGATAACCCACCAATGTTTTGGCTGTTGCTGAGCAGCGCTTGCCCAGTGTCAAGGCTTTCTCTTACTTTGTAGGCTGGGGATGCAGCCAGGACAGCTGACCTGAATTGACCAAAGGGACACTCCATCCCATAAAACCTCATGCTCAGCAATAAAAACAAAAACATCCCAAACCTAAAAAAAAAAATCCCAGTGTGGGGGTTAGACTTCCAATGTAGTTGTTGTTTAGAGACTGGGGGAGGCATCAGTCTGCTTGGAGGAGGTGGTGAGTGGTTGTCTTTGTGTCAGTTGTTTGTTCCCCTTCCCCATTTCCTTCACTTATTACACTCTCTTTATCTTCACTGTAAGTTTTCTCACTTTTGCTTTATTCTCTCCCTCATCCTGTTGTGGGGGGAGTGAGCAAGTGGCTGTGTGGGTGCTTAGGTGTTGGCTGGGGTCAACTCCATAACTTTAAGTATGAACAGAAAAAAAACCCAATCTTTGATTTTTATGAACAACATAACAGCATCAGAGAGATCACATGTAATATATTTAGTCCACTGTCTAGTTCACTGGAATTGCCTCAGTGGAGATGCACACGCCTTACAGCTGGCAGGATTTGGTTTTGTTCAAAACAGAAATGTGTGTCTTAGATTTTTTTGGATAGGTTATAAGATCTTGCTCTTTCCCTAGGAAGTGGGATGTAAATATCATAATTCCAGTTTACAAGGAGCATGGAAATACTGACCCTAGACGTTATGGACATCAGATATTGTTAGCTTTATTGGTGTTGAAACAAATTGTGTGTAAGGCTTTTTTTCTGACAAAACCTTTGCATTGAGAAACTTGCATTATTTCTGTGATGAACAAGCTGGCTTTGCATATTTTGTATTCTACTCTTGAGCAGTGCTTTGTATAGTTTCCCTTTGTTAATGTGTAGGTAAATATCTCCAAATCAAAAGCTTGGTGCTGAGTTCATTGATCTTTGGGAAGCCTTTGATTCCTGACAAAGGAATCTTTCTAGCTACAGGATGTTTGAAGGAAAAATTCAAGTAAATGTGAAGTGTGTGTGTCTCATCATGCAACTCAGACAAGGTAGTATACCATTAGGAATTAAATAAAATTTTTTAAGCAAAATGGTTATTGAAGAAATAAGGATGTATTTTCTTTCTGTTTCTGATCAATTAGAAAACCCACCATTATTACACCACATTGAAAGTATGAGAAATTCTAGGTTTAAGTATTTTACGCACTATCGTACATACGGGTTACTCACTGTCTCTCATTGAGTCTCACTGACTTTCAGAGTATTGGCCTTGCATGCTGAATTAGTTAGGCTGTTCATAAGAATGTGTAGTTAAACTCAACAAAAAACATCCTCACCTTTTATGAATGTGTATGCGTTCTAGAAATACACAGTTTATCTAGCAGACTCAGGGCATTATTTAGTATCTTTATGAATGATGAGGAAGAAATTTGGGGACATTGGAGGCAGTTGTGGCTTGCAGAATTCTAGGCTGTAGGTGACAGTGAAGTGAAAAAGGAATTGCTTCGTCCTTTAGTCCTACTGTTGTTCATCTTGCACATGTAGCAGTGGTTGGTATAAAGAGTAAATAAGCTGTTCAAAATAAAATAGTAGTGCTGTTAATGGCAGCCAGAAAGCAGACATTTATGGGACCTGTGAGCTGTAGTCCTTGCTCACAGAAAGTGTCACAGAGAGACATGGTCTGAGAGCAGCCCGACCATTGGTCTAAACTGTTATGGCAGTGGTATGTTCTCCTCAGGTTTTGCTTTTTATAGGTTTTAAAGTTAACAAATGTTAATTTTAAGTGAGCTGGAGGGATACAAGTTGATGCAAATGAATTATTTGACAATTTCATGAGGCTGTTATGACTCCGTAGACTTACGGCCTGTCATTAGAAACTCATCAAAATGTATTTATGGAGCATAATTTCATTGAGCTGTCTTGTGTTGGTTTTCTGCTTTTTTTCCCTCTGTGAAATACTAAGCCTTGATATTTTATTTTGTATTAGTAAAGTGGCATGTATTAATATTTGAGCATATTCATTGATAAACGCACAATGACATTAAAATATGCAATTGAAATTCTAGTTTTTAAACTTGGTATTTTCCTGAAATAAATATCTGACATGTTTACTAGGCCAGTGGTTCTTATCTGTTCTTGTTCCTTTCAGAAACGACACATGAGTTGATGCTTAGCATGTGCTTTTCTCTTGCCATTTTTGGGACCCTGTGAAGTATTCCCTACAGAAAGACTGGAAATTGTTATACAGCCTTTAGGGTTTCAAGACTTGAGTGATATTTTAAGAATGTTGTGGGGTAACAGTTTGCAGTTGCTTGTGGGTTTGGTGTTTTGTTTTTTTGGTTTTGGTTTTTTTTTTTTTTTTTCCCCTGAGGTATTTCAGTATTTTGTGTGTTGGGGTTTTCTTTTTTCTTGTTTTCCTTAAACTCCCTAATGGCTTCCTGTGTCCTCTTACCCGGCATACTAGAGGAATGCTCACTGGAGATTGAGCAAAAGACGGATATGCTTCAAAAAGAAGTTTAATCAAGCAAGCTGAGATGTGTATGATCCAAGGGCTGAATAGTTTTTACTTATCTATATTTTGAAATGCGTGTTGATGTGACAAGATGACATTACAGCTGAACTCTTAAAATATTTAGATGGTTTGATTAAAACTTGAAGTAACTGGAAAGTCAAACTACTGTCAAATTTGTTATAGCATATACAAACAAACTTACCGATGTTGCTTCGAGTTTTCAAAAATTCAGATTATCATATTTTACATTGTTGGAGCAACTTTAAAATAGAACATCGGGGAAAAACTCCCGAGTTCCTTTATTTTATAGCCTGCTTAAAATCATGGCAGAGATTTGTCCTGGGGGGAAACAGTAAATTCCACTCCCATGCTATATTATGCTTCCTTTCTTTGATTTTCTTTATGTATTCCTGATTTATTTATTTGTGCTTATCTGAGAAGGACTGTGAGCTGACAACTGACTCAGCAGTAATAGGATAGCAATAATCAGCATAATCTAGCAAAATACAGTTTTTGTTTTTCAACATAAATAAAACAAGTTAATCAAAGGGGAAAAAGTGTGAGTCATCAACTTGGAGTTCACTCACTAGCAACCTGTCATCCCACTTTCTCAAGAATATTTGTCTGTGCTTTTTCAAAGGATTTGTTAGAACTTTTCTTTCCTCTCTGGTACTGGTGGTCAGGACAACAGCTAATTTTCATTCACTTGACAGTGGCCCTAGCACCTGCCACAAGTACAGAGTACTAGAAGTTATTCAGTCTCCCAGGAGATAGTAATTCAAGTCCTTGTATTGTGCTAAGGAAGATGAGCAATGGGATATGTTATCAGAAGGAGATTATGAATTTGTGTGTTGAAATAAGATATTTAAAGCTCCTGGTGTCTCCTCCCCATTCCCCCGGCCCAGGAAGGATTGCTGTCCTAGCTGAAGTCTGTGACATCGTTTCCTTCAAGACTTAGTCCAGTATTAGAATGCAGAAGGAGCCCATCAAGCTGGAAGAGACAAGGAACTTCTCTTCTACGCTTTTTCTTGCTGTCTTGATTGTGGTTTGCTTGTTTTGGGAATTCTTTAAGTGAGCTGTTGCTGATTCTTTTTTTCTTCTTCTTTCTGTACTCATTTGACTGAGCCTGGTTAAGATGCTCTGAAACCCCTAAAAGATCATCTGTTGTTCTGTATCAGTTATTTAATGAGATAATTTTTGCATCCAGTTGTTTCCTAATCTAGCTACAAAATGTTTCCCCCCCCCCAAGATTTCTCATGCGCTTTCATTTGCTCTTTCTCTTTCATGCTCTTTCTCTAATGTGCTTTTGTTCTCTCACACTTGCCGTCTCTCTTTTGCATGTTTTCTTAGTGGAGACATGATGTAGTGGGGTAAATGCCATCAGTTTTGGGGAAGAAGGAGCAGTGTGACTGTGACTGGTTCATGCTGGGCTATGAAAAAGATGTTTTGTGGGTTAATTACTGGTTTGCGGAGCACAGAAGGAGGACAGATGACACAGGGCTTGAGGCACACAGTTAGCAGAACGCACTGTGACTCGAAAGGGGGATAGCCTACAGCAAACACACAATGAGAATCCAGCAGCTGGAGAAGCAGAGAGGCATACGTACATGTATACATTTTATTATTTTAAACTAGTGGTCTCCAGAACCAGACGAAATGTCTAATCTCAAAGGTACTGCTGGGTGCCATGTTAGTTTCTTCAAACTTCAGAATAGTCCAAGGCAACTTTCTTGCCCGTCACACCCCTGAAGCTCACAGCTTCCAGTCTGTCAAAGAGCAAGTGCTACACACCCTGAAGCAGCCTCAGCTAGGGAACAGTATTTGGAAGGTAAAATAAATATCAGTGATGTCCTTGCTGAACTTGAGAACACTCATTAAGCATCTGCTTTAATTTCTCTTTTACTTTGCTGGCATATGAACAAGGATGCAAACTGTCTTGCAGAGCTGGTGTTAACGTATAATATTAAAAAGTGAACAACGAAGTCAACCATGCATATGGTAGAGATTCTTTTTGCTCAAAACATTTGTTAGTCTTGACAAGAACCTTTCAGATGGGGAGGCCCTGCTGGTTTCCCAGCGCTGTAGTGCGTAGCCAGTGAAAATTCTGTGAAATATCACTGAAGACAATGAATATTATCTTGTTTTTCATCTTGGATCTAAGGAATATTTTAGAAGAAAAGTACTGAATGCTAGATAAATGAAGAGAATTCCTTTCAAAACTGACTGAATTGTACCTAGAGTTTTTAGTCTTTCTAGCAGCTATAGAGTTTGTGCTTTGTGGATCATACCTGAGATTGTGCACTATTTCAGTAATGAAGTCAATCTTGCCATTAAAATTAACTGTGAAGCATGATGTTTACTTCAGGTCTGTTCTGAAATGTAGGAGTGCATCTATGATGAAAGTGATGTGTTATAAATAGTAGTGCTGCAATTAGTTCTGAATCATCATCCACAGTTTTTTGGATTTCCCTAGTAATACTTACAAGTGGGGTTTTTGCTGAAATGTTTTCCTCCTCATGCACTCCCCACATTGTGCCAGACCTGATTCGTCCTGAATCACTACCACTATAGAGCAAAACGCAATACAACAGTCAAAAAACCCTAGCATCACATCCTTATTTCAGACTTCAGGCAAGCAAAAAAGAATTGTGTTCCAGGCCCTAAAAGCAATACTCTGAAACAGTTTCGCACACTTTGACCGGAAAAATACACAGAAAATTATATTTTAAAGCATCTACAGTAAGCCCAGGGAGATTCAAAGCCCAGCGCTATGTAACATAACCCTTCTGCTCTAGAAACGTGTTGCCGATGCAGTGAGGATATGAGCCAGCCTGCGTCATGTTCCTTTAGGGCTGTGGTCCCTGGACCGTTCTCATTTAATAGTATAGCCAGAAAGGAGACCTGGCCTGCTCGTTAAGGTCCGAGACATAAGTCTGGCTGGATTCTGCTGTGACAGTCAAGTCTTCTGTTTTATCTGAAGACCAGAGTTTACAGAAGCCATGTAAGCTGTTTACATGGTTGAAATTCATCAAGAGCATTGTCTTAATGCTTTGTCCATCTCTAAAGCTTGTATGGGCAGTGGAATGAAGGGACAAACCACTCTTCCAATGTTGTTGAGGTAAGCTTAAGAAGTTTTATTTAAACCTGTTGTAACAGAGTATTTTTTAAAATTTAGGATTGATGTAAAGAACTGCAACCTCATCAAGTACATTTTGGCCTATATACAAAATAGTCTAAAACTCCCAGGTATTCTTAGTAAGCACTTTGCTTTGTCTTCATTTGAAACCTGTAGTACAGAGTTTCAAGATCTGTCAGGGATCCTGTAGAGATGTCTCCTCTCATTTATCTGCTTAAATGGTGCTAGAAAAAGTACTCTTTCTCATAATTCAGGTATTACTTCAATGTTTTAAGTGTAATTCTGGTGTTTCAATGAAAAATTTGCTGTAGAACCCTTCATAATACATCCGAAGAGGAAAAGGGCAGCGAGGGGGAGGAAGCTGGAAGTGCTCATATGACTAGAGCTAATAGGACTGCAGTGCTTGTTGAGCTAATCTTGAAGGTTTAAGGTCACCTTTCATCACAACAGAGCTTTAGAATAAATCATAGGCATGTATGTTGTATGAACTCACTTTGGGGAAAAGAATTATGTGAAAAAATGAAAACTTGCAAATTATTTCAGTTAAGGAACAAACATATAATAATATATGCAATGCAAGGAAAGTTAATAAGCTTCTTAAGGATAATCTCAATGTCATTTGTTTCGTTGGCCCCATATGAAGGGCACAGACTCATTCTAGCATCCTGCACGCTTGGTTGTGCTGCACCGATTCTCTTGTTCCATTTGGAAATTATGTTTTTGTAGAACAAGATTTTGGCAGTTGTCCATGCTCAGTTCAACTTCATGGCACATGTAGAACTGATTCAGAATTACTGTGTGTGACCAGGCCATTAACGCAGTACAATTGCCATAGGCTTGATAAGTTTGAAATATGTAGGAAATCATGACACAAGTGGTGCATAAATGCTCACATGGAAATCCTGTGTGGAGAAGTAGGTAAACAACACATGTGAGCCTCCTAAGGATAAACGATAGTGCAATACATATGAGATAGTGAAGAATAAGATCCATTCAGATTGTAAGAGTGGGTATGTGATTAGAATTAGTTTGTTAGATTCCCATTATAGTACAAAAAGACAATTTTAATTGATTTTTATGAAGCACTGTATATTTTTTGTTAATTGTTTATATTAAATGCATAGGGAAGTTAATCATCTGCTCAGCTGATTTCTTAATATCCTGAGGGATTTTTGCTGTTGTTCTTTAAATATTTGCTTAAGCAGTAGTGCTAGAAATAAAAAACAAAAACATTTTATCTTGAACAGAAACAGTGCAGTGATTTGAATTTTGCATGTTTCTTGTTCTTTCTCAGCAGTTATTACTTTCATTAACGCATTTCTTTATTTTAGAGAAATTACTGCCAAATATCTCTAAATTCCACAGTTAGTGGTTAACTCCAGGGTAATGCAGTTAAACAAACAAAAGAAACCCAAACCAAGAAACCCTTAAGTTAATAGTCAAGATTTTTTTTTCCATATCCATTGACCTTTTTGAAGGTTTTTATACTCTGTTCTGCTGCCTGATTACTTAGGGACTCACTGAGCAGTTTCCTTGAAGGCTATTCTTTCTGCTAGCCATTGGCATGAAAATGCATCTGTCTGAGTGAGACCTCTTTGATCTTCAGAGAGCTTTGTAAAGAGAGTCCCAATGAAAACACTGCCTATGATTTCAAGTCCGATAGTGTTTGGGGGAGTTTGCTTGTTTGTTTTTAGGGAATTGAGTAGTCATCATAGCTTTTTTTTTTTTTTTTTAATTAAAAACTGAAAATACGTGAATGTGTATGGTGCCCTTTGGAAAGAAAAGCCTAAAAAACCAAACCAGCCCTCTATGGAACATTTTATGTGAGTTAAAATCCAAGGGAATGATGAATCTAGTACCCTCTGGACAAAATTCTGTTTAAAAAGACCTACAAGGGCTTGATTCCAATAAAGTAATTAAAACACAATGTGTCTGTAAGTAATCTGAGCTTAACTTTACATTGAGGTGCTGACGTTGAGATAAATCAAAATTTGCTCTTGCAAGTTAAAAAGTGTCTGCTATGCTTACAGACTATATTATAATCCAAAAATTTTAAATGATACATTAATTTGCAGCTGTGTGCCTCCAGTGCCTTTAATTTGAAAATGTGTGTTTACATTTTTTCTTTCCTTGAGACTGCATATTTGTACTGAAATTTCAAATAATCTGTGTTCCTGTTTTAGACCCTGAAATCAGTCACTTCACATTCAGTAGTTCTGAATATCTCTTTGTGGGGTGGGAGGGGAAGGATTTTTAAAGCAACCTAACCATTTGATAGTGTTCAGCAGGGATAAGGAGCAGAAATGCATTGTGATTTCTAGATATTATTGACTTATTAGTTATAATTTGCAAATAGGTATTTTTCATACAAAAATCCCTAAATTTTATGACAGCCTGTGTACTTTGGATGTATTTACCCATTGTTGCAATGTAGGCACTGCCAGTCGGGTATCAGCTGTGCATTTCATTTGAGTGTTGGTACCGTCAGTTGTGCTGTTCTGAGACACTTGGTCTGTGTAAGCTGAAAAGTCTGTTTGGTTTTGTTTTGGTTTTTTTTTCAGATTCCATAGATACCTTATTTATCACACTTTCTTCATTATTACTTTTTACTTTAATTACTGATGAGATCACAATATCAGTTGCTACTCCGTCTCAGAAATATAAGTGAATCCAGCTTCTTGTGTGTCAAGAGAGGCACAGGCACAAGAACTTTGTTTAAGGTTTACCAAAAGGGACAGGTTAAGACAGTACACAAAATCAGTTTGAGTACTTATAGACCATACCATTTGATCCAGTTCTTTTCCGAGTCCAAATGTATTGATTTGAATTTCCTCATCTTCCAACAGAATGCCTTAGTCAACCAGCTATAGGCTGCTTTGGTTGGAAGCAAAAGTCTCACATTCCAAAGCCTGTATTTTTGTTAGACCCGCTTTCCTGATCACCATGCATTTACCGATCTTCTCTGCATGGTGGTATGCATACTAAGTATGCATGCAATATAGCAAGAACATTCTTAGTAGAGCTATAGAAGGAGGTAAATATCACTCGGTCAAAGGTATTAGGTTTTGTCTTCCTGCTTTTACACCATACCTAGGGAGCTTTAAAAAATTCTCCATTTGTTTTTCCTCACAAAAGCAATGTAATTTAATCAGTGAAATTCATTAACTCACTAATCAGTCCCTCTAAATCATTAATAACTCCAACAAAACACTGGGTTTGGTACTAACTTCAGGGGTGCACTGTTACATTTTCATTTTGAGGAACAGCTACTGAGATTTTGGAAAGGAAGTAGTTTTTATAACAGTAGCCATATTTTGCTTTCATAACTCTGATTTTGTTATATTACAGCTGCAAGTTAGGGCAGTCTGGCAGTGGTTACTCACTGAAAGGAGTTTTTTATTACTTCTAATGTATTACAGGTTTTATTGTCCTTAGTGTTACTAATTAGTTAACACAACTATTTTGATTTTTGTTTATAAGTGCTTATTAATTATTTTATCATGAGAAAAATGAGTGGGGTCCAAATGCCCTATTAATTCATTTCAGCCTGAAAAATTTTTGTATAATTAGTTTGGCAAGAGGGATGAGTGAAATTAGCTACTAATGAGAAGATAAGTATAGTAATCTTCTCATGAAATAAAAATGTGGTTGTCAGTAGGTAGTGATAGGAAACGGGAGTATATTTCATGGGACCTTACTTTGTTGTGTGAAATCATTAACATAATCTGATGTCGTAAATTGGGTTATATCACACCTGTATTTCTATCACTGACTGCTAACCCTCCAGCCACAGATACTGATAAGTTTTTGCTAATTAGAGAGTCATTAATGAAGTAAAGAATATGAGCAATCAATTATGGCTTGTTTTAGTAATCCAAACAAAAATTTAATTGCATGAATTTGTCTTGTACTTTCAAGTTTTGACAGTATATTTGTGAAACATGGCAAGAATGCCAACACTTTGCAAGTAGCAGGTGTGACCTATACAAGTTTTTCTCATGTTCAGTTGCAATTTGCTTGACTTGTGATACACAATGATAGATTAATGGCTTGTTAAAATCCACTTTTTTCTGTGAACAAGAACTTCACATTTCCTGTTCTGATTTGTCCTATTTGCATCTTTTATATGGTGAGGTTTATGAGAAATAACTTGCGTCTTTTTTTTATTACACGGATTTCCAAGCTAAAACAGTACTACGTAAACAAAGTTAAGCATTTTCTCACACACACCCCCCCTTCAAATTTTAATGTATTGTTCTTATATGCAAGATCTGCACATCTTGTGTTTTCTTGCTCCTTTTCTGTCTAGGTCTCTGGGGTAAAATAAGGTTTCATGCTGATTGCCTCTTATTTACATTTCTTTAAATTTCCTCATGTTAAAAAACAATAATAATAATAAAAGCTATCATTCCAAGAAATGGAATTGCAATTAATTCTTTTGAGCTCTGTTAGCTGTGCAGTGGTAACTCGGCTGAAATGTACCTCTCTGTACAAATAATGCTCTGTTATTTCTCCTACACAGGACTGTAGCGGTGTTTCTTCGTGGTGTACTTCACTTCCACTGAAGCCACTGTTAACTAGTGAAGCATACAACTGCTAATATTTAATATTAAGTAGGAGATTGTCCATGGGTAGGACCATGTTCAGAATGCACTGAAGCTTTTTTGGATGTAGAAGCAGCTATGAAACAGCTTTTAAGATGCTGCTTGTTGTATGTAGGGTGTTTGGCAAGGCAGCTTATGGTATCAGCCACGGGAGCTGTTTGAAGGAAAAGGTAGAAGAGGGATTGTGGCTAGAATAGGTTGCACATTACAGTATTTCTATCCATATAACTTTTTGTGTGCTGTCTAGCAATCAGATTCAGCCCACAGTTATGCCAAAATAATGCCTCAAATTAAAATAGCCTTTCTGATGAATAAATGTGATATGAGAGAAGGTTGCTGTGGAATATATTGCTTGATATTAAGTTGGATGAATTGTAATTGTACTTTTTGAATTCATCTTGGAGATAAAAATGAATAGCTTTTGTATCACATTACAAATAAGTGTGACTATGATGTGGGTACACTCAGGAATGCTAAGGAGAATTGTAACTTTTTCCCATGCTCAGAAATTTGTGGATATCTAGGCATACAGTCTCAAATGCATATTAATAGTTTTTCTAATAAGTTCTTTCTCCCCTAATTTGGGTGCTTAAAATGCTTCCAATAAGGGTGTAGGGAGATATTTATATTTCTCTATATAAATACAAAAAAATTGTGAGGTCATGACACACTGGTATTGCTACTAACATCTGGAAGGGATTTGTACAGTTTGACAGTGCTGTACCATAGTGGAATTATTAACCTTAGTTTTGTTATTAACTGATTAAAACACAAGGAAGGAATATGTTCTTATCATTGCACAGTCATTTTTCAAAACAGGATTTTGCACTGAATAGCTCAGGTAAGAACGAGACAGCTTGTTCTGAGACGAATGCCCAGAGCTGTCATAGGATGTCGGCAGTGTCCTTGAGAAAGTGTCTCAGGCATCAGTCCTTCACTTTAAAAAATCTCTTTCCAAATAGTACTGAACATTTTGTGTCTGCTAGGTATCGGCGCTGGTACACCTGACAGAAATTGGTTGATTTGGGGGTTATTTTGGTTAAAGAACTAGTAGATCTGCTTTCTGTTCAAAAACCTATTGCACTTCTACATTGTCCTGAGTCTGAACAAACAAATTCTGAAAATTAGTATCTAAATATCTAATAATATTTCACTAAGGAGTATTAAGCCATGAATACTTATAATTAGACACTGATCTGTCTTTTAGCCAGAGATGCACAACAGAAGCTTTTGCAAAAGTAAAAAGCCACATAAAATATTTTCTTACACGAATGTGCTTAGCAGGAAGCTTAAAAAACATTCTTCCATAAAAGCTAATTATATCCATTGGGTGTGAAGCAACAAAGGGTTAATATATTTAGAGACCAAATTGCTGGATGATTTTCTGTAAATGCTGTTATTTTTTTTATTTGTATTGAAGGAATGATCAGGAATGATATATTATGCATTTCCTTCTTGTTTGTATTTTTCTTCTAATATTTGGGTTTAGGCTCCAATTAGCTGTGAAATCTGCCTGCAGTGAAATTACCACAAAGAGAGTGTGGGCTTGTCAGTAGCTGCTTAATTCTGTAGCTACTAGGCTGCCTTCGCTAGGCTTACTAACTGAGATACTAAAAGTCTCTTAAAAGGACTAGGAATAATTTAGGTTAATATTACTCATCATCAAATGGCAATTAGAGAAAAGAATGATGATTCTGTTTACTTCCCTCTATTCCCCTTATCTTTCAGAGGACAGCTGTCTTTCTTGCTGAGGTGGTTATAGGTGTTTGCTACTTTCTTGTGTTATCACATCCCAATGTGAAAATAAGTATTGTATTACTATTCTTGTAGTCTGTTTGCTTGCTTAGTTGGGTCTAAAGAAATTGTTCTAGGTTGTCCTGTTTTCTTTGCCATCTGGGAAGGACATCTTATAGATCCTATTTTTAAGTCCTAATTCATTTGCTCCTAAACACCAACGAAGTTCACAAGTACTTATCCCTAGAGAAAATAAATGTCTGTTTGCCATTAAGGGTCCCTATTGTACTCGTCAAGCTCCATACCCCAATTACAGGCTGGTATCCCTTTATCCGAGAAAGTAAACCACTCAGAAGAGCTGCTGCTCTTAAAAACCGATCCTATAAAAACCCCAGAGGGACATGAAGGTCTTCCAAAGCAGCTAGACCCAAACCTTTAACTGCCAGCCATTCAAGAAATATCATACTGTTGTACTCTGCAGATTGAGCCAAAACAAAGCAGTATTTACAGCGAGGCTGGGCAGTATGTCTTCCAGTGCGCCTCTGTTGAAGCTACAGAGCTGGTTGGTGAATAAATACTGCAAGGCGAGTATCAAAGACATCCTGTATGTTTAGTTTACCAAATACAAATGGAAGGTAAGATAAGGATATGCCTATGCTACAAACAGGGTCTGACAAGTGTCACAGCCTGTAAAGACTTTTTGGGTCCAGTTTTAAAGTAGCTAACTTAAACCAGCACTAGTTTAGACATAAATAGCTATAGCAGCCCAATATTCTGCGTAAGATAGCCACCAGAGTATTTAATCAAGTTCTTTGACAGATTTTCTAAATCACAGCAGTTTTGTGCTCCTGTGGCTATGCTGTTATTGGTACCTAAGTACGCAAGTTTAAAGCTGTGGTCACATTCAGCACTGTGGTGCTAATATACCCTGTATTGCCAGTGTCCTTTGGCATTTCAGTTACAGCTTGTAAATCACCTTTTACGTTGCAAAACTGAGACACAGAGTAGGGAGAAGTCCCGTCGGTAATGTTGGAAGCAGAGTCTCCTCCACAGATGTTCTGCTTTGATGCTGAGTACTGTGCTTTGCCCACCTTCAGCTTGTCTGACCGAGAACAAGCTGCTTGCTGTGTCCCATAACCTTTCTGAAATGTCAAGATGCCATCAGTTTTTTAATATGATTAAGTTGCTGATTTATCAAGCAGTGTTTGAGGATTATACCTGCTGAACGTAAGGGAATAAAATTATTGACTCCAGAAAATACTCTTTTCTTTTTCATTTCTGTTTCTCCTGCATATCTTATGTATCCCCAACCTCTCCATTTAATAAAAGTTAAACTATCTTTTGTGTATGAACCTCATCTCTCCACCTGTGAATGAGTACTAAAGCATTTTTCTTTGTTCATATATCACAGAAAATATTTTTTTTCTTAAATTCCTGGTTCAATTCTCAGTTCTGTGGAGGTAACTGTATTAGGAAAGCAACTCTGAAAAGAAGAGCGGTTCCCCTCTGAAAAGCTTTTGGTGTTTAATACCTATTGAGGGGCTGAAATACTTTTAAGAATTTTTTCTGAGCATAAACTGGAGTAAAAGTAAAACATGTTTTTATCTTTTAGTTAGATGCTGTGTCTTACTACTGAGAATTTTTCTAGTGCTTAATATCCTCTCACCATTATGTAGCCCTAGACTGTTACTTAAAACTCTTTCTTGAGGGGGAAAAAATTAACACTCTATTAACTCTGTTATTCCTTTTTTTTTTTTTTTCATGCAGAAATGGGGGAACAAAGAAAACACTGTGTTTTGTTCAGGGTCAATGGAACTAGTTGGTGGTAACTGTATAGAAATAGAAAGGTTTTGTCTTTATCCCTGCTTTATATTGCATTGCTCATTAATAGAAATTTATATGTATGCTTACCAAATTATAAAGTAGCTATTTTAAGTTATTTCCAAAACAATAGAAGGTTAAATTGAAACTTTAGCAAAATCAGCTAAAATCAGTGGCCATAATGGCATGAACCAGTACTTCATTTGATAATAAAAATCAGCAGGAAATGTGTTTTTCATGTTTTCAGATCTTAACCGCACTTAATGCATATAAGTGGCAAGCATGTCTCCTGTGCTTTCTGCAGACGACCTGTGCGTGTGGAGCCCTCAGCGCATTATCCACTTTGTTTAGACTCGAGTTTACATTTCAAAGCTATGAAATCGAAGGAAAACCTTTCTAATGAATTTAGCAGCAGGGTTGTATATTCTCCTATAGTTTTCATAAGTTCCTCTGGGTGACTTTTATGCTCTACATACTTTCCGTGCTTTCCTGTGATGTCTGCCTTTGCTTAAAGGGAGATGTTAGTGAGGCGTTCTCTGTTTTTATCCTCAGTACTTAATTTGTTAATAGTCTTTTTCTCTCCCTCTACTCTGCTCGCATGAAGACTTCTTAGACTCATCTGTTAATTTAATGGATGCATGGAAGCTCTTCAGGAAGGTGTAAATTTAGAAGGATTTATCAGTGGAAAGTCTTTTGTTTATTTAAAAATGGTAACTTTAAATTTTTAAATAGAAATACAGAGCATGGGACTTTAGAAATTTGAAAGTGTGCATGTATATATTACGACAATGCTTACTGTAAGCAATTTTATGCTTCTGCTTTTACTTATGAACAGATATATCTCTGCTGATTCTACATACAAAACAAGTGTTCAGCAATAAGCAGTCAACATCTAGAATTTTCTTTAAATAATCTGATGTCAGACTAAGGGACTGGGAGAGAGATTAGGGCAAGAACTTCAGATGTTCTAATATATAAAACCCCAGGGGTCTAGAATTCTGTAGAAGTTCAGTGATAAAAGGGGTTGACTTTATAACCTATTCATTGAGAAATGCTGACCACCTCATACCTCTTTGAATGCAGTATGAATAAAATGGTATAGACATATTAATGCATTAGAAGGCATTTTGTTGACTGCCAGAGAGCTTGAACACTTTCTGGTTTACCTGGATGATTTTTCTTCATTTCACCCAGATATTTTAAGCTGTGCTTGAAGTCAGTGGAATGAAAGACACTACTGGTCTAATTCAGTAGCAGATTATTTAGTAAAAAAATGAACAACACTCTGAAGTTTAACCAAAGTGTTTCTGTAATTCTTCCAGACAAGTCAAAAAAGATGCGTAAGTCTCTAATCGTTTTAGTAGGTAAAATGTAGGTGATATGTTCTAACTAATACATGGAGATTTACTTGTCCAGGAAATCACAAATTGTCTTGTCAGTGTTTGTCCTGGTTTTGGCTGAGATGGAGTTGATTTTCTTCACAGCAGCTAGTATGGGGCTGTGTTCTGGATTTGTGCTGAAAACAGTGCTGATAACCCAGGGATGCTCTCCTTCCTGCTGAGCAGGGCTTACACAGAGTCAAGGCCTTTTCTGCCTCTCACCCCCCGCCCCAGCGAGTGGGCTGGGGGGGCACAAGGAGCTGGGAGGGGACACGGCCGGGACAGCTGACCCCAACTGACCCCAGGGATGTCCCACACCAGATGGCATCACGCTCAGTATGGAAACTAGGGGAAAGCTGGCCAGGAGGGGCTGCTGCTTGGGATCTGGCTGGGCATCGGTCAGCAGGTGGTGAGAAATCACATTGTGCATCACTTGTTTCATATGTTCTTTTATCATTATTATTATTTTCCCTTTCTTTTCTGTTCCATTAAATTCTCTTTATCTCAACCCACAAGTTTATGATTTTTTTCCCTGATTCTCTCCCCATCACACTGGGGAGGAGTGAGTGAATGGCTGTGTGGTGTTTAGCTGCCTGCTGGGTTGAACCACGACAGTGGTGTTCTGCTGGGAGCTTAAAAGTAGGCCCTCAGAATGTGTCTTCCTGAAGAACATGCTATTTTCATTATCAAGGAAGAAACCAGCTGAACATAGAATAAGTTCTAAACAATAATTTAGACTTTGAGATGAGGACATACAATGAATAGCCTTTCCTAGCTCACACATTTCCTCTAAAATGGAGTGGTTTTCATGGCTTAAAGTTTAACAGTCACGTTTTGTTGTTTATTATGAATCTAATAAATTTGCAGTATCTGAAAATCTGAGAAATCTTGTACTGGAAACACATTCAATATTGAAGGTGCCTACTTTCCTATTAAAACCATATAGTGCAATAAATATATGGCAATTGGTAACACACATAAAACATCCTCTATTAGCTAAGCAGAGAAATACTTCTCTATTTTTTAAACAGTAATATTACACCCACATACTTATGAAGTGTAGCTCTAATTTTCTTCACATGTGGTGAGAACATTTATTAATGTCACAGGATGTATAGTTCTAATTTTTTTTTCATTCTTTCTTTGAAACAATGAAAAAAAGAACATGAATGGAAAACAGTTTTAATGAGTAATTTACTGTATGTAAATTGTGGGGTAAATGTCCCATTCAAACAATCTTTGAATATTTAAAGTGTTTCTGTAGTAAATTATTTATTAGTGCTCAGGCTATTAAACAACACAGAGCTACTTACTCTAAACCATATCTTAGGGAAAAACCCCACGTTACATCAGTTTCTTTTCAGCTGAGTCACGTTAGTTCTGTTATTTTTAATTATGGTATGAGGGAAGCAAAGTAAGACTCTCAGTGAGGCCATCAGAAAAAGAAAAAAAAAGAGCAGCAGATTTTAATCTGGTGTAATTTGGTATCTATAACCCACCCTGACACTGAAACACCAAAGAAAAATGTCTGGGTATTTTTAAACCTTACTCGAAGACAGTTTGTTTTGGTACTTGGTTTTAGAAGTGTTTAACTTTCTCTTAATTTTTTTTCCTCATAGTGATACAGTGTGTGTATCACCAACTATGGGTAGCAACGATGATAATGTAGCTTGGTGATCATTGCTATTCTAGAGTGAGTTTCTGGAGCAGCAGGAGAGATTATTTTACAAGTGGCTGTACATTACCAGTTATGAAATAGCAGGAACTTGCAATTTCTGTCCCCTTCAAAGAGATGACATTTATTTATGGTAATAACTTTACTGATAGCTGATACACAGTATGGTGTGCATTAAAATTATACCCTCTGTGAGAAATTACATCAAAAAGTTGTTTGAAAATACAAGGAAAGAAAATACCCCCCACATGAGAAAAATGTTAGAAATTTCTTTTGACTAAAGGGATAATACAGCAGTTTTATTTCTTGTATCTTTCCGCAAAGGTGGTAAAAGATAATTTGACAAATGCTGTCAAATGTGGTAACCTCATCTAATTCCTTCACTGCACATCTTAATCCCTGATGCACTCTCCTCAAATAGATGGGCTGTGAGTACGGGGAGTTTTAGATGTGACGCCTTTGCAGCAGTTTCCCACTGACAGATGCAGTGACCTTATCATACCGACAGCTCTATCCGCTGTGACAGGCTAGCCATCTGGCTTGTATTGATCGTAATTGATTTAAAGAAAGTGATCCTCCAAAGCTTGGTGCTGTTAAACCCCACAGCTAAATAGACATTTTATTTGGAGACTTTAACCTTTAGGGTGTTTTTTTCTCTCATTTCAATCTGATTTGTAAAACATGATCTGGAAATGTGTCTTCTGGTGGTAAAATGCTATTGTCTTTCCAAAACATAGCCTTAAACATCCGAGGCAACTTGAATTCCAGAAAGATAAGAACAGAACTGGAATTCACCACAGCTGAGATAGCAAATAACTGTTCACCGGTCCTGAAGAGCGACGGGATCTTTTCAACAATTTTCCAAATAAAAATCCAGTTTTTTTTCCAGTTACCCAACTGTCACTATTTTCATGTAAATATTATACGTATGTAGATACTTCTGTCTACAATCTAACAATATCTTGTAATATTTCAATAGCTGTAACTAACAGGCATAAACTGGCTGTATATTTCTGTATATTTTTTGTATTTATTTTTCAAACCAGAAGTAAACAAATTTTTTTTTAGTTATAATGTTCTTTACATTTACAATATATTTGACATTAAAACTTGGTAATTTATTTCATCTTTTACATTTGTAGTTTAAATATGTTACTTATCATTTCATTAAAAAGGTATTGCTTTTAATAAAGTATAAATCCTATACTAGAAATTCTGCAGCATATGTAGTAGGGAGACAGTCATGGGGAGACCATGTAACGCTGAATATATAAATTCTCTCTTTTCTGAAATACGCCGAAGCATTAAATAAGAATCACTTCACTGAGGACTAAAAATCTGCTGTCTCCAGGGGCTGCTACTCTTGTACAGCAATGCTATACCAGAGGTTTGCCAAAGAAACCGAAGAATGTGGTATTTCGCTGAAGTCAGTGAGCAGCCAGCATAGTTCAAGAACTCAGTGGGCATGGGAGCTGAACTGTGCTTTCATTCCTAAGGATGATTTCTTCATGTTCAGCAGGAGGACAGTTCTAAGGAAACTTGTATTTTTTGCTATTTGTACCTTTTTTGAGGATGAAGTGGTTTAACACCCAGGGGTGTCAATTCAGCACTTTTCAGAAATTCCAGAGGGAAGATTTTCAGAATCACATAGGGACACCCAACTTTCCTTATCTTTTGAAAATCTCTGAGAACTGGAGAGGGACGTGAGGTATGTGATACTGTGACGTGTGACAGGACTCTTGAAAGGGAGGATTTATGTCTCAAACATTTTAGAGCAGAATAACTTGATACTATGTCATTTGTCTTGATAGTGTTTTATGCATGGTCTCAATGGAAAGAAAGCAGCCCATGAAATATTACATAATGTAAGTATATATGCAATGAATTATATATTTTAAAGGAGTCATTAGTCAACTATGTAGAGGGAACAGTTCATGTTGGATGAGGAATGGATGGCTCCAGGACAAATGCAAACAGAAATGAAATAAGCATTGATGGCCCCCTAGACGTAAGAAGAATCTAGAGTCATAGGGTCCACTGATAAAACTTACAGTTCTTATGATCCTTTGCAGATCAAGTCTGACTTGGAGAGGAGGGAGTTTGGGGAGTATCACAATGACGTATCCCTGATGCCTAGCTTCAGGTGTAAAGCCATTACGGAGTTACTCGGAACACTTGACTATCCAGGTTGAATGACTAGGGCACATATTGAGAATTTTAAGTGAAAGTAATTAAGCAAATATTAATTGTATGTGATTAGGCTGTGGATGAATAGGATGAAGGTGACAGTTACAAAGCACCCTCTAATCTGAAGGTGATGAATCTGAGTATAGCAGTGCTTGCAGACTACCCTGAGAGACTTGTGTCCTGAGCTTCAGATAAACCCTGAAGTGTTAGACACACCAAATATTCATTCACTAGGATGACACCCTCTTACAAAGACCTCCCCACCCCATGGGTTATTTAATGGGTATCAATTTCTAGGGTTTAATTTTTCAGTCTCATCCAAAAAATGAGGACACCGTCCTTTTACTGCTGCTTAGTGTGTTCCATAGGAAACAGTTACCTGGGAGATCTCTGGAAACATTGTTTATCTTAACCAGTATGAAAATAGAGTGGATAGTCCTAAAGGACATCATTTTGAGAGCTGTCTCAAGGATTGTCAGAAGCGTAGGCAAAATATGCTTGCGCAAAAAGATAAGTTCTTTGCAAAAGTAAGGTGGGTAATAGGAGGTAGGGGATCTCAATGGAGTTTTAGAGTGGGTGTGAGGATTCAGGTGAGGTATTAAGATGCTGTTGAAAGAAGGAACATGGGAAATGAAGAGTCGCGTTATGGAAACAGTGGGAACAGAATATTGTGCTGCAGGTGTTTATTAGTGTTCAGGAAAGTATGTATTCCTGCACAGCTGATTGTTGGCTCTTGCACAGGCAAGTGGTCAGGGTATCAAATATTGAAAACATTTTACTTTCCCCCAAGTGGTCAGTTTCTAAATGTCAGTTACCTATTTTGCCTAGGCCAAAAGTCACCTCTAATCACAATCCTGTTGTACTATGTTATAGTTTAAAAAAAAAAAAAAGTGTGAGGGTCTTGGAGGGATCAGTGTATTTTCACAAGAGAATATGTAGATGTCTGAAATTTTTAAAAGGAGATAACTGAAATTTGCGTACTGTAGGGTCAGTAGGGATGTTATCAAAGGGAATGGTATCAGAACAAATGCAGACTAAAACTTGCAAGTAAAATATAAAAAAACCCTGCAAACCAGAATGAACTAGTATTAGTTTCTGAGATGGCTTGGATGGCTAAAAGAAAAGCATTTATGTAACTTCAGTGAGAAAGGTTTAAGAAGAAAGGAGATTATTTAAAGCATGAAAGGCACAGAATTAATGATGATACAAAAGTAGACCAGACACCAGACTCCTTTGAAAGTCTGTTAATTGTTTAGATTATTTTTTTCTTTTTTTGGGGGGGGGAAATGAAGAAGCAAGACCTGAGGAAAATGTAGCTCTAGGTAAAGAGAAATGAGAGTAAGATGTCCACTTTGTGAAGAAGGTTATATATGCCTCCTTGTGGAAATTACTGACATTACTCATTTGTCTAAATAGAGTTAATGAGCATGTAGGAAGGCACTCTGATTGTCCTCAGTGTCTGAAAATTGCCTGTACTCAAGGTTCTCTAGTTCTGTAAAGCTTGGAACTAATGCCCCCATGCTGTGACACTTTGTTTTGGTTGTGCTTTATCATGAGATTAACCATTAAATTGGCTACTGAAAAAAGAGTAGAAAAATATTTTCCTGAAATTCTTTTGCAGAAGAGCATTCCTGGTCACAGTGATTGGATAACTTAAACTAATATGAAAATCACAAAGGTTATCCAATGGTAGCATTAAGTTAATAAAAAAAAAATATCAAAGTATTCCGATTTGCCTAAGAGGAAGAGGCTGGAGTCTTCTCTAGACTGCTTTAAAATGTTTGTGTTATGTAGGTTTTTAATGTACAGATGATATAGAATGAGAAGTTCAGGGAAAGATGCATGTCTCGCTGAAGTAGGCCATACAGTCACCAAAAGTAAAGGTAAGAGTTTTAGTCTTCTCTGAAGTGAGATGCTTGCTTACTTGTAACGTGCAAGGATAAAGGCATCAAAGTATCCTGAAGATCTTACAGAATCAAAGCTTGGAAAATATAGCTCTGGGAAGATGGTATTTTTCAGTTACTGTTGATCCAACTAACGTTTGCCTTGTAAATCAAATGTTTTCATATTGATTGGAATTACTTCCTGGAGAAGTTTGTATTAGGTATTTAAAGTATCATCAAATTTTGATCAATATAATAATATTGATCAAAACAAGCTTTACTTGTTTGAAAACTAAAATTGCAGTTTGCTGTTGGTTTTGCTTAAATTTGTAATGACCTCAGAGAAACTGCAGTAATTTGTATCACTGAATCACCTTGATTCCAAGCAATAACCTGAACTCCCACAACACTTCGTAGGATTCTCCAAAATAGCCTATACCAGACATTTCAAGAGCAACTGTGTTTAATTGCCTGACTCTGGCTGAATTTCAAAGAGAAGCTGACTCTGTACGTGTGTTGCAGGCTTGATGTAACAGGTGGGTCTTGTCATCCTGCTGATCTGATTATTTGTGGAAAGCTACTACATAATTGATTGTTTCGAAGTAGAAAATCAACAGTAAAGAGAGCCCATTCCTGTCAGCCTTCCCATTCTTCAATTTTGGTTTCCAGGATTTTGAATTTTGTAACCGACTTTTTCTCCCAGATACAATATTCCTACTTATCTTAAAAATTATTGGCTTTTACTTCTCAGCCTGAATGCGCTGTGAAGTTCTTTAAAACTTGTAAGAGTGAAAATTATTAGCTAAAAGCTAATGCTTTTTCAGATCACATCCTTTTAAAATAGCTTTTAGTAACTTCAAATGTGTAGTGTTCTAAATGCTATGCATTTTGTTTTTGAAAAGGCACTTACTGAGGTTTACAGTTTATTTTTAGAGATAAATAAGTATTGATGATGTTTAATGAACACTGCCTCACTAAATATGCATTTACTTTGATAACGGTTGGTAAACATTTTTGGAAACCTGGGGCATGTCTGACTTTCTTCAAAAACATTGAGATCACTGTGTATTGTGATCTCTATTTTGGGATCACTAACCCACCCTATTTTAAAATAAGTTCTTTAACTGCACAAGAAAAGATCTCACCATAGGTGGTTTACTTTTTTAGTCTTATTGTTTTTCAGTTGCTCATTATCTTGTACAGCTGACTTTTATGAAATTTTTGAGTAATGAGTAGTATGAAGTCTCCTCAAGACTAGTAAGTTCTTGACACTGTGTTCTATTTAAGACTCTCAGGTTTGTTGGATAATATATGCTGACTAGGAATTTAAAGTTTTAGGCATGGATTTTTTTTTGTTTGTTTGTTCTTTTTATTAAAAACTTTTACATCGGAAATACAGAGTGCGTAAAGATACATTGTTTAAAAAAAACCCCACACATAGCCTGTACTATGTTTTCCTATAATTTCAATATTGCTAGCTGTGTTGAGTGCATTGTTTTAGATATTGATGGCATTGTTTCACCTACTGTGTTGGTTTTCTGGTAATTAAAATCACATAGCATTGTTGGGAAGCTTACTGCAATCATGTCCTCACTTGCAAATGATGAATGCATATAAACTAAAAATATTTAAATGATGCGTAATTGCTAGGTTCTTGACTCAACAATTTAGTTAGCTCTAGGGAGAGGGAATGAAAAAGGAAAACTGTTCATTAGGGCTTAGGGATTCAGCCTGGTGTATTCGCAGGAATTGGATTATTTGGTTTACAGTGTTCTTAACAGATTCAGTTTCAGCCAGAGATAATTGAAGTGTCGTCAAAGCTGTGTGCATCACTAAAACATACAGAAAGACATACTCCCGTGGGTTCAGTAAAACAATATAGAACAACGTGGAGTAGCTTTTCAGAGATTTAACTGCCATTACGTTGAGCCTGCTTTTAAAGAATATTACAGCAAACTTAGATGAATGCCTTCCTGTGCAGTTTGCAGAGAATGAATATGTTTAGATTCTTTTCTTTCATTGTTGAAGGAATCTGTTTAACAAATAATTATTACTAAACCTAATGCCAAAACCTGTGACTTTGTAGCAAAAATTCATCTATGTTTCTGATCAGTGTATTTCTAAAAATCTCCCTATTTCTTTCTTAATATTTCCTGTAAAGGCAGATTTGGATTTTAAAACTATTTTAACACAGGGAATGATGCCAAATGTAAAAATGTAGTTTAGTTACCGTTTATTGCTAGATCAAAATACATTATTATTGAGGAAGCTCTGTTACTGAACCCCTCAGTCCACCACCTTTGCACAGGGGATTGTCTCTGATTTCAGCCGGCTTACTGCCCCAATCTCCGCTGTAAATCCATTACTGCACTGGCTTGTGTACTTTGGGGGTTGTTCTTGTCAGCCAGCCAGATTCTAATGTGGTGTCATAACCGATAAACTCCTTTCATGCTGTAGTACAAAATGGACTTAATCATACTTACTTATGTTTATATTCTGGAGAACATTTGAAGGGGACTAGCTAGGCTAACTTGTAGCAAAAAAAAAAAGAGGAATGGAAATTCCATGGGGTCAAAGTAGAGTTAGGGTGCAGCAAAGAGCTGACATTTCACAACCATTTATAAGGATTTTGCTGATGTCAAGATACTGATTATCAAGGCCCAGCTGATGTGAGTGCAGAAAAAAATCTCTTGTTCACAACGTGTTAGTGCAGAAATCACAAGAATTTTGGGAGAGATGCAGGCAGAAGAAGGTGTGGTATAAGTGAAACACAAGGACTAAGATGTTTAAATAAGCTTTGGAAAAGTAATCTGCTCATTTGGATGCTTGCTTAGCCTGTGAAGTTTCCGTCTAGCTCATTGACTATATATATTGCAAATGTTGGGGTTAATTGTGGATTTTTCTCCCATATTTTATTGGGTTTTATATTCTATTTGGTTTGTTTAAAACAAATATAATACAAGTAATTTTGTGAAAGTAACTTCAGGTTTTTCTAGTCCTTTGAACTCACTTCAGAACATAAATACTTCTTGTGAATTCTAAGCTTTTTTTACTTTTTTTTTTTTTTAAATCTAACAGATACCCACTCTATTTATGTATAATGGACATCAAGAGGGTTTTAGTAAAACATTGATTTTTATTGTTCTGTAGCTCATTAATCTATATCAAAACTAGAAAAATATTTTACATTTTGTAGTGATGCCTACTAAGTTTTTTAACAAAATGTTTTATCTTCCATAGAATTGATGTACTTAATGTATTTTATGCATAGAAGTTATAAAGAAAAGTTTTTTGATACCAACACAGAAAATCATCCACTAGGGCCACTTCATAACCATTTTAAAGAAGGTTTTCATAATGAAACAGGTTATCACTTTGAGAAGGCTCCTTAAACACTGTTCATCTAGACAGAGAAGGCCAGGGAGGAGAAGCCACTGTAAGTGTTAAACACAGCACTGGCACAACAGAAACGCAGTACGTACTATCACAGTACATATTACATCTGTACAGAGAAAAACCTGAAGTGTTGGTTTAAGTTATTTTACTGTTATCATCTTTTTTTTTTTTTTTTAATTATTGAAGTAGGCAAGGTTATTATGACAGAGGCTATACTGATTTAAACGATCATAGTTAATTCTGCATGATCTTGACAAGGTAAAGGCAAAGAGAAATGGATTCAAAAGATAAAACTTGGTGCTTTGTGCTGTTTTCAATTCACTGATTTTGAAGTACTTTACCAGGATTAATATTCTAAGCCTCCACACAATTCCCAGGAGGAAGTTAACTGTTATTCACATTTTAGAGATGGGTAAATGAAATCCAGAGAGGTTATAACCTGCACAAAGTCACACAGAGGCACTAGGCCTCTGGAGAATGAGGGAACAGACACAGAAATTTTTGCATCTTGTTACCTGCTGTTACCATGTAAGTAAAAAATCACCTGGCAGATACAGAAAACCCCTCTGAGACTCTATAGTTTAAGTCACTTTTAACCCATTTAATGGATTTGTAAGTAAGACGTAGCAGTTATTTCATGCAGGTCTTTAATTCCTGGTGAGTTATGTCATGTCTGACCTTCAGTCAAGTTGTTTTCTATGTGGCAGCGTGCTCATATTATTGAATCGTATCTACAAAGATAAGACTGCAAATACTGGAGTATCCTGGTTCATTGGCGCTCAGGTGAAATGTCATTTCTTCTGGTGTTTTGCTCTGTAAGGAGCAGTGAGCTAAGAGATCAAAAAGCTCCTTTCTAACTCTTCCCATTACACTTGGTACATCTCAAAATTTTAATTCACTATGGGGACAAAAAGACTAAAATGATGGAGAAACTAGGATGATTTCTGTCTCTGTTCTAAGATGCAAAATAAGGAAGACCGTCTATACCCCGAACTGCTAAATACAGTGGTGAGCATAATCAAACTGTAGAGTTTGGCAAGAGGGTTTGGAGTGGCTGTTGTTGTTTATCTGCTTGAAATAAATTACCTATTTTCCTGAACGTATTGGCTTGCTGCATGCTGACCTATAGTTTTCTGGCTGTAGTGCAACAAATGTATTTGTTTATATATGCCTTCCCTGAATGCAGGCACTTTGAGATTATGTATGGATATTATACTGTGGTATTCATATAGGTACACTGTAACTATATTCTTTGGGGTATGTGTTTGAAAAATTCAGTTATGCATGCAAATGCATAATATTAATGAACACTTTTATTATAATTAGTGATGCTCTTCAGACATATTGATTCATCTGCTAGGGAGATCAAATTACTGTAGCATTGTAGTTTTTCCTGGTCTGTAGCAAAACCAAACAAATGGGATAGAAGCCTGAGGTATTTTGGTCAAGGTAGGATGACCTTTGAAAGTACTGGTATGGAGGAATTAATGTTTTCTTAATATCTCCTCATTTGTAATTCTTGTTACAGGCTCGTTATTCATCAGAAGTGTTTTGACGCTGTGTGGTATTGCTTTCAAAGCTGAAATATACAGAAGTAGCTACAATTAAATAATAATAATAATAATAATAATAAAAACCTACTTTGCTCTAGTGAAGTGAACCTTTTGCAAATGACATAGTATTTCCTTGGTTACCTTTGTGTTTCAGGATGGATAGTATGTTATTTTCATAGCTGGAATGAACAAAAATACCTGCATTAGAACACTTTCCTTGAATCTCCAGAAGGATTCTTTTTGTACAGTATCTTTTTATTGATAATTCAGTCTTTAGTTACAATGATCTCTGAAGATTCAGTTTAGCAAAGTACTTAGTACTTGCTTTAGTTAAAACATATGAGCTGTCCAACCGACTGTAAAATAATTATTTATTGTACTTTTCAAAGTATTGCCTAATTGCAAAAAAAAAAAAGAAGGTATGGTATTGGGTGAGAAATCAGCTCTTACTCTTACAGAGCTTCGAAGGGTACAATTGGTGCTCATGTAATTACGGTGCCACCTTGAATAGGAACACTGTGAAGGCAAGTGTTTTGCTAATGTCAGAGTACGTGAGCACGGTGATCGTCAGGCGGAGGCAGAAAGGTGGTAGGCTACCCTTGAGAGATGATGATCCTGTTTCAGTGGACAAAATTACCAATTTTTCAGATGGCAGAACATTCTCTTGCTCAATGTCGTTCATATAAAAGGCATTCTAATGAGAAGAAAAACATGTTAAGTGAGGTATGCAAAGTCTTGAGCAGCGATTACAGACTCTTGCAGTTTTCTGGCTGATGGCATCCAGGTTTATGAAACGATGTGTTTGATCAGTAGCCACTGACAGCCGTTAAACTCTAAGGTATCAATAGTAGCAAATAGCATCAGAGGGTACACTAACAATGGGTAGTAGATGTTTCTTGCTTTTGGAGATCACTGTTTCTGAACTGACATTCAGACGTGTGTTACCCTAGCCCCAGTGCTATATCCAAGTTCAGCTGGAGCTTCTCGTAAGTTCTTGTACACGGAGGACTCAAGGCATGAAGCTGACATTCAGCTGGCATGTTATCACATGCCTATTACTTCTGTGTACAAACTGACGAAATCCCATACCCTGCACGTGGGGTGAAGAAATTTTCAGCTGTCATGTGAAAACTTGTGACTGGTTCTTGTGTTTGTCTTGAGCCAATATTTTATTGTGTGCTTACATTCATTATGAGTATAGCTTTTTGCATATATTTGGGTTGAGTATTTTCATAATGACACATAAGCTACTGTCTGTTCAGTTAATTCTTGCTTTTCAATTACTGATTATTGATATTTTTTGAGAGGTAAGATTAAAAAATACTTGCCTTCATTCACGAGGTCAGTGATTCGTGTTTAAAGCTGGCCTTTTACACTAGTGCTTCAACTGTACTTTTTTTGGTACTAACTTGCCATGGCTAGTCACTGCTGCCTTGGGTATTGGAATCAGCCTGATTTTTAGGTTGTCTGAATTGGAAGCAAAATGTTATATGTCGTGAAATACAAAGTTTTTTAAGAGCTGACCAGTCCAGAGGTGGGGGCAGGGAGTGAGTGATATCCGTGTGTTATAACTGAGCAGCAGTATTGCAGAAGCCTTGCTTCAAAACTCGTAATACCCTTTTTAAAATATGGGCTGTGATAGAATACGATTTGTTTCAATCGTGATGTGGTAAATTTATCCTTGGGGATATCAGGAAGGAGGAGTTCCATCAACAAGTGTCTGCCTTTCTGTCAAGATCTGATTAGTTGTGAAATTACAAGTAGCATTTTAGACATGGTTACAGTAAAGGTTACAGGCACTCTTTGGATCTGAAATTTCATTTTAGAGCAAAAGGTCCCCAAGGGCTGGTTTAATTTATTTAATTACATTGTACAAGACTTGGGTAATAGTTTTAGATCAAACTATAAAAACCAACTTCCAGGTGAATTTGTAATATAATTCAAAGTGGTAAATTGCTAAACACTTCAACAGTTTTGCTTCATAGGACAGAATGATACAAGGATATGGATTGCAATGATATAGTACAAGTGTAAGCCTTATATTAAAATCATAAATAATATACTAGGAAAAGTAACTTGCTTAATTGTAATGGCAGCATATCTTCCTCGAAAAGATTGTGCTACAAAACGGAATTAAATTGGCCTAGGAAGCCCCCCAGGCCTTTTTAAGCATTTCTTACCCCCCTTGGTAGCTTGAATGGGGAAGATGGGCTTTAAATCTAGTATTTTCATAAAACAATTCTGTTTCAAAGGGTCCTCTGCCTGTAGTGCAGAAAGAATTATTTCGTTAGTTCTAGGTCTTTCCTTATTAGGTGTGTCATGGTGATGGGTGAATCTGTATCACATTTTCAGATTCCCCTCACTGCATACCTCGCATGACACTTCTTTTCGCTCTTCCCACTTTCAATTGAAACTTCTGTATCCATTTTCCTAGACATGATGATTTGGATGGTTTTTTCCTAGCTATTTTACTACCACATGCCCAATTGTATTGGGCATCTGCAAGCTGTTCACTTTTAGGTCTGTGATTAGCAACATGATGAAAATGACTCAAAACCAGCATCACCAAAGCAAAGCATTAATTAGTCATTTTTCTAAAGGTACAAACTGCACACAGCAAGAACCAGAAAGCATAAAAAAATTTACAGGTCCAGATCTTTCTTATACGATAATCTTTGGCAGCTCTTTTGATTTACCCTTAAGCAAACTATTTTCGACTCTTGCTAGAATTAGTAAACCACTTAGTTGGGGCATGCCGTTCTCTGTGTTTTTCCTTTCTAATCAGTCAACTTTGACTGTCACTCACAGCATCATGTCTGATTACTAATACAGTTTCAAGGCCAAGGCTCCCCTAATGGTAGTCATTTCTAAAACTTGACAAAGGAGATGCATTGTGAGGGTGGAGGCTGGCAATAAATCTGAGCTGTTGTATCTGGTGTTTGCGAGTCTGACTTTTATCTGAGTTACTGTTTTACAGTTCTTACAGTAAATCTTTTGATCTACAAGTATATGCTACATCCATCAGAAGTTTTTCCAATTCATCATGTGTGGTCTTATAGCTTGTTTTCATAATTTTTAAAAAATAGACCAGCAATTTCATTGAAGCCTTCCTTTAAATAAAGGCACTAGGACACTTTGCTGTCGGTGTTCCTAAGATCAATATCCTTCTGAAATATAGTGCACTTTCCTGTTTCATATTTAAAGGACAGTTCTGTTTGTTTCTGTATTGATGAGCTACTTCTTCATGGTTTTCCATCCTGCTTATTTAATCTATTTGGCAATACAGCAATGTTAGTTTTTGCTCAGCTAAGATAAAAGTTATGTCTCATCTAAGAGCTGTCTTCCTAATGATACCTCCCACTTCAAATTATTCCACCTAAATAATCTATAAGTACTTTGAATTTTCAAATTCAGATTCTTGTTCTTGAAACAAAAAGAAGCAGCATACACAAAAATTACATCAGATACCGATAGCCTTTTCTAGACTAAAATTCATGATCAATTTAATGAAAAAGGTTAAAAATGAAAGAAAGGAGTAGAAAATTGAGGAATATTGCCAAACTCAGTTTTCTCCATGGTAACTGTCAATGCAATACTAAAATTTTTCATACGGATAGAGTAATTATTACAGCAGAAATAATAGTAACTATAGAGCTACAGTAGAACTTCTTTATGCTAAAACACAGACCTGTCTTTTCTGTTGAAGGACAGAGTGAAAAACTGAAGTAGTACTACCTGCTCCCTGGCTTCCGAGCTTATCAGAAACTCTTCAAATTACCTATTAGTTCTTTTGGCCATTTAACACTAAAACCGATCCCAGTTAAGACACTTAACTTAAAACTTAATTTTCCGTAAGTTCCTGAAAATTGGTAGCTGGGTAGTATAAAGGAGCCAAATTACTGCTTCAACTAAATACAACCTCAGCCATTATCTTTTGTGGTTGACTTAGTGGCTTCCCAGACAGGGCATTGATACTAGTTGTTCCAACAGCCAGTCGGAACCTCCTGCTGCATCTCATGATTACTGTAGCCTGATAAAGTGTCAGAGGGAGGGCTTGAGGGTTGAGACAGAGCAAACTGTAGATTTGCTGAAGAATGAAGGTATAGGGATATGGAGGGGACCTGGTGTCATGTGTGGGACTGGGCTAATGGGGCTTAGGGAGTCATGAATGAAGGGAAAGACTCTGGGGTTATTGGAACTTGGAAATGGGGGGATTTCGTAGACACGAACATATCCATAGATAATTGGATTTTATTAATTCCCTGGCTGACAGAACAATGTGCTTGCTTTACAATACTTTTCAGTGTTGTACTTGAGATACTGGAATATGTGTTTGTCACTGTGCTGTTTTGCTCTCTTTATATCAGGATTTTTTGCTTGGTCTAATGAATGAACTCCAGCTGTTGGATTCCATATGGGAAATGAAGCCAGCATAGCTCTTCCTGACAACTTGTGCCTGTGCTGTGAAAGCTGAGAATGAATCAGCATGAGAGATCTGGGAATGATAGTCTAACATAAAACAGATGACTGTCATCTATTATTTGGGTGGCAAGGAGAGATAAGAGGGAGGAAAGTTTGCTTTTCAAGCAGGGTTAAAGAAATTAACTTTTTATATCAGTGCAGTTTGTGGCTCTAATTTGGAAATAGTTTACAGTCACTTGGGAAATTCTGTCTTCAAGCGTGGATTTGAAGGTGTGTACTATGGAGAAAGGAATGGTTGTGGTAGCTTCCAGTGGCTATGGTAGCTGTGGGGAAAGGGGAAAAGAAGTGAAAAAGGTGAGGGGAGGAAACCAAACAAAAAAATCCGCACCAGCCTGCCTTTAGTTGTTGCCTTAGTTAAAGTAGTTAGTAACGGACGCCTGTATATATCATCTGGCAGTCTGTAAAGTTTGAAGAAACAAGTAGCAAATAAAAAATAACTTAGTTTTATAAATCTGTTTTCTGTTTCATGCATGCTTATTTTTCTCTGATTTTAAAGACATACTAGTTTTCACCATTTTTTTAACCAGAGACACCATGAATAGCATGTAGTTGAATTAGTAGATCCTATTTGGACTTTGGAATTTCCATGCAAAGTTCTGGGTCTCAGGTTAAAGCAAAGAGAAATTGTGTTCTGTATTGTGTGTTTTAGGAGAATTGAAGACAGAAAATCAAAATTCTTGTGAAAATTTACCATGATGCTCCTCACTATTTTGGAGTATTTTCAGTGTTTGAGCCAATGTTCCTCTAAGAATTCAAATTTCATTTCTTGATCTTTTTTTCATCTCAGACATGGATGCCTCCTCCGGGACACAGTCTGCTTCTGATCATTCTCGTTCTGTTTTCCATCTCTCCACTGATCTTGAGCTAGCCTGATTTCACCCAGCATATTTCACAGTCAACCCCCTTGCGTTAAACGTATGCAGTGTCTCTGCTGATCTTCTCTTTCTTTGCACTTTAAACTGATGGAGCTGGTTTTCTTACAGCTTACCCACATGTTCTCCAAAATATGGGTATCTGTTAAGCATCTTTTGTTTTACTACTGATTTCTTTCAAGGAGTGGCAGTACTACACACTGTGGATCTTGTTGATCCATGCTGATTTATTTCTTTATGAATTCATGTGTAATTTCAACCCTTGATAATAAATGGATTAATAATATGTCCATTGAGATATATATGGGTATAGATATATATGTATGTAACTTATAATCATTGTATCAATAGAGAGAACAACAAACTGATACGCTGTTATTAAATTTTCCCTTAAATAGCTTGTTTAGACCAATAAAGGTTCCTATGAAAGAAATGATTAGTTTTAATGAAATTTAGAATTTAGTGACTGAAATGTCTAATTTTTCAGAGAGAAAAGAAGTCTATTTTCAGTGTTTCGTAATGAACAGAGAGCAAGTGTTAAGAAGAATGAAAGTATTAAATATGTATCTTGTTACATAAACCTATACCATTATGATCGTGTAGCTACTCCAATTTATTTTGCCTATGTATGTTTACTTTTTATAGGGCATATTTGGCTGTGGAAAACTTTTTCTTAATTGCTCAAATTCTGAGCTGAAATATTTTATGCTGATCTGTGCTTGAGGGTAAATTTTTTTTTGAAAGCTTGAACAAGAATGAATAGTTCAAGTCTTTTTGCATAGAGAAATATATGGCAAAACCATTATTGCTATTAAAAATGAAAAACTGCATTGATTTAGATGAAGTATGACAGTTTAAAATAATGTGTATACAAAGATTTATTTTGAACACATGAAGCTTATTTTCATTAATGATCCAAGACTGTTTATTAGAAGTGTGCGATATAAATACTTTCTAATTCTTATCCCTGGTGACACCTTCAGAATAAAAGAGGAGGTTGTTCTTTTTACTTGCATAGTTGTTGGGGGTATTTTTGTTTAGGCCTGTAAGATGTCTGGTACCTTCCATGTCTGTTAGTTCACTTTCAAAAGTGTTCAGTAGGCACTGAAATGCAAAGTGGACATCTATTCTCAGGTGGTCGATGCTTGGTAGATGAAGCAGGTGCAGTTATTTATACATCATGCTGTATTGATGCTAGTTGGTGTCTGAAGGCACAGTGGCATTACAAAAAGCATGTCTGAGTTAAATAGATCAGAAGGAAAATGTGGAACCACTGATGCAGTATTCTTTCGCTGAATAACAAGGAGAAAAAAGTAATTTTGAATGGTTTCTTAATTCAGATTTTCAAATGATATGACTATGGGGACTTCAGAAGCAAGGTTTACAATCTGGCCATCTTGAAATGAGTTGTATTCCCCTGAGGGAGGAGGGAGAAGAGAAAGGTGATCCATTGTAGCCTACAGGGTACACATGAAGATGTAACCATAACTTGTCACGTTTCCAAAAATCATTTGTCGATAGGCTGATGCCACAAATGGACTCTTGCAAGTGTGTGTTATAAAAGGAAGGAGCTAGTATGTGGCCTCCTACAATAGTTACCGTGAAAACAATTGACGTAGAATCCTCTCATGTGAAATGTAACCATAAATTAAATTGCTAGTGTGCCTCTCTTGTTTTAAAGATCAGTTGTGCCAATATCTTGACCCACTGAGACCGACAAATACTCTGTACTTCAAAGCTTTTGCTCTTCTCTCCCTTTTAGCTTGTTGGGTACATTTTATAGTTGTTTACTGTAAAAAGATGAGGAACATATGGTTTTGAGTTTCCAGCACAGTTTGTAATTCCAAAGAATACACAAATAGCTCAACTTCCTTCACTTCCAGAATTTTGTTTTTTGTGCTTAGTGTTTTATTGTTTCACTTCTCTTTATAAAAAGGTATTACTCTTATAAATGCAGTTGATAAAATCAAAAGATCAGTTTCAGTTTTAAATCTCTTGAGCGAATTTAGAGCTCTCAAATTCCGTTGTACAATTTAAAATAAATTTTCAGCTTAGAAGTCCACAGATTCCATCCATTTTGGCTTCCAAATAGTATATAGCTGCCAGAATAGAATTAATTATTTTTTCCTTTGAACCTTGGAGTGCACTAGAAGCACTCAATAGAAGTAAAAGTCTGGAAGTTGTGTGATAGCTGCCACGGATTTTGTAGTTTCTTTCTCTAGTATATTGTTACCCAATTTTAAGGCTCAAAAAAACCTCTGTGACTGATGTGGATATTCTTGTGACATGTGAACAGCTGTTATCAGACAACAACTTGCAGTAAACAGTTGTAGTAAACCACAGAATTCATCAAGATCTTTAAAAAGTCAGTATGGAGACTGGCTTTCAAAAAAATGAAACCTCAGGTCAGAATTGCACAGCAGTTTCTGAGTTTTGTGAACTCGATACAAATACATTTTCACTGAACAGTGTTTATTGCTGCTTTCTAAGGTTATGTCAACACAGCAAATTGAACCCTTCAGTATTATGCCTAGTTTTAAAGAAAACCAGCATTTTTGCCAGGAATGACTCTTTCAAGACTTTCAACTTGCAATGAAAAATAGGATTAATTACCTTGGAACAAAGGCATATACCATTAGTCATACAATGTGTGGCATTCTGCTTTTATACTGGTTACTTCTGACTTTGACTCAGATTCTTTTCCTCTGTGTAATCTGTATTTGTTTGGGTTTTCCATTTTTTTAATACTGGACATTCTGACGGGCATTTGGGAAAGCTGAAATGTCTTGTTTTTGCAGAAGAACTCCAGGGTGCTCAGTGGAAGCCGCATGCTGCTATAATCAAATAAACATTGTGGTTTGTACATTTAAGAAATACTGTGTGCATAATATAGTCAAGACATTTATTATAATTTATCTTCGCTATTTTTTTCTCTGCCAACTATGCAAGCGAGCAACAAGGTAAAGGTCCCTCATCCATAGATTTAATCTTTCTTCAGTTCAAAGCTTTGTAAGTAAAAGCAACCATCTGTACAGGACAGCTGTTGAAATCCCTCTCTCACAAGCATTGTATTGGTGTCAAAGTGAAGCTTCTTGCCCTAATATCATTGTGCCCTCATTAAAAATAAGCGGCCCAAACCCATTCTATGCTATCCTTGAAATCCATTAAATGATATGGTAATTCCTGTTACAACAATAGCCTTCTGTAGCAGTTCTTAATGTAGAGCCTCAGTGCATAGGGTTCATTGCATTTTCAGCCAGTGTATTTTTAATAAGGAGTTGGGCTTTTTTTTCTGACATTTAAATAATTTTGTGAATATTGTTTTTATCAGTTAGGTCAACTAACCATGCACTCATTCAATCTATGGGCAAATCACAGAGTTACACACTTCAAGCGATTGTTTTTTTGATCTCTGTAATATATTTGTTCTCTATATAAATTTTAGTCTGGAAAAGAAGAAATCTAAGAAATTAAAATAGAAAAAAATACATGCATAAGGGCATGTATTTTCGTGAAAGAATAGGCTTTCACTAAGTATGCGAAAAAACCTTGACCAGGTATTTGCAAAGGGAAGAAAAATAGAACACAAACAATTTATAACAGCAAAGATTTGTTTTTAATATAGTTGGCTGGTATTCATTTCAAAGGCACAAGAATAAGGTTCAGATACATTCAGGAATTTTTAATGGAATTTTCTTTCAGTTGCTTAATGATGTGGATGATTTTTAAGTACCAAAGTGTGTGGGGGGAAAAGCTAAGACGATACATTTGATTTTCTCTTTTGTAATGCTTTTCTTATGTCCTTTTCTGTAGTATTCTTGCCTTCTCAAGTATCTGTCTTTGAAATCAATTTCAGATGTCAGGAAAAAAGTTAAAGATGTTGGCACTAGTTGTCACAGATCAGACTAGGATGTCTCATTAAACTGAGCAAAGAGGGAGTGCGAATCACCTTTAATTTTCAGATTGGTTGGTCTTCAATGTTAAACTGAGTGTGATTGAAGGCTTGCAGAGTAATAAGTGATAATATTTACTAAAACTTCTCTTAAATATTTGAAGGTATATTTCTGTGTCTGCCTGGTATGGATGATTTCAATTTCCTGTGTTCTCCTTTCTTGGCTGTCGGCCTCTAAAACTAAACTTTCAGAACAAGTCAGGCATGCCCCTGTTGTGTTGATGATATCAACTTGACAAATGTATTCTGAATTTTGCCTACAGCCATTAAAATGGAAAGTGAACTCGGAAGTGTTTTATGGGAGGTTTTTGTTTCTTTTTATTGCTTGTACTACCAAGTATTATACTGATTTTGTCAAAGGAAAACATAATTTTTATAAAGCACATGCCCTATTGACTCCCAACTAGAACAATATATTTTAATCCATCATCATGTTATTTTTACTGTTTCATTGTTTTATTTGCCATTATTGCACTTTTTCTGTTTACTTCTAAGCTGATATAAACTAAAGGCCAAAGGTCTAAACTAAATAAACAGTGTTAATGTTAATTTAGGCTGACTGTTTATTAATAGAACTTGTTTTCTGTACATAGTGAGGAGAAATAACAGAGGTTGTCATTGAACTTTGCATGCATGATTTTCATTATTTGGTTGCATACACAGAGGAGAAGGTCAACTCTGGTCGTGGGTTTTTGTCATGTGTACCATTTTTATTAATTTTATCTATTTATTTTTCAAATAAATTGTATTTGAGGTACATTGTAAATATGAAGTAGAAGGACAGAAATCATCAGCTTTTGTCAGATACAGTGGGTTGGCAAGAAGCACATGTAGAGAAGAGTCCTATGTATTTTAACGTAGGTTACTTTAATTTAGAAATTACCATTTTTGCTGTGAGGCTTCTAGATTGGCCTTTGTCCAATAAACGTTTCCAGTAACCATGGAACATGTTAATTTAATGTGTTTTCACGTTAAAAACGGTGTCAAAATAAGTACCTGTTGAGCATTGCTAAACAAAGAGAAAAACAACTCATTTACTTCTTAATGAGCCAGTAATAATGTGCTAGCATTTCAGTCTATTTACTTTTAAGTCAGACAGGGTTTCTGGTTGAGCATGTATTTCAGAAGATCTGCTCTGTAAACAAGCATTTTAAAATCTGTGCTAGTAAAAGACGTTTCATAAACTACATCAGTGAAAGCTCTGATTGAGAAAAATGTATGAATAGGAGTATTTAAGTGATAGCCCCTTAAAATAACTGTAGGGTATTTGCCATATACCACAGAAAGTTAAATGATATTTGGGCCAAACTGTTCTCATTTTTTGCAATTCAGATGCTAATTCCTTTAAGAATAAGAGCAGGTACATTACATACACTTTTTCATTCTTTTTCTCTTATTCACACCATGATGGGAAGTAGAAGAATGGAAGTGCCCAGGAGGCTGCCCTCTAAATTCACGTGCTGGGAGCACTTCAATTTCTGCTCTGCCAGAGTGCGTTCTGCCTCGCAACTAGAACTTGCAAAATGAGGTTTCTTTGCAATAATGTATCGGAGCATCACGAAAGGATTACAACTGTGTTCTGGTTCAGTGACCTCCTCCAAAAAAGTTAATCTATAAAAATCTGTGGTTTGGTCTGTTAAGCAAATAGCTACAGGCTTGCCTTTCTTTTGTAAATCCCCTTTTGATATTTAAGAAACCATTTCCCAGGTATTTCTAGATGACTCTATTTCCGTAATTGGTTTGTACAAGTTTTTTTCTGTTGTTTGAATTGGAATATTTTGGTATGTGCTTCAGATAAATGATTTTATTGTAAAGCTTTAGGTTGGAAAAACAGGAAGTATACACTGATACTTTTTAGTCCTGTGTCTAAATATGTGAGGAACGGCAGAGTGAGAAGAGGGAGAGCAGTAAGTATTATTTGTGAATTTTAAACCTCAAATAGCCCAGGCTGTTTTCCAGCTGGGTTGGCATTAAGTGTCTGGTGAAAGGTGAAGCTGACTTTGTTCATCTAGTCTCACCCACTGCTTTCCTAAAACAAGTTAGTGCTCGTGTTAGACAAAGAACTGCTCCTTGTTTAAAAATAACTTGAAGTTGCCAGTCCTTTTGGAGAATGTAATTATTTCCTCAGGGGAAAAAAGAATAACATGTCTTATCTTCTCAAGGAAAGCATTTAGGATGCCCTTTCTTGCTTTCTTTGTCCTGCAATAATCTGCTTTTTTTAGGAAGAACATTTCTGCTATCAACATTTTTCTCTGGTGGTGCCTGGTGAAAATAACTTCAGTCTGTATTGTCCTGTGGTGCACTCCCGGTAAATACGCGTAATACGTCAACTATATTTGTCCCTTTCTCCCATGGAGTTTAATAAAGGAAATTATTTTGATTAATAGCTTTCAGATTTAACAAACAACACTGTTTTGGGTTATATATCCATCTGGTCCAGTTTCTAAATTGTCAGCTTGATGATGTATGTGAATGTATACAGCAGAAACAGATGACTGGAGGGACTTGTAAAATGCTGCAGAGAATTAAGTCGGCAGATTGTTTCCCCCAGTGAGCAATTTTATAGAACTTGTAAACCCGCTCAGGGCTTACTTCTTACAGGATACAGGAGTTCTTGTGAGTCGAGGTTCAGGCTTATTCCATATTCCTTTTGAATATACATCCTCATTATTGTCAGGTTGTCCAGATTCAAAGAGAAGAGTAGAGGTTTGCTCTTCATTTGTTTAACACTGCAAAGCAGGATTTAGCAAGACTATCTGTATTTATTTGATTAACCTCCAGCAGAAGTGATCAGGTGCCTCTGAGTTGGATTGCATAGAGTAGGATTATGATATAATACAATAAGTGTAACATGTAGGAGTGTGGTGGTGGTTTTCTTCTTTGACAACTTGGGTATTATGCACCAGTGAGATGGCACTAAGCTTTATGTTGTATTTTTTTATGCACGTAAGTGCTCTATGTTATGTCTCTTGGCCAGTCACTCATGGACCCTTCCTGTCTTCTGACTCACAGCTTAAAGTTGGGCAGAAAGGTTACATGTGCAGAATTCTCACATTTCACTTGGATAATATGTTATCATCTCTTTAAGTTGACTGAGGGCTTGCACAAAATTCTACCAAACTTACGAAACCAAGCTTTACCTAAAGCAGTTGATCCACTTTCTCTTTTATACCCATACTCCCTTTAACAATTTAGAAGAATGATTTTTGTGAAGGGAAGTCTTTTGTCTCATTGTTTGAGACAAAACGCTCAAACTCTGACGACAATCTCCTGACTTTTCTTGCATTAATTGGCAGTCTCATTAAAGGTATTACACTGTCCTCCAAGACATGCCTTAGCTTGTAGACTAAGTGGTTTCTTTTTTTTTTTTCTTCAAAAATTTTGATTAAATAGAATTCCATCTTTTTCCAACCAGGTTTGAGGGAAAGTTTATAAATGGTCTTCTTTCTTTGAATTAGACTCACCACTCTTTTTCAGTTATTCCTTGTTGTTAGTTATTTCATAAACATGCTAACATGACTAGTAGATGGTAATTATTACTCGTAGGTTCTCATGACTATTGTCCAGAGTAATAGTGCTAATGAAGTAGTGCCTACTTGTGCTTAATTTAATGTCATGGTGATATACACAGACGTGTCTTTTGTTTGCTAGTCAGATACATTGCACTAAAATATAATGTTTACATGAATTACTTCCAAACGATAACACTTCTTCAAGTTTACATTCCTTAAAGTTTTGTAACTTCAGAAAGCTCATCCTGATGATAATTTTTTATGTAAAAGGAATTTTTCGTCTCTTCTGTGATTTAGACATAGTACATTGAGTAATTATTACTTCTGTCCTGAGAAATCTATCCATACTAGAAGGAAAACAATTTTCCCTTCTATTTCAGTACATAATTGTACATTCTGTATATATACGTGCTTCTGATAATGGGTTTTAACCAATATTTTATTGATTTGTTGGTGTTACATACGGAGTAATAGCTTTCAGTTCTTTGAAATTTCCTAATTTTAACATACTTAATGTCTTCTTTACAAATGGCACAAATAACTAATGAATATTAATAACACTGTGACTTGTATATCCCTTCAAGATGTTCGGCTGCATTAGTACTAGCTCTTGGAATGATTTTTAACTGAGTGGTTTCTTTTATTACAGTTCGTAGTGCAGTGAATGCAATCTTTGAAGTTGATTTACAATCAAAATTTTACTTGTACATCCTTTAAAATTTTAAGCACATTAACTATAGCATGTTTGCAAATAGTAATTATCAACTATGCTTTATTTTTTTTGATCACCTAGTAGCATGTTTAGAGAGAGGTACTGTGTGCTGAACACAGGAACACAGTACTTTAGTAAAAATATACTTAAAGTTTGGGAGGTGCAATTCCTTGCTTCTCCATCCTATAGGATACACAGAGTTAATATATTAGTTCTGTATGCAGAGCAGTCTGCTTATGATAGCTTCAGGCCTTGGCATGAAAAGTAAAAAAAAAAAAACCAAAACAAAACCCAAAAAAACCAACCCCAAAAACCCTAAACAACACCCCCCCAAAAAAAAAACCCAAACCCCAAAATAAACAAAACAAAAAGAAAAAAACCTTCAAACCTTAATAAAGTTATGACATGATTTTCAAAACACTAGTTAAGTTCCCCCTCCACCTAGCTGGGGTTTAACCCTGTCTGACTTACAAATAAATCTTTTATTTTTCCTTTACATATCCTTTTGGTGTATATCATCCATCAATGTTAGCAAGAACAGTAAATGCATTGATCTATTGCTACACTTGGCAAGTTAAATAACACTTTATGTAAGAAGTATTGATTTATAAAATCCAGTACATGTAATTAACATTAGAACTGTCAAAAGCTGAAAACAGTATTAACTTGCTGCTTATTTATAACCCAAAGAAAATTAAGTAAAATATCCAGATTAATAAACTAACTCCTTTTTTTTGCCTTCAGATGTGCCAAGCTGAGTTATGTTTTCAAGAACAGTGATATGTTTCTTCCAACTTCTGACAAGAAGAAATTATGTGTTTCGTCAGTGTTGTTGAAAATAATTCTATAGTCTCTAGATATGTGTATTATCTCTGAGGTGGTGAAAGAATTCCACTTGGACAGTTCTGAAAGGGTTTAGACACAGAAATAAGTGGTGATATTAGGGGAAATTAAGGTAGCCAATTTATGTCAGGTTTTCAAAGAGCCTTTGATCTGGCCCTTAATTAGTGCCTGCTCTTCAACATGAAAGTACACAAAGGTGTATCTCCCTGTTTGCACATACAGTGTATTATCCTGTTGTCTATACAAATTATGCAATGAGATACTTTGAGAGCTCTGCAAGGGTCACTTTGAGCTTCTGTTACTGACTCAAGCACTAACCAGGTGCCTGTTCCAGAGTTTGCTTAAGATGATGGGAATATTTCAGTTGAGTTCTGTGAACTTTGAACTGTGCTTTGATTACATTTTTGTCCTAACTCAGCATCAGATAAGGGTATGAACAATCCTGTCTCTGTTCAGTATAACGTATGATTGTGTGCTTACCACCCTTGAATTCAATAGCACCATTGAGATCCTTTGAATGAACTTTGAGGCAGGTCTTATTCAATTTATAAACCTATTTACATTTTTCAGGTTTAAAGGACAAAAAAAGAAAATTACAAGTTACATGTAAACAAAATAACAATAGCAGTAAGGAGTGGGTGTTGCTTTTTAACAAAGGCTTCTGCATGAATCATTTCCCCTTCAGTCCCCTTCATCAAGGGAGATGTGTGTTTATATCTTTTATGGATATTCATAGCTACTATGCTATTTAGAAATAGTTTTCTCCTTGAAATAATAAATAGGTGGCCTTACATGGCTTTCAAGTCTGGCGGTGCATTTGCTGTGCCATTGTTTCCTCCTGCTGCACTTGTGTTTCTGTTCCGGTACTTTCAGACACACATCTGCTGTTTACCTTTTTGATTTAATTTATCTTCTACAAAATAACCAACTGAGAATGCCTCTTACACCAAGGACAAACGTGTGGAAAGCACATTTAGATTTTTATCTTTTCTCTTCTGTTAAATGATCTGTAGGGTTTCATCCTGCCTTCATCTTGGTGTCAGTTGGAATATTTAGTGGATATCTATCTCGATGGATAGATATCAGTGTGATCAGACTGGCCCTACAGTGGTTGGAGGTTGTAGATTATGTAGTAGCAACAGTAACTTCCTTTGCAGTTAGGACAATGAAGGAAATCCTACTATATTTGGAATCTCTTTCCGTAAGGCAGTTTTGCCTTCCACCAGCTCTGTGCCGAGATTTAAACAGTAACAACTTATTTCCTTGAGAGCTCCGCAGGTCTCTGTAAACATCACCAGATATGGAGAGAATGTAAAAAGCATGGCGATTATGCTTTGATACCAAATTCAACTTCGAAAGGTTATAGGGTTCTTTGGAGGTTTTGTTTTGGTTTTGGTAGTTAATGGGTTCTCTTTTATTTGCCTGTTTTGTATGTTATCATGTCTTTTTCTCTCAGTATATTTGTAACTTTCTTTAAGGTATCCTCATGAATATTTCAAAAAATAATTCTGTGGCCTTTTTTGAGGATGAACTACACTAAACATAACTTAAGAACATCATTGTTTGCCCAATGACAGGACAAGGGGCAATGGGCAAAAGTTGGAACACAGGAAGTTCCACCTAAACATGAGAAAAAACTTCTTTACTGTGAGGGTGATGGAGCACTGGAACAGGCTGCCCAGAGAGGTTGTGGAGTCTCTCCCTGCTCTAGGTGTACCTGCTCAAGCAGGGGGGTCGGATAAGATGATCTTCAGAGGTCCCTTCCAGCCCCAACCGTTCTGTGATTCTGTGATCTGTAGCTTCTTGATTTTTAATCTTACAGCAGATATTCCATGAATTCATGAAACTATGAATTGTGATTGCCTTCTGATATACAACAAACCAGGTTTTTTTCCCCCTGACTCAACTGAGGTATTACAGGAGGTCAAAGAGTGAAACTAAAACATGAGGTGTGGAAATTAAATGGGAAAAGGAAACCTTAGTGGGACTTTAGGTTAATACATCAGGAGCTGCTTGAGGCTCAGTTAAAATATAAGCTCATTTTTTTTTCCTACTTGGCTGGTCTGCTAAAGAAATCAATTTTAAGAAAAGAATGATACAATTGCATGTGGGAAAAACTTTCTCAGTATATTTGGGGATAACCAAGAGAGTTTTATGTTGAATTTTAGATGGAGGAATATTACCGACCGCCGTCTCCTTTTCTGTCAGAATTCAGATCCTGTGTAAACTCTTGTGCTTTTGTGGGCCCTCCTCCTTTCAGTTCTGTTTTGAGTGTTTCTAATAAAGTCAAGAAACCTTTTGTCAAAAGGGAGGTCTTCTTCAAGACGTGATCTTGTAGTGATTGAAAGGATAGTCTTTAAATAGATGGCAGAGTGTTAGGGAGTAGATTTTATGAATGCAAAGCATAGGTTATGTTTAAGGACTTCTAAGCAACCAGTGATAGTAAGATTTTCTTTTTATCGTAAAAAAAAACCTGCTCTAGCTTTTTTCTGTTGTCTTGTCTCAGCATAACATGCAGATATGTTTTTGTGGTTCATCTAGAGATGTTTGTAGGGAAAAATGGAAGAAGGGTACGAGCTTTAACAGGAAATGTTTGGGCCTTAAAACAAGGTAGAAAGGTTGGAAATATTAAAACAGGTTTTCCTGTAGCAAGTCATTTCATGGTGGGTATCTTAGAATTGTAGAAGTTTCTAAGGGAATGAATTGTGATGTTTGTTCTTTTAAACAATACTATGGTTTAGTCAGGATTTGGGAAAAACATTTCATCTGTTTGCATCAAGAAATGAGGAGCTTAGAAGCCAAATGGAATCTGCAGTGCCATTTAGGTAATTCTGAAGTAGAGAACTGATGCTTCAATTAAAAAAAAAAAAAAAAAAAAAAAAGGAAGAATTTTTAATTACATCTACTTAACTGTCAGTGTGAAACTCTCATTCTTGCTACTTGGGACTCCTATTGAATTGTTGAAAGCTAATGATAACTATACATTACAGAATGTTTAGTTTTCCTCTTGGGATAGCGTGCAACAGGTATGCAATCTTAAGTTCGATATTTCTTCCATCCAAATCAAATACATGATTGGCAATTACCCAATAACTAACTTGCCAATTAGTTATTTGACCTATCCAAGGCGAAAAAAAGTTACCCATTGGAATCTTGTCTCCCAGTGACTGTGCATTTAAAAGAAATAAATGTCACTTATTCTAGAAATATGTAGGTTTCCTCACAGAACTTGCTGAGTCTTAAAACAATTTAATTCCATCCCCAGTTAAACCTTTAAAAGCACTATCCATCAACCTCAGTTGATACTGTATTTGCATTTAGAAATTATAGTAGAGGTATCCAACAAGCAGGTTATCTTTCTTATCTATAGGAGGACAAAAATGGGTAGTGTGGGCTCATTTACTTGACTTATGAAATTGAGGAAGAAAGACTGATTTAAATACAGTTGCTTCAGTATTATTCAAATATAAAATCAGATATCATCTTTGATAAAAATTCAGGAAATTCACTTTAAGTGAATGCTTTATACCATTGTGTGAAGATTCTTAACTACGGCAGTATATTTGAAAAATAACCTGATGTGTTAATGAAATATTCACTATGATGCATCAGTCCTTTCAAATGCAGGCTTAGAATGAAGTAGTAAAATGCAATTTAAATTTAATTGTTGTACTTGGTGATTTATTGTCACACTTCCAACCAAGAAAATTTGAATCTCAAATATACAATATTTTGGGTAGAACAGCCTTCCTTGCAAATCAATACTGTTAAAGTGACTGAATGCTGTAATATATGTTTGACATTGTTGACAGTTTATGAATAGATCATATACTAACTTTCACAGCATCTCACCAATGCATTTTAGAAGGTTTGAATTCAAAAGAAGATTGATTCAAAAATATCTGAGTTCAATCTGACTTCCTGGTATATTTCCCAAGATTTACTATGTAATAATTCCAAATTCTTATGCCATATAAGCTGTTGAAGTTCATTTCCACAAGAGAATACGACTTGCATCTAGAGTTAGCAGATGTATGCATGTGTATCAGGAACTAAGATAATAAGATTAAAAGGTCCTTTTGAAAAGGAAAAAGAGAAAAACCTTTTCCATATCCAAGTTGGGAATAAGAAGAAAATAGTCCCGATTCCCCAGAAGGTTGCAGTTATCAGCTGTCAGTCAGTACAGAGCAGCTCGTACTCAACTGCATGTGCTTTGAAGCATCAGCTTGTGAATGTCACAGCTGAACTTTAATCTGTTCTTGATGGGATTCTGCTGTCTGTAGTTGTACCTACTTTCTTTGGATTACTGAAAAGATTCTTCCTGTCTTTAGTTTGGGTTTCCTTATTCTAGCTTCCTTTTTAATTTAACTATACTTTTGTATTATGTCTTCAATCACCTAGACAGATCTTTTAAAACACTCTTTTCATGGCAGTTATCATTAACCTACCTGAAGATGGCTTACATCCCTTTTCCTTGCAAACAGTGAAAGCAAAAGCATCTTTATATTGTTGCCTCTCTTCTGGGCTGATCATTCAACCTCTGTATGTATTTTTTTTAATCTAGTCTCATTTTCCTGGAAAATGCCTCAGCTGTGTTCTGTTCTTTATTTTTCTGTGTTGGTTGATTGTAGCTTTAGGTATGCATATGAAGAAAGGGTGATGTGTACATCATGCTGTGACTGGGGAGTAATAAGCTAAAATCAATATAGGTGTGGTTTTTAATAAGCCAATTGTATTTTTGTTTGGCTTTATTGAAAAATGTATCTCAGTCAAAAATTTATCTTCAATATCATCTGTTGGGTGAACTGAGCGATGGAAAGACTGCTGCTCAAGTGATATTTGTTAGCGATTGAGCTGTATTTGCTCTGACTTGCTGATTTATGAACAAGTTAAACTACTTTTAATATTCAATATTGGCTCACCTAAAAATGACTTAAAGTAGAGATAGATTACAAAGACAAATAGCAATGGCAGTGGGGATCTCCTAACCTGTTCTCTGCACTCACTACATTATTTTGCTTCTGAGTGTGTTCAGGACTACAGGAACTGATTTTCTCAAGATGTGAGCATGTGATTTTATCTGTAACTGTTGGTATCTGACATATCTGGAGAAAAAAATGCTGAGATTTTTAACAGGGTAGTTGCAGTGCTTTTCCCTGATGAAGGTGATGCGGTACTTCTCTGGAGTATGGTAACGTTCCTTTTCTCAGTAGGATAGAGGTGTTCAAATTGCATCTTTAAAATATATGAATTCCTGAGGATTAGGACTGCAAGACTGCTTTCAAGATCTTGTAGCACCCTGTAGTAACTGAAAGATCTATTTAATCTGATTTTGGTTTATGTATTTTACAAATGTAAGCTGTTAGAGGACTAAGAATCATTATAGCCAAACTTTGTTAATGTGTTTATTAGAGGGTATGTTTGAGCTCCCTGAGATGGTACTCTCCTCAGTTTCTGAAGTTGCATTCACTCACGCTATCTTTATGAGATTGGGTTCTCTTGGTTAACTAATGAGTAGCAACTCTTGGAATTTTTGTTTTCATTCCATTCAGTACAAAGCTGTACAACCAGCCTGACTTCTCCTCTTACAGACTGTATTTGTAAGTTCGTGCCTGAACATGATTTTCAGGGACAAGAGAGTATGAGCAAGCTCTCAGCTTTTCTGTGATGTATCTCAACCTCTAGGGCTGGGGAGAAGCACAAAGTAGATAACAATTGCATACAGCACCATTTTTGTATTTAAATGTCAGCATTAATTCAAACAAAAGTGTATGGGCAGTGTTGAGTTAGGTCCTGAAATTGTATTTCGAGATAAAATCCATCTAAGCTTTGCATGTACCAAAGAAAGAAAATAGACGGGCTAACTTGGCAGTATAATGGAACTCTTGCAGTTTAGTGATACACAAAAGTGAGGAAGACATGTTTTGGAGCAAATTTCCAGGTAATTTTGGAATATTCGATCTTATTTTTTTTTGAGATTTACATAGAAATAAACCTGCACCATCCTGTTAAGGATACTAGTCAGGTTGTTAGCGAGTTTGGTAAGCAGACTTAATGAAAATTTGTAGAAGCTGTATACATGTGCCAACAGATTGGTGCCTTATCCTTTCACTCCTCCTTGCAACTCAGATAATTTCTTTTATTATGTTTGCTTTTTTTTTTTTTTTTTTTTTAGCTAAGAATATTAATTCCAATTTTTTATTATTCCTGTTTCTAGAACTCAGGACTCAGATAGCCTTTTTATTAGCTTTTTGCTCTGTCCTTCAGCAGAATAAAAACTGAGATGCTCTCATGGCCAAGGTTAGCCTTATGGTGAGGCCTTAATGTATTTAATTAATAAAGTGCAAGTACCTCATACCTATTAAATGACCCCCTTGTATCTTCCGTCCCTTAGCCAGTTATTCCTTTCCTAAAATTTTCTTTCTGAGATGGCTTTCATTTTTCCTGCCAATTTTCCTGTTTCCCTGGGATGCTTTGTAATGACCAAATTTGTCCTTGTAGGTCCGGTTTAAAATTCTGCTTTTTATTACAGCTTCAAGATGTAAAGCCTAGGGTGCAGCACTGTTTTGATCATGTGTCTGAGGTGTGAGCAGCACTGTGCTGCAGGAATGCCAAAGTCATCAAAGCTTTACTGCTACCTCTCTTCGTGGAATCTTTGCTCAGTATTTTATTTTCATTTCTGCTTTCTGTGAATATTTAGTGAGCTCTGATTAAATAATAGAATTTGATAAACTGATGGTATGTGATCAGGAAGTCAGGAACAAAAGATTAAAAGACAAAATTACTTCAAGGGTTTAAGTAAATCTTCCAGAGAGCTGGGGTAATTTATAAAGCATGCTGTATTTTTTATAAAAATATTCCTGTAGCTCTATTAAATTTTAGCTTCTACCAGAGTTGGACTGAGTTTTGAGAATCATTTTCATGTAATACCAGCTTGATTGTGATACTTTGAATGGGAGATAGCTCTGAGTGGGTTGCAGCATCACTGGGTTTGGAATATTTGAGTAGGAAATGTAGGGCTGAATGACAGTCTTGTGGGCAGCAGTCTTTGTCTTTCAAAGAAGTAATTTATTCTTGGAAAGATGTAAGTTAGAAGGAGTAAGTGGATCATTCAGAGTGAAATAATGAAGGAGCTTATGCTGCTTGAGTCTTTAAGTCACTGAAAAAGAGGATCAACAAATTACTCGGGTAGAGGTTTATAGTGCAGATACTAGTTTTATTGTAATCTCCCTGAATGGCTAAACTTTCTTCAGGAAGGAGTAGTTTAATAAGCTCATTTCACGAACCTCTATATGCTAGCAGGTAAATATCATTGTTTTCAGGGGACTCGGCACTAATCATTTCAATTTACCAACTGGGCTCTGTTACAACCCTTTCCCCTAAATACCAGCACAACTCCCTACCACTGCTTTTTCATCTCCAGAGGAAGCCTGACACCTTTAATCTTGCAAGGGTAGAATGTCTGTCTCATAACTCCTTTGGGAGACTCCCCAAAATATATGCGAATCCTCTGAAAGGATTTAACATTTCCTCACTTGTTTAGAAATATCTTTGTTAAAAATTGCTTTGTGCTCTAGGTAAAATAACTGTATTTCACACTAACATTGTCTAACTCTGACTTAAATTTTTCTTTATAAAGTTTTAAAATATTAGTAGATTTTACTAGGTAGGAGAAAATGGAAATTGAGATAAGACTTCACAATATTTGCAGTCATTAAAACAACAAAAAAAAAGAAGCTTTACAGAAACATAATCTCAGTCATGTAATAGAGTGGAGAAGTGCAAAAAACATCTTTGGTTTGCCCAAGACTATCTGCTAATTTGGAACTCTGCCTATTTTCTCATACGTTGAATTGTCATAGCTTTCTGGGTATCCAATTTAAAGAAAATATTACTGATCTGCACTCACTAAAATGCTAAATGCTAAATCAGAAAAGGGCCTTACCTCAAAATACATTTTTTAATTCAATTTGTTAGGTTGGATTTTGTGTGATAGTTTATAAGAATTGCCTTAAGATGATATACTTTTTTTCTGCAGAAATAACTGTATCTTTCTGAAGTTAAACTCTAAAAACTAGGGAGATAATTTGTCAAAACAAATCATCAAATGTGTATGCAGCTGATGTTCAACTTTATAGCCAATTGTAGCAAATAGTTTGGCAGCAGTCAACCTGTGACTCCTTGACCGCAGTCAGCTGAAGGGCAGCTGCTACCCTGGGACTGTACAATTAGGCCGATGATGAGTCTGTGTTGCCATGTGCTCTGCTAAGTAATAAAAATTCCCTGATAAGAGGCAAAGTGAAAGATAAGGGCTTAGAGAGGTTGACATCGCCAGGCCAAGCTGCGTACCCACTGCCGTCCCAATCCTCAGTGGCACACTAGGGCACCTAGAAAGCCACTGTGACCCCTTGCCTTGAGCTCCTTCTTCCCTCGTGTGTGGTTGCTGTCCTCTGGCTATCAACTGCTAACGGTTATAGTATGTGACCTGTAGATTCAAAGACTTCAGACAGCCTTGAACAGTACATAAGGTCACTTCCCATAATTGTAAAAGATAGCATGACTCTTGAAATAGCAAGTATAAAAATACCTGAGCTTAATCTAAAATAAGTTTTAAAAGAAAGATTAGCAATTTAACTGAATGGTTAGTTGCATCGAGACAACATTTGTGTATCTTTTATACATAAAATACAAAAAATACACTCACACTGGACTCCTAAAAAGCAGAGTGCAGTAACATCCACCTGTTAAATATTATTCCACATTTTGTATTAAATCTCTGACTTTGAATGTAACTTGTGTATTTTACCTATATACAAAAACATGTTAATTTTGATTACAGAAGATAGTTGTAAACTTCTAAGATTAAGTCTGTAGTTCGTACAGAGTTACCAGTAGAAATTTGATGTGTAAAGTGTGAAACCCTTCATCTTCCAGAGGTGACAAGGGGTGGGTCTCTAGCAGGTGTAGACTTGTAATAAATCTGCATTTGAGTGGAGCTTTGGCACTTTACCAGTTGAGAATTTTGCTGCTTGGACTATTTGGAGCATTTGTGATCCACGGGAGAACAAGAGTTTGAGACTACATGTGACCCTTTAACATTATTGAAGTACCCTAATTCAAAATCCGTTAGTACCTTCAGGTAATATAATTTAACACATTTTGGTTGGCAATAACATTGAAAAACACATTAATCTTGCGATTTTGTGAGGTGTTTTTTTCTAAACTCCTTTTTCTGTCAAAATTCTTCATTTACCCTGAGAATTCTCCTGCTGTGATAATAATTTCTATTCAAGATTACTCTTCTGGTTTCTATTCAAGAAATAAAAAAAGAGCTTTGAGTGGATTTAATCCTTACAGAAGGGGGTGGGGGGAGAAGCCAATAAGGCTGTTCACTGCCTGCCAGAGTAGACAGTGCTGAAATTTTCATATGTATAAACAGTAAACATGGACAAAAGCATGTCTGAGTGGGCACTTCTCTTCTAAATAAGTACCAAGGACTAAGATTATCAAGATCTTGTGAATTCTGCCTCTAAAGATAAAGCTTAGCTATGAATGTGACAGTGTAAACCTTAACTACTGAATCATGTTGTCTCTTCTTTTATGATGGCCATTTTGAGAAGAAATGAGCTAAATATCAGTGGCTTATACTATACTCGCTTAAATAGCTCACAAAACAATTTCTCTCTATTTCAGATGATGTTGCACCATACTTCAAGACTGAACCAGGCTTGCCCCAGATCCACTTGGAAGGAAATCGACTTGTACTTACGTGCCTTGCCGAAGGCAGTTGGCCCTTGGAATTTAAGTGGTTACACAATGACAGTGAAATAACCGCCTACTCCAGTGAATATAAGTAAATAAAAGCTATATAATACCCTTCTCTAAGTGTAATTGCAAAAAAAAACCCCAAAACAAACACCCCCTCCATAAAATCCCCAGTATCTCAAAACAGCTTTGTAGCTACTGATGAGTTGACAATGTTTTTTATCATAAAAGAACACTTTTTTTTTGTAAATAAATAAGATCTCTATGAGAGAATCTCCTTTGCTAAAAAATATTTCACACTTCTAAACAAGGGTCCTAACACAGAATTTTTAAGTACCAAAAATGCTTTTTGCTGGAGATGTAACCTTACATGTATTCATAAAAAATAGCAGGTATATTCCTTAGCTAAATGTTACATATGATGTGCTACTCATCCTTGAACAAAGCTAAGCTCACTGGGACTATTCTTTTAGAAAAGATCTAGAAGAATGTGGTCTCTCTTAAACTGCATATGCAACTTTCAGTTTCACTTCTGAAAATGTGAAAATTAATCTTATAGTTTAACAAGCTGTTCTTCTATGATTATGCACTTTGCTCCCAGGACCGCACTGACTCCCTCCCCGTTCCACAAGACATCCATCCCATCAAGCAAGAGAAAAACCAAACTGTGGCTAATCAGAGCTACATTTTTGCTGATGGGCAGCAGATGGCTGGCCAAATATTGAAGTGTAAAACAGCCAAGTTTTGTCTGCTTTTCTTTAATGGGCGCATTAACTGGGTCTCCATAATGCAATTGGCAATTTCTATAACCTTCTAGAAATGTAGCATTTATGCAACTTATTTGTTGCTTTCAAATTTTGTTGAAATTACCTAGTGAATTCAGAAGTTATAAGGGGTGGGTTTGTGACAGACGGAGCCCGTGTGTAACACTTGTATCCTTAGCAAACCAAGCTAAATACTGCACTTTTGTAATGACATTGCTTAAGGTAGGGAAAAGTTGTGCTCCATCACTATTGACAGAAATTACAGTATAGATTAGTATAAAAATGCAGATAATGATATAAAGTTCTATATTGTTACACAACGTAGTCCATAATTTCCTCAAAGATTTTCAAAATTGTAACCTCACATTAGTTCTATTTTCTATATTATTTACATTTACAGAGCAGTAGGGGAAAAAAGTCCCTTGAAGAAAATTTTTAAAATTTTTTTGGTCATTTAGCACATAAAGTATTTAGCAACTCTATTTCCAACCAAACATATAGTTCTATGTGAACTTTCCTAGAAGTTAGAGACTTTTGATTTAGATGAGACCACTTAGTCCTGAGTAATTGCATCTACTAATGGTTGCTGTTTTCAAGCCTTGAGATATGCTGATACCTCAGAATGAGGCATACATACATATAAGAGAGATTTGTGAATACTTTCCAGAAAATAAGAAAATCTCTAATAGCACAATTAATCACAGAAGGTTTGAGCATCCCTGTGTAAATGCCACTTGTTTTGATCAACAACAGCAGAGTCTGTTGTAGTTTCTTGGTAGAAGGAGCTGACAACAGCTCTTAACTGTGTAAGATGCTGAGAAAGTAAGACAAAGAAATGGCATGGGAGGACAAAACACATGAGCATGGAATCAACAAAAAGCAAAGGTTAGAACTCAAGCTTTGTAAATGCACTAGTCACTGAGAGACTTATATTTCATGATACTAGGAGAAAACTGAATAAGAATGTGTGACATTTTGAAACTAAGATGAAAATGCCATGGTATTTCTTAAACAAGTGCACATCCTAATACAAAATTATGATTTTATTGCAGTCTAAGTTAGAATCAGTGTATTGGAACACCTTTCCCAAGCTGTATGTATATATAACATGTATACAATACCTTGTTTTTTATCATTGGACTTAATTTAGTCTAGTGAATGTCAGGTCATGATAAAAGCTATATTTATTAATTTAGCATTTTTAATATTGTTCCTGTTTCTATTTCTAATTAAAACATCTGCTACAGAGGTGATTAAGAAGATAGGAAACTATTGATTTATAATAAGAAAATAGTTGCAGCCCTACTACTACTACTATACTGTAGAGATAAGCCAAATAGGATTTTGATTCTACAGAAATGCAAAGCTTTAAGTTTCCAAAAAGGATTCTATGGCATAGGTGCATTAGGATGAATGAGAGCAAGGAAAAGATATGCTTAGACATAAAAATTCCAGTTGCAGAACTTAAACCTTGACCCCATAATAGTTTGCTCTGCAGTTCTCTTGGGTAAATACTCTGTTTAAATGCACGAATCTTTCCTGTGTAAGGGACTTCTGTTGCAACTGGAATCATCAATCAAAGATTTTTGGTAATTGATATTACTTAGTGTGTCTCAGTTAAAGTAATGTCTGTACTGTAACAGGCTGAAAATATTCAAAGCTTATTATAACACACCAAGTGAGTAAAGAACTAATTGGAGTCTTTGCATTTTGACATTGGTGACCCTGAAAGAACAGCTTTTCTTCATATAACGATGCTGATGATGTGCACAGCCTGGCTTTTATAGTGACTGTGCATACACTAGTTTGTATTAAGAATTTATAAAACAACCTTATAAATTCTTTGTGATCTGAGATACATGTAATGAAAACAAATCAACATTGCTGAGTGCAGGAGCAATTTTGGTTATGTCTATAGGAGTCTTTAAAGTTCAGGCAGTGACTTTTTTTCTTTTTCTTTTATTTTTTTTCTTTGTTTTCTTTTGAGTTAAGTTCTGGACCAGGTGTGTCCTCCATATTTGCTTTTGTGGCCTGAAAATATTAATTTATTTGAATTTAAGAAACTAAGGTTATGCCTAAGCACAGGTATGCTTTCCTCTCAAAATACTTAAAAGTATCCAATTGTTATATTTCTGGTTTTAACATTAGACATGTTTTAATTTTATTCTGTATAATAAAAGTTAGATCAGTTGATGTGTAAGTCCCTTGTTAAAATGTTTGAATAGATAGTAAGTTATATGACTATCTAATAAAATAAGTTTGGTTTGAATTCTGTCTTCACAATTATGGCTATTAAAACCTGTAGCCTATAGGTTCACTTTTAACTCTTAGAGCATTTAAAATTAAAGTGAGGGTGTAAATTTGAAATTAGGGATGAAATGTAAGCGTTGGCTAGCATTTCTCCTTAGGTGTTTGATACCACTTCATCCTGCTGATGGAGCATGTTATGCTCTGGAAGACTTCCCTTGAAGCTTTCTTTTATGCTTGTTGCTTTACAGCTTTCTATGGAAACTTTCTAAACAGCCAGTTTCTGGTTGGCTGTACCATTCAAAACAGAGAAACTGTCTGGTCTGACTTTCTAAAGTACTTTGCACAGATCACCAGAAACCTTAAGTAGCCTCCTGGCATCTACACAATGGGAAGATCTTGTATCTTGAAAGTTAGAGTGTAGACAAAATTAAAGCAAAATTGTGTCTTGTCACTGTAAAAATTTGTATTAACTTTTGAAAAGCACTATTTGTGTCTTTTCTTGCATATCAGAAAATAAGTAGAATGGTGAAAGCATAGCACAAAAAGCAGTATTTTCACTGTTTGGTCAATAGAGAAGTAAATTTTAAAAAAATAATCAGGCATATGAGGTGCATAAAGATTGTTTAAAATTGTAAACACAGAATTAGAAGTTCCATTGATATTTGTATCTCTTGCCTAGGTTTGTAATTTTCAAGTTAGTCTCAAATAATGTAAACATACGTTTTGTCTCTTTTCTTTACTTTTGTTATTTAAGTCTTCTATTTTGCTTGCCTTACCTGCACATTGTTACCCAGTAGCTCCACTGAGAGGCCAACTGCTTGGTAGGTTTGGGCTGTCTTGGAATTTCCAACATAGATGGGATTTTCACTACAAACTTTTGAAATATTTTCTTTTCTTCAGGCAACATATTAAGAATGATTCCTGCTGAAACATTAGTAACTTAGAAAAGAAAACCAAAGTAGGACACTTCTGATTGAATTGATTTGTTTTGTCCTAGTGGCAGAAAAACTAACTCTGCATTACTGTCTTAATACAGATGAATACCAAAGAAAGAAGCCTTTAATTTTGGCTCTATTTAATAGACAAGCAGAGGAATAAATGTTAGCCAAGTACAATACTAAATCTTTGTGGGAGGAAGAAAAGCTTGTTAAACTATAAACTGTTTGGTAAAATGAACTATAAAAATGATTTGGCAATATTTATTCGTCAAAATCTTTAATTTTATTTTTTTTTGGTAATTCTGTTTTGCAACAATCATCTGCCTGGCAGAGAGGGAAATTATTCTGTAAGGAACTAGGGAAGCCTTATGTCCTATTGATTTCTGTCCTATGCCTTGTATTTTCACCTATTTTCTTACTCTATTTCCTATGGCATACCCATCAGGCAAGAGGCAACCTGGCTAATTCAGAGTTACATACTCGCTGGCCAGCAAGTATTTGTGTGCAGATTGTTGGGTTTACTGTAGCTCTCAAACAGAGCACTATTTTAGGTCTTCCTTATCTTCCCAGTACAAATTGTCATAATCCCTGGAGAAAATTTGCTGGTTGCTCCAAAGGAGGTCAGGAGGAGTCAGCTTAGGCACATGGGCAGACAGACAACACAATTGCCTGCAACTCGTATACTTAGGAAGCCAGGGTCTCCTAGGAATCACAGTAAATTGCTAAAATTTGTCCATGGTGTTGGGCTCTGGTTTAATTCACTGTATTTGGTTGTCTGACCTATTTGCTGTAGTGTATTTGATTGTAATTATAATGCAGTGATTATAGTCTTAATTTATCACTTAAACTAGATTTCTTCTACCTCCTTTGTTTTTATGCTGTCTGATCCTGTTCAGATATTAAGCTCTGTATGTGCGTGTGCATAGTATGTGTGAGCATGAGAAGAGATGCTTTCTTTTAGTGGCATTAAATGTTGAAGATTAAAATTCAGCAGTTTTATTTTTTCTTATCTTTTCATAAAGACTTTCATTAATCCTACCATAATATCTCCAGAAGATGACCAGGGGAATATGCGCTTTGATTAATGTTTGTTTAATGCAGCATTATCTATATTATTCAAGTGTTTTATTCACATTAAAGCTGTGCCTATCAGCTCATTTTCATGTTGAGTAGTCAGATAGAGTTGAATGGGGAGGGTGAGCATTAGTGGACTAAGTGACTTTTTAAGTATAGTGAAGGACAGAACAAATACATTTTACAGTGCACTGTGTCTTTTCTAGTACTCTTCTGAGTTACAGTGGTCACACAGTGTAGTAAGCATCTTTTTTTGGGTTGGAGAGCTTTGATATTTCTTACAAATCTTTCTAATGCCTACGTTTAGATCATAGTCTTCTTGTGTCACCTCTGAACAAAATACGTGTTATCTTTGCCTTATGAATGAGGGTAGATAAAACCAAGGAAAACATTTAAGTCTATATTTCAAGAGAATTTGTGGAGAAATAATTAGTATTTATCAAAAGCAGATCTTGAGACTGAAAGATATTTTATGTGTTTCAAGTATTTTTTTTTCTTCCATATAGTGCAGACAATATTGTAGCCAAAGACTAGAGATTATATGAGAATGCTGTTTGTAAGAAAACATACAATAAGCATTTGAGTCAATGTGTAAAATATTAGAGGAGAAATAAGAAATGCCACATAAAGTAGCATTGATCTGCCTTTAGGAAGAAGTGTGCTATAATTCTGCATTTTGTCTCCTAGGTACATCATCCCAGCTTTGCAGAGGTCTGATGCTGGCTTTTATCAGTGTGTTGTACGAAACAGGATGGGGGCATTGCTGCAAAGAAGATCTGAAGTTCAAGTGGCATGTATGTTTGAATGAAAATTATTCTTTGATTCATTAGCTAACCAATTCTTTTTGTGGGTAAAAACCCAACAGACCAATAACATTTGCTAGTCTGAAAAGTTATTACACATCATATTTAATAAATTTCAAAATTATTGCATCACAAGAAGTTTCACACTTACTCTAGCTATCTTCTGGGAAACAGTTCAAAGCAGTGCAACATTAAGTCTTTAGAGCAAGCTTTGAGCTGTTCAAAGCCATCAAACCGAGATCATTTGGAGATAGCTGTATCATGAGAGAACTATTATAACTTTCCCTGAATACGCAGGGATTAAGAAAGTCCATATAGTGCAAAATAAACAATCAGTCAAAACAAAACAAGAAAAAAAACCCCAGAGGACAGCAGAGGGTATCTGAAAGAAAACCATACGGTGGAGATAGCTCCATGAAGATTTCAGGTCATAATTCTTGAGACACAAAATAAGCAGTTGTTTCACAGTGGAAACCTTGCTAACTAAACTTTAAAAGTCTGTTCTCAACACCTTTCTGAACCAAACCTTCTGACATTTGTACCTCTTTAGTTTGTACTCTGTAGAATTTTTCAGATATCTAACTTCTGTTTAGAAATGTTAAATTGATTTTCTCAGGAGTTAATGCTAGTTAACATGACTTAAGAAATGATCGCATACTCTAATTTTTTTTTTTTTGTTAGTTAGTTAAAGTATGGAAAGTATAAGCAAAATAACTTGTTCGGAAATAATCCTAAAATCAGGCCTTACTCTTTTTTCAAAGTAAAAACATAACAAAAAATTCAAAAAGACAGATTTGTATACTGCGTGTAAGCAATCTGATACATGCATCAAATTTTTCTTCCTCAGGGTCAATAAGTGGAAATTCAGTAGCAGTAAATGTCACTTGATAAGTGGAATTTAGATAAATTGAATTATTTATTAGAAACCCAATTCCAAGGAAATGATTCAAGTTAATCACTATGTCATGAGGGAGATTACATGGAATTTCTTGTGCTTTTAAAATAAAAACAGTTGCAAATGATACTATGTAAGTTATGGTATCATGTCTACCAGTTTGCTGTATTACAGTAAATTATGTTACTATATCTGTAATGTCAGTAATATTAGAATTTGGTGTTTGATCTCTTGGTGGTATTGTTTCAGAGATGCTGGGAGCTAATGTAAAAATCCACTGCTGCTAAACTGGGGTTTTCCTTCCCTGCCTTCTACCAGCCCTTATGCCCCTGCTGTATACTCCTCCTAGTGATCTCGTGCTCACTCTGGCATGTGTCAGACCCTTGCAAGTACTTTTCTGACTATTCATTTTTAGTGAATTATCTCAGGTCACAGAGGACCTAGTGAAAGCTGGTGTGAGTGAGTGCAGCTATGGGTGGGGTGCCGGACCTCCACCAAGGCTAGAAAGGGAAGATGGAGCAGGGGAAGGCGAGGGTGAGATGCTTCTCATTCTGCAGCAGTGAGCCATTAGATTAGCCTAGATGCCTCCGGAGTTGCATCTACAGGTGTGGTTTCAGGGGAGAAAGGCTTTGGTAGCAGTACCAGAGAAACATATACCCATTTTCTCCTCTATCCCACTAATCGTTCCCACTCTTGTATTGCAATGTAGCACACTATCCCTTTAGGCTCAGCAGGAAAACTTGTTTGTACAGCTGTGAACTGGGAAGCTTCTCCAAAATTTAAAAAAAGCAACAATTATTTTGTAGGGTTTGTCGAAATAGTTCTTTCCCCCCTCCCCATCCAATTCCCTAGGCAGCTGTGCAGGCAGTTGTACTGGCATAGTGGAGGGAGCAATTCTTGAGGAAGTACTTGTGGGAACAATAGTGAGAAGGAGGCACAGGAATACTTTACCTTGATACTGCTGCTAAAGAATTTTGTCTCCTGAAAAGACAGCTTTATTCCCCTCTGAATGAGGGAAAGATTTGCAGTGAAGTGTTTTGTTTCTCCAGGCTTTTTTGTGTGTGTGTTTGGTTGTTCTTGAGAGAGAAGGAAGTGTAATTGCTTAGTTTCCTTTGGTTTTAATTTTTCCCCCCATTTAATTTGTAGTTCTGCATTGCTGAACAAGGCTAAAAAGCTATTTCTTAAGAATCCTCTGTCTGAATTAAGCAGTCTATTTATTTGTTTGTTTGTTTGTTTGTTTGTTTGTTTGTTTATTTTCACTGATAAAGATATTGAGACAAAGCAAAGCAGATCTTATATGACTTGGGAGACCTTTGGTCTTGAACTTAAAGTGACCTGTATGGCTTTCATAGTGAAACTTGTCAGCCAGACTTGCACTTTATTCCCACAGATTGAAGTGTTCTGCAAGTTTTAAATATCTTCTTTCTCCTCTACGCAGGGTAGCTACCAATACCATGTGATTGTTTTCTGTATTTTAATGTTTTCGATCTAAAATAATTGACTTAAGCTGTGTGGACATGATGAAGTACCTGATATTTTACCATATTTTACTTTTTGGTTATTCTTGAAAACATATCAGAGAGCAACATCCCAAGGGATTACTAAAGTAATCTTATCCAGTCATCAAGAGTTATGGGGAACTGTACGTTAGATGTTTAACTCGGAAGGATTCACAGGAAATTACTATTTTTGCCACTGGACAGGGGATGCTTCCCGACACACTTAAACTCAAGATCTCTAGTGAAAAATTCTCAGTGCACTGAAGTAGCAGGGAACTTGTTAAATAATTTAAAAAATGTTCTGAACGCATGCTAACATATTACTTAACTGAATGGGAACAGATATTTGTGAGAAAACTGCTGAGTAAATCTCAGTTACAGAATGGGCTTAAAAACTCCTGGATTGTGAAGACTAAAATAATCATATGACAGTGAAGTTAATTAGATCCACCTACGTGGTATGAAACTTCTTTTCAGGCAGATGATCTGATTACAGTTGTAAGAAATATGGAGCAAAAGAGGAAGTACAATGCTGATTATGTCTGAATAAATAACTTGAAAAATCACAAAGATGATTAAAGCTTCTTTAAAATACCATGTGTTTTTAATTTCTGCTCTTGTTCTGTCTCTTCTCATCTCCTGCCATCCACAGACCTGATAGTAGTCTTCTATGTTTCAATGTCCTTTGCATCCCTCTCTGCAGAGAACTTGTAAATAACCCTGTGGTCCTTAAAAAAAAAAAAAGGGGGGGGGAATTCAGTGGCAGAAACCAGAATAGTTCTCTGTGTGTGTCAGTTCTTGGTTTAAAGTAAATTAAAATGCTTAGAATTTCCTTAGAGGGTGAATAAGTAGGAGCCTACAGCCCTGTTTATTTTAATGGATAGGAATGTGATACGAAAGGCAAAGGAAAAACAAGAAGGAAAGGTTCACTGAATTTCTGCAAGGACTCCATAGATACGTGAACTTGTCTATGAAATAAAACCTTCAGAGACAGGGGTTCTGCACCTGTAGTTTTCTTTCTTCCATTAAAATTTTTGTTAAAAGCTGCTCTTTATTACTACTGATGCCTTTGTAAATGTCAGAGATCTAGATGCACTACTTAAATCATAGTATAGTGCCAGAAGAACTAGTAGCTACCAACATGACTATAGCCTTGCTATTTTGATATCCATTTGGGTATAATGGCTTACTTGCATAGATCTGACTAGACTTTGGTTTGACTACAAGTGATACAGCTGCTTGTCTATTTGTGTAGCTATGGATAAAAGGATAAAAAAAAAATTAGTGACCAAAAATTTGATAAAATTATATACATCATTTGCATTCCTTTGCACTGCACAGGAATTTCTTTTATATTGTGCAAGGATTTATTAAAAAAAAAAAACAACAACCAAACCAAAAGAAACCTCCATTAAAATGTCACTTTCAGTTAAAACACTCAGTTATTGCAAAAGAACTCTGAGGCCATGCAGTACTGCTGACTGATGCACTTTTTGTGTGCACTAGCAGCACTTGGATTTGCCTTATGCCTCACGTTCATCCAAATTTCTATTAATCAGAACTGTCTCATCTGTAGTGTATCGTATTGACTGATTATAGTAATGCCAATGACTATTGTAAAACACAGTTATTTCTCTGTCTGCTGAAAAGAAATGGGGAAAAAGACAAGATCTTCTAGGACTCTTAGTATAATTTTTTTCTTTGCAGATATGGGAAATTTCACGGACACAAACCAGAGAAAAACAGTGACTCAAGGACAAGCTGCAGTTCTAAACTTCCTACACATACTCAGCTATCCAAGACCACAAGTGACATGGTTTAGAGACGGGCACAAGATTATACCAAGCAGCAGAGTGTAAGTCAATTTAAAACTCAAATATCCCCACCCTAAAATATGAATAATTACATTTGATAACACAACTTATATTTTAAGTACACTAATTAAGGTTTCAAGACAATAAAGTAGCCTTGTTCATACTAAGTTTGAGATAAATGACTATTTTAACACCATCTCTGAACTTCCTGAGCAGTCTAACAAAATAATTCATGTGATTTTAATGGTACTGGTGCAGCATAAGGGAGCAGATATGCAGGATGTCTGCACTTCCTTCACGCTATTCATTTTCATGATATATTTTGGAAAAGAAAATGCTCATCTCTCAATTATGTTTACTTGAGTGGAGTACCTTAATGAATACTGAGATTTTTCTTTTTTTAATATATGAGTCTGATTTTTTTTTACATGGAGTTATGCTTAATACTATTTTCCTCACAATAAAATTCTAAATATTGCTTATTTTTTCCTTATCTTTTTAGCCTACAATGACAGTTTTACTTCTTTTTGACTAATTAGCAGCTCACCCACTAATGGCACAGTATTTGCACTTTAATTAGTTATTATCTCAAGGTGTGTTAACTTATCCTTTCCTGAAACAGTTATGAAGGCACCCTGTGTTTTTACATGCACAGTTTTATTTAGAGACTGAAGGGGTTAGTGGTAACATTAAAAAATGTAGATAAAATCTTGTTTTACTTGACTAATTTATTAGGAAACCATTGAAATGCTAAAAATGTTAGGAGTTATTTTTATCTGTGTATTACATTTTCATGAGTTCAAAGGGATAGATGTGCTAGCAAATGATGGTAAAGTAATATTGCTAAATTCCAGAAGGGGTGGTGAGTCTTTAGAGTTTATATTAAATCCAGAAAGAGTTTTCCCTCTCTTAATTTTATTAATCTGTACTGTCTATTTTACTGCTGCTTATGCGCAATTTTAAACCTGAAAGCTCTTTGAAACTGTTAAAATTAGTATTGCAGGGATGTGAAGCAACTATGTAATAATTTATGAATAATTTAATAGTAATTTGATGGGAAACAAGCTGGAAGATGAAACAATGGGTTTCTGGGCAATCTCTGGAAGAGAGCTAAGTGACAAATCCTGAGTTATTAACCATTAAGAATCTACTTCCTCCACTCCTGCCACATTACAAATTTTCTTTTGTCAATGCTGAGAATACACAAATCAAAAATCTGCAGATGGTGAAAAAGCCTTGTTATCCAAGTATCAGATAGTTTCTTGGGAACTATTACTGGGAGACAGAACAGAGTGACCTAGGCAAGCAAGCATGCTATGTCTGAAAATGAAATTTGTGTGAGTTATCTTACAGTTTGGGAAAATTGCAAGTAAAGATATGTGCATCATGTACTTATTAGTATAAAATCCTAATTTTCATATGCTATGCTTTACTCTTACTCCTACCCTGTTGGGATTGTTAGGATAAAATCATTTGTAATTCATAGCACTGTGGTAATGCTTACAAATGGGAAAACTGGCAAACTCTCTTCTATAGTAGGGATCAAATATACCTAAATGTTTCCACATATATTTTTTTTCCCTGGACAGAAATCTTGTCTCAAAGGAATTTGAGGACATTTGTCTAGCCTGTGTAGGAATTTCTGAATACTTTTGCAGTAGAAGTACATGTGCTGGAAGTGTGAACCTACTTGGAAGTTTGTTATACATCCTATAGTAGGCCTGATAAGTTCAGGAAGGGACAGATTTATGGTACACATACCAATCATCAGTGCACTCCATGTGCAGTAGGTCTGCTGCTCCCTCAAAGTATTGGAAAAGCCATATAGCATCCACTCACATATTGCTATCTGTGAAATTCTGGAAGTATTGGGAATACTTCCCTAAATATACAGGAAACCTGAGACACAGAGAGGATGCATACAAAACTGTGAGAAATGCAAAAATATCTTATGGGAACTCTGTGGAGCAAGTTGTGCGTTTAACATCGTGTTTTCTGTACACAAAGAGGTGTATCAATTTAACTGATCAGTTTAGCAGATGATCCAGTTAGACTGATGCACCAATCAAATTGATACAACCGCCTTGAATGGATGCTCTTCAAACTGATTAGAAGTACCTTATATTGCTAAATCAATATAAAGCTTTTTTAATCCTCTTAAACAAGCTTACAATGATTTGGCCAAATCAATCAGCTAGTCTGTCAGCTGTAATAATGATTTCTAAGAATGACATCGCTGCAGTGTATGCAGACTGAGGAAATAAGCAGTGCTAAAAATGAGGATGGTAGTGGTGGCTGTGTTACCCATTAATTTTTCATCAGTGCCTGTTGAATACAGATGAATTTGGCATTGCCCAATATTTGATCTCTAGCAACTTTTAAGAAAACAATTCATTTAAATAGTTGGTCATGTTAACTTACTCATGCAAAAGCCTTAACGTACATATGCTCAGGACTGCACCATTTTTATGCCGTAATAACTATCCTGATGCTTATTTACACAGGACTACTGTCACCACTAGAAGGAATTCATTTCACTGATGTGGAAACAGAGAATGTGCTGAGTTGTCCTTTTGTGAGAAATATGAAAGATCAAAAGTAAGGAGTAGCTCTGAGAAAAAAATTATTCTTAAGAGGTTTCAAGGAATGTAATTTAATTGGCTCTGCAGTAGGGTTTACCTAGCAGGTTTAAGGCAGTAAATGCTCTTGTCTTTCTCTTTCGCTGTTTACTGGTATTTAGGACATTTATGGGGAGGGGTTCTGCCAGGTATTCAGCATTCCAAAAGTAGTGTATTTCTAGGGAGCCAAGATAGCAGAATTGTGGAATTGTCAAAAAATTCTGGCATCACTATATGTATTATTTTAAAGATACTTTACAGTATGTCAAACAAGACTCTTATTTGTTCTTTGTGTTTTCTAATATTATTTATACACATTAACACAGTTGCCAGTTCTAACAGATCATAGAAACACAGAATGGTTTGGGTTGGAAAGGACCTTTAGAGGTCATCTAATCCAACTCCCCTGCAATGAGCAGGGACATCCCCAAGTAGATCAGGATGCTCAGAGCCCCGTCCAACCTGGCATTCCTGTGCCAGTGTTTCACCACCTTCATCATAAAAAATTTGTTCCTTATATCTAGTCTGAATCTACCCTCTTTTAGTTTAAAACCATCACCCCTTGTCCTATCACTACAGGCCCTGCTAAAAAGTCTGTCCCCATCTTTCTTACAAGCCCTCTTTAAGTACTGAAAGGCCGCAATAAGGTCTCCTGCAGCCTTCTCTTCCCCAGGCTGAACAACCCCAACTCTCTCAGCCTGTCCTCGTAGGAGAGGTGTTCCATCCCTCTGATAATTTTTGTGGCCCTCCTCTGGACCAGCTCCAACAGGTCCATGTCTTTCTTGTGCCGAGGACTCCAGAGCTGGACACAGCACTGCAGGGTGGGGGCAGATAGTCCTGAATTCTGATGACCAGGTGTAACAAACCTGTAATTTTCTGTTTCTCTTACTGATCCTTAGGCTGAAAAGTGTCAGTTGTTTAGGCTGGGGAAATAAAAAAAAAAATATTTTGTAGATAGCTTAGGTTTCACCTTTTTTTAGTCAATATGGTAATCCTACTCCATGAGTGTGCATGGCTGTGATATTTTCTGGGAGAAAGTTTCCTTTGAGACATAGGCAATTTTTTTCAAACTGTATATTCTGTTTAATTTAACTGGTAGTGTAACTCATAGTGGAATTTTGCAGCAAATAACTATGTATTAATTCCCATTTTAGTGTTGTTGGTGCTATAATATTTTGTTAAATCCCCTGGATAAAAACAAGAATAGCATGACAAGTTCCTTTTGAATGAGTGGACATGTGAAGTCAACAAATCCCTGTATAATTTATGAATGTGAAGCAAATGGCCTGCATATACTCATGGGATTGTTTTATAGTTCATGACTTAAGGCAACTAACAAATCTGCAGCAGAGCTAGTGCAACATGATGGTGCGTATTTAAAAATTTAAGTCCTAAAATTTTCTTGCCCCCCACTTAGTACAGTGTGCATATATATTCGTTTTGGCTTTTGTGCATTATCTGTCACCAAAGCCTCAGCCTGGTATTTTAAAGGGGTATTTGTTTCTAGATCATCGGAAGGAAGCTGTCTGTGTACATGCTAGAAAAGTATGAAGTGAAGAATCAGAGAGAAGAGCAAAAGATCAACAGCAAGAGGAAATAAGCAAGGAGAGGAATTAGGGTTTGAGATGGTTTTTACTATTATTTTACAGGAAAATTTCCCAGGAAGTTTTAGAAAAGACTTCAGTTTATACCTAGAGAGATTAATGTTTTCCAAATACACCGGTAGACTAATGTGGAATTACAACTGCACTATTATCCAGGGTCTTGACTGATGGGATGATTTTGCCTGTTTCCCCTCATATCTTACAGAAAACAATAGCTTCTCTAAAGGTAACTGCATCAAAAGAAATTGCTACTCTGAGATGTCAAGTCTTCAGCTTGCCTTGCCTGGGCGTACTTCATCAGACTTAAAAGCAGAGTGCATTTAACTTTCTTTACATGAGGCATCTACAGTACCTTGGAGAGGCACAAAGGACAGTAGCACTATCAAGGTCTACAATTGCCTTTCAGTTGTGGTATTGAGGAATAAAATTCTCAGTACTCCTACAGGTTTTTTTTTACCTTTTTCAAAGTGAAGGACTTTTTCACTGAAAAGGTTCACTCTAGCTATCAATTAATTTATTGTTGGTTTCTTCTTTACGAAGAAAACTTCTACTGTGAAGACATTATTACTGTCTTCATTAACTTTCTTACAGTGAGACTATTTTTTCCCCCTAGTAAGCTGCAGTTAGATGAATGTTAACTCATGTCTTTTGTTAGTGGAATTATGTCTCACACAAAACAGGAAAGTTCTTTTTTGGCATATAAAGGCACTTCTGGGCTGTCCCTTTCAGCTGGGTGGGCATTTTGTCACTTAGTTAACCGTTGACGAACAAAAACATTTTACAAATGCACTTCATTCCATTAGACAGGGAAGTTGTATACCTAAAGACAATGCAATTAATGAGTTTAATATCTATTTTTTGCAGTAAGAACAATTCATTATGCATTTGACTGTGTGTGGTCATTACTAACTCTTATAGAGACTAAATGTGCTGACAGTTTGTGGAATGAAAATATGTTAGGCACAAGCAACTGTCAAATATGACTTGCTGTGGTTTTGAACACTCATAATACCTTGCAAATAAGCAAAGCTGGTGCAGATTTACCAGCCATTTTTTAAAGCAAAATTTTGAATATATTAATGACACTCGCAAAAAAAAAAAAAAGTAGCTGTAGCTAAATAGGCTTTAAAAGATGAGAAAAATTAAAATATCCAGGAATAATACATCAGACTTTGGGCTTATACTAGCATTAGATTAGGTTTTGCCTTGATGATAGCAGCTCACTTAATGTGCCACGTATACAATTTTCACTTTAAAACAAACACCACTTCATTTTATATGAGCAGTTCTAGTGACAGCACTGCATTTCTCTACAAATACTAGCCTGTCATACAACTTACGTTAGTTGCACATAATTACTTTTCACAAACACCGGATAATACTTTAATTAAAATTGTGATGATTAGCATTGGTGAACAATAAATTCAGAGGCTGTCAACTCTGCAGTGTATTAGCTGAGCAATACTTAAAAAAAAAAAGTTTGCAGATCTGTTAAGTCTGCTAACATGATGGAGTGGAGTGATGTCTCTCAGCAGTAAGAGATGTGACAGAAAACCTATAAGCTCTTTTCATCTGTCCGTACCTTTTACAGGCTCCACATTAATTTTAAAGTCAGTACCTGAAAAAGAAGAATATTTTGCAGAATTAAATTATTTCCTTAAACTGAAATTCATTGTTAGCCTGTTATTCATTTATTTAACCAAACTTCTGCATTGAGTAATTTCAATTTGAAGGAACAGGCAGCACTAAGAATCATCTTACATAAAATTTTACTGTTATCCCCAAGGCCCATATGCATATGAAAGACTGTAGGGAAATCTCCCATCATCTCTTCAAGTACTCAGTTTGAGCAGTCCTGGATGCTGTCAGTGGACTGTTTTGAGTATTATTGTCTACTGTGCTCAGTAGAGGGAAACGTTAACACCTCAGGGTAAGCAAATCCCAGGATTATTTTCTAAAGCTGTTTGACTTGTCTAGATTCAACCTCACTGTTTTTCTCTCTGCTCATAATTTGTTTGCCACAGGTTTTAAACATATGTTCCAAAAATTAACTTATTCAGACCTCTTAAATTTTAGGGTGAAATCTCGTGTGTTGATTCGATGAAGGAAGAGGAAGACTGAGTCATATTTGGGGACCATGTATGTGCTGAATGCAGGGTGTGTAGGAGCAACACAGCCCATCATAGGGTGGAAGAGGGATAGCAGAAAAAAACTGCTGCCAAAGAACATGCCTTTTAGCAAGGCTCATTTGGAAGTGGTTTCCTCCCAAGAGAGACACTCCGACTGATGAGATGTGAGGCACATTTTGGGATTTGACCAATATGTTTCATTACAAATTTGGACCACAAACCACAGAAGGGTTTTTTAATACATATTTTTTTACAAGCTGGGGGAAGTTGCTGCCATTATGCTAGCACTGTAAAATCCATATTTTTTGATAGAAAAAGAGTTGATGCTTGGAACTAATATTGTGTTTTAATGGGCCTCAGCTGTTCACAGTATCTTTCAGCACAATCTTCAACAGCTGTAAATTTCAATACAACTTTAAAGATCGCTGTCTAAGAGGAAAATCTGACTGTTGGATATTGTTTTCCCTAAGACGATCACATTTAAAGAACAAAATCATTTTACATTTATTAATCACAGATTTGGAATTTTTAAAACAAAGGGAATGGAAGTGTCACTAGAAGGAAACCTTTTTGCTCTAAGTATGATTTAGTTATCACAGCTTGCAGTAGAAAATGATTTATGAGTTTGTTGCTTTCTGGAGACAAATGTGCTTTGAGAGAGAAAACATGGACAATGAAAAAAGTGTTAATAGCATTACTCTTTGAATGTGAACTTAGACTATTTTTTAAAAATCATATCCAATTTAGAGGTGAGTAAATATGAAGACTCATTTTCATTGTACTTTGGAGCTCACTTCTTGCATCTGCTGCATTTCCTAATCAGAACTAATTATGATATTAGGGACAAATCACGAATATAATCCTTTAACAACTAATGTGCTTTTGTGGAAAAACATTTTTATGTCCGTCAGAACTACCCTGTCTACAAACAGAAATAGTTTAATATGCAGCCAAGATAAGACTATTTAAAAGTGTTGCAGTCATTCTTAAGAGCAAATATGCAAAAGAAAACTATTGCTTTATGCTTAAGAAGTGGCAATTGTTCACAAATCCCTGGGAACAATTTATCTTCTACGACCCCTTACATATCTCTATTTTTATGGAAATAGATGCAAAATGCTTGTGACTTATCAAATATAGCAGGAGGTAATGTCTTATGTTTACCAATTAACTTTTATTAATCAAAACTGACTGAAATAAAATGTATCTGTCAGTACTTCTGGCTGTATACTACAAAGGATTATTGATTTTCTTTCTATGCAGAAATGGACGAATGCTGTCTTTCATGTTTCTAGTGGATTTTTATATGATGTGCAAAGGTGTTAAGACACATACGTTTGTAATTTTATAATACAGATTTATGTAGAATAATTTTAAAAGCCTATCATTTTGGCAGATTTACTTTCATATTGAAAACTGTTGTGTGATACAGGAAGAAGAGAAAACCACAGAACTTTGCACTCTGGTGATATATTGTGGTTTTTGTGGTTGATTTGTATGAAGTCTACTTTGTTAACAGTATTCAACTTGAATTTAAAGAATTTGGTACATGGAAGCAAATGTGAAGCAGACTTTACATTAATTAATGCTGCATAGAAAGGAAGAAGCTGGCAGCCTGCCTATGGCTTATCTCTGATCCGTAGTTGTGAGTGGAATCTTTAGCTGTTTTGTGTTTGGCCTTCATCTAACAGATTACAAATTAATTTAAATAAATTGTAAATGCCCTGTCTAAGGTTTCATGGGTCTATCTGATCCGTATGGGAGGGGTGATTTTTGGCTCTGATGAAACTTTGTAAAGACATCTTGCAATTAAAAGTGAGAAAAGACAGTCAAATCCTGCCAATATTCATATGAAATCTCTTTGTCTTCTGCATGCTAGCACTACCTTTTATTTTGTAATATATGCCTGTGGCTATTTTCATATATTATATATTATTTATATATTATTGTTTTACATGTCAGGACCAATTATAGACATAAGCAAACAAGGCATCTGTTTATTGGGGTGACCACAGTCGTCACTTGCTTGTTAAGCTTTATTGACTTTGCTTTTCCCTCTAAACTCCTGTCACTAGAATGGGGAAAGAGTAGAATAGATCAGCCCAATTTTATCACAGCAGTGGCAAGGGGAAAAGGTAAGAAAGGGAAATGCTGAAGGAAGTCTGTGCTTCTCCTCCTCTTCCACCTGACTGATACATGCTGTCACCACAGAAATGAAGAAGACCATAGGTCAAGACAGGTGCATGTGTGGAGTCTGTGAATACTGGGAGAAAGGTGGATTGTGGTGTTCAAACCTGATGGAGGAAAGAAAAGACAGAGAGAGAAACTTAGAAGATGGCATGGCCTGGGGAAATGGTCGCAAATCCTAGGAGGAGGAGAAGGTGGATGAGGAGGAGTTGGGAAGACTGTGGTCTGGGAGCAGTGGTCTTCAGCTTTCACTCACATGGCAGAAGAGTGCCAGAGTCCTGAGAGTGTGGCCCACCCTCGTGTCACCATCTGATTGTGAAGCCGCATAGGAACAAAAGCCAGCCTCCCCAAAAGATCAGAAAAGCTCCCATGCCTGTTCCATCAGCTGCCCCACTCTTCTGTAATTTCTTCCCCCAAAATCTTACTGACCCTCTCAATCCAAACTCCCACCACAAGCTCCCATACTGCCACTGATCCCTCCCAGGCATATGTCCCCTCTGAACCTTCCCTTTGGTCACTGGAAAACTGAATGTTGCCAAAATTTTGTCTTTGTTTGTAGTGGCTTATTTGTAGGATTGGAACTTAATGTGTAATTGACAAATAAATTCATAGCTCAAAAAACAGGAGAAGAAATGTCTAGCAATTTCTAGCTTATATGTTCCTGGCTACTTGAATTCTCAAAGTAGAGGTAAAAAGGGGACCTTATTTAAGAGAAGCACTTGAAAGCATTGAAGCTAAGAACTGTACAACAAGATTTTATGTATTTTCCTCCAAAACCTCAAAGGCTATTCACTTTTTAGAATAGAATTTTGCTAGATTTTGCTCAGTGATTTTTCAAGAAACTGCATTTGCTGTTGTCATTCTGCAACCAATACCATTTGCAAGAATTTAAACAACTCTGTTGCTATCTGCCAGCTGCCATGTGTTGTTTTCCTACTCCCAGCATAATACCTCTTCACTGGAAGAAGAGTGCAATACTTTCATAATAATCACTAGTTCAAATCACTGATTATTTTAAAACACCAAATCTCATTTTTGGCAATCCATCATCTGTTTCCATGGGAACTGAAACTGGCCTTAGCAGCAACAAGAAGCAGAGTTTATTGGGATACTTACAAATTTCAGTGGCTGTTGTTAGACAGCTGCATTTTCTGTTTACCCAACAGATAGTGCAGGAACAACCTCATAATACACTTTTAAAATTCTATGTACCTTTCATTTTAATTTATCTATATTTTTATTCATCTTTTTTGCAACTTAGCAGAAATGTTATGATCAAGGAGTGAGAAAATGTCAATAATCTCCAACATATGCAGTCAATATTGGATGTTTCTATCAAGTGTCCTTACTATTCTTTTAACTAGGATTGTGATAAAAGAGAATGGAAAACTGTCCTGCCTTGAGGGGACAAAAGACAGGTGGCAGCTCCCACTTTTAAGGGTGTCAGGTACAGTATTGTCCCTTGGTAATCTTATCCCAGAGTTTCTGCTCTCCAAAGTCATATTTCCTCTATACCTTTTACTGCAGAACAACCATTTCTGCATGTTCGTGGCTCATCTTCCTGCTCCAGAACTTAAATTCTCCTAATTCTTGCTATTTCAGAGCTCCATGAAACTTTTCTGTCTGTAATTCCTGCCTCCCAACTATTCTTGTCATCTACAGCCAGATTCTCAGGCTGTTCCCAGCTCAGACATACCCCCTTCTCCTCACCTCTCCGCTTAGACACCTTGTTACCTTTCCAGGTACTGTCAGTAATATCTCCCATCAAAGTTGTTGCCTTATGTCCCCCAGACTTTTTCCTCTTCTTTGCCCAAATCTTCTACCAAAGCTTCCCTACCCTCTCTGTCACTTTCTCTGCCGGACCCTCTAACTCAGGGGTCCAGTGCTTGCAGCTCAACTCCTGTCCAGACATTGCTGCTGCTCCCTGTCCCCTTCCTCTGCTGCTGGCCCCGTCTGCTGTCCTCTTGTTGGTGAGCATGGCCAGATGCGCTCTTCCTGCTCCCTGGAGCTCCCTGCCTATTGAAAGCATTAGCTTTGATTCTGAAAGAGAAGCAGAAATCTGGATAGAGTCTGCACTGACCATACATCAGCACAGACAGCTGTCTGAGAGGAAGAAAAGGAGGCAAATCTAAGAAAAATGGTAGTCATATAAACACCACCATTTATAAACCCCATTTACCAAATTAGTAAGTGGCAGTAGCAGTGTGGATTTAAATATGCTGTTTTGCTGTAGATTTGTATGGAGTATCAGAGTATCAAAGAGAATAATTGGGCAACTAATTGAATGTAGTATTAATATGCATATCTAGCCAGCTTTTTTTCGTTTCTTCCAACTGCTTTAGAATGAAAACCATTATTTTTATAGCTTGTCATTATGTTGGTTCGGAAGCAAGGCAGCCATTTAAGACAAATCATGAATCTTGAAAAGCTGTTCTGTTACAAGACCTTATACCAAACAAACAACCCTATCATCTTCTCCCATCTTCTAATACTATTTTTGTCATCACAGCTGGAAGTGGGCTTACAAGGAAGTATTTTAGGGCAAAATAGTTCATATGTACTAATAAACATGCTGAAACAAAATTGAGGATGATTTGTCTTGCTAAATAGGAGGAGAGAGGAAATTGTTAGATGCTCCATCTAGTGCTGAGGTACAAGGGGAGACATGCTGATTTCCCCAGGCTGTCAAACTCTCTCTAAAGAGAGCACTCCAGTGCTAGTTCTGCTGCAAGAGTGGCTAGTCTCTAGATCTTTGATTGTATCCCTCATCACAAACTCTTTCTGTCCCAAATCTAAAGTGTGCAGAGGTTAGTGGAAGTGCTTTGAAAATTAGTCTGTGCTTTCACAGGAACTGATCTTGATCATGTAATTCACTGTTGCAATATTTACCACAAAACCCACTTTCTAAACTAAATATCTGCCCTCACATCTTTGTGTCAGCAGTAAATTATTGTTTATCAATAATTTACTCACATTTAGCATAATTACAAACAAATTGAGCTATATTTTCAGAGATGGATTTGTCTACATACATACACATAGTTAAAAACATGCTGCAATGAGGGGGATGATAAATACCTGATAAGTAATGGCTAAGGGTGCATAGCAAGAGAGCGTGAGCAGAGAATATTGTGCAACCCCTTTGCCAGGTCCTAGATCTGGTATTGGCTGGCCCCAACTATGGTTTCAACAGCATTATCCAAAGAATAAATTAATTAATTTTTAAGAAACCTTTTAGCACCAGAAGTAAAAATACCTTGAAGAGATGTTGTAAATAGGCCTTTATTATATGTTGATGATTTAAAAATTCCAGTACAAGAAATATACTAACATGTCACTGATAATTTAATAAAAACAGGGAGTTAGCAAAATCTTATTTCAGTGAAATCAAGAGAAGTGGTGGTTTAATGCCTGATAGCTTCTAATCCATAGCTGTCAATGTTAATTTCACTAAATAAAAAAGTTTATGGTCTTGGAGGTTCACTAATCAAGATTCATAAAGGTAAAATTTCAGTTGTCATCCTCTTGTCTCTTTGGGAAGCCACTTTTATTCAGGAAACAATTCCAGAATGGGAAAAAATACCAAGCATGAAATGGAAAAACTAGTGTGTAAAATATACCTTGCTTTCTCTTATGAAGCCTATAGAAGTAATACCAGATGAATAAAAAAATCTGAATGTCATTCCTGATGTTTTTAATTATTTAAGCAAAATTATTTCATTGGTAGGAAAATTTCAGATTGAGGAACACATTTTAGAGTTATCTTTTTCTCCCTGGGAGATAGTAATGAATTACAGGGTCTCTGAGACTGCTGTCATCTACTCTGAAGCCTGCTGCACCCAATGGGATATTCATTTAATCTGTTCTAATACATACTGTTACAGGTAGGTGTGAATTTTAATCATTTCTCTAGTAAAATATGCAAGTTCATCAAATGCAGTGCTTTTTGTTCTTTTGATATGTTTGTATTAGATAGCACAGACAGATTGTTTTACACCAAAAGCAAAGACAACACATTGTATTTGCTGCACTTTGTTTTATATATAACTTGAGTAATATAAAGAGCATATGCACGATGTAAAATGGTCAAACACTATGACAACAGGTCTAAGCTACCCAGCTAGATGCCAAATGATTTGCTAACAGTTTAAATTTTTTAATATCCTGATACTTCATTTATGCCTCTGAAATAACATAATAATAAAACCTTCCTTTGTATAACATCAAAGTACTTACCAAAGGGTTGCATTTTTTACTCACATGGGGACCTTAAAAAAAAATGAAGTCCATTGGGTCTTTACTCACATGCAAATGTTGAATATCTTCTTTTATTAAACTGCAAAAGGGACTTACCAGAATTATGAAAAGGACTCTGAACTTGTGCTTTAAAAATGCTAATATAAAATCTAGTGTTTTAATGTTTTTTAAATTTACATTTTTAAGTATAGTGCATTGGGTGAGCTTTGAAGGTGCACCCTCTCACTTTGACATTTACTTTCTGATCCAACAGTTCCCTACTCCTTTAATATAGTCACACTTCAGAAGCTCTTTGTACTTTAATCTTTTAACTATTATAGATTATTTTCCCCTGTGCTGTGCTAGCCACCAAGTGGAGGGGAAGGTATGCAGAGCAGAGATATGCAGAGGCTGGACTATGTTCAGGTGGAGAAATAGCAATCTTTAGAGCAGTAAATTGTTGCCTCCCCAACCCATGTCGTGAGCCATGATAGCAACGAAGTGCTCCTTCGCAGAGTCCTGGGTAAGTGAAGAGCCCAGGGCTTCTGAGTCAGTCTGTTCTGTGGTATCAATGGCATTTTAATGGAAGTGAATGTGGTGAGAAGAATCAGTGGCAATATAACTAAAGAGAATAAAAATCAAAACCTTTCTAGAATAGCTTAAAACAGAACACATCAGAAGAGAAGGTTTAGTTGCCTACTAATTTATATCAGAAGTGTTCTAAGCCATTTTGGTACGTGAATGGCTTATGTTATTCTTTCCAAAACCCCATAGTTTTTATATTGGTTAACACTTGTTTTTCCTTTCAGCCTTCCTTTTTCAATTGTCATGAGTAGGTAAACACTGCTTTGTGCTTTGCAGTTTTGCCATGTCACAATTTAATCATTCAACATCAGCCAATTACAGAAACATCAGGATTGTCCAGAATTAACTCTGCCAAACTCTGAATTGACTATTTGTATGTGATGTTTATTTTTACCTCAGTCAAAATTCTAAACCATCTCATTATTTTGCACCTTATTCTATGGGAATGGGATTTTCTTAATACCAGCTTATTAGAGTTTTTGAAAGTTCTAATGTAGTACCATGTAGGTCTCCTTCATCCACTCCTTCGTTGATACAACTTACCAAAATTAATAAGGGTGTCGTGTAAGTTAATTTCATTTTTTAATTATTGTGACAACTTGTGGTATTCTTGGAACACTCGGGCACTTAATGAGTCCTTGAATCATTTTGCTTACTGTACTACAAGCATGATCCCTGCATAGTGTTTTAATGGAAGAGTGCTAAACCATGTACTTCTCTTTAAGCATGTGATGAACTTTCTGCATTTATTTGCATAAATACTTATAGAATCTGATCTCTGAAGATTTTAAAAGCATATTTTAGTTAAGCATTGTTTAACTGAATAAAGAGTTTTTGCAAGAAAACCTCATATAGTCTATATGCAACAGTTCTTCGAAAAAGTTGGTAAGCAGTAAAGAAAAGCAACACAGTTGGATTTTAAAGGCATTTATGACACAATAACTTGACTGTACTCTTAATGGTACATTATAAATTTAGAGGGTCTTTTACATTTTTACAAACCTCTCAACTTCCCTTCAGGTTTCAAAGATGAAAACAACTGTATTACAAATATCAACTGCTTAAAACTGAAGTTAGATTTATACTTTCATAAAATTCAGGCCACTGCTTTTACATTAAGAAGTTTTATTAAGAAGTTTTATTTCTGTAATGACTTCTGTGTAGTGTGGTCAAAGATTTGAGAGACTGGAACCATGTATCTGTGTTTTCTAGGTAACATTTCTAACTAAATGTTGTAATGAACAAACTATTTTCCTGTGCAGAATACTGAGCTGGAGTGAGCTGTATCACTTGAAATCTCTACTTTAATTTCCTTTATCTATAATGTAGACATCTGCCTAGGTGTTAGGTGGGGTTGTTAATAATGAAGATAATATTAGGTGCCTTAAATAAGGACAAAAAAATGCCATGACAGGTATCTGTTTGCATATATTAATATAGAATTGTCAAATATAATTGGTCAAATCTGTACAAGATACAGAAGCAGAAGAAATCCAGAGAATGACAAGGAAAATATCCTAATATTTTTAGAATATGGAAGGACAATTGTACCATGTCATGTACTTTGTGCATCTTAGTTATCGTCCTGGCAACTGGAACAGAATTTGCAGCCATTTGCAATGGTGTTAGAAAAGCTTTATTGAGCACAGTATTTGAATCAGGAAAGACATACGGGAAATGTCTGGGGTTTGATTTTCGGTTTTGTTTGGGGTTTTTTTACCATTAGTTGTATCAGTGATATGTTCAGTAGATTTACATAGATGTTTATTTTTGTGTTTGGACTCAAGCTTTGGAACATTGCAACTCCTAGAAGATTTTCAAATCAAAAGCTCTAGGTGCAGGTAACCACCTCTTTTTCCTTTGGATCATTCTATGTTACTGTTAAGACTTATTTTTATGAAAGCTAAAATAATGGTAAAGGTAATCAAATCTCATTCTTTGGGGCATATGTTAATAATTACAAATCTACTTCTTGTTTTGTGAAATTAATTGGTTAATATGTGTACAGCATTTAGATCGTAAGTAGTTTTAAAGTTATGCCAAGAACTGCTACAGACTGATCATCTATGGAACTCAAGAGTTAATTTCTTCTGTATACACTGTACAAATTAAGAACGACATTAGTTTTTTTGATCATCTGTATTTGTTACTGACAGATCATTTGCCCCAGAAGAGTAACATATGCTACATTTAGTATGTTTAAAACCCAGCTAGTCCTGGTTAGTTTGCTCATCATGGCACAACGTGAAGTACCAGCCTGGCTATGTCCACATAACATGATAGCCTTCCGATGAACTCTAGGAAGCATCTTTAAATGCTCGATGTTCACACTTAATCTTCACACTAGGAACCTTCACATAGTAGTCTAGACCTAGGGCTCTCGCCCTTCACTGTTTTTTCTTGCAAGGGTGTGCTTATATCCATCAAGAGATCAAAAGTGGTTTAAGATGTATGCTGCAAAATTTCCAGAGCCTGGAAAGGAGGATTTATATTAGGAAGATGAGAAGTGAAGCTGGCATGTATACATGAAGTGAAAGAGTGGGTGTTCACAGGCAAAGTTTTCAATAGTTATGGTAGATTGGTGGTAGGAAGTCAAAACCAACCAGCTTTCCATCTGTGCTCACTCAATGGAAAACAGTTATTCTCAATACACATAGTAAATAAAGACAGAACAAGAAAAAACTGCGTTGAAAATTTGTTCAGGGATAGTAACCTGTACTGAAATTAGAGGAAGAGTGGACTGCTTTAACTGATTTTTTTAGTTTTTCCTCCTCAAAAAGTGCACATAACAGCTTTGTAAATCAAGCTGTGTGGATTTGCAATTGAAAAAAGACATTAATATGAAATTTGCACCCCATATTATTTTTAATTAGTAAATAGTTTGGAATTATATTTGTAATTACAAATTGGCATCAAGTGTAAGTTTGTTGAAACAAGCTTTTCTCTATAAAGCTTGTTTTCACTGAGACTGAAATGGTTGATACTTGCATTGCATGTTGCGGTTGTTTGTTTTATTATTTTTCCTGGAACTGTGTTTGCTGTCATTTGCAAACAAGAGAGATCTGTCTGTTATTTACTGAGGCTGAGTAAAAACACAGCACATTATCCAGTTAGAAGACACAGTACACAGAGTAAGCAGATCAGGAAAATGTATTTCAATGCCAGCTTCATTAAGTTGATAATCATCTCAATATATTCCCTTACAACTTCAACAATTAGTAGCCATAGTTTTCTTTTCGTGATTATCTTTCATCAATGGTACAAAAAAATCCCCAAGAAAATTTCCATGGTAATTGGAAGCTTCCAGAAGAATGTTTTCATGTGTGGAGTGTTGCAGCAAAAAGAGTCACAGGACCTAAATTTGCTCGTTAGTTCTGGATTCTGAACGGTGGAATTCATCACAGGTGATATAACAGCAGCTCACCTCTGAGGAAGCACACCTTAATTTCTGTCATAAACCATATGTTTCTTCAAAATATATTCTTGTTTCCAGATAGCTCAACAGTAGGACATGGCCACATGCAGAGAGCGTCGATGACTTTGGTGGCCCAATTAGATTGGTGTCAGAGTTTAGTATTTTGTGACTGCTTATCTCCCCTGGCAAGACCATGAAGAATTGCTTCCATTCTTGAAAAGCGGTTAGTGTGTTATTAACTTTGCTCACACACTAACTTTTATGCTGGGGTTTCATTTTTAGCTTCTGCCATTTTAGTCTAAGCTTCTGAAGGCATTTTTCATGAAACTTCTTCAGAATTTTCAACAATGGATTTAAAAAAAATCAATAAATTTATTTGCAGCATATGGGAATAAATAATGCCATAGCAAAATTACCATGGAAGAAATACGCTTTGTGAAGTCCCCCTGAAGTGCAAGACAGTGAGAAAAACCTGCAGCTGGCTCTCGCCTGTACCGATCTCCTCCACGGCTCCTGTACAAGCACGTGGACACAGCCATTCCCTTGTCTTAGGCAGCCTGTGGTCACGGGGCCACCAGCAGCTCTGGCAGTTTTATTGATTGACTGTACTAAGTCGACCACTTGTTCAAACAGTGTCCTCCGCTCGAGGAAAAAACTTGTCCTGGGCTTAAGGAATTTGAATAGATGAAATGGCCAGAAAGGAAGGGAACACGCAGTGCCAACATAGCAGTGCTATCATTCTAACCTGGATGTTGATTATCTTGATAAATTGATTTGATGTTACTTTAACTCTTTTTTTTTTTTTTCTTTCCTCTTTTTGTTCCTTTTGGGAACTGTTTTCCATAGTGCTCATGAATCTTGGTTAGAGATTATTTGGTGTCCAAAGAAACATTTCTGCCAGGAGTCTAGCAATGTGAAGTCTGGACTGCTTGGTACATCCTTCACAACTTTCATAGACTGAGTACAGGCCAATAATGTGATACCTATGTCCACGCTCAGTGTTTAAGGCAAGCAGCCTCTTACCACATAGACTGTAGAAAGTTTTGAAGAAAGGTAATACTTCCTTGAGGATCAACTCCCCTCCTCAAAGGCAGTCTGAATTCTGGCCTTGGATGCCTTTATCATGTATGAAGAAAAGAGAAAATAGATGCTGAACAGTATTATTATGTGAGTAGACTGAATATTGAATACCTTTTGAAACTTAATGAAAAAATACCTAAATCTGTGAAAAGGTCCTTTTTTTTTGAAGAAGAATAATTTTGTTTTATAATGTGTTTTCAAAAAACTATAGCCAAAAATATTTTTTGCTAATGTTTCAGTGTAACATATTTGCAGTTTGATTCTGAACGCAGACAATGATGTCTGATGGCATTGCTTAAGAAGAAAATACTGTGTCACCAGACCAGTGACACTGGAGGTGAGACAGCCTAATAAATATTCTTGGAAGTGTTATTGGCTGCTATGGTGTCCAAAGTATGGTGTGCTAAAGCCAGTTCTGTATCTCATGGGGAAGACTCCTGGCTTTGTAACTGCAGTGTTAAACATCTCTTGTTTTGAGGAATCCGGATATTTAGAATGATAACTTATAAGGACATTTGTTTCAGAAGCAAAATTCAGCAATCCAAAACTTCCTATTCACTTTGTTCTGTCTAGAGATGAAGAAGAACCTTCTATTTCCTTTTATTTATTGTAGAGGGTCTCATAATAGAAGACAAAAAAATGTCAAAGGTGTCTACAGTTGTACATACACATTAGGCTGATTTGAACAGAGTAGATGAATTCTTGATACTACAGTCTTCAGTGTGGATTGAAGCTACCTTAAATTCTTTCATTCATTTAACACAGCTATTCAAGGTATATTATAATTTTTTTAGCTGACTTTTATCAATTTTAAATAAATGTTTATGTGAGATAAAGTGTTACAGTATGTTTTGTAACGTGTCATAAAATTTGCCGAGCATCATCTGGATTGATTCACACCCAGTATGAAACATACTGATAGAGGGATTCCTTGGCAATTTCTTGTTTTTCTGATCATATCTTCTAATTGTCTCTTTCTAATATATTAGACAGGTTTTCTCACTGTGGTGAGCCGAAAGGCTCATGGACTACAAGAAGCTTCAGTATTTTCCTGTGCTCCCTGCTGCTTTGTGTGTTCTGTCACTGGCATATTCACTTAATTATGTGACAGGCAATAACTGCTCTCTGAGGGAGTAAAAACAACTGTTGAATTCGTTTTTAAATTATATCATATTGCTCTGTTTGAAACCTCTTTTAAATAAATGTTGAGGATAGAACTATTGATGTGGGTTTTAAACTTTAAATTTCAGTTAGTTCAGATCATTTTAAATAATCCTTCAGCAAGAATAAATCAGTTTTTATAACTTATAACTTTCAATTACAGTCTTCGGAGAGAATAACTGTGTTTCAAGGAGCTGTAAAGTACAACAACAAGGAAATGCTACTGTTTCATTTGTGCAGGCTTTAAGCTCCTGTGGAACCTAAGAGGAGTTTTTCGTAAGGAAGCACATCCTAGAGGGAACCTCGAGTGTGTCAGTCTAGGTGTGGCTTTGATCTAGTGTTTGAGCTTTCACTTAGGGAACTTACTGATAAACCTTATGGGGGGATGATGCTGACCTACTTTGCTCTATCTCTACTGCTCAATAAAAATGGATTGAGAATCACAAGCTGTTATAGTCTTCATTGACGTGCCACTGAATTGCATGAAAAGATGTTTCCTCTGTACGAATTGCAAACTGGTGGCTCTGATGAAGGGAAATTTCTGACTTAACTAATAGCTGACTCCATTCCAAGGTATTGGACAATGCAAAAGCTTTAATATATAGCAGGAGCAAATTTAAACTAAATCAGGCATGGATCTATTGTTAGATGCAAACTAGAAATACTTATTTAGAATAGTCATGAGTGTTCTATATTTAGAACAAATACTATGGAATTAGATAGATGGATAGGTAGTACCCACAGAATAGCATCGATTAAATAGAAGGCCGACACGGTAATTTATTCTGTTAATAAGTTAATTCTGTTAATAAGTCTGTTAAAGGACCCAGCTGATTGGTTCTTATCTGCTAATGTTAGTTTTTAACAAATCTTTCAGAGGCTGGTAAAATCCAAAGGCTTATATGACTGCCACTATAATTCCAGTCTTTATAAAAACCAAAAAGAATGACTGGAATGGCAATCTCATTAGAGGACATCAGTCCTGGGCAGAGTAGCTGAATGGCTTAGTTGGCACTGTAGCAATAAAAAAATGGTAAATTCACCCTACTTTAATTCTTTAGAGTGTCATTTACTGATTTGTTTCTGCCTGAGCTTTGTTTCTATGTATGCAGATTCAGCTAATAAGATAGACTTTGGAAGTACTGTGGAAATACTAGAGTAGTCTCTCCTCTTTTTCTGACCCTTTTGCCAGATGTTGGCACTTACTTAAACAGCTGGTATTGGGAACAGAGCACATGTTGCTGTCACTGCATTTTTTTTCTGCTGGACCAGGGCTGTACCCAGTAAATTATCTCCCCTTAAGTCTCCCTTGGTCCAACTCTAAGATGTTGTGCGCTAGGAGAGAAAACGGTAACCACATTCATTTTTAGCTGCTTATTATGTAGGTTTTCCTCTGACCAGTTAGACAACATGATTCTTGAAACTCTAGTACCTGGATTCATTTCTTCTACCATTGCTTTACTGGTGAAGCAGAAATGAGGAAGCAGCTGTTTGAAAATGTTGTCTGAAATGTTTAGCATTAATACCCCTCTGAAACATGTATTTCTTGTTTGCATTCTCTGGCCTCCTCTGTAACATTAACAACTTTAGTAAGTATTTTTCTTTTCTGTTACGATAATGCCATATTCTATGATCTAAGATTTTTTTTTTTTAATAAAGCCTTTACATCTTTTTTTTTTTCCACAGACACACAGACAGATCAGTGAAACATACAAAAAAGTTGCTAAATTGACATGCAACATTAATTCCAGGATGTCTGTGTTACAGATTGACCTGATATTTTTCCATTTTAAACTAAGAAGAAAATTAGCATAAATAGCAATACGAAGTGTAAAGGATAATATTTTCTCAGGTGGAATCCCATTCAAATGGTCAGGCATACAAATTTAGTTAAGACAAAGGTGAGAAAATATTGTCCTTTAAGCCTTCAACTTCAGTGAAATGATACAGATTAGAAAAGCCAAGCTGTGAACAGTAAAAATATGAAGAATTTCCTAACACCAAATGTATTTTTTTTTCCTTCCTTCACTCCTTTTGCCTTTCTTTCCCCTTTTTCTCTCACTTGCAGTGCATGGATTCTAGGGTTTCATTATTGACTGCATAAATCAGTATTTTACCTTTTGTAGGTGATTTTCAGAAATTTGCTAACATAGATTCATATCATGGAATTCAAATTCTGTTACCCTGCTGCTCCAGGGTCTGAGTTGCTATTCTAAGGCTTCTAGTGCTTTGTGCTTTTAGATGGCCCTTGGTGAAGCTGTGTTTGCACAACCATAGAAATTACAGAATTTTGACCCTTTTGTTTCACAGGTCTTACTCCACTTTTCCGATTGATAAACTGGGAACTTTAGGATGTATTTCAGATAGTTCTGTAAAATGGTACCTGAAGTAAGATGATGTATATCCCATCTCCCCATATGCCTCAGGAATTTCCCACATCATTAGTGTTTTCTGCTTCGCAACCCTACTAGGTAAAAAGGGACCAGTTCTCCACCTCCGCATGTCCATTGTAATCGCCCTTGAAGCACAGACTGTGGGAGGGAAATTTGGTATGGGACCTTGAATCACGCAACATGAAAAACTAAAAAAAAAAAAAAAAAACTAAAAAAAAAAAATGTAAAATGATATAGGGGAATCCAGTCATATTACTTTGCTCAAATTTCAAATTATGGACTTCCATTGAACACTAACTTCTAACACACTGTCTCACTGCTCAGTATAATATAAAATAATTGCACATATAATTAGCATTCAATTAACATGAGTTACATTTCTCTAACTGCTACTAACTTTGAATCTCCATTTACAGATTGTCCTAACTTGATAATAGTATCTGTCTTTTATGGTGTCTAATTGGCTTTTAGAAAAGATAAATTAGGTTTTCCATTAAAACATAAGAAATGCCCTATTGGCTCAGACTAATGGTCCATCAAGCCCAGTATTCTGTTTTGCCACTAGCAAAATGAGATGCTCTTTAGGGAGAGCATGCAACCGTTTTCTCTTGTTCTCCTCTAGCATCCAGAATTTTTGGATTAGGGATGCTGGAGGGTTCGTTTCTACCCAGTTCTGGTTACGGACTTGTTGTCCATGAGTTTGACTAATCCTCTTTTGAACCTGCTGTTATTGTCTGCCTCCATAAATTTACCAGGGTTTTTTTGTTATTAAATATTATTAAAATTATGATACAGCTTTATGTAATCTTAAATGTGATTTCTTTAGCACATATTACATAAGGAAAATTACAAACAAGCATAAGGTTTGTATGTACCATGTATACATAAGAAGCAGGAGGGTAGCATATTCATAACAATATGATTTTTTCTTTAAAAATTTGGACTTTATTTAATATAAACAGTGAACTTTCAATATGACAGCACAGATCTGTGAAATGTTTTTACTATTTAATATTTTTAGAAATTGTCTAGGAAAGAGACTAAACATAATACCACTGTGGTAGCATTCACAGATTATACTAAATATGATGGAATGCTAAAGGACTGAAGCAAACATCTGGAGATATTAGACAAGGTAAATAGAGGATGACATTTGGTTGAAAAGTTGAGGCTCTTTCAAAAAAGGAAAAAACTTGGCCAGCAATTTAATGATCAAGAGGTAGCACTTTGTCAGGTAGAGGAAGAGTGTTTGAGTTCAGGAGTTCTGGAAGGACAAAAAAAAAGTATAAACTTTTGTATGATCTGTTAGGGTATTCATCTGACTCTCTAAATTTGATTCAGAAAGAGAGCAATATATGTTTCTCTTATTTCTTTAATCTTTTCTTCTGGGCTGTTTCACAAAGGTCTAAGTTAGAAAAGGTTTCCTGGGTGTTAGGCTGACAGCATCTCCTAACGGATACAGCTGTGCGTTAGTAATATGGGAATGCCTATACCTGTATCCTGAAATAAATTGTCCTTTAATCACTAAAAACCAACCTTTTTTTCAGGGTTAGGATTCGCCCATCCCTATACAGATATTACTGATATAACTACTTATACATCGTGGCTTTTGCTGATACAGAAATGCCTTTGAATCTCTAACTGAATTTACTGCATTGGCAAAAAATTCTAAGCCTTTACTGATACAAGTGGACTAGATTTCTTGAACTCTCTTACTCTACTGTACACTGGCATTTTCACAATGTGCCCCGTCATCACTGCGTTGAGCTGATTAGGGATTAATGTGTTGTAAGGACACCCCACTCTGGAGGGAGATTAGCTATGCATCAGTCCATAGCAATAAATCATGAATCATCAAGAAAGGTACTGAATAGCCATGTTTAGCATGGAATATTTTCTTGGGTTAAAACACAGTTCATCAGCTTCTTCCTCATTTTGAAGAGGTTCCAAACACTAGCAGTTTCCTGGGTTATTTGGATGCCAGCTATAGAACTGTTGACTGTTGAAACCTCCTTCCTCAGTCATGGAAGAGTAGATGACAACAGAAAACTAAACAAAATGTCACTTTTCTTATGAGGAATTTATTGAATACCTCTCATACTTCCATGCCTGATGATTATCCTGATGGTAAACAGCAGAGACATCTAAGATAGTATTAGGTAGACATTTCTGGGCAATGTTATATTTCCTGTTTTGTTCAAGAGGAAGCCTTTAGGACCATGTGACTCTACTGAATTACAGTTTCTTTAAAAACAGAGCTTGTAATTGCAATTAAGTGTCTAGAATTACAGCAGTCAAAATCCAATTTCATAAAACATTAAATTGAGTCTGCTTTGGAATGTACAGCACTAAGAAAGGGATTGGAATGAACAATAAATTTTCCGTTTTACTTGCCAGCCAGAATGTTACAATAAAGTACATTTGCAAAATCTCGTACAAAAGAGTTCTATAGCACGTGCTTGCATGACATCTAACTCCAGTGTGTGTCATCACTTCTTGTTCCCATGAGGAGTAGGCTTACACTAACAGCAAAGTTATAAAAGGTTATGATTACCAAATCCTAGCATGAAAAAGGCTTTAGATCCAGAAGACATTTAGCAAAAAGAATGTATACCCATCAACATCTGGAGACAAATAGGGTCTTGCAGGAGGAAGTTAGCTGCAAAATAAAAGCAAAGAGGATAATAAATGCAGATTATAAATAAACAATAAGATTAGAGAAGACATTTCGGCTGTAAGCTCTTCTTAGGGCCATGAGAAAATATATTCTGGTTTTTTCCACAGCCTGAAGATGGTCTCATAGCCCAAGTGTCATCTCTTATTTGGCTTTCTCTACTAGTGCAAATTAACCCTTCATTCAGTGTTTTTACACTCTATACTGATGCTGAAAATTATAAGAAATTGTCTATTTTTAATCTTAGCAATGCTCTCAGTAGCTTTCTGAACAGTCTTAAGTAGTTAATGACTTTAGAGATAAATGGATTGGTTTACACCATTCATTTGCAAATGTAGTCAAGATCAGCAAGATGTACAACAGAACATAGTTACAATCAGTGGCAAATCTGTACATTCTTCTGTACCTTCTGTTAAGCCCCAAATGCAAGATTGTTTGGGCATATTTGTTTAGAATGAAATATCCTGAACAACTTTATTTCTGCCCTTCTCAAAATCTCTAGTATCTGTGAGTCCTTTCAATTGATCTAGGTAAAATTATTCTTTTATAAGAAATAAGGATTAGTTGTATGATCAAACTCAAAGAAATCACAGATTAAAAAAATAGATGTAACATTTCCAGTGAATTTTGATGGTATCAGGGTTCTTTATATACTTTTTACTTTTTGCTTTCTGATAAAACAAACCAATCAATATCGTAGGAGGTTTTCTGAATCTGTGAGTAGAACATAAGAACTGTTTGTTACAAGCTTTATAACCTCTTTCCTAATGAAGGATCATTAAAGAGGTTTCCTCTTCTGACTGACATTCCTGGGAATGTGTTTTTTGAGCTTTACAAGGGTGGCATGGCTGTGATAAGGAACAAGAATGGGTTGTTTACTGTGGTTACAAAGAGACACTGATGCTCCCTCTGTTGAAGGGCATTGATTTTTTCATTTTGGCTTGCATCATAAATAGACATTCAGAAAAAGTACCACTCAATGATTGTTTGCATGGCAAAAGAGAATTGAGATGCTTTTCATTTAAAAGGGAATCTTGTTGCTGCATTGATTTTATCTGATTGCTGTTTGTTTCTGTGTACAGATCTAATGTATAATCAGAATCACTAAACAGGGAACAGAGTTAGTAAATCACATTATATGTTGTTTTACAGTAGCAGAAAGTATAAGATCTGGTTTTAGAACTGTAACTTAAAATTTGGCTTTAATTTATCCAAACAGCCATTGAAAATGTTAACACGTAAACAGTCCAGTGACCAAGAAATGAAAATTCTGAGATATAGTCACTTTTTTTCCCTTTAGATACTGGGTGCAGAAGATTTCTATGCCTTCTTTTCATGTCAGAAATGTCTGTTCAATTAGGGAGACTTTTCATCTAAATACTTTTATCATTGTAAGTGTTTGCATTATAGTCAGGTTCATGCTCAGATTGTCACACAGAATTATACTGCTGAGAAAAAACAGAACTTCCAATAAAAATTTTTAGCAGTTTGCCATCTCAAACAGTTTTTCATGTTGTTTTTTTGGGTTTGGTTTTTTTTTTTAACCTCTTGGGAAGAATTTTCACTTATGAAATAACACATTCTTCCTGTTGCACCAAAAACAGTGGGTCTGCCTTCATTGAGAGCAAAATTATTCCTACTCAGGAATCTGCAGAGTACCTAGCTGGTACAAATGCGTTAAGTGCACGAAATGAATTGTCATTCAGTTTCTTCTAATACAGAAAAGTCCTTGAAGAAGACTGTCACAAGAATAAAGAAATAAAGAACTGAAAGTAAGCAACCACTTAAGAAAGATAAGAGATGTATTTCTCATCTGGTTAAACAGATGAAAACCTGTTTGCAAAGCTTCATTGGCATTTAAGGAGAAAAGCCCAGAATTAGAATGAAAGATGATGTGCTAGAAAGACTTAAAGAAATGGAAAATATTGAAAAGTACTAGGATTAATTTCTAGTGCTGATCTTTTTTTTTTTTTAAATAGTCTCCACCTTTTCCCAGCCTTTTTATAGAAATCCTTATTACTTCTGTATTGATTCTTACATGTCTCAGTTTTCCTTTATTTGGTTTTCTGTTATCTCTCACATATTTTCTCTTCATCTTCCCTTCTATCATTTCTTCAGTTCATCTTCTGTTGCCCTTTTTTTAACCATGATCCATAAATTGGCCTTCCTTTCAGACAGTCTTCCTGTGTATTAGATCATATTTGCAGAAGAAATGGCAAAGGCCCCTGCTCTGCAGGGAGTTCCCTGGCATATTTTTGTTTTGCTACAGACCTCTGTACATATTTTTTGCTTTCCTGAGCTGCTTTTTTTTTCCCCCAGTTAAGTCAAAAGAAGAACAGAGTATCATCATTGTGATACCTGAGTAGTGATGTTCCAGCTTTCCTATCAGTCACCCCATTTCTCCCCCTTTTATCCATGGAGTTGTATCCTTCAAAGTTTGCACTGAGTTGGTCCATAGCAGAAAAGCAGCTGCAGGCTTTGCGTAGCAGCTATCAACTTGGACTCCAGAATGTAAGCTTTTATGTTTAAAAAAAAAAAAAAAAAAAAAAAAAGCAGTCTCTATCTTTCCTGAAAGTTCTCTTCACTAGTCATGTAATTTGATTTATGGCTGATCTTGTTAACTCACTGACAAGCCGAACACAAAAACCTCTCAAAACGGTGTAGTTGAATTGCTTGAGATAGCTTGTACAGCCGGAGATACAGGGCAGACCTCAAGAAACTTTCCCTCAAGAGCTGTTTGCTTAACCTCATTTCACGTTGCAGACAGATTAACACCATGACATAATCAAGGGCTGCTTGTCTTCCAGCGGCTTCTTAGCATCCTTCGGGATACCCCATTCTGTGACCGAATTTGACATCTCTCTATTACTGGTTCCTGAACAGAGTTAGCAGTGCCCCGTGTTCTGCTCTTCAGTTTGCCTAGATCTAGAACCATCAGCGCTTCTGATATAGTGCTCTCTGACTTCTGAGCAATCTGTTGAAGAGCTTTCATTTTAGTATCTTATCAGCTAGTCTGAGTCCGAAACTGTGAACACACTTTCCTTCTACAGGAAGGAGAAACCCAGAACTGTATGAGAAGGACTGTGCTTGTTAGAAACCTAAAACAGAAACTAAAGGTTGTTGTGAAACTTATTAACTATGCGTTTGTTCTTTACTCACTCCAGTTACAGACTAAAACACGTTAGTTTAAATTCAGGTGACCACCCTGAAGATAGATAAGTTTATATGTTTTTCTTGGTAAATAGAGGAGATTAAAAGAATATACAGTCAGCTGTCATTGCTCAGGTGACTAGTGGAGACTCTCTAAGCCACAGTATTTTGTCACTTTTGATCATCTGTCCATGTACTGAGAGATTTGTGAACCATCCCATTGTAACTGGAATTGTAAACATGGAAGGCTCAGGGTGACAGTGTAAATATGGTGACATGTAAAATGACTTTTTAGAGATTTGTGTAACTAGAGATGGTTTAAAATGAACAGAGTTAACCCCACTTCATTTTTGAAATGTTTACGTTGTGGAATAACAACAACCAGCAGTTATAAAAACCAGCACCATATACTGATGAAGTTATATAGAAATAAACCAATGTGAGGGTATCAATAAAGATGAAAAAAATATTGGTAGTTGTATCAGCATTACTGGAAGACTATTCCAAGCTAACAAGGTGTTTCGGGTTTCCTAATGGGTATGTTTATGAATGCTATTTGGTATCTTTGGAAAACAGAATCCCTCCTTAATGCAGTCTTCGTTCTGAAACAGGCCAGCACATAAGTGACTTTATCAGATGTTACAGGATGTGCATAAGCCATAAGTGAAATGAAGACAACCATTTTCTGTAATTTTAGAGGTCAGTGTGGCGTGATCTACTTGGTTTAAATTTTATCAGCTCCTCAAAGTACTTACTATTTGGAAAATTTCTTCCCTCATTCATTTTCTGAAGGTTAATGTGATAAAATGAAAAGAAGCCCCTTTGAAGTTTACAGTTGTCGTGATGAGAGGTTTGCTTTTTCCTTTGCATATTCTGACATGTTCAGTCACGATTCTGTTGTGTTCAAATGCAGTATGTTTTAGTTTACTTTGTAACCGAGATTCACCTTCCTATGCATCTTCACAAAGGGCTTTATGTAGATATATTTCACATCTTGCAGTCAGCCTGTCATCTCCTACAATAAAATGATAGAAATCACAAGAATATAAATATCACTTGAACACTGTGTCTTTAGCAGATCTAAATAAAAGATTGTGGAGATAAAATACCAGTAGTAAGAAGTTTTTCTAAGTCTTTGTTAAATAGGCTTAGAAGGAGGAGTAGGCTGGGATGGTTGCAGGCAGGTTAAGGAGAAAGCCCAGATGTGGATTCTAAAGACAATGATGATGTTTGTGAATGGGGCACGGTGTTGCTAACCTCTATCAAATAATAATTCTCAAGTTATAGCAACATCTAACAGGAGAATAACTGATTATGTCATAGGGCTGGAGTAACCTTGAATAGATTTCATGGTGTCTTGAGGACTATTCATGAGTGAGGTACACTCAAGTGCTTGAATCACTTGTTTAATATCTTTATCAATGATCTAGATGAGGGGATTGAATTCACCCTCAGTAAGTTCAGAGACGACACCAAGTTGGGCAGGAGTGTCAATCTGCCTGAGGGTAGGAAGGCTCTGCAGAGGCATCTGGACAGGCTGGATCGATGGGCCGAGGTCAATTGTATGAAGTTTAACCAGGCCAAGTGCCGGGTCCTGCACTTGGGTCACAACAACCCCATGCAACACTACAGGCTTGAGGAAGAGTGGCTGGAAAGCTGCCTGGTGGCAAAGGCCCTGGGGGTGCTGGCTGACAGCCGGCTGAACATGAGCCAGCAGTGTGCCCAGGTGGCCAAGGCGGCCAACAGCATCCTGGCTTGTATCAGCAATAGTGTGGCCAGCAGGAGCAGGGCAGGGATGGTGCCCTGTGCTCAGCACTGGTGAGGCCGCACCTCGAATGCTGTGTTCAGTTTTGGGCCCCTCGGGACAAGAAGGACATTGAGGTGCTGGAGCGTGTCCAGAGAAGGGCAACAAAGCTGGGGAAGGGTCTGGAGAACAAGTGTGATGGGGAGTGGCTGAGGGAGCTGGGGGGGTTTAGTCTGGAGGAGGCTGAGGGGAGACCTTATCACTCTCTGCAACTACCTGAAAGGAGGCTGTAGTGAGGTGGGTGTTGCTCTCTTCTCCCAAGTTACTAGTGACAGGACGAGAGGAAATGGCCTCAAGCGGCACCAGGGGAGGTTTAGATTGGTTATTAGGAACAATTTCTTCACCAAAAGGGTTGTCAAGCACTGGAACAGGCTGCCCAGGGAAGTGGTGGAGTAACCATCTCCAGAGGTATTTAAAAGTCATGTAGATGTGGTGCTTAGGGACATGGTTTAGTGGGGGACTTGGCAGTGTTAGGTTAATGGTTGGACTTGATCTTAAAGGTCCTTTCCAACCTAAACGATTCTATGATTCTACCAAAGGGTAACATAGCAGGTCATTACTAATTTGTCAGATAATGAAAAATATGTTCTGCACAACAAAACTTGGTATCAACAAAAAGGTCAGTGTGTTATAGTAGTTAGTATATTAGAGTAGTTACATCTAGTCACCAATAATATAATCAGCAGCAGCTAAATTGACTGAAGTAATGGATTAGTGTCATAGAAAATCTCCCCCTCACTCTTCCCGATTCTCCAAAATTCAGGACTTGTATACAGAAGGGAGAGTTGGCCAGAATAATTATTACCTCTGTAAATAGGAGTGTTCTTATTTGTTGCTTTTATGAAATATTTGTTACATGGAAGTTTACATCTGACCTTTTTTTGCAGTAATTTTTCCAGATAAACATGACTCTTCAGAGGAAGACAGGTGCTTCAGTGTCCTGCCCAGATTCCCATTAAACAGAAGAGAGCAAACACTGACTACTTCAGAAAATACAACAGGGTCACTTAGGCTTATGTTCACTTTCAATAGGTTGATTTGATTTAAGAAGTCACTATGCCTTTTGGTATCAGTGTCCCCACTCAGCTAGAGACCACCATCCCAGAGCAGATCTGGCCATAAGAACACTCCCCAAGTGCCTAAGGGCAAAGTCTGCTGTCTTGGTTTAAACCACAGGGAAAGATTTAAGCTAGGAAGTTTGAATTGACATTGTACAAGTAGAGAGCTGACCTGTGGTTTAATAACCTCTGCCTGGGAGGCAGGAGAGGAGAAGTGGTGTGTTCAACCTAGCTCCGCAGAGGCCATCACACTCCCAAGTTCTTACCAACCACACAAAATGAATATAGGAGCGTCTCTAGCATGTGATATTTTGCACCCTCTTATTGCTGCCTGTAGCTATTCAGCTACATTTTAACTTCAGGTTACTTGCGTATGTTCTAGCGTTCTCTTATAAACTCAATTCCCATCTTGATATCATCAACATCAGCAAGAAAAAACAGCAGTAAATTCTTAGTTTTGTTAGAAAGTAGCTCTGAACAGATTACTTAGCTTACAAGGATGTTCAAGCCAGAGGCCTTTTTAAAGAAGTGAAAGAATAGAAAAAAACATTCTCTGAGCCAGCAAAAAAATTCAGTTGATGCTTTGGGATTGACTTCACAAATTTACCTGCCTGTTAAAAGAACGTTTACATGGAAATAGGATTTGGATTAATCCTGCTACTTGTTGTAAAGAGCCAACAAACATATCTAGCATATATTTATGGGAAAAAATATATAGGAAATTTATAGGAAAAAATTATGTAAAGGATAAAATTTAGAAATTATGACAGTCTAACGTCATTCTCTGCTACTAGAGGAATCCCTTCTGTACTTTGTTAGGCTCGGACCTGCCACACTGATGGTTGAGGGAGCCTACGTGAACCTATCTGACACCTAGAAGAATATAATCTAAGCAGCCATCAGTTCTTCAGCACTTTATGTCTCTTGCTGTTTATTTCCACCTTCTCTGGTTTTATGAGTGTTGACAGTGACTCAAGTTATGAGTCAGTGGCCTGAAGGTAGTGTCTGGTGCCATTTTAGACAATCTACATCGTCCCACTTTCCTCCAGCTGCAGCTCCAGAAGGACATAGGTCTCCATTATGTCTTGTGTCGTGTGTACTCTGCCAGGTGGAGTGTCATATCCCAAGTCACCTCTCGTGGTGCTAGGTGCCTGGTTTTAGGCAAGTGATTCAAATCTCAGGAGGAAATCTATCTAAAACAGATTAAGAAATCCAAATCCGTGTGTGTGTGTGTATACATAGAAGTATAAGCTCCTATTATAACTGGTGAAGATGTATTCTGTTACTAAGCTGGTTTGAACAAGTGAGTAATTAAGAAGCTAATTAAAAAAGAGGATGAGAACAAACAATGAGGGTACTAACTTCTTCAATCAAACATTTAATTTGCCTCTTCACATGTGCATGTCCTATGTTACAACCACTTTATACTCTGGCACATCTCACAAGGAACAGGGTGAGGTAGACCTAAGGACTTGAAGTAAATCTAAGTGGGTACAATTTATGCTAAGTTAATGTAACTTCTGGTTTGTGCCTAAAGATACTGAACTTGCTTGTGGAAGAGAATGTGTATCTCCTACTACAGGGCTCATACTGAACTGAATATTTTAAAGCACTCTGTGGCATCACAGTGCACAAAGAAAGCCTGAACTGACTTAATAACATTGAAAAGATGAGGCGTTATTATCACACCAACCATCCATTTCTAATTCAAATCAACAGAATGTATTATGTGACTAGACTGAGCCTTCATCCAACTTCTTGCATTTATTGAGAGGTCTTTTGAGGTGGGAGTTCATTTCAGAATTTTGTCTGTTTTAGACAAGAACCTGATATCCTTATGAATTGGGAGAGTAGGAAAACATCAACAAAGATAGAATGGAAGTGGTTGACTGCTGGTCCTGATTACTTGTGATATTTCAGTTTATATGATGTTGTCCTTGGAGAGAAGAGAGCTTAGTCATAAGGGTGCCTGCGTACTCCACAGAAGCATGCAGCAGTCATCTTAGAGGCATAGTTAGGGTGGAAGTGTCACTAGGCACATTATTCATCTGCATCTGAAAGAAACTTTATTTGCTCATTTCAGTGCTAATACCAGAGTTGCATCAAGAATCCTGAGAAATGTTAGATGGTTTTGTTTTATTTACTAGTATAATTGCAATATACAGAAAGGATTCCCACAGCATTCCTTTCTCCTGTAATTGTTCTTCCATGCATGTCTATGTGTGTGTATTAATTTATGTAGTACAGAGAAGCTGTAGTTGCCTTATCATTTTCAGCTCTTATTCTCTGAATGCAAAAGAAGAACAAATACTATGTTTACAAGTTGGTTAATTAGTTTAAATATATGCATTTCAAATTGACCTTATGAGACAATGTGCGGGGAGCAATTAAAATAAAATTACTACATTGTTTTCCTTCCAACTTCTACAGACATTTAGCAGTTTTGTGTTCCTACTTTTCCTTACCATGAAAACCTCTTGGCATCAATGACACTGTGATCTTGTAATGGGATTTATTATTGTGGAAATGAGAAAACAAACAAAACATAATGCAGAATGAAAAAAATGGGTAAGGAGAATATTTTATAAGCCACAGTTTTAACATCCTTCACCTCAGATTTTAGTCAGATGGTCTCATGTAAAGCTCTGGTACAGAAGGTGAAAAAGGAGGACACCACTCAGTATCAGAAATGGGGAGAGCAAAGAGGTTGCCGTCTAAGAGGAGCAGTGAGGTTTTTGCAACGAAGTTGATAAATGAAATACCTCTCGCAGCACAGACGGTGACTTCATGCACTCTACAATTAAGAATCACCTTGTCGGACCAGCTTTCCTATAAAAAATTATGCAGTGCAGTTTGAGAGGTGTCAGATATTTTGTGAGAAGGAAGTGCTGAATTCAAGTGAAAACCCTCTGGGTGGACCGTGAGAGCTGTGAAGAGGGTTACATACCCCTCAGCCAAACAAAAAACTTCTGTACTCTGTTGTTCATCTGCCTTTGTTGACATTGTTTCAGTGTGCACTCTGAAACCTTCAGAGTAACTTAAAGAATGGACCATCTTTGGGAGAGCGATTGCACTGCCTTAATTGAACTCAGTCCTTTCTGCTAGGATACATGGCCTCCATTTTCCTGTAAAATGATCTTGTTGTCTGTCATACTGAAGCTGCACAATACATGGATGCCACGGTGGCAGGTAATGCCGATAGTCAAGCTGCAATGTCCCAGGTACAACAGGTTATGTATTCCTAGCATCATCTCCAGCTCCCCTGTGTCTGTGAGCCATTGCACTGGCCTGACATGCACAGTCCGTGAATCAATAACAAGAAACTGAAATTTAAGTCAGTGATTCTGAGAAATACCTTGATCTTCACCAGAGGTGACAGGGTTTTTTTTTCCCCCACAGTTCTAAACAAGAGCAGAAATCATAAAAACTATGAAGTCTTCTTATTTATTTCTTGTCTTTTAAATTTTACAGTTAAATTATGTGTTAAGAATTCTTTAAAGAAATCTGTTAACAAATTTATTCCAGGTTGCTGCTTAAGGTCACCATAATGTAATGTAGATACGTAGAAGAAGCTGTGTTAAATTCCAAATACCTTTAATCTGTAGTGTAATTAGTTTGATTAAGATTGGTTATCTCTGTTAATTAGCATATCTATTAGAAGCATTGACTGAAGTGCTTTTCATGATCACAACCAGTTTTTCATGAATTTACAATTCTTTCGTTGTGTGTGTTGCCGGATTAACTGGAAAAAGATCAAATCTCCTCAAAGATGTGAGACACTGTCACTGTGGAGTAAGCAGTTCTCCCAGAACTGGCAAATGATGAAAAGATGAAGGAATGGGATTTGTTTAGTTTTAGAAGATTAGGAAGGAACATGATAACATTTTCTAGCACATATTAGATTATTAAGTGGAAGGTGTTCAGTTTTTCTGTATAGCTGGTGAGGAAAGGAGATAGAAGAAGAAAATAAATCAGCATAATTTGTTGTAAGGAAGATTTGGGTTAGGTAGATTTTTTTTAACCAAAAGGAAAAATGGATACTGATACTTCTCTGTGAGAAGAGCTTTTAACATACTCTTTACAGGTAATTTTTTTAAGTATGATAAGATAAATTTCTCTTTGAAATAATACAGGTATTGCAGTTGTGTCCTAAACTGGAGGATTTATCTAGATGATGTCTTATGGTTGCTCTAGAAATAGCAGATTCTATGATTCATGGTTCTGTGATTGAGAGGAATGGGTTATTATTCATAGGTAGTTCTTCTGTCAAAAGCTTGGGATAGGAAATTTAGGAAGGCGCTTGCTTCCCAAAGCTGGTGAGTTTCTGAAGTTGTAATTTTAGTTATATCTAATGTATAAAAGGCTCAACAAGTCAACTAAAAGAAGGAGAATAAATAGATACTTTTTATATAGAAATTTTCACATACTGTGAGCATAATTAAATAAACATGCGTCGGAAGAATTAGATATTTTGTTACTTCGGTTTTAATAAAAATGGACAAGCTAAGAACACTTAGCAAAAGCAATGCAGGAACGTACTTTGTAGATTATTGCTTGAGGTATTTAGCATGTATAGAAAGTTTTTATTTTTCTTCTACAGTATTACTGAAAGAGTTTATGAGGTGCTTTGCAAGTTTCTCATGGTCGAAAGGCTCAGATTGACTCTGCTAACTTACTTCCTGAGAGACTTATTCTATATTGCATAGGGTAGTAAATTTTTACAATCAATTTAATTAATTAATTTAGTAGATCAATTTATTTTTTCTGTGATGTATGCCTTCAAGGGCTTTAAATTTCTTTTTTTTTTCTTTTCTGACTGTATTTTTTCCTAAAGCTTTCATGACTTTCGCTTTGATACTTATTTACTGTATGTACAGACATATCACTTCAATACATTATGCCTTTGTGTTTCTAATGGATAAAATTAAAAATACATGTTAAAAAGTGTTGCAAGTTGCATGCCTATTAGTATTGCCCATCAGGGGCTCAGGGAATTTTATGGCTCTACTTGAGTCATGGTCCACGTTCAAAAAATCTGAAAGACTTTGGGCAGGAATTCACTTGATGTATACATTTTCTTAAACATTTTTTCCCTCCCATTTAATTTCAATTCTGAAAATATGTGTTGCTGCACTTCAAAGTTGCATCATCACTGGTTTCCCTAGGTAGGCTTTTAGTTTTCCAACTGTATAGCAGCCATAGGAGGAGGAAGTCAAATGAACTCCTTCCATATGATTCATGATATACTGCACACATTAACTCTGACACAAACTTCTATATTTTGACATCTCTTTCTGAATGAAAACGATGTAATATTTTGTGGAAGACATAAGAATAAAATTGTTTCTTTGTAAACAGTTATCCATTCAATATGGATTGAGATTAGTAAAATAATCCACTCATTTCTTTACAATTTCTTTATATTAATGCATTTAAAATCACATCTATTTTAACTGATTTGATGTATGATTTCATTCTCAGTTTCTGTCCTTTCCACCACATGCCAGCTCTCTTTTTTCCTTTCTATTCCTTCACTTCCCTTCTCCCCTTTTTTTTGTATCTGTTGTAAATTTAATTTTCATATATACCCAGGACTTTAAAGAAGTTTTTTTTGCTTGGTTGAAAATTAAAATGTGTTTTTAATTCTTGCATACTACCTCCCTCATTTTGCATCTTTTTTTTTCGCCAGTTGTGGTCAAGAGTGTTCATCCATATTTTTTAATTGCTGTGTTTAATGATTACTTTCTTGAAGGTACTGAGAACATTTGTTTCAATTAACAGACTAGATTTACTAAGCACATGGCTGGACATCTTCTCCATTTAAGAGCAGGTGGGTTTCATGACTTCTTCAAACCCTGCCTGCCCAAAATCATCAGGGCAATATCCAAGAAATACTTGTTAGTTGGCTAAGCCTGCCTTGTTCTAAACTTGTGTATGATAGATGATGGCTTCCGTATAACATTAGCTTAAAACATTAAAGGCTTGAGGAGCATTTCAATCAACTTCAATATTTCAATTGATATGCCTGAGCTAGCTGCCAAAGAGTATTATTTAGGTGAAACCTTTTTATCTGGCTACATAAGAATGAGTGCCATTGATTGAGTAAGATGGATTTCCCTGTTGTGTATGTCTTCAGAAGTTTGGAGATTTACAGTTTGTGTCTTGAAAGTCTGAACCATTTAAAAAAACAGTTGTTTTAGGGAATTCAGTCATAGATTTTTGTGCAGGAAATTGCAGGTGAGGTTAGGCTTTTTTCTGTCTAAAGTGATACGGTCAAAAACTTTCCTGTCCCAGGACAAGAACAAGATGAGCATCCAGCTTCTCAATGGAAAATGATGCTTTATAAATAAAACTTCCTTGCTATGAAAAACAAAAAGCAGTTTGCATAAAATAAAACCCCTTCTATATCACTCTTTCTACACAAATCATGTTTACAGAAAAAGTTCCTGGGAAAGTTTAGGCAAGCATGTGGCTGAAAAACATTTATTTCTGAAAGCCATCTGTCGTAAGAGATATAAAGAAAATTCAGAACAAAAATCTGATTCAACTGATTTTAACTACTTTTTTGAGGTAACTCTAAGTATTTCTCTGAATTGGATGGTGCTGGTGGCTCATGTGGTGTTCATAACTGAATTCTGAACTGGAGGAGGAGGGTGGATACTACATTGTTTGCTTCCTTGGGCAAACTTTGTTCTGCTTTTCTGTCAGAATAATTCTGAACCCACATCAGGTAATTTAGCACAGATTAATCTTTCCCTTCACTTTAGGAATCTAGCAGACTGTTGTAAGTAGTGAGGAAGAAAAGCTTTTAGAAATGAGACTAGAAATGCTGGCTTATTATAGAGTGAATCATTTTAATCAGATACTGGAAGCATTCCACCAGCCCTCTCTCCATAGCCCTCTGAGATAAGCTTGTGGAACTTCTTTTGCTGGGAGGACGACATATGGGAATAAAACAATTCTTTTCCATGCCGTTCCTCCCCTTGCTTGCTTCTCACCAAAAAAGTTTGGTTATGCAGAGATCACTAGCAGTTATATCAGCATGACCTGGTATCCAGGCAACCCAAAACCTTGTCAGCGGTAACAATACACAATGAATAACTCCGGGATGATGAAAGCAGGAGAGTTTCGTTTGACAAGATAGCACCTGTTTCACTCTGAACAGCCAGTGTTGAAATAATGATGGCATTAGTCAGGGGAATACAAGAGGTTCAAAAGGGTTTTTGTGACTCTGAAAGTGAATTGCAGCACAGGGAGCCGTCATCAGTTTCCTCTTCAGAGATGGGTTGTTATGTCTCCTATTTATTTGGTAGCCAGTTTTTATGATTTTATTGCTCCTAATCTCTTTCTGCTCTTGGATACAACTAGTTGCAGATGTGCATAGACTTACATCTCTGAAGCAAATGGAGTCTGTTCTATATTGAGCATATCTAACAATGTGCATTATAATTAGCTATGTGAAAACTGCAGTGTGTAATGAAAAAGTGATTACATTGGTGGCCACAATTTTTTAGTTAGTGACTCTTCCCCAAGTGTGCCACAGAGCACTTCAGTGATCTTGGTCAGCTGGTACATTGACTTTTCTCCTGCTACTACCCCTTATGTGGGAGGTCAGTAAATCGATAATCTTCTGGACTGAAGAAATTCAGAAGGAATAAGGGGAGTATCTCACAATACAAAAGTGGAACATGTACAGAGGGGACTGAAATGATTCAAAAGACTGAGATGTGGAGAAGCAGTAGGAAACATGAAAGCAATGTACAGCACGAGAAAGGGGAAGATGGGGAAATTAGAGAAGCAACTCAGTTGGGAAGTGAAATATGTAAAACTGAAATATTCAGATGGTGGAATAAAGCAGGAGTGGTACACTACAGTGGGAAATGATATGAAAATGAATTAGGCAGCAGCAGTATTACCTTAACGGAATTTAGTTCAGGAGGCTGGATGGTCTGTGAAAGAGCTTTGATGGCTCACCTGCTGGGGAACCAGGGGCTTGGAGGGCATCTCACTTCCTGTCATTCACTGAAGCCTGATCAAGGCTCCAAGTGACCAAAATAATGTACGTATATTGACAGTTTGGTAAACTGTAAGAAACGAGTTTGTGATGTGGGATATCTCCAGCAGATAATGCTAAAGAAGATTTTTTTTTAACTCTTACTAGCAGCTATGGACATGTAGAAAACAAACCAGTAGTGAAAAGCACTGTATTCCATCCAGACATGATAATCTATCTAATTACTTTAAAAAAAAAAATCAGGCAAAATCACAAAAATTAGTAATAGGTAGTGTACTGAATTGCAAAATAAACTTAGGATGGAAACATGCATTGAACAGAAAAGTAAAAGAGGAATAATAAGCTACCATCTCTTTCTGCTTCACCTCCCTTTAATGTATCTTTTACGCAAAAAAGTTAAATAAGGAGAAACTGGTTTATTTACAAAACTTGAAACTGGAAACTTAAGTAAATTGACTTGTGTTTGCAATGGAAAAGATGAATGTTAAACTGGGTTTTACAATCAAAAGAACATTGAGAAGAAATAATAAGAATTTTAAAAAGCCTCCAACTTTTTACTTCCCCTCTTGTTGTCTGTCATCTCCCTTTGGTTTCACCCACTTCCACACCCTTCTGTCTCTCTGACACTGTCTGCTCTTGGCCTCCAGAATCCCTCTGGAAGGTCATGGCTGATTTCAATGAAAGATGACAGAGGGAGACATGTCTTAGATTCTAAAAAGTTTTGATGATAATGTGAAGCTGGATGGAAGCAAGACACCAATAATTCATCTAGTGTGAGAAAAGCTACAGCCCTTTTTAGTCATTAGAGTATCCATATGGGAGCTCAGCCTGAAGGTACAATCTGAGAAGAGACGAGGCTTTATTAGTTCCTCTGCTTATGGAGCTGATTATTCCCTTTTAACCTGCCACCTAGGCTTTGACTATTCTTTTCTACTTTAACATATTTTCTTTTTTTCTCTTTTATCTGTACATCCTAAACAAAAGTTGTCTTTCATCAGACAGTGAAGAAAATGTAGGTTTTGGGCAACCAGAAATTAGAGTGACCAAAAATTAGACATTGGCAGCCCAGAAGGCTCAGGAAGGTGAACAGAAGCAGCTGAAATACTCTGGTACCAAAACATGAGGAACTGAAAGGAGTTTGGAACAAAGTGATCCAGTAACTAAATATATGCATGAATGTCTTTGGTTCTATCAGGTTTTGAAAGTTTGAGGTAAACATAAGAATGGGAAAAAAATGTACAAAGCAGATGCTTTTTGCAAAAATGTGCTAACTATCATTTTTCACCCATTAGTACAGCTTCTTATGACCACATGATGGATCTTTTGTCATATTCTACCACTAGAAAAAGCAGCAACCCAAAGTATCACATGTAACGCTTCAGTATTATTACAGGAAATATATAATAAAACTCACCTGTATTATCATGTACTCTTCCATCTCAGGGTACAAAAAGGGCAGTGCAGAACACAGGAGGATTTCTGGGAATTTAGGATCTAATGTATGTGTTTGCTGTTTATGCGTTTGGGGCCATGTCTGGGCTTTGTGTAGCATTTCCCATTTTCAGTTTTAGTGCAAGAGTAGAAGGTTGTAATAATCCTTGAGTTTGGATGATTAAAGGTGAGGTTGAATAACAATAGAGTTCTCTTCAAATTAGCAAAAATGTGTTTTCTTGCAACAGTTTTTTCATATTGCCTTGTCAATGACGACAGGAAGCTTTAAAAATCCATTTGCCACACAGAAATAATGGAAAGTAGTGGTAAAAAACTTCTGCAAACTTCAAAGGAGTTGAAATGTAAGTGTAGAATGATAATGTAGCATTTAATATACTAGAACCTTTAGGAGGAATAAATGGATGGATATGAAATTGTTGTTTGGAACTTGATGATATAGTAAACCTCAGTATAATACTCATTGATATTGAAGATTTGTTAAAGTGAGCAAATTGTAAAGATTGACTTTTCTCCTAGAGGGACTAGATTATGTTTGTCTGCTATTTGGAGCTGAATAACGCTAAACAATTTCAAGGATAAGCAAAGAGAGAGGATTTTGTAGATGAGTTTGCAAGCACTTCTGTCTTTAGTGGACTCAGTGGAGCCACAGGAACACAATTGTTTGCAGTGTTGTGAGCTTCAAGAGTAGCTTGGTATCCAGCCAGCTTTATGAATCTGCATTAAGTTTTTTTGGATAGAGGTGGCAATGTAGAAGTCTTGTGGTAAAAAGAGAATTAATTTAATCTACTTTAACAATTGAGGTCTTGCTAAAGAAGCTGAATGTTATTAACAAAACAGTCTTTAGAATTATCATTGAATTTATGGGATGTAACAAAAAGAAATGCCACATTAAAATTCTTGAATATTTTTTCCTTGCTTGCTTTTTTTAAAAAAAAAAAAAAAAGCAGAGTTTTTTTTTTAGAGGAATCCACTGTTTCCACTGGGTTGGAACTGGGGCAGTCTCCTGACACCATTGATCCAACAGGAGATGACTGAACTTGATTCATTCAAATGAATAGTCTATTCTGTATTTTGGTAATATGGAAGGTAGTCTCACACATTAATGTGGGGATCTTTGCTTTATTAAAATTATTAAATTATTTTCAATTAGAAATAGGTCAGCTGCTGAGTTTCAGGATTTTTCTGCCTGTTTGCTTGCTAGACATGGAATTGTTAAACAGTTTTTAGTTTTCAGCTTTTAAACTTAGGAATGTATTCTCAAACTTTAGGATGTAATTCCATTTATAGTAGTATAAAAATTGAATATCTCTTTAAGATTGGGAGAAGTACACTTTTGTCTTTTTTTATGACATTTTCTGGGATAATAGTACTTTTTCACTATTTACTTCTAAAATCGTATACAATCAAATGTGAAATCCAAAGGAGAAGACCTTGAAGTAAATCTTTGTTACTCCTTTTCTGTAGGCCAAAGAACAAACACATCAGTTGACAATTAATAGACTAAAACTATAATTCTCAAACAATCTACATACATAGTTTAATGACATTACTTCAAGAGGGCTTGTGGGTGTTTGGCACCTCTTGGGCTTCTGATGACTATATAAAAGATACTAACATTGATATATGTTCAGAGACTGACATCACTGACAAATTGCCACATTTTTCAGTGACAGAGTATGGTCTGTACCTGAAGACTGGCATCTTGCATTGTACAAACAAGCTAACCAGAACTTTCCATGTACAGATAATACTGTGTTGTGGTTTAGCCCCGGTCAGCAACTAAGCACCACGCAGCCGCTCGCTCACTCCCCCACCCTTGTGGGATGGGGGAGAGAATCGGAAGGGCCAAAGTAAGAAAACTCGTGGGTTGAGATAAGAACAGTTTAATAATTAGAATAAAACAGCAATAATACTAATATAATGAAAAGGAAAATAATGAGCGAGAGAGAGATGAAACACTGGAATAAGAGGGAAAAAAAAAAAACGAAAAAAAAAACCAAAACTAAACAACAAGTGCTGCAACCGCTCACCACCCGCCGACCGACGCTGCCGGTCCCCGAGCCGCGATCGCTGCCTCCCCCGGCCAATTTCCCCTAGTTAATATACTGGGCATGACATCACATGATATGGAATATCCCTTTGGCCAATTCGGATCAGCTCTCCTGGTTGTACCCCCTCCCCTCCCGGCTTCTTGTGCACCTGGCAGAGCATGGGAAGCTGGAAAAGTCCTTGACTAGTGTAAGCACTACCCAGCAACAACTAAAACACCAGGGTGTTATCAACATTATTTACATATCAAGTCTAAAACACAGCACTATGCTAGCTACAGTGAAGAAAAATCAACTATCCCAGCTAAAACCATGACATACTGTCAGTGTGTAATAAGATCAGCTTTACCTCCTTAGTATTTCATATACATTGGTAACATAAAATCTGCAAACTAATTTTTCATCCATCTCGGTTTGAATGCTTTGTGAATTCACGCTTTGGTAATCTGATCCATCTTAGACATACAGTCCAAACATCTTTACCTGCAAACTGCATGCCCTCCCGTTCCTTAGATGTTTTATTTTAAAGATTTGAGATTAGAGAGTTAGCTGGTGCTGTGGGGATGGAGAAAAATGTTGGGGTTTTTTTTTAATTTCAAACAGCTTTTCCCAGTGTAGCTGATGAAAGCTTTTTCAGTATCAGTTCTTTCTGCAAACTGCCTTCCTGTTTGCCTCACCTAATTCATAGTGAGAAAGGACTAGAAATGTCTGACCCAGGAGTTTGTTAACTATGGTTTCTTCCAGTTATCTTTTGCACAAAAATAGCCCAGAAAAAAGTTACCAGGTCTTTAAATCTGATCACTGACTTTTGAAAGTTGTCTGTTTTTTAGGTGTTGCTTCCTGCTAGCTACATTGTAAACCATTGGAGAGAAAATACTTGTCTATCTTCTGACCCTGTTGAACGTCTGATCTTTTTAAGTTCAAAAATTTCATGCAGAAGAGCTATAAGCAGCTTGGGCAATACAAAGAACAGAGTGGTGTTTCACAAACATTTTATTTTTGCTGTTAAATGGTCACAAATCAAACGCAGACCAGAAAGAAAAGCACCTTTTCCTTGGCTTGTGCTCTGAAAGACAAGGTGTTGGGGATGGGAACTGACATCAGAATTGTGAACTTTCAGGAAGATCATCTGAATATGATTCTGAGTTCTCACGAGATAGAAGCTAGACCTTAAACTTTATGCTAGAGCTTTATTTGAAAAATTAGTATGTAATTTCACGTGATGTATGTTACTTCATTGGTTTTTTAGTTGAATAATGCACAGCAACCTTACAAATGCAGTCACCATATTCCTCTGTTCTCATAAACCACTGTCCCAGTTGATCCAGTATGCTGGATTCCTTTCATGCACATCAGTGATCTTTATTGCGAGGAAAATACCACTCTAGTTTTGTGGGTGAGTGTTCATTTTAATGTCTAGATCCGAGTTGAAATCTGTATACTGGACAGGCATGGGGAATGCCAGCCACTTGCTCCTGCATTCCCCTCTGTAGAATTGTGCTGTGCATAAAGGAAGAACAGAAAAGTATTTATTTAACATGCTTTTCTCTGCTGACAAAATATGCTTCATTATGTAAACAGGAACTCTTGAGGGTGTACTATTATATCTGCAAATATTTCTTTCAACCTTAAGAAACGTTTTCTTCTTATCCATATCCTTTTCCAAAATACATTGTGGTCTTCCATAGTATGTTCTGATGAGCTGTCAGTTAAAAGCTGGTTTATGTCTTTTACCTTTCCACCCAGATCTAAATAAATTATAGTACTTCTAGTGATAGTATGAATTTATTCAGAAGCAATCACTGAAGAGTAAGCCTAAGTAAATCTTTTTTTTTTTCAGCTTTCCTGAAAATGTTCGTCTGACCCTTGTAGTTTAGTTGACTATTGATTCTGTCTTCTTTTTTGTTATCTGTATGCATTATTCACACAGTGCATGAATCTCTGCCTATACGTTAATATTATTCATAATTAAACTCTAGAGAGTTGATGAAACTAAGGATGTCTAAATAGACATGTTTTTCCCCAGTTAATATTTTCATCCTGATTGACAGTGATAAGACGCTGATTACAGGCAAAAACAAACTCAAAGAAAAAGACACTTTGGAAGGTATATACTACAATGTCAGCAGGCAAGTCAATTTAAGTTACTCTTTCTTAAGATTTGAAACTACTAAAGTAAGCTTTTCCAGAGAATGACTGGGCTTGTTTAGAAATATTCTTGAGTGCTAAGCTGTGCTGAGAAGACACGCAGAATAAAAACTGACCTTAAAAATGGCTGGAATATAAACCAGATCCACTCTGTTGTTTATGAGACAATGGGACTGGTTAGGGAACAAGACACTGGATGACAAATGATATTTATGACTGGAAAACATATATTTCTTTTTTTTTAATTTGAACTTAGGAACAGAAACTGTATCCAGGAGCAGTAATGCCATTATGACACAGTATTTTCCAAATGCTACATTTTTTTTTATCCACTTTTGTAAATATTACAGAAGAAAAAGAGAAATTTGGACCCACGGTAATGATTAGTAATGCAGTAAGGCCATTTACTTTTAAATAGTGAATTAGATATCCAGTTACATGTACCAAACATTGGTATTTTGGTTATTTATTGGTATTTATATTTAATAAAAAATATGTTGGGACATACAACGTGTAAAATACAACTGTATATCCCAACATATTTTTGTTTATCAATACCACTTATACATAAACGTATGTTTCAGTTATGTGTACCTACATGGTTCAGTCTTCTCATCCAGTGGCTGAAAATTAAAATTCCATCCAAAGACCTCCCTCTGTCCCTTCACTTATTTTTCATTTTCTTCTCAAGGCTCAAAGTCCAGATGGAAGCAGCTGAAATTCCTGAGTAGCAGGTGCAACAGGACTGTCCAGATTTAGTTGCATACAGTTGTCTGAAGCTATTTGGGAAAGGCTGAGGATGTTTTCCTATGTCTGAGATCTCTCCTACCTGCTGGTTTTGCCTATGAGGCAGACAATGCTTTATCTTGTGTCTTCATAGCTTAATATTTCCTCCAGGTCTTGGACCCTCTGCTAGAGCTATCTATTTAAAGATAGAACCTTTAACAGGCACAGTGACATATGTGTGTGTGTGTGTGTCTCATATCCTTACTACAAAATGAATTATATTTGTCTGGGATTAAAGACATTAAAGGCTAATTTTGCTTTGTCCTACACATACATTCTTTATTGCAAATTGCTTCATACCATAATCTTCAGAACACAATTCTGCGTGCCAATGGCAGCAGAAAACTGATCTTACCATTGCAACATTGCCATGCGCTTGGAATAAGTGCAGCTTTTACCTTCAAATGCTCAGTCATTATTAAAGGGACCTGGGGACAGGATATAAAAATGGAAAATTGATTAATTAAGGTGTGAGAGGTGAGGCAATTCTTTCCAATCACATATGTCCTTTTCTGCACTTGCTTCACATGCTGTCTTAAAAAAGAATTGTATCTGCAGTATAAAGAGTGAACAGGAAAGCCAGGCGGAATTGGAAATGTGTAGTTCGACTTCCCTCAGGACTTTGGTTTCAGAAGAAGGACGACTCTTAGCTGTCAGAGTGAGACCGAGATGACAATACATTACTGTCTGAATCCCTCTTTAGCAGATACTTGTAATTTTATTAACCATTTTTTCCCAGTTGTAAATACCATCATTGTCAAAGCAGCTGGAAGTGTGAACAGTAGCAGAGGAAACATAATATCTTCTGGAGTCTGAACAGAAAAGCTGTTACTTTGAAACTCTGGAGAGTAAAGGCTTGTATTTTATAACAGGATTACTCTATATTAACTGAAGTGTAGACACCACTCTGAAGCAGTACTCTACAGAACAAATAAAACAACATAAAAATAAACTGCTTTAAAATTCTTGCAAGAGAAAGTTTTTGAGAAAAAAAATAATAGTAACATAGAGAAATAATGTACTGGTTAACTGGTTTTTTCCTTATTTCTTCACTGAGGCTTGCCTATCTGTGCTTCGACAGCAGGTTTAAATAGAACAATTACATTGCTGGGTCATATGATGTTGGTTCAAGGTACTAGGCACAACATGCTTATATCAAGATATAGTCTTGTCTCACAAAAATTGGTGTCAGTGAAAAAACAATCAGTGTTGATTGTAGTAATGGAGTACATGTAATTTAAGTTCCTTTACCTATACTTTTGTCTTGTTATCTTGCACAAGTAATTTTTTCCTAGACAAACCTTTGCTTCCTCACACGTAGCTTTCAGTTTCCTGAAAATTTACAACAAAAATGTTTTCATCTTGCGTGAATGAGTAAGGATTTCACATGCAGGATTCCAGCTGCCTTGAAAATACATTTCCTAGTGCTGATAGGTCTTGTACCATTGATGCAGCTATCTGTGAAGCAGTGAATATACTGCTATGCATGCATATTCTGTTCTTTATCTGTTTTGTTATGCAATACAAACCTAGAGCATACTGAGATTCTTTTCCTGATGCTTAACTACCATAGTAATGGTGGTGGTGGTGGCTGTCATAGCCATTCTTCTGGAAAAATTACACAATTGATAAGAAATCCCAGTGATATAAAGCTGTTCTTCTACTAGTGACTATAATGAGGAGAAATAAAAGGGAGCAAACACAGTCCTTAGAGTTTTGTTCACTAATTTAGCGAAAATAACGTAGAAAATGCCTATACGCAGCATATAGTGAAATGTAAGTGGAAAGTAATGCACTCATTACTGAATAAATGAATACATACAAAGTAACGGGCTTTAAAATTAGATATTAATACCAGTATAAGGGAGGACAGTAACCAGTGCTTTTAAAATATGAGTTCTCTGCTCAGGATGGTGATGTGAAGAATTGCAAGAAGTGGCAAAATGGTGGCTCAGTGGTTGTGCTAGAATTCATTGTGGTATACTTTGGAGGCAGTGATAGTCCACAGGTGTAAGTAAGCGGGGCTTAGGTGTCAGAATGTCTATTGCTAGTGAGGATGAAAAAGAGGCAGAAAAAGAGCTTAGCTTAATTTTGGGCTTAATTTTGAATTTTGCTATTCATCATCATAAAACAAATGTATTTCCATTCCAAACAGAGCAGATGTCGTCAGAGTGTAGTTGACAGATACATGTTTGGTTTGCAGCGTTGGCAGACACGCACGCTGTATCTTGTAGCATCCTTTTTTAGATTAGAATAGCATTTTATATAAAAATAATGAGTTTATAATTATATAACATAAACAGAATAAGGTTGAAGGGTCCATTGGGTTTCATTACTTCAAAGTGCTGCAATGCTTGCACATTATAGACAAAATTTTACCACTAAAAACAATTCACATGAGACATTAGCAGGCAGGAATACAAAGTAGCTAAATGCTCTTAGACAAAGGTATCTGTTTGTTTTGTAGGCTTAACTTCCTTGACACTGAGAAGAATTTGGCATCCCTTTATAAGAGGTGCTTTTAGTACATGACACTTTAATAGAATACCTCAATGTAACATTAAATTAACAAAGACAACACTAAACTAATGATGTTTTCTCCCTCCTCCCTTTCTTTTCTATCCTTCTGCCCAAAGTTATCCTGTATATTGACTTGTATGAAATAAACATCCAATCTGTCTTGCAATGTGGTTTGACATCCGTCGGTGAAAGAGATTTTGAATAGAAAAAGTACAGATGTGAAGACTGCCAGGTGGTCCGTCTTAGGCTGGAGCAGTGAATTGCATTAGGACTGCAGCTGTTTAAAAAGAACCTGTAATAAATCCCTGCTCTTGTGTGGGCGAGTGCTGTAGTCAAACGTGTCTTCTGTGTTATGGTCTCCAGGATTACAAATGATCCTGAGGGGCAAAAAGTGGGGGTAACATCAACTGCTTTTGTAGGTATCAAAAGCGATGTGTAGCTCGTGATTTTGATAGTTTCAATGCAGTATATTGAAAAATCTTAATTTGAGCTAACCTCTAGAAGATGTAACTGTTATTTATAGTCTGAAAGAATATTTTACAGTACAGGCAATTTTGAAAACATCTCAGTACTATCTTTCAGATACATAAACTGTGGTCACTTGCTAGTAGTGTTTCTCCATTGTTGTAATCATACTATTATGTGCAAGAGATAAGCCATGTGTCGGAATTCACTAAGTCTTTGATGTCTGTGAACTCAGTAAGAGATTTTAGCCTATACCAGAAGGTGAACAGTCTAACTTGTGGGTGATAATGTGTAAAAAATAAATAAAAGCACAAAAGTTTTTTGCATACAAAACTTCCTTTCTGTGGTAGTTTTCAAAGTGAGCTGATTTTTGGTGTTGCTGAAGCTATTTTCCCTACCCTGCTATCAAATAGGGTGATGACTTTTTATCACACATCATCAAAATACCCCATTCCAGTGATGTATCTCATCAGCAAGAGCTGTTTCAGCAGGTTCAGTACAAAAAGAGCTTTTTAAGTAGGCAGAACTGGTATCAAAAGCCATCTCACATTTGTCTGCTATGTAGAGAAAAAATTGTTTTCCCTTAAACATCTGGAATTTTTTCCCTGTCTTTAGGTGGGTGGGTGGTTTTTTTTTTTTAAGCTAATTAATTGTGGAGGTTTTTTCACTGCTTGGAATTGGAAATTGTGTAGTGGTCATTGGGCCTTCTGATACTCTTCCTTAAGATGTCTCAGCCTTCCACTCTTACTGGATTGCTTATTTAAACATAATCTTTTTATTTTAAAGAACATAGATCTCTAGATGCTGTTTTAGTTTCTATAATGGAATTTTAATTAAATGGCCATATAACTTACTGAAGATTATGATATGAAACAATAAGAGGTGATTTTAACAGAAAGCAGGGAACATTAGATCATCGTACTTTAGGTTCCCCGGGATCTAGGCATAAATGTCAGTGCCAGAAGACTTTGGCAACTGCACTCTCATGTCTAAGTATTCTGGCCTATAGAGTGTGGGTATCTGTTTAAGAAAAAAAGAAAATCGGTGATTTTTTGAATTAAAATAAAAAAATGAGAAGGATATAATCTTTGAATCTAAGATGTGCTTGAAATACCTGAAGTTTACGCAACTGATTTGTTCATTTGTTCATTCATTGCAGTGCACGGAAACGTACCTTTGATAAGCAGATACTTTGAAATTACAAGGTCTGAATCCTTTGAATATTCCTTACTAGGTCACACAAGGTTTTTGATTTTAATAGAGCTGCAGTAAGGATGCAGAACGTAGCCCCTTGTTTCCCATATATGGTACAATCATCTCATATCAGATTTGTTTCTTGACTTCCTTTAAAGTCAGGAATTGTAGCATCTGTCTTTAATTATCTGACAGCATTTTCAGAATTCTTGTCAAATTCTGCCTTAAAGGAATGATAGTTTGTAATCAGTTTTGGATAAAATAATGCGTACACAGTCTCCTTTGCTGTATCTTCTTCACCATTATTGTCTGTAACAAGTCTTCTTGCACCTTGTCTTAGGAGACTTAATTTACATACACATAGCAACTGCCTGCTGTCAGTGGTGTGTGTACTGCATACATCTGGCTGCTGTATGAATGGATGTGGTAAGTAGGGTAGTGACTGTAGAGCAATTCTCATTCTGAAACGTACTAGGAAGCCAAAGGATGATCTAGGAACCCTGGCAGCAATTTAGGTAAGTTCATGTACTGTGCCTCAGGCAAACACTGATTAATGAAATGGCACAGTACCTAAGCAGCTTCAGAATCTGCTGAGAGAGGCTGTTTATGGCAGATACATTGCACATTTGGACATTAATTGTCTGCAGTAACAGTGCACCAGAAAGTTCATTATACTTATATATTTCTAAGGCATAAATATATAGGCAAGAAAAGCTAAAACGTGTTCTTTTATTTCCATATGGAGCAGGAGGGGACATAGGTGAAGCGATGCCCCTCATACCTAGTTTCCCAGCCCTGCCATCTTCTATTATAGTATATTTATCTATACTTCCAGGATACGGCGAGTCTGACCAATTATCTCCTGGAGTCAAGCAGGAATGTCTGCTTTTCAGGCATATTCAGAGGTCAGATAGGCTTTTTGGGCTCCCTGGCAAGATTGTTGAGGCACAGTTACTTTCAAAACAACAGTAATAGAAAAAAAAAATTAGAAGAATATGGAAAGCTTGACTTATTTCAGTTCATTGCTTGTGTCCCTTAAAGGCCAAAGCTAAAAGGTCTAGCAACTGAGGGAACTGTGATACAGGATTTATTCTGACTAACTCTGCATCTGTACGAAGTAGTTCCTAAATTTGTAGCAGTCTGAGCTTTTCCAGAGACAGGGTGAGCTGATTCAGCAATGAGCTTAATCCTGCATTTAAACTGAAGGGAGAATTTATTTCCAGTTATTGGTGAAAAGATGAGAATCTGTACACTCCGTACTTTTGAAGTATCTAATTAAAAAGGGGGAAAGGCAGATAGCTTGATTTTGTTACAGTAATAACATTCTGGCTTGTCTGTAAGGCCAGCTATGTGTTTGCCTTTCATCTGCATGCTCTGATCAATATCTGTAAACCAAAGCAGTTACTTGAGCCTCTGCAGAAATCCACTCTCGTGCCTGGTATTTCTGCTTCCAGTCTTGAAACTGAATTCCTCTCAGCACCTCTAATAACTGTATCACAGTGGCTGCATGTGGGTATGGGTGGTCTTTTTCCTCTTTCCTTAGAGGTTTTGGACTTTTCTTTTGCAGGCCAACTTCCACAGAATTTCCAACTTGTAGTATTTGCATTTTAAAGTCTATTTAAATCCTCATTAAGTAGTTCTCCATTTTTCATATGTAGCTACAGCTTCCAATTTTGCTATTGGAAATCAAGTTCTATATGATGTGCTGTATAATTGCAGTACTAGTTTTAAAAAAGAAAATACTGGGCAGAGATTTTTGGACTGTTTGGATGTTTTTGTAGGCTGATAGAGAAGCATACAGATGTTTGCGTGTAGGTGCAGGCCTGTTTAATGCCATGTAGAAAGAGTGATTGTTCTGTACTCCTGTAATCCACATTTGCAGCAATCATTTCAACTGTTAAAAAATCCCCAGAATTTCTGAAAAAGTGTAAAGGTTGAAGCAGAGACGGCAGAGAAAGAAAGTATAATGAAGACATTAGGACTTGTCCTGGGAAAACTGATATTTATAAAGAGAATACAAAATGGTCTGCTCGTGTGTGTGTCACACTTTCGATCTACTTATGCAATTGTTTGAATTTTCTGAAATTTGCTCATTTATCAAGTGGTCAAATGAAGCTGGGCCAATATCAGTTAGGAGAACCAAAATGTGGCTTTAATCATAGAAGATGCGATTGGTATTTCCCCTACTTGACAAGAAATGTATTGCAATTTTCCATTTTTATTTCTGTTTTCATCAAGGGATTAGATTAATTCATACAGTCATATATAGACTGCATACATATACATATTGCTGTCAGCTTGTATGCATAATAGAAGGCGGCAAAAAAAGCCCAGAGCATTATTCATATATTTGCTCACTCTGATTTTGAGAATACTTATGACTTTGTTAGATGCTAAATTCAGGCTCAGAATTCAGAAACAGAACAATTATTCTTCCATATTAGAAAAAACAAAAAGAGACTTTCTGTCTTCTGTTGTTGTTCCAGAAGAACTTTTTATATCACACTTAGGTGAGCTTTCCCTGTAATACTTCATAGCAAATAGGTTAACTCCTCTCCCATGGAAAATTCTCAGTGATGGCCCCGTTGTGCATTGGTGCTGTAGTGGTTTCAGGAGGTATGCAGGAATACTTTGACCTTGGGTTTTCTAACTTAAATCAGTATCTTTAATCAGGAGTAATAGTTCTTTTGAGAAACAGTTTGCAAAGGCATAATTTTTTCTAGATGGGGCTTCACTCTTGTCAAGTAGAATAACTTCTGCAGTTATTATAGATAGTCAGCTTTGGATGGAGCCGCTAATTTACCTTCAGATTTCTAGTAATTCCACCATACTGTTGTATTTATTAAAGCTAACATGTATTGCAAAATGCTACTGAGAACAGCAGTACCATAGCTAAATTTAAGCTTTTCTAATGCAACCTGTTTTTCTTCTGCCTTTTTTACATGTGTGACTTAAAAATAATACCTTCCCATTTGCCTTCGTTAACATTGCATTTTCTTAATTCCCAGTTAAACCAGCCTGTGGTTTTTATAGTCATAACGCTTTGTTTGTATATTGGTTCTAAAAATAAATTCAAAAGGGGAATAACAGAACAGTGGCACTGACTGTATTAAGCTAAGTAATTTTAAAGAATAAATGCATAAGAAAACTACTTATTCAAACCCTTCCAGAAAATGAACTATTTAAATTTATTTCCCACAGTAAGAATCTTTGAGTACTATCTTTTCAGCAGCTCAATTGCTAACACCAGAAAGTGAATTGGAATGCTTCCACTTAAGAAAACTAAGAACGGTCTTATCACATGAGATGCCTTCTGTGGAATGCAAATGTTTACCATACATAATTTGAATTTTTCTCATCTGTGAAATACTTCCTTGAAATAAAAGACACTCATCCAAGTCCTTCTTTTTGAAAACATCTAGAAGGACAAAACAAGCAGTCTGGATTATGGCCATACACCATTGCTATTCAATAAAAGTCAAACTGCAAAGGCTGCAGTAAACAAAAAGTTATCATACAACCAATTCTAACATCAGCAGTATCTAAACTGTGGAAAGTTTTACAAGTTTACAACTGCTAGTTAACTAGTGTATACGTTCATATTATTGCCCTTTGTTGCGTGGATTTAGAATTGCTTAATTGATCCAGCGTCACCATAAAGCAAGCAGCTAATGAAGATTTTCTTATCTCACTGCACCAGTGCTTTTGAAAAAGAAGGATCCCAGTTTGGTTTGTCCTGATGCTTTGAAGTTCTGAGTGGCAATTGTATGCTGCATAGTGACAAACGGGATATTTTAGGTGACTACAGATTTTTTTCATTAGACTTGGAGGCATAAAAGAGGCTGGAATGAAGCAACAAGTTGGAGCTGTTAGTTTCAAAATTGGGGGAAGGAGACAAATCAAATATATGGCTTGGTGAAAAAATTAGTTTTTCTATATTTTTAATCAAATGGATTTCATATCACTGTACTGCATAATCTAAGAATTAGTTCTCCCTTTCTACATCTACTTCCTGGAAAACCCTGATAACAGAGATATTTTTAGAGCACTGCATTCTTGAATTAGCAGATTTTTTAGAGTGCTAAAATAACATTTACGCAATTCTGTCAGGTGTAAGAAAATGTTTTACAGAAACAAACAGTGAAGATATATAATTGAAAGTGCAATACTCTACAGTTACGTGTTGTAGGAAGGATAATGATGCCATTATTTTGTCAAAGGTATGATTAGAAAAATCCTTTTTCCATTCTATTTCCTTTTAATTTACAAATATATTTACAGGGAGAGTATATATGTGCTCATAAATGCACAAATATGTAGTACAATTCTTGTACTTCTTAAGGTAATGCTTAGAGCTGTTAAACTTTTATGAATAGTACACACACTGCACCAGGTAATACATATTTTATGAACAGTACACACATTACCAAGTGATATGCAAAATATTCCACAATTACGTGCAAGCCTTTAAATATCAAGTGGTAGAAGGCCATGTATTGGGCTAACCTCAAATACTACAAATACTGCTGTTAGAAAATGTTAATTCATTCATTGTGTTTCAAAAAACTATCCACCAAAAAAATGCTGCTTTTGTGACCCCAGAGAGTGGAGCTGACCAGGAAATGGAGGGACTGCAAATAAGGTTGCTCTTCAGTACTATGTTCAACATCTTAATACAGAAGAATTCCCATTCTTGGCCCTAGTGCACTTGAAACTTTATTGAACGTCCTTTGAAGAAATTCTACAAACAACTAGGCTTGTGTAAATGGCCTCTTTATATATGTTTAGTTACTTTAATTAGTTATGTAATTCTACTGAATAAGTATCTGTGTGTGGAATTTGCATTAGTATTAAGTATATAACTTACCCAGGTGTTCTGGGGGGCTGTGTTGCTGCTATGCTGCTGTTCTTTGCTGATGTTCTTTTCTGCATATAGCTACAATGGAGGTTTATCAATGTTTTCATAGTTTTCATAACTCCAGAGGAGAACATCAACTGGCTTTTTTTAATTTGAAAGCAAGAAGTGGATGGTCAAGAGACCGCAGGCAATGCTATGGAGCACATTCTTTGTCATGTTCTTCTCTTGTACTGTAACTGCAGAAAACAATCAGAAATTCTCTTCACATCTCTTCCTCCTTCCCCACATTTTCTAGAGCAGGGAAAGAGAGAGTCTGGCTTCCAGACATGGGGCTTGGTGTGTTCTGATCTACTGGCATCACCCAGGACACGCAGAAAGCTCTCACAGGTTTTAATGTTCTTCATTCCCTCTGTCCAGATCTGGAGTGTTATGAAGCATGGGATGAAGAAATCTCTTATTTTTAGCAGCTACTCTAGCAAGCATCTAAACTGCTTTCTCAGGAGCTCCCAGTGTCAGAGGTTTACCTTGGGATTCTGTTGGATGACTGGGGTCATCCAGATGGAGAACTGTGAGCAGATGCAGCAAAGAGCAAGCAGCAAATGCTCGGAGCACCCATAGCTGGATTACTCACAGAGACACAAAAGCCATGCAGGCACAAGGAAGCATTGTCGACATGATTTAGCTTCAGTTTAAAAAAGTAAGGCATGCACTGAGAGGCTTAATTTAGTTCATATTAATTTTCTTTTAAACTCAATATGCTTTCAAGGCCACAAACCGTATCCTGATGATCAGAAGTGCTCTCCAGCTAGCTAGTATGTAGAGCATTCGGTGTTGCTGAGATAATAAATTGGAAATAAGTAATAATAAAAATATGAGAATATCATGATGCTTTTGAAAACAAGCAATATTTCATCTTTATTACATATATAACCATCCCTCTTACTTGATGTCATGCCTTAAGTATTTCTTAATCAATTGGTCAGGTGAAGTTTATCTAAGTTATCTAGAAAACCTACTGAACAATTTTGGAATTGTTAGCAGTTATCCCAGGGAATGAAGGCAGAATGTGAGCTTGGGAAGCAAAACACCAGGAAATATCATGCCTATTTTTAGGAAGGGGAAAAAGAAATCTGGAAATTAAATGTCAGTCAGCTTACCTCTCATTCCTGGAAAAATACTGTAATAAGCAACCAAAGAAACTAATTCTAATCTCCTAAACAAAAAAGAAAGGTCATTTAACAACTGATATATGTGTGTCGGAAATGGATTTTGTTGAACCCTTCTGCGATTTGGTAGCGGGCTCTGTAGGTATGAGTGGAGCAGCAGATGTCACGCATCTTAATTTCGGCAAGGCTTTTGATACTGCCTCGTAAGTTGTAAGAAAGTCTGGTCTGCCAGACGTTACTAGGAAAGGGATGGAAAGCTGGAAAATTGTACTTTGAGAAGAATTATCAGCAGTTACTGCTATTAACATCAGTTCACTGCTAAAGGGAAATGATTTGTGAGATCTTCAAGATTCCCATCCTGATATGATGAGCCGACCAGCAGTCTTGGAAGCTGGTTCTTCTGGCTTGAGTTTGAGGTGATTAAATGTTTGTGGTGGAAAAAGTCAAATTTTGAGCAAAACCATTAGCAATCTTACAACAGCCCAAACTGTTGACAAAAAAAATTAAAATAAGCTGTTTTAAAATGTCAGTCTTTTCTAGTATAAAAACCAGATACATCAAGTTGTAGTGCTCTCCATTCAGGTAAGCATGCAATGCGCAGAATGTAATAAATCCATTGCCGATATTTACTGTAGTAAAGCCTCAATGCATATGAGAAATATCTAATAATTTTTCATCTATATCTTTATACCACACTGAAAACTCCATGTCTGACCCCGGTTATACTACATTGCATACTAAACTCTGTCTTCTTTACATGGTTGTTGGCTGCATAGTTTATAGAAAAGTAGTTCAGTAGAAACTACTATGTTTTATGCTATGTTGACACTTAGTGAATCATGCTTCCTGCTATTTCTTATTGCAGAAATATATCTTTTGCTTGTTACTGCTGAAGAATGTTTGCACGTATATGCAGTTTTTTAGACTTCTTAGAGACCTACTACAACCAATGTAATTGGATGTAATTCTTAATAGATGATAATACCGAACATAGCCGCAGTTGACCGCTCAAAGGTTGCATTTTGTCTTCCTGAGGTCAAGATGGTGGACTATATTTTCAAAAAGTACTGAAAACTGATGTGCAGTGGCTGTAAACATACACAGTTTCCAAAGCTTTGAGATTTAAATTTGCAGAAGACTGACAGAATGTTGTCCATCTATTTCCACTGCAGATCCTTAGGACAAAAATTATGTGTAATTTCTTCTTAATACATGAAAAATACCTGTATTTTAAGGACATTAAGGGTTCTGAGGAAGCACATAATCATTAAATATTTACAGTGTACAACGTTTAATGTGCACAACATTGTATACACCAAAGAATAATGCCATAATTATAGCTCCTGTAATAATTCTGTTTTATTATGGCTTCCTTACTCTTTTTATTCCACAGTTGGTATAAGCTTTTAAGCAGATGCCTTAGTTCTGCCCTTTGCAGCTTATAGGCAGATCACTGCTGTCTTGATTCTGCAGTCATTGTCAACTATTCAGCAATCTCATTTTTCTTTTACTGTTTTGGCAGAGATGAAATGCAACGTTTTTAACCTTCCACTTTCCTGCTACTTATTTGGCTGTTGGAAGCAAAGCTTAAATCTTAAATAGGAGAGCAGGCATATCCACAACAGTAACATGTTTTTCTTCTCCCTAGAGTTCTTGAAGCAACTGACTATTTAAAGAATGAAACACAGTCAGTGTGAGGACACAAATAAAAAGACAATAGTAAAATAGAATTTGAGTAGAGTCTTTTTTGATTAGCAGTATCTTAGATTCCACAATTCAAACCTCCAAACAGAAACTTTTCTTCCAGATATATGTTACAGATTTCTTGTTATAGATATAGATTATATATAGATATATTCTATAGATATAGATATCTTTCTATATATCTATTCTATAGATACAGTATAGAGAAGCATATTCAACATATATAGACGATATATCCTGAGATCAGAAGTTTATGTGGACCTGTATTCAGATGTGAAAATAGTCATGTAGGCATGGATTTCAGTTCTGGATCTGTCTGCTCTGAGATGATGGGAGCACTGGAATTTGTCATGAAAGAGTAGATTATTATCCCCAGGACTCAATGCAATGTTGTGCAAAATAGTACAGCTACCAAGAAATAAACAGAATCTGGCATGGTGTGGATGTCTTTACAAAGGTTCCTCCTAAAAGACTGAAGCTTATGTAGTTTTGTTTGTTCTCTTTGTCCACATCTGCCTCTGGTTTGTTCCTGCAAAATCTTTTTGAACCTGTGGGACAAAAACAGCCCCACTGAGCAGAGGGTACAAATAGAAGATCCCACAGTCTTTTTGGGAATCAGATACTGGGTTAGAGGAAAAAGCCCCAAAGAGCTGCTAGAAAGCTGCTGCCAGCTGGGCTCAGCTGAGCTGAGTTGAGTTCAGCAGTTTGCCCTTATCTCCAAATGAGCTGCAGGTGCTCCCATTTGCTCAGCCCCACAGTCAGCGGAGGTGGAGGAAGCAAGCATTCAGAGGGTTGTGGCTGACTGCTGGAAAAGGAGGGCTGCTTAGAGAGACGATTGAAGGTAGAGTGGAAAGCCTTCTAGGGCTTTTATGGCTGGAGGTCCCAAAGGAGCTAGTGGGGCTGTAGTGTCAGATGTTAAAGAAGGTAAGGGTTCTTGTCAAGTATTATTTTTTTGGTGGTGGTGGGAAGGTTTAGGGGTGTAAGATGTGACTTGTGAGAGAAAAGGCCTTGTTAGTTCTGCATGTTTGTTTTCCTAGTGTCAGGTGCTGCTTTACAATGCAGACTATATCAGTACTTCTGCAGCACAGTGCAATAGAGCAGCTGTTGTTTTAATGCTGACTGGTTGGCCTCTGCACCATTTTACCCTGTGACAGGGTAGTTTCGGCTGAACAACAAATGTGCATAATTTTGCAGTTGTTGGTACTACAAGTAAATGTTTGCAGAAAATAATGCAAATGTGGAAATGTTAGGCACATAGAATTACAGTTGTGTTTCAGCAAATGTTTTATGTCCATTTTTTCTTAAAGTACATTCTTGGTTGAAAGCTGTCCCAAGGACCTGTTTTAAATCTACATTAAGTGGATGAAATATAGTTTAAAGCAATAAAGCATTGACATTCAGAGCTCTGGGGTTTGCTCATTCATCTTTGCAGGTCATCTTAACATTATCCTTTACATATTGCTGCAGGCTCCCCTAAGTGGGTTCACTGGCAGTTTGTCTCAGGGTTGGGACATGTACCAGACTGAGCAGCGTGGGCTGCACATTTACAGAGTCACATTGTGTCACAGGCTGGAAGTGTGTATAGCAGAAAATGATGATGGGTTGAAAGAGTAGGGTTTCAGATGGCTCTGCGGCTCTAGTAAACCTCCAGATGCTTCATATGGAAAAAAGAGAACTTAGTTTCTTAGTAAAATGCTTTGTATTAATGCTCTTGCTATAGAGATTACCAACAAATATTTTTTGATACATCCTTGAGGCGTCAGAGATTCTGCTTCTGAGAGGCAATGGGAATGTAGAAAAAAAAATTCCATTACTCTGAAGGGTTTGATTTTTGGTGGAGAGTGTTTCCCTTCTGTTTCTAGTGCTATTGGAGTGCAGTTTCTTTAAACTGACAGTCCCTGTGCTGCTTTAGGAGGGAAACCAGTGAGCTGGTGTTAGTGGTGTTGGTGCTGCTTCTGCGCTTGCAAGGTAACTTGCATTCTCTTCTCAAATATTCCTTTTCAGTTGCCACTCTGTAGTGAAGAGTTAAAAAAAGAGGGAGGAAAAAGTATGAGTTATATTCATGACCTTTTAGGTTAAGTCATCTAAACTGAGAACACTGAAATTATCTGTAGCGCAATATCATTAGGTCTTAAAACTTGATTCTGTGATTACAACAATCCCTACCTTCGTGTACCTCCGGGAACAGAATTTAAAGTATCTACTTCAAAAACTTATGCTGTTGAATGAGCTGAAGGGGGAACTTCAGTACTTCAGTTGGCAGAGGGATCAATCAAGAAGCAGCTCTGACACATCTCCTGAGACATGTATCTGTGTGTTTTAGTGTGGTTGTGTGCCCTCTTCTCTGCTCATTCTCATACACAAGTACTCAATCAGAAACGGGCCATGCCCTGACTTTCTCTTTCCCGGTGGTGTCTCTAACTTTGCAGAGAGTGTATTGAGCTGATGTGTAGACTTGCATATATTGAGTAACTGTGAGCCCGCATTCCTGCGTAATCATTTTAGCTTTAAGAAAAGTTACAATCCCGGGGTACGTGTTCAGCTTCTGTTCTGGGTTAAGTATTAAGCTCTTGCACAATGTGCTTTTGCTGCCTCAAAACAAGGCTCCTGTGTGAACTTATTTCTGTCCTTTATACAAAGATTCCTATCAACAAATGAGGGTTTATCTTACTGAGTACTACAAACCTGCAAGAAACTGTCTTTTTCTTCCATTATTATTAATAAGGTAATGAGACTTGTTGCAGATGATAATTTTTCTTACTGTATTACTTGATTCAAGAAGGGCTGCAGTACGTCCAAATGCATGTTTTAGCTCTTAGGTTTTGGGTAGAGAATATAGGGAAGAAAACAAGAGGTGTACCTCACCATCCAGTATGGCTGTCTTGTTCTGTATGTCCTATTCGTTAGCTCTGTTTTCAAGATTTCATTCTGAAGTTGCTGTCATTGGCCTCATTGCTGTGGCTCTCCTACAACACCTGTTTGTCATTCTTTTGTACTATATTCTCACCTTAAGAGATAAGGGGTTAATTTTCACATTTCCTTTAGTGAAGTAGCCTGCAGGGTTTCTTTGAGCATTGTTTCTGTCTTCCCTCTTCTGAGTTCAGTAACAACAGGATTAAGAACTTGGGAGTTAAAAATGTAGATGTCCATCTAATTAAAGGGATTGGCTGTCGGGGTTGTATTTTTCTTTCTCATTAGTATTCCGTTCATTCTGTTTTCTTTCCCTATCTCCCTGTTCCCTACACACTCAGTTTGTAATAAAAGTTGGTTCTTGAATGTAAAGAAGTGTGTTAATGCACCTGGGAAAAACATGTACAGGAAGGAATTGAATCTGTTTCTATCTAACCTAGGTAAGATATAATGGAATGTTTCACTGTTTATCTTTACAGTAAACTCAAAGCATCCTTTCAACACTCATAAGGATTATTAAAGAAGAAAATTCACTAAATGTATGTATTTGCTTGTTTTCAACAGAAAAACAATATCTTATTTTAAGTTTATACCCCTGCAGCCAAGTGATAAGGGCATTTTAATGTTGTCCTGCATCTATCTTTCCATTTTAATGTGTTGCAAGATTAAGGGATAGCTGATGCTACCATTACGTAAATGCGAGCAAGGAGAGATCCTCATTACAGGGCAAAGTGGATAAAAAGAGTCGGTAACTGAAGGTGATGGAACTGTTGTGTCTACTGTCCATTAACTCAGTAACAGCACCTCTTCCCCAGATGAGGAGAATCGCAGGGAGCAGCATTTTGCTGCGTTGCAGGAGCAAATCCCTAAAACCTCTGCAGCAGAAATGTCTGCAAGTTAGGAGATAAATATGTGAAGACAGATTGCAGCAAAGACTTTGGGGGCATCAGAGGTTTTCTGTTCTGGTCTAACTGTTATGTAGAATTACTTGCGTCGGCAAGATGTTGAGCATTCTGTTCACAACCCCAGGAATATAAGCTAGGCTGGTAATACGCATGCATGTTTTCCAGGATTTGTGAGTTCTTTTGCCATGTAACTCATAGCTGAGTGTTTCTTCAGTACTGAAAATAAAAATGCTCTGCAAAGCATATTGTAGCCATAAAATCACAGAAACCAAACTGCATCTACTGACACTTCAGGGTTTCATTTGCCTGCTCAATAGGCATAGTGTTTATGGATCATCCAGCAAGTGCGAACAAGGCAGTCTCTCAGATGCATGCTCTCTATTGCTTGTCATTAGAGGGAATGTGTGGTGCTTAGAGCTTTGGTATTGGAAGGAAGAGACTTGAAGTTCTTTGCCTCTATGTTACCTCTGGGACTATTTCTAAAATAGAAGTTGCTGTCATTCTACCAGAGGACTGGCAAGACTTACTACACAAGCTTTGGCCTTCTGACTTCTTAAAGCTTTACAAGCAGGAGTCTGGAATATGTGTTGCTGCTCCACCACAAGGAAATCTGTGTCATTAGACTCTTAAGTCAAATAAGCAGTAAGTTGTACAGACACACCCATGTATTGATTTCAAGTAATTTAAAAATAAATAGAGTTGATAAGTTGCCTGTCTTCCTGCATTGTGGCATACCACCCAAGTTGAAAGAAAAAAAAAAAAAGGCAAAATCATCTGTATGGTCTGTTGCTCCTTTAATCATTCATTATTTACATTTTAGTTGGCCACTGAAGCATTCTTTGAGTTTTGGAATCAAGGGCTGCAACCAGGTTTCAAATACAACATACAAATGGATCCCAAAAGGGAGCTGTACTAGAAGTCTAAAGGCTGTCTTCTGGGACACTGAGGTTTCAAAGATTTTAATATGTAGTATTACTTAGCCTGGGAAAGAGATGATCAAATGGTTAGGTTTAGATATAATTGCATTTATCTTCTCAATCTCTTACATAAACCCCCTCGTAACTTTGCTTTCCACCTTTTAGAATTCTGTAGCTTTGCTACACAACAGCTTTGTGTATGTTTGCCTCATTCATTGGAAAGAGGTATTTCTCCTTTTCTTTCTGAAAAATTTTCAGCTTGTATTATTTCTGGCTATTAATGTATACCTAATGGAATAGACAAAATGCTATTGATAGAGGAATATTTTCCAGTTGTTTACTGTGCTCTGTTTCACACAGTATTGACAGGAAATCATGTTTGGGTAGAAACCATGACACAAAATGCTGCTGTGGTGTTACGCAGTTTTCTTTTTATTCCAAAGTTTCTAGTCTTTGGCTTCATATGTATGTTCAGCATATGGTTGAATGTATCCAACCTGGCTTTGCTTTTATGTCACTGCATGGCCTATTTATGATAGAAATAGGGAGTCACTGCTTCCTTTTAAATTTCTGCTGAAGTTCTACTTACTTGCTTTCTTTTAACCAGTGTTTTCTTTGTTTTATTGTCACTAACTTGAAGTGCTTGGAAGTGCTTGCATTAATGGCATTAAAAAAAAAAAAGTCTGTGATTGACTGACTTGAAATTTCTTCTGCTGTATTATTTTCAATAACAACCAGGATTTTACGGAGTCTGTAGTGGACGTGTTTGCTGCTAAATATATCTGTACTCAGTATGAGGGGATTCTGCTGAAGGAAGCAGGGCAATACCATGAGTTACTAGAAGACTGGTGTTTGGAAAGCAATAGTTACCTGCTCAGTGTGTATAATTCAGGAGATGTTAAAGCAGCTGAAAATCAGAAAGCAAGAAGTTGATTTGCCTAAAGTCGTAACAAAATGCTTGCTAGTCAAACTGAAACGCAAGGAGGGAAAGGAAAGAGTATTAAGATTTAGCACTTACATAATCCTCTACATCTTGTGAGTGCTAGAGGTATTAACTATTTAAGCCCCTAGATAATTTTTTTAGCATAAAAAGAAATGCATACGTGTATTATCCTTTTTCTATCTTTGTAAAACATACAGACTGAAAGGCCAAATAACTCGCCCAAGGCTACACATCACTGGTAAGACCTGGATATACTTGGCTCCCGGGCCTGAGCTCAATTCCTGCTGCATAGCAACAGTATATGATTTGGTGTGTGAGCACAAATAACTACACAAAAATCTCTATTTTGATGTAGACAGCAAAGCTAAGATACTGTATAATAACATTGTACAATGAATTTTCAGCAGTAACACAAATGCTAGTCTCGGCAAACTGCAGTACTGTACATAGATAGCGTTAGCTGTTGTATTGATCCAGGCCACTAAATCTTTATCTTTCATAGTAAAACTTGTCTAAATAAATTGCTCTAGTGCTACCCAGTACTGCTCTTCAGCAGCAGCAGACATTGATGCTTGGGTCACTTGCTACTTTTTACCATATTCATACTCTTTGTTTAACAATTTGGTACTATTAAAAGAAGTAATGCATCTAAAAACTGACGGACTACTAGACAGTTCTGGAGCGTAACATTCCCTGTTACTCCTCAAAACAAGTGTGTAATAAGTTATGACTATACAAATTTTCCTATCCCTTGAAACTCCAGTTTATTTCAACATACTTATATTTTTGTGTCACCTAAAATTGTTGAGCAGCTAGTTCGGAACTGTTCTTCTCACTTGTAGGTCTAACATGGTAAGTTTGGTTGTAGTGTTTGTAAGAGGGATATATATTTTTCTGGCACTAGGAGAAAAACAATGCCTTTGGTTCTTGTGATGATAAACAGTCATTCAGAGTGCCATCCTCTTGGTCTTCCACGGTGTGTGCGGCTGTTTCATCTTCACAGATATGTAGCTGCCATTAGATTCCGTGATTATAGCCGGATGATTTCTGTCAGTGCTCTGTGTACTCAGTATATCAGTTTTAAATATACGCATGTGCATGTATTTAGCTGCTGAAGAAGTACTTGTTTCAACTGAGAAAACTGACCAAATGTATTAGGAAGAGATTTGCATTGACCCATCTGAGATTTGAAATTTTATTTCCAAACTGTGTGGATACTTCAGTTGCCATGATGGATTTTTGAGTCCCTGTGACTAGGTATGGTCGTACAGCAACAGTTGTGCCAGATCTTATTCTCAACTACGCCTATGTGAAGATGGAGGTGGTTTTGAATGAGGTATGTGTAGAATCAGGAATAAAATGGCAGAGATGGTGCTGAGGCGGATTCGGGAACATGAATAAACAGAGGTTGGGAGCATCTAAGTAGGCACACTTGTGGCATGTCTAAATATATCTGTTAAATATGTTCTTAAGGGGTTGATGTTTTCTTTGTCATTGTCATATAATCAATTATCTCTTGAGTGCATTGCCCTGTGACAGGGCCGTGCTGCTGCTAATTTGTTTTATAGTTAGTGCAGTTCGCTGTCATGCCTTACATTTGTTTTTACTCTGTAGTATATATGTCAGTGAAATAATGGCATGAAGATACAATATTCAACAGAAAGCTCTTTAATACTTGACTAGAAACTACTATACCACATAGCATTATGCTAACGTGTTTTATCGGAAGTGGAAATATAATTTAATAGCAGAAGTTTTCCTTTCACAGTGAAAGAAAGGGAAAAAAATCAGTGTTTAAAAAAACCACAGCACCTTGAAAAATAAATTCAGGAGAAATATCATAAAGTGAAGCAATATTCATGTCTTTCTATACCTGAAAATTGAACTATAAAATCCCAAATGATTATAACCAGTCTTTGTGCTTGCAGCCAGTGAAGTCAGCCAGCTGTGTAGATCAACAACGTATGATACCTTTTAACTGCAATGTTTTGTTTAAATAACCCATTTATATTAAAAAATTTCCATTGTTTTTCTTTCCAGTGGTTGCTAGCTATGTCCATAGCAACAGAGAGCGGTGTCGCAAGTGGAGTTCAATGTGCTGATTATATGATAAACTGGAGAGAGAAGAGAACAGATACTCTGTTTACAGATATCTTAGATGCAGTAAGAGTTTTATAAGAGGAGACTGGAGAAAATTGACTTATTTTATTCCAAGTCTTTGGTTTCTGTTGTTGACTGAGATGTGTATATTGTCTTGAAAGTCTGGATTTTTCTTCTAGTTTGACAACTGCTGTTGCTGGAGTAGCACATCCAGGCACACACCAGCATGGTTCAGTAAGGTAACAGCCCAGAGCTGTGATTTAAGCACACATGGGTATTTATATCAGCTGTACTAAGTCCTGTTGCCCAGAATGTAATTGTAAAAGACAAAAACAAAGGAGTAGAGTTGTGTGATAATAATTAAGTTACATTAAATAAGAATTGAAGCTGCTGAAAACCAGGGGGGAGAAAAAGAACATTTTAACATAAGTAGCGCACTTCTGAATATTATTCCTTGGTTTGTTACTGTAATTGCTTGCTTCTGGATTGGTAGCATTGGGTCTCACTGCAAACATCTCTTTTTCATGATCAGTTATGTAGTGATTAACTTGGGGTTTGTTTTGTGGGTTTTATTAATCTCTAGACCAGTAATTGCTTGATATGAGCATGATTTTAAATATATATTTGGGATAATTCATCTGAACATCCTTTCTGGGAACCTCTATCTACAAAGACTAAAAATAAGCTTTTCTAAGGGTGAGCTCCTAAGATTTTTATAAGGAGACTCAATATTTGGTGATTCTGCTTAAATCTGAGATACTCTTTTTTAACAGTGCTGAATGCATATGAAGAGACTTGTGACAACTTTTTTGTTTTTTGAGCATTCTCCTGCATGTCATGTTTTCTCGATTACTCTTTGGGGTTGGATGGGGGTGAGGGGGTGGGGAGTGCATGGTTCTGATGTGGGGGCGGGGTTTATTCTTCTTGACTAGCCCACATGTTTAAATCTGAGAGCCACAACTGTATGGAGGCCATACTGGGTCAGAGCATTATTTCTTAGATTTTTCCAATGATACTGCAGTTTGCACACCCTGTTGTGAGGTTTGCCTGTTTTGCAGTCAGTTATTCCTTCTCAAATACAGTGTTTTGAATTTGTTCATTGAGCTGCAAACCTCAGTCTTGTGGAGAGGCTTGAACAGATCTCCTACATTTGGGATTCTAATTCTGTCTTCCAGAGTCTTTGGGACTTTATTTGCAGATTTAGCAAGTAATTTCTATATTCAGTCAACACCAATGAAAATATTAAATAATGCCAGGCCAAAGACAGACCCTGTGGGCTTCTACCTACTTTCCAGTCAGGTAGTAGATCACTGATGATTTGTCAAGTACAGTTTTCCATCCGCTTCTGTTTAGCCTTTCACTCGCTTTACACAGAACAGGTTTTGTGTAATGTGTTCATGTACAAATGTGGGGAATAATGTGTACAGCCTTACTAAACCAAAGCCTTGCAAGCTCCAAAACTAGTGCTAGAGAATAGGGAAGCCAAGCTTAAAACATGGAAATTGTGCCGCTTCTCTCGTTTCTTCCTGGAAATATATCTGCTAAACCTGTCAATAGCTAGGCTTCCTGCATTTCGTGATATTATTCAACCTCTGCCTGCAATTAGGACTGTCTTGGTTATTCTCATGCTGCCTCGGGACGCTTTCAGGACTAGAAATCCCAGTCGCTTCCCAGAAGCACATGTTGTGCCATGGCATAGCTAAAGAAGTGATAGTATAAACTAGCACTGATTGTAAAATCAATGCATTAATTTGTGTAGTTATACTTAATATTCAGCAGTTGTGCAAGTATAAAATTTTTATTAATAGATGGTTGATTTGCAGTAACGGTATACCTGGAATCTGAATTGTATTTTGTGAAACTGGCATCCAGTCACAGCTCTTCGTGCGTTGTTGCTATGGACGTGTTGCTCTGTAGCACTTACACTGATATTTTGCTCTGTGACTGAGTCCAGAAAAACATGGACTGTTTGTGGAAGATGTATTTAAAAAATTTTGATTAATAATTCCCCATCAGAATAGGAAAACACGTGGGTGGTGAAAAGCTCACTCTGTTAAGCCATGCATATACTACTCTGAGTCAGGATTTCACTTGAACAGCTGTGATTTTAACTGCAATGTATCTGTAAGTTTTTTCCAAAAGGGGCAATCCGTGGGGGAAGTCTTTCAGTAATTATGTTGTTATTACTCCATAGTGTCTCTCTTTTCTATTAACATCACTGTTACTGTGTGGTGTCTGGTTCGTGGAGGAAGATTGGTGCTTCTGGTTTCATGTGGACAAAAGTTTTTTAAAAGGGGAGCAGAGGTTTTCTAGTAAAAAATATCTTGTCAAGAGGGATTGATATCTGTATTAGCTGGAGATAATATTGGAAAAGAGGCTTTATGAAGGCCTTTGTACTAAAATATTGCATGCTGGTTCATGAGCAGATGGCAGCCTTCCAAGAGAAAGCCTAATCAGGGTACTCTGACTTTCATTTTATGATGTTTTTATAACCTAGTATTATCTATTTATTGTGTAATCTGATAGACTAATAACCTAATAAATATCTAACCTTTGGGAATTATTCACTTGTAGAGTACAGTTTTGGTATTTTTACATAAAAGCATTATTAATGGAAATCCACCTGTTTAAGATACTGAAGAGTTCATTTGCAGCATTTTAATAAATGATGCAGTTTTCAGTGCAGGAAAAACTTGTGTAACTCCAAAAACTTTGTCTTAAATGTCTTAATAATGGTATCCTCTTTGGAAAATTCTCTTTACTTCTAGAGGTCTGGTTCATGTTCTGCTGATGTTAAGAGAATGATTTCCATAAGCTTTAGATCAAACTTAAGATTATTTGCACCAGATTTTTTTTTTTACAGTATTTGGACAATTCAGAAGGCTGCAATTAAAAAACCCAGAGTGTATCTAAGTGCTAAATTCTGGCTGCAGTAAATGGAAGTGATGAAAAGCTCATTAGGTGCCCGTTGACACGTTCAGATACTTAAAAGAACTGTGTATATGAAATGACTTGTCTCCATGATTGCTGCCTCTTCCCGTACTGTCAGACCATAGTTTTGGGTTAGGCAGCATGTCATAAACATAGCTTGTAGTTTCAAAGGCCTGACTCGCCTTCACTTTCGGATCAATCTGTTCTAGTCTCTGGCTGCTTTTGTGGTAAAAGTACTGCTGAAATGCTTGTAGGACATCATACTGAATGCACCATCGTAACTGCCTACCACTTGCAGACAGGCACGTTGCTGTTTGTGTATTGGTGGCCGTTCCCTACAGGCTTCCACTGAGCTCCAGAGAAGTTTTAACAATTCTTCTATTAAAATCTATGAGTTAAAATGCTCCTTTGCCTATGCTTAAGGAATCCTGAAGGATCAGTCTGCTTGGTTTACTTGCCAGTTGCTCCTGTCTTGGAAATGTTAGATTAAGTTCAATATTGCTTTTTTTTAAAGCAATATTTATATTTTTCATTAATTCTGTGCTGAGTATGAATTACTGACAGGTCCACTCCATCTGCTGCAGTCATCTTCCTCAAATATGCTGGTAAACTGAGCAGCCGGCAATCAGATTTTCCTTGGAACATTAGAGTGTTGCTGTCATAATTTAAAAGTTATCAGACAATGACAACAAACAATAAACCCATGAATACGTGATAAGCCAATTTTAGGGCGCTCTGTGCAGCTGTTGTGCAAAAAGTGGCTGCAACCCTGGTAAGGGCTGGGGCATGAATCTTCAGATGGTTTGGAAACATTTGAACTAATGAGTTCTTAAAATGTGACTAATTGATTTTTCTTGATGCACAAGGCTCAAACTTGATCTAAATAAAGCTCCTGGAGTCTGCAGCCTGTGAAAGCTTCTGTCTTGTTCTATACCTGTCTTTAGTTAATGAAATTGAAACATTCCATTTTTCACAGAACTATTAAGATGTCAATAACTCATTTTGGGTTTTTAATTTAACATTAATTTGACTATGTAATTGATGACCCCAAAGAATGGTATTCAGGAGTTGCTTTGTCTTGTAATTCTTTTTTTCTATACAAATTAATAGAAAACTACTTGCACTACTTTAAACATGTAATATGTAATGTTTAGCCCTTCCACACTGATCTCTTTTGCTTCGAATATACTTACATTCATTTAATCTTTAAAATTCATTACATAAATGTTACATTTTTCTCACTTTCCAATAAATATTTATATTATAATTTAAAAAAAATCATTTTGAACAATTTTCTTAATAAATACATCTTAATTCCCTTTGCTCTTGATTAGTATATAATGAGTACAACGGTTCAATTGTCAGAATTTCCAGTCAATGTAATCAGATAGAAGCAGTGTGCATCTCACCAGTATTCAAAGATCACCTTTAAAACTTTGGGTACAGTTGCAACTGGCATTGAAGCAGAGTGAAATATATTTCAGGATTTTCAAAGAATCTTTCTAATGCTGCTTTCTTTAGAACTAAATCAGAATTGAATGTAAATGTCACTGTCTTAATATTCAATTATTAGCGCTTCATTGGAATTTTATCTTTATTTGCTTTATCAAATGTCATATTAATTGCATTTTATATCCCGACTGTAAATCTATCAGAGTTTCTTAGATTAATTTTTTAAGTCAGTTAAGCTAGTACAGGTTCATTGAATAAAGAAAAAAGTCATACTGTGATTTTTTTTTAAGTTTTTATAATAAAAACTGTCAATATAGATAATGTAAACAGGATCTTTAGCTGATGTGCAATCAGAGCTGAAAATACAGCCTTATATATTTTTCAGGAGACTTTTATTTATTCGTATCTACTGATAGCTTTTTAGAAGTTCAGTGGTTTTTGTATCCACATTAGAAAATTGAAGTGGTATGGATAAAACACACATAGCATTTGAACACTGCTGTGTTCTCACTGTAATTTTCTATGCCCCCTCCTATGTGTAAATCTAGTATGCCCCCTCCTATGTGTAAATCTAGTATGCTACAATAGCAATGTGTGATTTCCCCTATTACCTTAAATGCTTTTTCAAAAGCAAAATAGTTGTGAATTATTAATGTTAACCACACCATGCCAAAACAGGAGGAAGAAATGCAGGAGTGTTCATATTAGTGCACAGCTACTTTGACTTAGCACTGACTCTTTTTGAGGTCTATTGATGTATGAACTTGTTTCATCCAGTATAATAATTTAATATGTTGTTTCAACCTCATGCTCAAGGATAAGACTAATAGCACAGCTGAACTCAGTGGGGCTTCTCATCAAGTAATATAAGTGAAGGTAGGAGTTTCTTGCTCCAATTTTTGCATTCAGATTTCCAAGTTTGTCCCTGTCCCAATCTGCATTAGTGTCAGCTCTTTGCTCCACAGGCTTGCTCTGGAACTTTATATGTTCTTTTATTCTTCTCTGGTTTTTGAGCTTCCCGTGTTCAGTTAAGCCCTTCAACTTTTACATGTTGTCTCTAGATTAAACCTTTATCTTGTGTAGTCAAGACCATCTAATACGTTTAAAATGAGAAGTAACCAACCCTATTGCAGTGCAAATGCTGCCTACAGGGGAGTTTATAGAGGCACTTGTTATGTAGCAGCCCTAAACAAGAATAGACTTGTGTTATACAATGACATTTATTGACTCCTTCAGGCCTACACCAGTGCTAACTACAGGGTTGTGCTTTCCTACCTGGTTTAGATTAAACGAAAACTCTTCCCTCCCTATCTACACACAGGTCATCTCCAGATATCAATTAGGCTCTAACTTGCCGATGTTCTTGTCTGTGATGTTGTGATAATTAGTGATGCCATAAATACAGAAAGTTTACCTTCTCAGGTTCTGCTGCGTTTGATTTTTACTTTTTTGTGGGGGGTGGGTGTTGTGTGGTGTGTGTGTTTTTTTTTTTTTTTTTTTTTTTTTTTTTTGCTAAACTAGGTGGTGTTATTCCCTGAGTGTCAGCCTTTAATAGGCTAGCTTTCACTTGTTGAGAAGGTTTCCAATAAAACTGACTTTGTAGCATACTGATGTTTGCCAGGACTGTTGTCAACCCATAACGATGCAGTTTGCAGGCTATCGGTCTCTGTTGTCACTTGCCATTTCTTGTGTAAATTCTTATTGCCATTTAAACTGTTCTAGTTTCATATGTTGTAGCTTTCTGCATGTCATCGTAAACATCTTACATGATCTAAACAGAGAAAAGGCCTAGAGGCATCAATTATCTTAAGTATTACTTGTGAATGTGGTTGAAATCAGGCTGGTTTTGGTTCCGCAACTTCTTGGTTTAGATGACCAATGAATAGCATATCAGTCTGTCAAGTCTGAAGTGTACAATTTTTGATTAGTGGATACCATTCTTCTGGTTTCAGCGTGGTCTTTCTTTCCTAAATAGAGCCATCACACTGGAGAATCAACTGGTCATCCTTGGAACATCAGTGACTGATGCAGGAGGCTACTATGTCCAGGCGGTCAATGAAAAGAATGGGGAGAACAAGACAAGTCCCTTTATTCATCTCAGCATAGCAAGTGAGTACCTAAATTCTGGATAATATACTGTCATACTGAGATTGCGGACAGTGTTCACAAAAGTCTGCCCTAATAAAAAGAGGCTTGCTAACAAAGGGTTGGATCTTTAAAGGAGGTCGACTTTTCCTGCTTGGTTTGGAGCACATTGAACCCCTTGTGCAATAAGAGGGACCTAAGGGAGTATATGTCCTCAACAAATCACCCTCAAAGCCTTTTGTCTGATGGTTTATTTTGTGCAAGGCAGGTACATGATGATATCCCTTGCTGTTTATTGTAAAGTTGTGATCGTAATTTCTTTTTAATGCAGGGGTTTATAATGTATTGTTTTCCATTGTGCGTAAGTAAACAAGTCACTCTTCTGAGTGCAATTTTATTAATGAGTCTGTTCCCAGTCTATGGCTTTATTTTTACCTGGAGTTATCACAGAGTCCCAGGAACATGCATTTCATTGTTATTACTTATTATTTTACATTGCGCAAATTGTATTAACACCTACCGTTACAGAGGCATTCCATGAGTAGGTTGTACAGCAAAGGGGAGGGAAAAGCAGCAGAGCAATGGGGTCAGAAAGATGACTGCACACTAAATATGCTAACGGCATATTCAGCAAAAATATGCACATGTAAACTATAGTAAAACACTTACTAAATGTGTTTGTGTGAAACATTAATATTCTAAAGATGTAGAACAGTTTGACTCCTTTTCTGAGGGCATTTGGTAAAAGTGTTTTCAATGCAGCAGCGAGATAGGGAGTATGTTAGTCTGTTTTGTGAATGTGGAGGTTTCTGTTTTTGGTTGTAGAGACAAGGAAGAGACGACTGGGTAAATAGTTGATGATACTGGCATCTTTACTGGCAGACTACTCTTATGGTTTGGGCTTCTAGAAGATTCAAGACTCTAAGGTCTAGATCAGTCGGCATGATGAGGTGCCCAAGATATCTTGATCTTGGATGCCGTTAGATTTGAGACAATCCCCCTGGCTCGTTTCCTTACAATAGCAAAACTTGGGAGTCTGGGTTTCTGGGCAGGAAATCTGGCAAATTGCTTTTAGAAACATACTTATATTTGTTGGAAGTCCATAAAAAAAAATTATGTTCCTGTGAAACATTTAATTTCTGAGAAAAAATGATTTTTCTGCTAAAATTCTTAATCAGATTTCAAGGAAGGCTGTTTTTGCACAAACAATGGAAGCCCTGTTAGTGGGATCGGGGTCACTGAGGGCAGAAGCTGTAAGGTGTAACAGACAGCAGAAGAGACAAACCTGTGTGTTCTTCCAGATATATTTATAAACTAAATGAACTTCTCTGGGTTTTTATGTGTATCTTTCTGAAGTAGAAATAATATTCCAAATCCACTTGTGAATTCTGGCTATACTGTGGCATGTGTGTCATGTAGATTGTAAACATTATTATTTCTGACAGTATAAAAGGTTTGCTAACACTTTAGTAATTTCATTTTTAAAGCAAATTTGTATTGTTTGGTTTTTTATGTGACCAATAACGTACTTCCCACTTTAATTTCATATCTTAATTAATGCTAGAAATAGTCTGTGATCATGCATGCATAACAAGTGCTATGCAAAGCAGAAGGCATATGGTAAAGAAAACACTTCAAAATGTGTACGGACTTGGTAACATGAATGCAAAGTCTGTCTGGAATGTGAAAAATAGGAAAGATGAAATGGATAAAAGAAAATGAAGAATGAGGCAAGATGGAAAGCCAAAAATGGATTTGCTTGTTAAAATGAATATTAACCAATGAGGTTTTTAAATTGTCATCTTGATACCCAGGATTATTAATGCGCGTGTGTGGGTTGAAGAAAGGCACTGGCCATAAGGCATTACAGTGTCTGTAAAGAGAATGAGATTAGCATGGTCATTCTGAACTTTGATCTGAGGAAGGAACATATGTGATACATTAGATAGAAGTGAATGAAACTCTTCATTCCAGTAATGGAAAACAATCAAGCAAAAATATAGTCCTGAAGCAATATGCAGAGAATGGTTGCAGAAAAATGATGTGTTTCGGAAGAGTAATAAAAAATTCTAGCAAGTGGTTGGAAACAGATTGTTAAAGGTATCTCCAAGTATGGAAGATATCACATTGAATTGTCACTGTCTGAATCTTATCAGATGTTAGTGATGAGACTTGTCATTTTCCATTAGGACATGTATAAAATTTAAAAACAATTTAATCAAAATCAAATAAATCGCAAGTGGAGTATCCAGTCTCTGTGTGAGTAGATTATATATTAATTATTGAGTACAACCTTGCTACATGACACAGCATGCACATTGCCACTTTTATTGAGGGCAAAAGGAAAAAAAACTATAGAGAATTCCCAGGGCAGTCATCCACTGAGAACAGTGTTAGATATGCATAGCTTGTTATTCCTTGAAGGATATCGGTGTCAGCCTTGCTCCAGCCTGTAGGAAACGCACATTTGCAGAATCAGTCTAACAGCTGAGAAAGCTTTAAGTTGTCCTGTTCTGGTCCAAAATACAAAACTGACAGGAGAAAGGTATAGCTCTGAGCTAAGCAGAAGATGGGTTATAGGGCCTTAGATTGCAGATTAAAGTCAATGCCTGGAATCGTGGCTGAAAGTAAATGGAGTTTGAGCGATGTCTGGAAAATAGACTAATCTGTCCTTCAATTAATAACTATATTTGATACATGTTGAATAAGAAGATTTGAGGATGTTGAACATGTTTCAAAAATACAGTGTAAAAGCCCCAATCATGATGAATTCTCTTGTAGGAGTCTGAGTATTAAACGGTAAAGATTCTTTGTTTCTTGTCAGTCTAACCTATAGCTCATTGAGTCCCAGGCAGCGTGAAGTCTTGCATCCACCCATTGCCCCCTGATGACAAACATAATGCGTGGAAGTTGGAAAACAGCTTCAAAAGAAAGCCTTCTAGCTTGTCAGCATTGCTTCTGCTGTGCTTGAGTTTGCTTTTCCCCACATTCTGGGGTTGGTTAGACATTGAAAATGTTGGCATGAGAACAGCTGGGTTTAATGAAAATTAACAGATCTTAGGATACCTTGGTGTTTGCAGACTTGTACCCAGTATGCATTACTGTGGCAGTTCATTCCTTAAACATGCTTTGCAGTAAAGATGTATTAGCCAATAGATATGGTCACCCCATGAGAAGATCCAAATATCGAGCAGTATTTTTGCGTAACAGCTGAGTCCCTAGCTTGGTTAAGACTGGTGTTCTGCATGCCTGCCCTCTAAAAACCATGTGTCTTAATTTGAAAGTCTAGGTCACCAAAATAGTTAAGGTCACAGCATAAGGTCCAGTTCAACTATGCTTGAAAACAATGGTCACTTCTTTCAAGTGAACATGTTTCCACTGATTTCAAGAGGATTAGATCACCACTGAGGTGACAGGCTCCGGTGAAATAAAAACGATGTCCAACAGGCAGCATGTTGGGAATAACATCACATCTGAAATTAGTATGAGATGTCATAAATTAGTCCTAAATTTAAAATGTCTTATAATCAGTTCAACTGTAGACTAAGCTAATGAAAGGCTTGCTTTTTTTTTTTTTAACCATATGTCCCAGCTTTTTTGGAGATAATGCAAAATTCTGGCTAGGAAAATCAGAAAGTCTGAAAGTCAGGAGTTTGGTAACAGATATAGTAACAAAATTCAGTTTGCTTTTTGACTCAAATACATCACTTAGCTCCCTCTTGAAAATTCACTAATTGCTGTGTTGGAGGATTTCCATATTAACTGCATTGTTGGAACTTCCCAACTTGACCAGAGAGGTGTGAGACTTAAACTATCACTGAGCTGTTGCAAGCTTCTTAGGTGTAAATATTACTTTTCAATAAAAACAGTTGGGAAATCCTTCATGTTCTCTCCTGTTTCCATGTATTTGACAATAGATTTGATGATAATATCTTAAAGTGATCCTTAATTCTTTAGGCTTTTTGTTTTGTGCCCATTCTCCCCCAGGTAGACATACACTGCAGCACAGATGGTCAGATCTCTTCCTAAAGACTCTGGCTTGTCAGAGGGTTAAAGTGACACGCTTTTGATGTTACCAGTGTTGGCAGGACACTTAGATTGAAGTGTTCATTAAAGTAAGGCTAAAAAACTTGTATTTCCTTGAGGGCCATACTCTGTGTATCAGCTAAACTTCTCTGAAATTCTACCCCAAACCTCTTACAGTTGTTGTACGGAACTTAAAAAGACTGATACATGGTACTTTGCTGTGGGCTGTGCCATTTAGGCAGGAGGGTGGTTTTGGGTGGAAAGGGGGAGCAGGGGTGTAAAGAGCTGCTTAATGAAAACATAAGGATTTCTAGTATATAAGTCAAGTTTAAGAAGTGGTTTTTTAAAGAGGAGGGGAAAAAAAAAAAAGATTCATGGGGAGCTTTTTATTACTGTAGGGGGGTATTCACCGATGTATGCAGTGTGTGTCCTTGTTACTTCATTACATGATGACATGGCAAGACTCTGGTGCCACTTTAGAAGTTTGAAAAGCCCTGCTGAGATTTTTCTTTTATTAACTTCAATGCGACACTGTGGATGTGAGCACTGTTGGCCCAGTCTTAGAAACTTTTAACAGTATGCACTGCTATTTCTGAGTTTAGTTGAAGCATTTTATGAAAAATTTGAGAATATGTCCCCCAGTAAATGATATAAATGGCAGGTTTGCAAAAGGTGGGTATGTGTAAGCTGTTCTGACAGCTTAGATGCTCCTGCTTCAATTGGTTTTGCAGCGCTAATCATTTGGAACTGCAATTCAGGGCCTTGCTTCTGGACCTTCTTGTTAAGCTGTGAAATATTGAGATGCATGTCGCTTCAATAGATTTGTTAGTAAATTAGATAGTCTCAAGACCTATTCATAACACTAGGAGATAGTGTTCTGCAGACTGACGTCTTTTTTTGATGCAGGCTTTGTAAAAACAGAAAACAAGATTGATGAAAATTTTAAAAACCTTGCCAGCCAGCATTTCTGAAGAGTCAAAGATAATAAAGCCAATTATCATTTAACGAAGATAAATTTTTCCCTTGAGCGCTGGCAATGCTTAAAAAAAAAAGTAAGGGGGGGAAGGTTGGGGGCTGAAAATTAAAATCCTGGCTTGGTTGCATTGCAATTAATTTAAAATATGAGGGTGTCATGTTATTCTGCCCAGCTTCCACTTGCAACAAGAATTTTGTTCTGTTACACCAGACATTGACATGAGGCTAAATAGACCCTGTTTATCTCTCATTGGTGCCTATTTTGTTCTTCAATTCAATGTACAAAAACATAAATTTTAGAGAAGGGAGGAGTCCCATTTCAGACTCACAGGGTACTGATTTTGCACTGAATATTTTTGTTTGGATTTGTATTATAAAGAGAGGTTCTTATGATAGCACAATATTTTTTAGATCATTTTCAGTATCTGTAAAAATGGAATTTTTTTTTACATTGTTAGGAAAGAAAATGGGGGGGGGAAAGTGCCGTATTACCTGTTGGTATATTTGGTAGAATATTACTTTTGACATCCTTCTGCCAGGTTTAAGAAGACAAGTTTTTGGAAGATTCTGAGCAGACGTTTTCCTCTCTGGAAGAGAGCATTTCACTAACATAATTTTTCATATTAACCATCAAGGTTTGTTCAAGTCAGCAGATGTTGAGGATCCTTCGTGGATATGTTTAAAGCATACTGCTGCATGAATTTTTCATAGCTAGTTCCAGCTTCCAGGTGTCTGTGTGGGGGGAGGAGGAATGGGCTGGCACTCCCAGGGAATAGATATTTCTATTCTGAGGTCAAATTCACGCAAGCTCTATAAACTTGTCAAACTGTTTTTAGTTCGTGCCAAGGGAATTTACTTCACTTAGCCTCTCTGGGTCAGTGCTGTTGAGGTGAAATTAGTGCTTCAATGATGCTATTTTTTTTTGCCTTTTTTTTTTCTTGGTGGGGGAAGGAGAAGGAATATGGGATGAAATGAAATGAAATGGCATTTTCTGTGTCACAATTATAAACAGTTGCCTGAGGTTCTGACCAAATACTGGGGAAGTCCAAGATAGCACAGCTCAGCTCTCTGTGCACCGGTTTTAAGTCACTCTGAAATAATGACGCTTCTTTCCTTTCCCATTCTCTACACAGGTTTTGCTTTCTCTTTTTCAAGCAGAATTTCTAGGAAGGAAACCCTAGTGATCATCATGTGTGGTTTCATGAGTAAATGTGTGCCTTTCTCTTTGATGGTCACTTATCATTTTGGATAACAAGAGTGTGTTAATTTGAAGGAGACTGTAAAACTGTTTGGGATTTAAAACTGAACCTTAAGTATAAATTGCGTGTAAATGCTATCTTAGTACCTTGGTAAAATACTGTCTTAATGCTTTTTCTTCAATTGTAGCTCCAATCTGCTCCAATACTAAAGGACGTAAATTTTTAATATGGGCATCTTTGTTCCTTTTTATTTTGAGAATAGGTTGAGTATAACTTAGCCGTGCTTTCAAGGTATACATATGTGCATATATACATGTATATATTCAAGTCAAATACATTTTAGTAACAATTATAGCTATAACAAAAAGGACTAAATTGAGTTAGTGTTAAAGATTTTTTTCATATATTGGAGCAAATGTTAGTCTAAGCTTTATTCAGAGCTAGGTATTTCAGTGGAGGCTGATCCAAATGGTTTACTTTGGGTTTTGGGGGTTTTTCTTGTTGGTTTTTTATTTTTTGTTTTTGAGTGGCTTTTGGTTGTGGTTTGTTTTTTTTTTTAAAAGCTTCAGCCAGATCTTTTCCATAGTTCTCTATCTGTCTTTTCCTTAAAGGAAAATTTTCCTCACTTTCAATTTTAGTGATATAGAGGGAAACCTGTGGTTAAAATGAGAGATTGCTAACCTGCAGGAATAATAAAGATGAGCCAAGAAACCTCTGTGGCAGCTTGAGCTCTTCCTTGGCTTTACCCAAATATTCTATCAGTGCTCTTTCTGATAAATAGCAGAAATATTGGTTGGTCTCCATTTTTTTTCTTCCTCTGGACTATTTTTGATAGTACTTATTGCCACACACGGTGCACTTTTGCATCTGCTGCAGCCTCTGTCCCAGGCAACTAGTGTCTCCTCTGCTGGTAGTTTTTGCAATGGAAAGATAAGAAAATAAACTTTCTATAAGATTGTTTCAATCTTACTATTAAAGAGAACTTAAACAGCCAAAATCAGCATAAAACATATTTAAATATCTGGCACTTAATTTTCATCATGTTGCATCAACAAACATAACAAGGCTTTAAATACATAGTTTATGGAAAGAATAGTTCCTTCCTCTTCTCCCAAACGCAACAATAAACCAACCCTGTTATCGGGATTCATCGCGAGCTGGTGAAGCTGGGGAAACACACCCGAGTTGAGTGTACGTTCCTTCGGCATATGTACATACATTATGCATGCTGCTCTGAAAAAAATGTCAAATGCTAACGTTTCTATAATCTAACTTATTGTTTTAACATATCTTCGTGTTATGCTTGTCTGTTTATAAGGTTTGGGGTTTTGTGTCTCTAAGAGATCTGGAATACACACACACTCTCAAAATCCTGGGTTGTCTCCTAAACCCTTTATTTATATCTGACACATACAATTAATCTCTCCCTATCTCTAATCACTTTTGCTATTACATTCATCGGAGTGATTTGTAACCTATCTCTGTCACTGCCCTGTAATTGATATGTGGAGATAAGAGATTCTTAGAGGACAGAAACAAGGAAAAGAGAAAATTGAATTTACCTTGCAATCATTTTATAAAATGTAACATACATCAATTATACATGCCATCCAGGAAAATGCCATCTTGAACAAACTGTGGTGATTTGTTGGAAGACCAACATAAAAGAAATGCCAGCAAACCTTTCTGGACAGAAAAGTATTGCTAGTTCAACAGACAGACTTTTCAATCTCACTGATTCACCTACATTTTTTTTTTTTAAATAATTCTGCAGAATTTACAAAGAAAGTATTTTTTAATCAGTGTGTTTCTTCAGTCAGTCTTCTAATACTCTAGGGTGGAGTAAGTTGAAAGGAAGGTGCTGAAATAAACATTGTTTGGATCAGACATGAAAAGTTGATGTTGGTTACTCAGGATTAATCATCTTTCATGGGCAAAATTGGTAAATTAATAGTATAGACAAATTCCAACTTAACTGCATTCTACCATGAAAATATTTCTCTTTAGTTTCTCTAACTTTCTCACTCTTTAAGTACTTTGTGCTCATGATTAATTCTGATTGTTGGTGTGAAAGTAGTAGTTCCTGTCCATTCATGTAAGTTTAAGTAGTACTTTGGGACCTTTGAAAAGGTAATATTACAAAAACAAGTATCTAGTAAATAGATGTGAAAAATAATATGATAGTGGTAATAAACAAATTTTCTGAGTTTTATGATTTCTAAGTCAAGCAACATGCAATGTTGGCCACTTCCTGGCACTGTGGCACTGGCAGTCTTTTCCCTAGAATCATTGATTTCTTTGTTATTATGTATGCCCAAGATAAACTCTACTTCTAAAATCTTCCAGAGGAGACAGTATAGCAATTTGTAGGTATTTGTAAAGGGTTTTGCATTTCAGTTTATGTAAGTATCATAATTCTGAAGCTTTAAAAAAGAATAGCTGCTGGAGTCTCATATATCAGTTTACCCCTTTGAACATTGCCTTTTGATCTCTTATGAGTCCTGTTCTGCTATGCCGTACTCCTGGAGTATTCCAAGTAGCTGACTTGAAATCATCTGCTTTGTTTTCCATCTTTACACAGTTGGAGGTATTTAAAGTATAACTTTCATTTATTTAAAGTTGCTAATCCCTACTGAAGGTGCTTTTTACCAAGACAGTAAGAATCTGTAGCTTACTGAAGGCAGCCTTAGCATAAATATGCTATTTTAAGAAAAAAATAATATTTGGAGAAAATACATCCGTGCAATATATGGCTGTGACATCTTTGTACTGTTACGTAAAGAGACAAGTTGTTCTGGCTGGTCTGTGAACAAGAGGGTAAAAAGATACAAAGCTCTCACTTAGGAAAATAGTGAGGAGCATCTTATTTCTTATGAATTGGATAAACTTGCAGCATGTAATTTTTTATTCATAGGAATAGCTCTTGAATTTAGAAAATAAGTAATTTAGGAACTATTTGCTGGTGTTCTTTAAACTCTCATTGTATTAGGCAAGCTTGAAACATCTTATAAGCAATATAGATAAGGAATAATAAATACGCTCAAAACAGATGTTTAATAAACTAACTTTTGCATTTACTCAGTTACAGCAGAAGCCTAAATATATCCTAAAGATAGTATTACACATGCTAAAGGTCTGCATGGCAGAACTGCTCCCCGAGCATATTTACAAAAACTAGTTTTTATCTCAAGCTTTCACAAGCATAAGGTTGTTTGAGGTTTATAATTTTTAAAGCTCTTCATATTAAAATTGTCTTTAATTTCTTCTCAATATACATCACAGAACAGGCAAATTGAGAAAGGATAGAAACCCCTCACGTTGTGAGGGGGTTTCTGTGTGTCATTGCTTTGCCAGGTAGATGTGATTTGTCTAAGTAATTGTGAAAATGCAGACAATATCCTGCATATGAACAAGAATGAAAAAACAGTGATTACAACCACAACCTAAGCATGGGAGAGTCGGAGCATGCAAGATTCAAGGTCATATGTAAAACCTTAAATATTCTTCTTTGTATAGAGACATTATGATAAGGTATTTAATTTGATTGTTACTGTTGGCTTTTTCAGCAGACAAGATGAAAGTTAGTTACTTATACACTGTCCAACTAGGTTTGGTGTTTTTAAATCAACTAACCGATTTTTACTCCAAATTTTAACAAAAAAAGCTTAGTATTGGAAACCTTTTGAGATGTCAGTAAGGACTTGCTATGAATTTTAAAGTAATACAGAATAATCGGACCTTCCTACCCCATTTGTAATAGGAAGAGGAACTCAGACTTGATTGCAACCTGGGTTGCCTCACCTGATGGACGTAAAAGCTGCATCGATTTCTTGTCCACTTGGCTGTACTGTGGGAGCTGTGAATTGCTGATCCAGGATGTTTGTTATCCTTCAGTTTTGTACTGCTCAGTTTCACATATTGTCCTTTGCATCTGGGGAGCGGTTAGACATCAGAGTAATCCAAGTTCTGACTCCCCCCCCCTACAGACTGCGCTGTAAAGTGATAAAAACACCGATTTCTTTTCATGTGCAGAGTATTGTCTACACTTCTAAGCCCTTAAAAATAATCCATAATCCAAAACTCTGCCTTTTTATGGTAGATAAATCATTTTCGCTATGGAATGTGGGAACAAAGTTACAGCTCCTATAATCTGGGAGAACATAATTGTTAAATAGTGTCTCCTTAAAGGACTGTAAGCTTTCTGTGATAAAAATGGAGGACATTCTATTGCATGAAGAAGGAAAGACAAGAGAAGTTGTGCATGGAGCGCTTTTTTTATTTCCCTACTTGTTCCTCTCGCACTAAGGAGCGATAAAAACAAAAGCTTGCTTATTTACTCCATGTTGGCTATATTTCAGTCTGCTCTGCAAAGCCATGTGCTCATAAACCTGACTTAGTAAAGCCAGTGAAGGCTTAAAAAAGCCAGCAATGTTGTATCTTCTGCAAATGCTGGGAAAGAAGCTGCGCACCCAGTGCTGCCTTCACCTATCCTTGTGGATTTACCAGATCACTGTGAGTGATACTGTCATAGCTATTAAAGAGAGTAATTGGTAGTGAGTGATTAAAATTGCAGATGGCCTTTTCAAGGTGATTATGAATATTAAATCAAGTCTGTAAAAGCTAGCTAAAAAGGCCCATGAAACTGAGAAGGGAATATGCTGAGGATAATTGCATAAAAAGAGGATCTCGCGGGCATGCTATGCTCATCCACCCCCCCCCACCAACCAATCAATCAATCAACCAACCAAAAAAACCCCAAGAAGCAAAATAATTCAAGTGGACCTATTGTGTCAAAGGAGGTAGAACTAAATATCTGCCTTTTCAGGCTGTAAATCCCTCTGTGCAGAGAACTTAAATCGCTGTCATCATCGTGCAGTGATAGGTATGCGAAGTCCCCTATGCCATGCGACGCTGTGTCATTAACAGTGATCTTTTCCTGTTCTTTTCCAATTGTAAGTGATTATGACAAATGTTTCTTTCCACATCACCCTGGAACAAGGCCAAGAAATACTGTGGAGTGACTTAATTTCATTTGGTGATCTTTATCTCGCAAAGCAAAGGTTATGTGGGAATGTTTTGGTTGGTTTCTTTTTAAGCTGGAAAATCTAAGGTTCATTTTGTTGCATAATTTAAAATGGAAACTTCAGATGCAAACAAAGATAAAGGTAGAGAAAACTGAAAAATAAATGTCTTTGTTTTGAGCCCTGCTTACTTACATGTATATTTTAATACAAGTGCAGAGAGCTTTCACATATGTCTTGTGAACTTAAAGCCTGAGGGTTTGTTTTCTTGTGCATACTGTGATTATAGGCTCATCACTTTTGGACCAATTTCATGCCCTCAAATACAAGAACTTTATATGGTTGCTTATAATTCAACATATTATTATTGTATTGATCTCAAACTGCATGCTGACCTATCTAATCTGCTCTTAAACTGTAAAACAAAATGAGAGTTATTGTGAAGATTTATATAAAATGTTTTGCAATTATTGTTTATTACCTTTGGTGTGAGAGAAATCATTTGTTTAATCATTTGAGGAGCTCTTCCCCTTTCAGACAATTTCTGCTTACCTGAATTTTGTGGTCATTGTAATATTAGAGGTTTTGGTGTGTATTGTTTCTTCACCTAAATTAGTATTATTTCACTTATGGATATTCCCTTTGTAAACTTGATAGAGAATTCTGCTTATTCCACTACAATAACAGTTATTTCTACTCCTATTGGTTTAGGAACTGGTCTATGGCCTCCTTGACAAAAACATTTGCACTGTGCAGGTGTTTTAAAAAACTATTATAAAAAACACTCGAACAATTATTATTGGTTCATTGCTAGTCAATACAGCAGGCGTGTTTTTCATGGATAGGTGGTCTAAACAGATGCTCAGCACTTCCCTTTAACGGTGGAAAGACAAGTTCCACCTTGTCATGCAAATAGACCCAAGAAGTTATGAGGATTTAAAAAAATGAGGATTTTTCTGTTGAAAGAAGGAATTCATTAGAATATGACAATATTATGTTTTTCCACCCTCAACACAATATGTGGATTTTAACTCTTAAAGAAGTGTCCTTTACAAAATATAAGCATAGTAAATGTGGCAGGCTGTTTAAAATCAAAAGCATCTTGATAGAATTTGGATTATCAGTTGCCACTTTGCTTTTTGGAAAAGATATCGATTAGTTTTTTTTATATGATTGATGTGGCGCGTTGCAACTTTGAGGGCCTGGGATCCTTTGAAAACTAGTACTGTTGGCCATGTCGTCAGCAAACACAAAGACATGCAGTAGATGTGATGAGAAAAGGAGAGGAACACTGCCTTTGATTAAATTGTGGCTGACAGGTCTGGTACGTTATTGATGAAGAGGGCAATTTGCACTTCATAGGCTAATGAGGAGAAATAATATGGAATCTGGCAGACCTTTCTGGACATGATACTGACTGCTGAATTCTGATCTTGAGTATAATACAGAATTTATTTTGAAAAAATGAGTCTGAGATGGTTAGACATTTTTATTGTAGTTTGCATTGGTGCTGAGGCCTTGCTGTTACCAGATCCATGGAAATAGTCAGCTGGGCTACTTGCTGAGGGCTTTTTTTTCATGGTTTAAAGATGGAAAAAGCAGTTTAACTTTAAAAATTCACGGATAAATCTTTTTTTACAAGATTGTTACAAATGCTTTCAAAGTTTGTTTGTAATAAAAGTGGTGACAGGCCCCTAATTAGTGTGGAGGTATGAGACACCAGCATATGTGCTCACAAACAGTGTTATCTCATCCCTCTCGTTTATGTAGGGTTTATGGCTAGCAGAGGCAGGTAGATAGTCTTTTTGTTGGTTCATTCTTTCACTGCACGTATCAGAGGAGGTGTTCTAATTTTGCCAAAATATTTCCAAGTTGTGAAACTTGTATGTTTTAAGTTCTGAATTTACTGTAAGTAATGACCAAGCTGTTTTCCTGCAAGCCTTTGCAAGCACTGTTTAAGACAACTTTTCAGAACTATATTTCACTACTTTTAAAGCAGTAAAGCTGTTTTCTGGAAAAGGATCCTGTGTGTTTAAAGTAGAGGTTCATGAAGTCAGCTGACAGGACTTTATTGCAGTCTTTAAAAGACTGGGTTTTAACTGGTCAGTTATACTGTTTTAGTTTTGTGCTGATCAGGTACTTCATTTCAGTTTCACTTCATAACGTCACAAGCAACCCTGATGACTTCTTAGTATCTTAATACAGGATTTACGCATGCTTCATGACACCGTGTACCAGTGGAATGCGAAGTACAAAACTCACTTGTGTGTTAATGCTAGAGGTATTACATTTGTCATAAATGCTTATCCTTACCTGGGTGGTATTTTTTAAATATTCATCAGAAGTGAATATGATTTACCTAAGTAATATTTGTGATGTAAAGGTTTGTCAGTCATATCTCTTAAGAATTTTCAAAAGTAAATTTAAACTTCACGCTGCAGCATGAGGTATACGACTTCTAGAAAGTTTTGTGAATGAGTGCAAACAGCAAACCTGTCTGTGCTGACGACCCTTCTGACTCCAGAAGAAACAGTCACTGGAAAAACACTCATCTATAATCAAATGGCTCTGCAATTTAGCTCATTTTAGCATCTTACTATGTTTTTTTAGACATAGCTATCAAAAAAAAAAAAGGGGGTGGGGTGAAATACAGTTATAATAGACAAGCGTGTGTGTGTTGTAAAAAATAGGACACTTTGAGATCTGTCAGCTTTTTGAATATATGAGAGAAGCCCCCCCCTTTCTTTTTTAAGGGTACAGGGGTGTATTTTAAGTGGTTTCCATATCCTTAGCTCTAGTGGGCTTGTGGTTAGAATGAGGTAAAGGTAAGCCGAATTGAACAATCAATTCGGAAGGAAGGGAGGCTTGCATCAAAGTTGTCTTAGGCTTACTCTGTCTTCTGCAAATTCAGCAATATGAAAGGAGGGGGCTTGCCTTCGGAGCCAGAGTTGTTCCTTTTGATGAGCCCTTAAGAAAAATGTAAGACATCTCCTTTTCATCCTTGATCACCACGGGAACTTTAAAACCTGTGTTTCAGAAAGAAATGCTGGGTAGCAGTCTCTGGAAACATGCAGAGCTCACCAAAACTGCCTGATAGGTAATGTAAAATCTCAATGAAAAGTGTAGATCCTGAATGAGGGAAGGAGTGCTCTGAATCAGAGAAACACATATGGCTTTGTATGCATTGCTTCCATCAGGTTGTAGATCTCAGTTTTATGAGCTTTGCAGAAGATGGGGACAGGTTTGTTTTTACATATGTATATATGAAAATATATAAATAAATAGAATAAGTATATATATTATATATGATATATTTTATTTATAAAAGATACATTCATGGAAAAAAAATTTATTTATATATCGCGTGCAATCCATTCAGAAATTACAAAGTAAGCTTAGGAAAGAATAAGAATCCTCTGTAAGTCACAGCAGGCTACTATTTTCAGTAATTCTCATTTTGCCATTTCACTCTGGTTTTATCAAACAGTGAATTTTGAAAACATAACCAAGTTGTTTATGCAGTTAAGGATTTATGGGAATGTGATTCTTGTTCACAAGGGGAGTGTGTGTGCGTGTGAATTCTTTTTTACAATATGCCACCATGATCCTGAAGTAATTCAGAGATTGATTTGTAAAACATTCTGAATCAATTAAGGCTTTAATCAGCAAGCGGCAAACTTCAGATGGCTCGTGGACTAATTTTACCATCTCCCATCAACATGAACCTAAGCTGGAAAAAGAAAACAATTAAGGGGATGTAATTATCTGTCCTGATTACTGAATTAGAAGAGTTTGTGTTTATTCTATCGCTATGTAAAAGGAGAAAACTGCTTTGAAAAACAATTTGAGGCAGCTATTAAATTGCCAAGGGTTTGCAGGGTGCAATGTAGACGTTTGCTAGGACAGTCTTGGAACAGCTTTCTCATCAATAGCTGTCATGCAAGTACTGTATATCGAACTTTGAGGCTGTTGCCTGACAGCTCTGTAGTGTACTATGCAAGATCTAGTACTGAGAGTATTTTTCCTCCCTGTGCTTAACACCAGTTTGGATTTTCAAGGCTGTCTCTCATCTATAGTTACTTGTCCAAGCATATATCTGGTGCTTATATCTGGTGATCACACAAAATCTTGCAATTTCTGGAAGCCAGGAATTAATGTTTAAGTTCCTGTACAATGACAACCTTTCTAGAAAGCAGGGAGGGAAACACATCTCTGCGTCATCAAACTAACAGTCTAATCATCCTGTGGTGGTGTCTTCCTGCTACCAAGTGGAATTACCTGAAGTTGTTGGTGTTTTGCTTGACTTAAAATGAGAATAGCCTATAGAAATATGCCAAACTTATTACATAATTCTTTCTCAAACCAGACTTTCAGGATTGGTAGGATTTTTATTTTCAGCTTAGCAGAGAGATAAATACAGATTTGTGACAGACCTTTACTTACCCTTTATATCATCCCAGATCTGATCAGAATCCACAAATTGCTTAAAACCTCTGATAAACCCCCAGCTTACAACGCTGGTGTAATTTCTGTTTGAATATTTAGCAGAGTGTTAACCCTGACATATTTAGCTGCCACGCTGAAGGATTGTTGCTGCATTCTGTGCAAAATTCAGAATAAATGCCCAGAACTCTGAGTTATAGGTCAATTACAGTAATTGGAAGGAAAAGTAAACAAGAAACCTTAGTAGTATCCAGCAGGAGTGATGCTGCTGTTTTTATTAATGAGCAGTAAACAAGCCTGTCACCAATCACTGATTTTGAAGAATGTGCCATATAACTTACTCCTATAAATGGTATCACTTCTATATAGCGTATGTGTCTCTTGGTAGTACTGGGTTTATTAAATACTGTTGAACAAAATTCTCAGTCGAACGAGATTAAAGCTGTCTCCTTAAGAAAACTGAACTTTATTTAAGCAGCAAAAGATAAGGCTACCTCATCCACATTTACTTTACAGAAGGCTGATTTTATAGTGTTGGTGGTATTCAATTAATGGCTTAGTATATTTTGAAACTTAAGTTATGTTATTATGAAATAAACTAAAAGTACAGTCACTGTGCAAATACAGATTACATCCTATCTGCTAGAACATACTAGTATAAAGGCCAAACCAGTCTCTCTCACACAATATCATGTAAATTAGAGTTTAATAGTATTGTAATTTATGCAGATTTAATAAATATATTTGACTTTTGGAGCAATAAAATGGGTTATGGCATTATCATAAAGGTAATTATTACTGGTGTTGTCTGCTGCATTTCATTTTTAAATTAAGAAAATCCATAATGATAGGTATGTTTGAGAGAAACAAATGATGCTCCCTAAGGACCCTTAGTGTTAATACTCTTTTAATTCAATGCTGTATGCTATCTAGAGTTGTTGGGTTATGTTGCTTCTGGCAGGATCCACCACGCACACCACCTTCCTCTTCAGAGACAAGAAATATCTGTGCTTAGATTATTTGCCTTTGTTACCTAGTCTGGCTAGATGAATAAGTAAATTTTTGCAAGGAAAAGTCTTTGGGGACATTCAGGTTGCTAAAGCCAGCCCAGTGCAGGGCTGGAAGGGGGAAAACAACTTCCTTCTTCTGAAGAGTGTGATATTCTGAAGAGCCAGATATTTCTGCAAGTGGAAGAAATGACAACTTGCTTTACTCTAGCTATATAAGCTTACAAAGTGCAGCAGGACAGATAATCATCAGTGTTGGGTTTCCTTGCACATTTTCACAAAAAATGTAACAGAGCACTTGTTTAAAACTGGGAATTTGTTGCATTCGTGGAATGCTGCGTAGAGTACTGGAAATGTGAAGATTAGGCCATGGACATATCTTTGGGCTTACATAAACACATCCCACAAAGAAGACTCTTGTGATTAGGAGGCTGGAGAGAACAACAAATCACAGAGTAAAACAGGAGTTCCAAAACAAAGCTACGCTCTTATCTGCAAAAATGTACAAGATAGTTTAAATTATTTTAAACTCATCTGAGGCTTTAAGTGCTGTTGACAAGTTGTGTATCCATGTATTGTGCACCCTGAGGTCTAACTGGACAGAGGTTTCTTGATGTATTTGAAGGACTGAGCAAGTTTCAGACTGTAACCCAGTTTGGCATCTACAGTACAGATGTGCTTTGTTCTTGGACCACTTGAGCAGCATGGGTATCCCCACGAGTTTGACAACAGTATCGTGAACAATTATGAAGGTATCGTGTGTTTACTGTGAGAAGAGAATCAGTGGTTCTGTGGCTGTAGGAACATTCTTATATGAGTGTCATCCTAAGTCCCTGTTAGGTGTTGCACCATTGAGATAAATATGTTGCAGTGGAATTCTGTTAAGAAGGTAGTTCATGTTTTTCAAGGAGTCTTCCATGCAAGTTCTTAATATAGGAAATATGGTGGCTGAGGAATCTTATTTTTTAAAATACACTTTCTCTAGGGATGTGTCCATTGTGTGTTTCTTTGGGTTGTTGACTTCAAAGTCTTACTGATCACGACTGTCTTTGCAATATTCTAAAAATTCCTCTTTCTTCTCATAGCTGTCTCTTCTCATAGAATTCTAAAATTAGGCATGGAAAGGATCTGTTTGAGTAGATTGGCCATGGTAATGTTTCACAGAGACTGAAGTATGGAGGGAGAAGACATTTGCCTGAGATCAGGAACTGTCTAGAGCACATATATTTTGAGGAAGAGAGTAAATTGTAATAGGCCATGAATTGGTGGGAGGTAGGGGTCTCGTCTTCTGCCAGAGCTAGCTTCCTCTCCTGTGTTGATGGACAGACAGCATTTTGGACAAATGTCATATCAAGAGATAAAAGAACAAGTTTCTAAGAGAAACAAGCTTAGAAAGGCTGCTTTTCTAATGACATGGGAAAAAGGACAGTCTGCAGTCAGTCTGCTCCTCTAGTAACCAAAGGGCAAATAAATGTTAAATCTGATTTCCCCTGGAGGCAATGAGCAGATTATTGAGAATGGGGAGTATATGCAGAGTTACTACCTCACCTGGTGAAATAGTATTAGCAGTACAGGTTTTTTGCCCACCATGACTATTACAAGGGCTCTTTATTTACTAGCTGGGTCATGATGTATGTTAACAGACATCTTGTCAACAGGAAATCCAGATGGTCTCCTTTCTCTTTCCTCTCTTCTCCTACTAGATGCCAAAGGTCAGAATAAAAGCAGCAATGGGAATTCTTGCTGCCAGCACAAGACGCTCTTGACTCTGTCTGCATCAGTACCACAGAGTTTAATTTCCTTTACACTGAACTAAGGTTAGGCTCACTTAAAGGTCATTCTTTGTGCAATAAGGTTTGTTTTGTTTTGCCATTTGTTTTATTTATTGAAAACAGCATCTTTCCTGAGAAGCAAAATTGTTTTCCCTGTTATTACCTCCCCTCTTCTTAAGTTGCTTTTGAAAGGTGTTTCATTACTTGTGAAGCTCTAAAGTGATTTTTCTGATAGTGATATTATCAGCTTGCAAAATCTTTGAGCTGGGAGCGTTTTTATCTTGGAAATGCAATAGCGCTTGTCGCATAAAGGGATGCTGACATTTGGAATTGACCCTGCCCTTATTAACTCCAGTTTCGACTGAACCCTGAAATTATCCTCTTATCTTTCTGTCAGCTCCATCAGACTCTGGAGATAAACTTCACCATACACTGGACATGACCAATGCTGTCATCGGAGAGATGTGCTATGTGTCATCATAGAGATCCAGATTTCTTTGGGAAGTCAAATGTTTTGTTTTATCAACTAATGTCAGAAAAAGAATTTTGAAATCTTTCATTTCCAGTTGGTTGAGGTTTTTGGCTTCAGAAATACACAGGTGAAGAAGAAATCTAGTCAAAAACTGACCAGAACTTCCTGCCTCATAACTGTGACTTCTTCCACAGAAAAATAGGTGCTGCTGAAAGGCTAACTACTCCTCTTAGCATCCATTTTCATCCATTTGATAAGACAGTGAGAAAACATGATTTGTCTTATGCCGCCTTTGGTACCTGGATCCTCAGTAACTGTTAAAAAAAAACTCACTCTCAATCTGTGCACAGGAAGATGTAGTTCTGAAGAGCCCACCTCCAGAGCCAGGTATTTTTGTGGAAGGTTTGAGGTCAGAGATCTGGAACTGTCTTTAGAAATAGGCATAGAAACATTTCTCTGGTGTGTCTCCTTCTGCTTCCTGTTTCCTGACCCCCAAAATGTGGAGGTTTTGTTTGTTTATTTGGATCATACCAGGTGTTTTCCAAGGTAAAATGTATAGGTCCTTGATTATGAAGAAAAAGCAGAAATGAAAGGAATTCAAATGAGAGCTTTTTCATACAGCAAAATCACCTGGAAAAAAGCTGGGACCAACAGAATATGACAGCCTTAGGATTAAGGATGAGTTGGTTTATTGAATGATAGAATTCTCTGGGCAAGCATGAGAGGATTTTGTTAGATGTTGGTCTTATGTAATTCGCTAAATGTGTTCATAGCTCCAGATGGCTGGATTTAAAAATAAAATTAATAAATTATCTTTACACACTTTTAAAGTCCCCTGTTAATAGCCAGGTGTATCCAAAGCATTACATAGAGGAGAATTGATGGGCTGCTATGAAGTAAAGGGAAATGAATTAATTTTAAGGGTTCTCCTTGCTCGATAAAACACTGCAGAAGCTTTTAGTCCACAAGAATTGTCAAATATTTTGGATGTTTTTGTAAGAAGGAGCTTATTTGGGACCAAACTATATTCTTGGTCTTCTGCTTTCTGATATAAAAGTAAAGTACCCTGAAAACTCTATCTGGCAGGCAAAATGTGGCCTTGTATGAAAATGCTGTCTGGTGATGTGGAAGAGCCTTGTAATCAGGATAAGTTTGGCTTAGAGATCATATTGTTAGAAGTTAAAACCCGTCCATGTTTGACACTCTTTTTATGATGTAATAAATATTGGCTGCTGGTGAGAAGCCTGAACACTCTCCTCATGCCACCCATTGTGAAATATTTAAATAGAATATAACAATGTCTCTGTATGCTCTGAAGGGAACAAAGGCAGACTTCTCTCTCCCACTTCATTCCGAGGATGGCACTTCCTCCCTTCATCCTGAGGGACAATGTTCCTTAATTAAAAAAAACAGAGCCCTATTCAACTCTTTCTTCTCAAACCAAATGCCCATAAATGAGAGATTTGTCTGCGTAAGATGTAAGCACAAAACACTGAATAGAGATTATAATAATCACAGCAGAAGTTTTAGAAGGAGCGGTCCTTTGTTTCCATGTCAGAGTAGAGAGCTATGACTCCTGTGATTTCCAACCAGTCAGTTCCGTTTCTTCTAACGCAGCTTTTCCTGTTACTGTGCAATTATTCTACTTGTTTTTCTTTGCCTTTGCTAGACTAAGGCTCTGAAAGCAGAGACAAAGGTGGAGAAAAGCATGAAGACTGCGTGTTGAGAACATGCTTTGTTCCAGAGTCCCAGAATGCTATCTGAGTGTATCTCTAAATTGGAAAAGGACCTTACGTCCTCTCTTTGACCGCTCTGTGCCTTTCTGCCTCTCTTCACACAAATGAGCGGGCTTAGTTGTCTTGTTCAGTTGATAGGTTTTGCACCGTCTTTTTTGTTTGTGGTTAATGTAGCATGTTTCCTCCTCTTTCTCCCTCTCCCCTCTTTTTAAAACAAACACTGCCATGCTCGAAGTGCTTCTCTTCCTTTTAGAAAGTTACAGACTGAGATGGAGCAGAGTGGTGATCTGATTAAAGTGATTAAAACTATATACAGAATGCATAATTAACCTTTGCCCTGGCTGTCACGGGGAGCTGATGCATGGAGCTGATAGTGTATCTCTCCATGGCAGTGGGCATATGCTACATGTCCCCCCCCAACCCCCCCTAGAGAACTTTAATCGCTTGAGATAAAAAGCCAGGAGAGAGAGATCAGGCCTGTATTAATCCTCTCAATGGCTTTATAATTTCCCCACTATTCTGCTGCTGGTAATCAAGAAAAATAATGCTGGCTTAATCCTGGATGCCAAGGTCAATCATCCCTGAGCCTTCTGATAGTAAGGATGTCATTATGAAAAGATTTTTAATGAACATAATTTTCCTTATGTACTTTGGGGCTAGCAATATGTACGTGATTTCTTTTTCCTGGTGGAAGAATATTTCTTGGTTGGAGTAACAATTGGACCATTTTGATTGTTTTCTAACAGCTGGTTAGGGCAGCAGGATGGCCACAGCAGACAAAGGCTATTTTGGAAAATGCTGGGGGGAGAGAGAGTCAATGCCACCAATGAGCCAGGGCTTGTACAACAGCAACAGAAAGGCTGTTTCTGTGGATCAGCAGGTGAACAGGAGGGCAGAAGGATTGTAACAAGGAATGGTGAAAACATATGCCTGTTATCATTAGGTCTTGACATACCAGACAGACGCACAAACTGGAGAGAGGCTACTGGACCCCAGAATATGTTTTCTGGTGTGCCTTCAATCTGCCACAACTTCAGTTGTCAAAAGAATACTTAAAGTAATTTTTTTCCTGTTTCTGAACTGAGGTGGAAAAGCTTTTTCGCTGCTTTTTTTTGAAAGCTGACATTCTGAACACCTTAAAAAGCCGACGCTGTAAATAATACTGCTTACCATCACATTTAACTTAATTCTGTAATGCTTTCAAGATTAGAAACAGTGAAAAATATGTCTGTCACTGAGACTGAAGTTTAAAAGTGCTAAAAAGGCAGAGCTGACGCTTGTTCAAAAGTTGATGTTAACAGTGGGCTCATCTCATGAGAAAAAGTATCAGCTGTGTTTGTGTTTGGAGAAAAAAGCATTAGGGAGTTTTCAGTTTTGTCCCTGTAGCCAAGGTTTCGGCTAATCCTATGAGATTATTCTGTGTTCTTGCTTCTCGCATTCATGGTTGATAACATCTAAACGTTAAGAAATGTGCAGAGGATATTAACGCTTTTGCCTTCTGCAAAACAAACCCTTTCTTCTGGAAGCATCTGTTAGGAATTGCTAACTTTTGAGTTTGTGTTTTGTTATGTTGCAATCCACAGCATCCAAACCATGAAGCCTCCTATTTAAAGTCAATGGGAGTTTAAAAATAACAAACAAAAAGAAAACACCGCTGGGTACTCCATTTCATACAGATCCTCAGCATGCCAGTCTCCCTCATTGCTAACTTCTTACAGAAAAATATTAAATGCAACTTAAACCAAACACACACTAAAATAGAACAGGATAAAATCCATGTTAAGATTTTCACTTAATCCAGTAAAAGCCAAGAATTCAAAGGAAAAGGCTTTTTATTGCACAGTTCTCTAATGTTTAGTGCTGTTGCATGAGAGTTCCATCTATTAAGGCATTGTCCTGCCTGATGCAGTACCAGGGCAGGCCGGTTGGGTTAGCAATTGCTGAGATACTTAATCAGGTCTTTAAAGTACAAGCTTTCAAGGTATAGGTGACAAACCTTTTCTTTCTGGTAATCTTAGATTTATAATATTGCATAATTTGACTCTTTCTTAGGAGGATTAAAAAAATCATTATTCAAGATACTATTTGGGATTTAACCATTGGATTTAGATAAGGTGCTGTCAAGGAACTTAAATCAATGTACGTTATCGCAAGAAAATTTATCTCTGTGGTGGAATTTTTTGGGTTGTTTCATAGCAGTCATTTTATCCAGGGGCAAGATGAATTATATGTTCTACAACATCATTTTTTTTTTGTCTTGGGGAGAAGGTGTTTTACAACATCACAGCCAAAAAAAAAAAAAAAACCAAACCCAACCCTAATGGTTTTTTTGAGTGATATTTTGATCTGACCAAAACAAATGGTAGTTATTCTGCACAATACATTTTGAATGCAATGTTCTGTGAGTAGATAGTATTTTAAGTGAACGCAATTATAAAAGTAGCTGATATATTTATAGTGCCTGACTATGGCTGGAACGTAGCCCTTTTGTTTTTTTAAATAATGCACTTCTCATTTCCCATATCCTTCTATATTGGAAACTAGATACTGGGGGGTTTCTTAAATTTGTTGTGAAAGATGAAATGGATGTTAACAATATTTAAGATCTTGTATAGGGTATATAGTTCAAGCCCCAAACAGCATGCTAGCTTTATTTGATTTTCAGTAACAGCACCTTAAACTATAAAAAATGTACAAGTCCTGAACTCCAAAATCATTTACATTGAAATGCAGAACTTACACTGAACAGAAATGACAGCTGCTTAGTCTGGTGTCACAATTTTGATAAATGACGAGAGGAGGCTTAATTATTGTTGTTTGATTGGGGGTGGTGGTGGTGGAATCTTTTATCCAAATTTCTCTGCTTAGTTATTCTAACATTCTTCCCCATTGAGAGGCAATACTACTGAAAATTAGGCTACTCATTTCCATACCTACCTCCTGGAGGAGTTTTGCTTTAGGCCATAAATGCTGGTCGCTTGTTAATTCCCCAAAAGTTCCTTAGAAGTGCCAGGGGCCAAGGCCAATCTTTGCAAATCTAACTGATTTGTTTTGTTATTAAACAAAACAAAACCGTGTTACTGTTTTCCCGTGGAGTTCTCATTGCTTCTGAGAAGCGTGAAGGCGAGCTGTCTGAGCATGGCAATGGGGCAGGCAGGGATTCCTCAATAATTAATAGAGACTCAGGCAACCAGTGAGGTTTCCTTTTCTCATATTCAACCTGGAATCTGGGTTATAATGAGGACACAATGTTCCTGGAAGGCAACGCTGTAGTAAGGTCTCTGCCTAGAAAATTTTGAGGAAAAGAGATTTCTGAAATACAAAAAATTTTGGTTCTGGACATATTGAGTATTAAACTGTGTGATTGATATAGCACTCTGCACTTGGTCTGATAATTTCTGATACAAACTGATTAGTAATTAAGTCTGTTATTGCTGTCTTGCCAGAATTAGGATGGCTAAAAAGAGCCGTGTTTATGCTTTACTTCACTCAGGTGGAGGATGGGTAAACAGGAAAAATAAAGTTTTCTCTGCAGTGTTTTTTAACAAGATATATTCTTATAACCAGTCAGGCTTCTGAGTGTTTGCAGCTGCTCTCTTTAATTTCCAGTAGTGAATATAGGTCACATATCAACAACCTGGTGATCTGAGAGGAATTAACAATCATAGAATCACAGGACGGATGGGGAGGGAGGGCTTCTCTGGAGCCTGACCCCCTGCTAAAGCAGGTCACCGAGAGCAGATCGCTCAGGACTGTGTCTGGTTGGGTTTTGAGCATCTCCAAGGATGAAGAATCGTCAGCCTCTCTGGGCAACATTTTCCTGTGTTTGATCACCCTTTCAGTAAAAAGAAAAAAAACCCCAACTCTTAAACAGAATCTCTTGTACTTCATTTTGTGCCCATTGCCTCTTTCTCTATCACTGGATACCGCTGAGAGGATAATATCAGTTTACAGTTGTTTTCTCTGCAATGTGTTATGAAGACAGTGGGTGAAGCTCCCGTTCAGAGCAGACTGAAGCCAGTGCTGTGCTTGTTTTCTTATTGTCATCACATGCAGAAGTCTGCTCTCCTGTAGCCTGGATGTTATTGGCAGCATTCAGCAGTAAAAGCAAAAAAAAGAAACATAATGAGCTGTGCCCTGCAGAGTAGTTATGTTGGATAATTGCGCTAATAGACACTGTGGATTTTACGAAGGGCTTTGCAGATGAAAATATAGGGCACATTAGTGAATAAATCAATGGCAATACATTAATAGTGTATGGCTCTGTTCTCCACTCAGTGAAACTACTTGATAATGACGTTTTGTTCAGTATATCATTTCAAAACAATAGCAGTTTCATCACAATTGTAATGACTTTGATAAAAAGTTGCATAAATGGAAGGTTTGAAGTTTGACTATTGATGGAATTTGGGGATTTCAGCATTTGTGGAGAAGATTCTGTTAATACTGAATATCCCAACAGCAGCATAAAACTTGGATGTTTGCCGTGTGAGATCTTCAACAGTACAAAGTAGATGTTCTAAAGCCTCGGAAGCTGCAACAGTAATAGTGTAAGGAATTTAGTATCTGTCATGGTTTTAGCTGGGATAGTTGATTTTCTCCACTGTAGCTGGTACAGTGCTGTGCTTTAGACTTAGTATGAAAATAATGTTGATAACACACTGGTGTTTTAGTTGTTGCTGGGTAGTGCTTACACTAGTCAAGGACTTTCCAGCTTCCCACGCTCTGCCAGGTGCACAAGAAGCCGGGAGGGGAGGGGGTACAACCAGGAGAGCTGATCCGAATTGGCCAAAGGGATATTCCATATCATGTGACGTCATGCCCAGTATATTAACTGGGGGGAGTTGGCCGGGCGAAGCAGCGATCGCGGCTGGGGGACCGGCAACGTCGGTCAGCGGGTGGTGAGCGGTTGCAGCACTTGTTGTTTGGTTTTGGTTTTTTTTTCTCTCTTCTTCCAAGGTTTCATCTCTCTCACTCATTATTTTCCTTTTCATTATATTATTATTATTATTGCTGTTTTATTTTAATTATTAAACTGTTCTTATCTCAACCCACGAGTTTTCTTACTTTGGCCCTTCCGACTCTCTCCCTCATCCCACTGGGGTGGGGGGAGTGAGCGAGCGGCTGCGTGGTGCTTAGTTGCTGTCCGGGGCTAAACCACAACAGTATCTTTGCACTTAAACTTTGTGTATCTGCTATGAAGTAATTTGAGTTCAATTTACCTGTCAGTACATGAGTAAGTAAAACTGGGGTAGATCTGGAAGATAAAGCAATTAAAGTACTAATATTTTCTTTGAATTCAAATAGCACTTATCATCCAAGGATCCCAAAGCAATTTACTATTATTAATAATAAGGCCTGATTCATATCTAGTGCTTTTTATCAGTATTCCTCAAAAGTCTTTACCAAGGTGCATGTCATTAATTCCAATCTCAAAATGAGGAAACTGATACACAGAAAGATAAAAGTAATTAGCCTAAGATCACTTAGTTAGAATCGGGGGCAGAAACAAGGTTAGAAATCACATTTTGTAATTGCCAGTCCCATGCTCTTCTTACTTAACAAAATTAACTCCTATATACAACACAAGGATAATTACTTTATAGAATTTTTAAAACCTGGGTCAAATAATTTCTATTGAAATACCTCAGCATCTGTCATCTTTAGGGGACAATGGTATAATAAAGTAAGGCAGAAGCACTTCACAGATCAAAACTGATCATCCTTCAATAGACCAATGCGGATTTTCAGCAGTGATTGTGACTTGATCTGGGTAATATACTTGAAGACCAGATGTGCTGATTCTGGAAGATCAGTGACATTTGCACACATATTACCTTGAATTTTTTTGTGTTCCCATCTTGGAAAACATCCGGTATTTTGGAAGGAATAGTCCCTTTCTCCCTGATTCAGTAATCCCTGATGTATGATGCAGTATACTAGGCATTCTTCTAGAAAAAGAACTTGACTCTCTGATGCACTCTAAAAAATAAATACATAAAAAGAGTAAAAAAAACGAATGGTGTTCACAGATTTCATTGTAGGCAAAGTATTTTATTATAGACCTTCAAATGAACTGTGAATACCATATCCAGCATGCTCTCCACAAGATCTTAAAACAACTTATCTTGATGGTAGAGAGAAGAAAAGACAGATCTTGCTTTTATTTCCTATTACCAGAAAGCAGTAGCATACCTACACATCTTAGTCCCTTAGTTTTCAAGCTGGGACAGCGATTTTTGATGACACGGAATCATACTCTTCCCTTAATATTTTGCTGGTAATGAGAATGTGGAGTAAAATATCTATATTTTCAGGAAGTATTTGAATCAGCTAATTTTTTGCAATGTATTTTCCTATTTTTTCTGTCGCTGGACTGCATTGACTGGTACCAACCAATTATGGGAGAAATAGGTATTTCTAAGTTCATCACAGTGCTATTTACTTGCAAGAGGCAGCTAGCACTCAGTGAAGCTTTTTGGCAGAATCTAAACACTACACTGGAAATTACAGGGCAGAGAACATAAACCAGAAGAATAAAATGCTGGAAATTACCTAATGAGTAAGAATAGCATCAGTGACCAGAGTTTTTATGGGTGCAATTCCCATCAATGTTAATGAGCATTGTTGATATAAAACCCATCTCCATCCTCCACCCTCCCATTCTCCCTACACACATAACCTGAAGTTGAAATTGCAAAACATGAATAAATTATTGGGGAAGAACAATTTCTACATGCTATTGAGGTGTTCGCATTTTGATTTGCAAGCAATTTTTTTATTGTTTTTAAGAAATGTTGAGAACGCAATGATTACTGTTCAAGCTCCAAATTATGCAGATAAATGGCCTATCTTAATATGCCATGGTAATGAAGTTATCACATGATAGCAGTGTTTAATAGTAAACCTTTTGGGCAAGAGGTCATACTCTTTTCTGCGTTGACCCCAGCTGGTCTGATCTGACTGTGGAAGCTGAGATTGCCCCGTGGAGGTTTCAGCCCAAATCTCAGCCAAGTCTCGTATTCCAGTGTAATTCCTTTTCTCCTCCGGTCCTTCTCCAAGATCCACTGATCCACACAAAATGACAGTTCTCTGCTGTAGCTCTTTGCTAGGGAAAGGGGAAAGACATGCTGCTTGCACCTCTTCCTTGCTCCAGTGTTGGTACCAGTGGGGCCAAGTGGTCTGGTACAGCACATACCATGAGGGCTGTGAGTGCCTTGGTCACCTTGGTTCCAGTATCACTGTTGGGAGTCCCTCACACTTAGGATGATGATAATCTCGTGGTACCAATTATCATTAGTTCAAACTTCGAAGCCTCTCATAAACATAACAGTTAGATAGTGAGGAGATGCTCTAGATAAAAATGTGCAAAAAGCCCCCTGCAGTGTGTCCTTTAAGAGATGATGCTTCTGAACGTGTTCCTATACAGGCTATACACCAGGCAAATATGAGAATGGAAAGAATAAAAGGTGAGAAAATGGCACTGGAAACTAGGCTGAAAACTGCCTGAAGGGTTTGGATGATGTAAGGAGAACAGCAAGGAACTGATTCTCCTCTTCCTTGTAGCAGTTTAACTTGATTTTCCTTGTTTGAGTTACTTTTTCATTTAATGGAGAATGTTTTTGAATGAGCCGTTGTTTGAGGTCTGGCAATTGCAAGGAAAGGTAACCTTTGAAGCTGTGTGTATGTTTCTTCTCTAGTACTGTGGATGAGAATCAGCATTAGGATGTGATTCTGTTTAGGCGACCATGGATAAGTGTAGGTCACCATTTCTTTTTTCTTTTTCTTTTCTTTCATGAGAGTCACTGCCATCCACCAGCAGATATGCTGAAGCATCCTGGACTACCTGAAATGTCAATGAAAATTCTACTCCATTCCTTGTAAAGTTACCTACATTGAAGTAATTGTATACAAATTAAATAAAAGATTAGAGATAAGGGGGTAGCTGGAGGATAGCTTTTGTTTTCCTCTTTCCAGGGTATTTTTATTCTGTGAATGTGCTTAAGAAACAAGACCCATAGTCTCTGTGCTATTTGTTTACCTAGAGTGAAGTCATCTTTGTTAGAAATTCTGACAACTGGTATTCCTTTCCAGGTGTTCCCCTGGTCCCTCACCTACACATCACCAATGCAGAGAGTTTGCTCCTAATTGACACACTATCTTGTATCCTGGACAGATTTAATTTGGTAGGGTTTTGGTTAGCATTTTGAAACTACAACAGCATGTTTGAGTATATATTGCACTTCTCCCTGCAGAGCATAACAAATGCATGGCTATTAAGGCAGGGTGGTTTCTAAACAGAAAGATATAGTATGTGTGTTTGGGCAGTGGGGAGAAACATAATGCTTGGGGATTCTCAAATCAGAGAAACAGCAAATGCTTGCAGGTTGCTGTGACAGGCTCTGCAGATGACAAGAACACCAGTTCCAATGAAACCTTGCTACCATCATTTGTGGAAATCCTGATTACAAATTTCTACATGAAGCCCTTCCTATGAACGTTCATAGATTCAACTAGACAGCTCCTTTTTGAGTTTTACTTCATCTTTGCTGTGTTTGCTCCTGGGGCCATCTACAGCACATTTTCTGAGATTTAGAGAAAGAGTGAAAAATTACAGTGCATGTAGTGCTATAGAAGCATTCTTCAAGATACTGATTTTTATGAAAAGAGAGAGAGGATGGATTAAACGCCAGTCTAGTTATAATTGTAACCACAATATTTTTCAAACTAAAGGCTATTGATTGTGTCCTTGAACCAGCGGTGATTGTTTTTATGAAGCTTTATGTTAACCATTAAAACTATTTTAATATTTCTTGCTCCAATTAGATTCTTCTATAGATGGCAATTAAGCAAAAGGGTTGTAGTCAGTTATATTGATGCTAGATCAAAGCCTTGCAGCAGCACTAAAGTTAAATGCTGTCAGCAGTGCTAATCTAAAAATTATGTGCATTATTTATTGTGTGGTTTGTGTATCACTTGTAATCCAGAATTGCCCTAATTATGCTACAAGATTATATGTGGGGAACATTTTACCTTCTGTTCTGTACAGTACAGGTACTTCTGTGACTATATTTTTAGTGATCTGTTTCGTAACAAATTGCACAATAGTTTGAGGGGTAAAATGCAAAAGGACTCTGTGTCTCACTGAACTTCCCTGTGGACTTTTAACTAGCTGTATAATATGTACTGATTTAACATTAATGCTAGAGCAAGTGACCTTGTGGAAAATACAGTTAAAATTATATCATGAGGTGCAGTTTCCTATTCAATCTTGGATTGTACTTCCTGGATCCCAAAATATCATCCAGGGTATGGATTCAGTACTCCTGAAAAAAATCTGAATGTCTTAGTGTACCTGTGCTATAGTTCTGTTGGATTTTCTACAGGTCAGTTAGATGGACACTGGTAAGATTTAGTATGCCTTTGCCACTAGTATTAAAAGGTTTTATTTAACCAAGGGTTTCTGGAAGATGTTCTTTTATGCTATCACCCAAATCTTTTGAACTCAGACTTTTTTTATATTTGTGACTGATATTATCAAGTAAAGTATGTACCAAAGTAGTCTGCAAACATTAAAACTTTAATTATTTTTTTTTGTTAAAACCAAAATAAAGTAAGATGATGTTTAGGATATTTGTAGAAGTGTTAATCTAGGAACGAAGTATTAGCTGCTAGCCAAATCCCCAAAGCTAACAGGTTGAAACAGTGATCTGAGTTGGTCCTGAGAGTGAGAAGCAGATTCTCTTTCCTTCCAGGGTGCATCAATTAAAAGTTGTGGCTTCAGCTTTGTCCTGAGAATAGAAATGTGTAAGACTCTCTCTTCTGAGCACCTCGAGGAGAAAATCTCATCTACGTGTCAGCATACTGGCAACTCTGAAACAGAGTCGGGTGATAGACATTGGGCCGTAACAATGGTGAGAGAAGCTCATTGTTTGATACCTCTAAAAGAGAGGAAAAAAAAGTGTGGTTTAAATGCAAAACTAGTCTGCGCAGCCTGTGTCTTAAATGATGATAGCTAAACATTAAAGAGCCATTTTTGAGAAAGGATATGTTTTTCTATGTTGACAGTGATCTTTTAAAATTAACTTTCACCTGAAGAGTGTAGAGGCTTAAAAAACATTGCGTGTTGTATTTGTTACTCAAAACACATCCCTGCTCAACATAAAGAGAATTTGGCTATCTCACTGTGTATACTTGCTCATTGTATTGAGCTGTGCACCTTTTCATGCTTGATAATCAAAATGCTGATTCTTCTTATATTCTGAGATGTCATTTTACTTTTTCTTATTCCATCATCTTTACTTGTAATAACAGGTAGAAGTTAGGCCTGTTCTTTTAGTTATAGATACCTCTCAGATGTACACCCTGAATTATGTGTATTGTATCTACGTGAGCTGGGAGGTAAAACCTCTTTGAAAGTGAAGTAAGAGAGGAGACTGCTAAAAATGAATATTTTGGATAGCTGAAAAGTTGTCCAAGAACGTTGTAAATTTTTCCTGAAAGTGGCAGTGGAAGAACTGTTTCTTTTTGTGTTGTAGGAATGCCACACACGCTATGTGCCTGGCTCTTTGGCGCTGTGCTGCATCAGCAGGTTTCTGTGGGGTGTGCAGTACTTTGTGTCTGTGTTCAGCAAACAATGTGCAGAATTGCAGGGTTAGTTTTTCTTACAATTTAAAGACAAAACAAATATAGACTATGGTACTGTGTTGTTACTTCACTCCTCAACAATAGTGCTTCATAGCCACCTCTTATTAAAAAAGTTGTTTTTCAAGCATTTATAGACACCCAAATTGTTCTCTGCCTACAAAGGCATTGTCTGCTTTCTGGTGAACTGACCTTCCTAATAATATGTCTGCTTGTTACAAAGCCAAGTCAGCATCATTAAAGTACAAGGCTATAGGAATGAAAACTTTTGATGCCTTAATTTTTTCATAGCATTAATTTCTATGTTGTGTAATGAAAGTATTTCAGTAAGTTTCTCTGTATCACCCCAGTCATGTTTCACCATCAACGCTTTGTTTACTAGTCAGTTTTGCACCCATTTCAAAAGTGTGGCCCTGTGCTTTAGCCCTTTCCAAGGACTTGCTTTCTGTGCCTTTCTTCTCTAAACCTTTTATGCTCCTCTTGGTTTTCTTAATACTCGAATACTGAAATAATGAAGGGGAATTTCCTAAACTTCTTGGTATTTTAAGTACACAGTTTATCCAGGATATTTTATTAGTTTTATGTAAAAGTTGATAGTACAGAGGCTCATTCTGCTGGATCTTTTGCTTTGTGCTATTGGTCCTTAACACCAGTTCAAATAACAGAAGGAGTGATAATCTCTTTTGATGCTTTAGTACATATCTTCCTCAAAATCTTGACCACTTCTGCTTCTTACTTGATATCTTATCCATCTAATCACTTGTGAAGATAACTCCTACCTTATCCCTATTTTAGATTTCTTGGTGTATCTTTTTTGACCTTCCTCTTAATCTCTTTGATATTTACCAACTATTTGTCAACCACTTTTGAAAACTCAGATTTATCTTGCAATAGCAGCTCTTACGGATCCTGCCACACCTTTTCCTCTCATTCTTTTCTGATTCCCCAGGGAATGTAAACATGCTGTTTGTCCTGAAGGATGTCACTGCCTAGGAATTACTTACTCTGTCATCTTTCTAGATAGCCCATATTTGTGTTGTATCTATTATTTACAAATTCCTCTTTTAATAGTCCTGTGATGATATAGCCTTTCCAATAAATGTAAAACTCTTGCTGAAGCTCTTAACAACTCACATTTCAATTACTGCAGTGCTTTTTTTTTTTTTTCTTTTGTCTAAAGACTTCAGAAAGCTGCTCTTGGCTGTTGCTTTGAGGTTTACACTCATGTTTTGTGTTCCACAGTTTGTCTCCCTCTTCCCCACTTTTGAGGTGGTTTATGACCTTTCCCGTCCTGGAGGCAGCAAGGAGAGATCAGCTCCTGGCTCCAGTCAGCTGTTTGCCAGCCCATTACCTTCTTGTTCTGTTTCCAGAGAGTCCCACCTGTGCTAATTCCTATGCTGCTCCTGACTTACACTCAAGGAAAAATCGCATCCTGTGAATCTGCCTTATTAGTACTACAAAATGTCTTCTGGAAGTGTTTCTGTGCTGGGATGCCTACAACAAACTTTAAGCATGATCCAGCAAGTTAATATGTTAATATGCTGTCAAATCTTTGGGAAGGGGACTTCTGTCTTATACTCGCACTGCAAGATCTTTGAGACAGTGAGAGTCTCTTTCATTTTGCTTGATGAACTGTTACTCTGTGAAGTCCTGGTCTGTGTCCTTGACAAGACTCCATGCCAGTTTGAGTCTGTGCTGCGCTTTGAGCAGAATTTCCGTGATTTGGGGAGCGCAACTGGGAAAATATCATACCTAGATGTCACACCTAGATACAGCTTGCTTTCTCTCAAATCCATAAACCATTTAATTGCCCACTCTCTGCAAATCCCACCAATGCAATTTCCTTGTTATTTTAGGCTTGTGATTTACATGAAGCTTCATTTATCTTTGCAATCTCATGTTCCTAAGTCCTTTCTTTCCCTTTTTAATCTAGTGTCCAGGAAAGGCTAGGTGTGCTACTTAATACTTTGAGTTTTGTTCATCTATACATGCATCTGTTTCTTGGTATTGTGTAGCTTCTAGTGCAGACCTGATTTTTTTTTTTCCCCCCAAAGATTTCTCGCATTTACTTTCTAAAATATTTTCTGGTGTTTCATCTGAAGGAGCGTTATGTAAAACATATGACTTGAATAGATTGTATACAGAAGTAAAGAGAAAATATGAGGCTATGACAGCCTGCAAACAGAACTTTGCCAATTTAACTGAATTTTTACAGTTCTATAACTCAAGAAATGCTTTGGATCTCAAAACTGAAAGGTTTTGAATAGCTCCATAACAGCATCTAATTGCTCTAGCTATTTATAAAAAAGAGACATTGTAAAACATAGAAGTTCAAAACCTAGCTATTGCACATGCCCAACAATCTTTTTCAACAATAATTTCATAGTGATTTTTAGCTTGAGGACTTTGTGCTGTGCATTTGTAGCAGCCAAATTGACACGATGGAGTGTAATAGCTCCAAAGCAGCTATTACAGTCTGTTGGGTAATTAAAAGCTAAATGGAACGTTGAGAAATGATCCGTACAATCCGATTGGCTAATTTCTTCACTTTTGTAGATTTAAGTCACTCAAGATGATGTTATCATTTTTTAAAATGGATTTATATTGTTTAAACCACCATGAAACCCAATTCAGCCTCAATATGATGTTAAGGAAGACATCAAGATTTCTTGGTTTAGTGAATTTTATATATATATTATTTTTCTCCTATGAAATATTGCATACTTTTGTTGTCCACTGAGCTCAGAATGGAGAGGATATTTTATTTGGAAATCCCTGAGAATTATGACACAGCTTATTTGCTATTACTAGCACTACAGGGGCAGAGCAATGATAGGCTTTCCTTTGGTATGATGTACCTGCAGACACAGCCCAGGCTTTCAGGAGCATTCCCCACGTTGTTCCAGAGCGTGCCTTGGGCTTGGGCTGGGCTGAGAATTGGAGAGGTAGATGTGAGATCCTCACTGCCACGTGCTTTTGTTGTGCTCAATCTAGCTGTAGGTGGCTGTAGTGTGAAATGGTGAGGATATTGTAGAGTTGTTTCCATAGCTATTGAAGCATTTCTTTTGATGACAGATTTCTTAATCTGAAGCTATATGAAAGTGTGAAGTAATCTGATCTCACCTTCTGTATATAGCAGGACATTATATTTCACTGAGATATCCTATATTGAGCACAACACCAAAGTACTTCAGTCTTTGATTAACTGAGAATGTGTCTTAGGAACAAACAAGAGACACCAGACTACATCTGAGGACCCTCCAGTGGCAGGAAAGTAATTGGATGAAATTTGTGCTACAGATTCTATTCTTGCAGAGACTTTGGCTGATTTTACCTTTTATTTAGATATATGTTTATGTTTTAGATTTAGATATATGTTTCAACTTTATCATTCTCAGTTAAGGTATTGAAACAGTGGGACTACAGTTTTCATTTACGACAATCAATTTTAAAAGAAGATTGATGTCTGTTAGAAGTTAACTCCCCAGTTGCTCTTTTTGACCAAGAAAGCACAAATGTACAACCATAGAACTTGTTTCGCAAACACTTCCCCTTTAGATGGGCTGTCTCGGGGGATGAATAAAAGGGAATCATGGCACCAGTAATGAAAATTGATCTGAATGCTATCACAGTTACAGTTACTACCTTATGAATATTAAAGCTTGCTGTCAAATTAGTGAACATCTCCAAAAGAAAAGAAAGAGGGAGGGGGTTTGTGTGGTGCCACTGAGCAGGTTAAAATGCATTTCTGCAGTTGTTCAGCCAGCTGATATTTTCTTAGCCACAAAACATGATAAAATGTGAACTCTGAAATGTAGTTTATAAATGGAGTTTATATATATATAGTTAATCTAATTTGAAGAGTGATTCTCAAACTCTTTTGGCCATAGGAGAAGAGATAACTGCTGTAGGCAGGTCTAGACTGATCTCCCTTTGAATTCTATTTTGACTTCATTTTTATTTCTTCTAAACCATGTACCTTTAGCTGGAATTTGAATTTATACCTTAAGATAAGACCTGTGGTCTCAAGTCCTGGCTTTAACGATTCTGCTGTCACATTCCAAAGGTGACCCTCTCTGCGGCAGGTAGTCTTGTGGGTCTTCATCAGCTTTTCCCCTTGGGAACTCTTCTCTGGTGAAGCAGGCGCTTGTGACTTTTAGCCTGAAAACTCCAACCAAGCACTAGTGCTCATCAGCTTCCCCTCAAACCATGTTCTGAACACTGTCGTGGTTTAGCCCCTGTCAGGAACTAATCCCCACCCAGCTGCTTACTCACTCCCCACAGTGGGATGGGGGAGAGAACTGGAAGAGTGAAACTGAGAAAACTCATGGGTTGAGATAAAGACAGTTTAACAGGCAAAGCAAAAGCCATGCACACAAGCAAAGCAAAACAAGGAATTCATTCACTGCTTCCCATGGGCAGGCAGGAGTTCAGCCATCTCCAGGAAAGCAGGGCTCCATCACATGTAACAGTGACTTGGGAAGACAAATGCCATCACCCCAAATGTCCCCCCTTCCTCCTCCTTCTCCCAGCTCTACCTGCTGAGCGTGACGCCATCTGGTGTGGGACATCCCTGGGGTCAGTTGGGGTCAGCTGTCCCGGCCGTGTCCCCTCCCAGCCCCTTGTGCACCCGGCAGAGCATGGGGAGCTGTAAAAGTCCTTGACTAGTGTAAGCACTACCTAGCAACAACTAAAACATCTCTGCATTATCAACACTGTTTTGAGCACAAATCCAAAACAGTCCCATACTGGCTACTGTAAAGAAAATTAACTCTATCCCAGCCAAAACCAAGACAACACATCTCACTACTGTCAGGTGTTACTCATTCAGCAAATCATTCCTTCACTTCTGGACAAGAGCGTTTCTTTAAGAGATGGAGTTATCATGACTGGACTTATACAGCCAAATCGTAAGGTAAAATAAATTACTTTGTCTCCTGAATTTAAATGAATCAGTACCAAAATATTTTGGCTGAGGATCTGACTATTATGCCTATATTTAGTAGTGCAGTACTAAACTTGTGTAGAGACAAAGAGCAAATCTTGGCTTCTGTACAAGGGTGTGTGTCTGCGCATGAGAATGAATATAATTTTGTGAGTGCAGGTTTGAAAATCTAGCGTTTAATTGGGAATTGAAAATATAGTTCCAAGATTTCCTTTCCTATCTCAGACACTAAAATAATGATCATGTTAAACATTTTGTTAGTGCGTGGGTGACAAGGCGCGGTAGGCAAGTTGGTGGTCAGGTTTGCATTGGTTATCTTTGAAAGTTTACAGTCCCAAATATTCAAAGTGTCTGAAGGAGATGGGTTTCCCTGAGATGAGGATGGATTGGGTTTGAGGCTTAAAAGTGAAGGCAATCTGCAACATGAGAATAACTTTGCACTGTAACTTATTTTCTGAAGGAAGCACCCCAAAGTACCAGCAAATACTCTTCACATATTAAATTATGAAATCTTCATTCTCTTCCAACCTAAGTCTTAACTTCTTTAGAAATAAAGTTATCCTTTTTCTTTTTTTGAGTCCTTGCTTAGGGTTGCTTGCTTTTAATTATTTTTGAGATAACATTGGGTTATAAGCTTAACTTAAATCTCCTTCCTCCCAATGAGTAACTGCTCCTACAGCTTTACTTCTCCTAACGAAGCAATTCTTGCCAGCTGTTGTCAGTTCATTTTGTGGACCTGTCTGTCTTAACTCTACCTGGTGGAGGGCCCCATCATTTCTCTTTTATTGATTCTAGGGTCCCCTGAGACATGCTCACCCTTGTAATTCAGAAGCAAGTGTTCTGCAGCTCCTTCAGAGTTTCCACAGAACAAGCTGTTTCTGTTTTATTAGTCTGTATTAAGCTACATATTTTTGCTGATCCGTAGGTTGGACACTTCAAACAGGCTTCATGGTGATACTGCTGGAACTGTACTTGACAGATATTTTTCAACCTGTCTAGAGTTAGCTTGGTTTTAGTATCATTTCAGACAGCTATTGTAGCAAAAATTATGCTGCAACACAGGCTACTGGTTAGACAATCCATATTTCAAGATGTAACAATGTTAGGTGTGCATTCAAACTTGTTAAAACTCTCTTTGACTGTAACTACATTTAAAAATGGTTTCAGCCACAGTTACAAGCCCCAGAGGGAACAGGGCTTTGCCGTCTCTCTCCTCCGGGATGGCACACACTACCTGCTTCCCGAGTTCTTACTAGCCTACAGAATAAATGGTGAATTAATCTTCTGTGACTGAGAGAAACTTATGGTACATGAAATTTAGCATGCTGTCCAGGCCCTTTCAAAGAGGCTTCCATCTCTTTCAGACCTCAGGCTCTAGAAAATTGAACCAAAAGAATATATGTTGTACCTCTGACAGAACTCCTGTTGTTAACTATTTCTCATCCTTTAATTTCTCTGAGTCAATAACCTGGTGTTGATGCAGACCAGTATTTTGTTCAGAAACCTGCTCTGAGGAATGCTGCGCCTGAGCTTCTGAGACAGTCACCTTCATCAGCGTGGCTGTGACCTTGCATGAACGCCTGTCTGAAACTTCTGTTTCAGCCAGGGTGAAATCCCTCCATCTGCATTATTTTCCCTTCCCTAACTGGATCCCTTGACAAAGCTTTTTGTTTAGACAGGGAAGGACAATCTCGCCAATAAGTAACCTGCTTGTCTAATTCTTCAGTCTTATTAATTGCTAAAGTTGTCATTTTAAATCTGGCTGGTGGTATCAGAAGGCCAATGGCATGGTGTTAGGTGGGTCAGAACCTGCAAATTCCAGCATCTTAATTTGACCTTTGCCAATTGACTCTGTGCAGTTTTATTCCCCATCTTTTCTCCTTAATTGCAGTTGCAGCCGTGTGTCTAGCTGCTATTACAAGAACTGAATTAGAAAAATGGAAGAAGTTATTCCATGGTGCTTTGGCTTTAGAAGTAGCTATTTAACCCTGTGATTTTTTTAGAGCCATGCATGAAATCTATGCCTCTGGTGCCTCTTCTGTCATATGTACTTATAATGCTGAGAAAGAACACTCTCAAAATGATGATAAAAGGAAAGCTTCAGAATTGTGATAATTTTGACACATCATTACTATGATTGACATGATAAATAAGTCAGGTCATAAGGAATAATGCAGTTTTAAATCCCCAACCACATAAGCTTGCTGAGAGGGAAAAAAGGGGTCTATTAAATTTTCTATATAGAGATTGCAGTCAGTGGTGCATAAACAATACATTCTATAGCAACCTGTTCCTTGCTCAAGTTGTTATTGGCAGGCACTGTGGCATTTCTACAGTCATTAAAAGAACCTATCACTATTAATCTCCAGTCTCAAGGCAGACAGGTTTAACCTGAAGCTGATCATCAAATAATAGTAACATATTTGTGCTTTGTTGAGCATGCCCTTTCATCTTTGGATGCCTTTCCTGTAATGTTTTGAGAACGGTTGAGGATTCCAGCCTTCGTTATAAAAGTTAAGTTAATAATGTGTCTGTCAAAACGACTTCCCCCCACAACCAGGAGTATTTATGAAGGGGAGGAGTTTTTATGAAACTAGGCAGCTCATTCTGTGCATCCCCAGCATTCAGGGTATTGCTTACTCTCTGGTTTTCTTTGTCCTTGGTCAAATAAGAAAAACCCACCCTAAAGTTGTCCAAATGTACACAGTTGTATACACGTATGTATTCGGTGATACAGCTCAGTGTGAACTCTGTCAATGAGCTGAGGAATAACTCGGTGGCCAGAAGAACATCTGGAGAGCGCCGGAGAGCATCTAGATCAAATTCGTGTTCATATTCCTCCATTAGAAGGAATAGTTTTTGATAGATTCCTGTATCAAGTTGTCAAAGATATGCCAAAGAGTAATGTACTAACTAGTCGTGTATTTAACGTGTCCCTTTTCTGGTGGCCTAGTGAACTTAATCCCACCCTGCAGATACATCTGTAGGTACAAGACCCCTGGGAAAGGACAGCCATATGGATGAATTAATCAAGCTGCTTCCTTAGAAGGTGGTTCTTGAAAGAACTGAAAGGATCAAAACATTTCGACTCACCTTCTCTTTGGTTCCCCTTCCTCAAGGAAAATTGTATTTTCCTCTGGGAAATACAAGAATCTGTCACCACAGACAAATGGGAAACTGTGATTCATAAAGGTTACAGAGAGAAAATTCAATTTATTTTTCATTCTTTCTAAAGAGAAAGTCATATCCCTTCGTGAATATCCCTTAACATCCTCTCAGAAATGGGATGACATCTGTCGTTTAAGCTCTCTAAGTACTCTTGTCCCAGTTCCAACTTTTGGTTGTGGTAATCAAGTGATTAGGGAGAAAAACTCATCCTAAGTTATGTCTTCAGAAACCATTTTTATGTGCAAATAAAAAAATTGAATTCCTACCCAGGAGACTTCCCTAATATAAATTATCTTTGAAGTGTCTAGTGTCAATAGGATATGTTGTTCACCAGAGATATGCCAGTAGCCTTGTCCACCTAGTCTGTTATATGCAGCATGCTCATCCAGCCGTTGACAGCGATACACTTGAAAAATAAGCAAAGCAACAAACAAAGCATTTTACCCAGCATCTCACTTAACCCTTCTGGCTTTTAGTCTATCATTGATCATAATGATGGACATAGGCTGGAAAATAAATTTAAAATTAACAGTTGTGAGTCCGATCATTTTCTTTTTTAGTTTTCAGAAGAATGCTCTTTGAGGCAAGAGATATCGCTTGCCATTGGCTATCAAGGGTCAGTCTTAGGTTTTTTCAGGGGTCGGGTAGCTGGTCCTTATTTTTATGTGTTTGGATGCTGCTGTATTTCCTTTCGTCATCTGTACTTAATTTTTTTGAGCTTCTAATGCTTCTAATCCATAGTGGTTACAGAAGGGGCTACATCTGAGCAATAAGTTAATGAGGTCTCAGATTTTAATAAATACATTAACCTGCCTTGCTACCATGTGAAAGTCTCAAATCCTGAGCCTGCCGTTTGAGTGCTGGCTGTCCGGGAGCAGCAAGGGCAAGCTCGTCTGCAAGAGAAGCGGGAGCTGAGGGTGACAGCAAGGCAGCAGCAAGGGACAGAGTCCTACACTCTCTGAAGAAGAAGTATGCCCAATCATCCAGTCATCACCAGACAAATCCATAGTGACGAGGCAGGTCCAAGCTAAAGCCAGGAGGGCAAGTCAGCAAGGTACAAGGCTGGGAGCAACCATACCTACACCATAGCTCAGGCAAGACCAAGGTCCTGAGTTTAAATGCAGCTCCTCTGTCCATGGGTGGAGGCCCAGGATGAGGTTTCTCACAGTAATTTCTCACACATCTCTCACCAGTTAGCTATTTTCCCAGCAGCCTGATCCAAGGTTACACAGCTGCACCATATCAGAGCTGACCTTGAGCACAGGCAGTGACACCCAGGAGGGAGGAAAAGGCTGCAGAGCCTGCTGGTGGACTCCGAGCCCCAGCTGGCAGCACTGGCCCACGTTCCAGCTAAGGATGATGCTCCACCAACCGCTCTGTGGAAGTAAATAGCAGCCAGGAGGTGATTTTGAGTGTATGACACTGACCATATCTTTGTTCACAGGAAAACTGGGAAGGCAAAGAGATGCTGCTGGTTTGCATCTTGGAAGGACTGAGTTCAGAGGCTGGAGAACAGCAGTCCCTCCTGCCCCGGGCTCCTTTGCTATCTCTGTCTCAGGGCAGGGCAGGCAGTGAGTCCAAGTGCTCGCTAACAGCAGGGTTACTCACCGACTGAATCCGTGTTCTGCGACATTTCAGATGGTTTTTCATTTTGGCTTTTTTATTTTTAAATATGTTGAATATATACATTTGATGTTTTTGAAAAAGTACAAAAGAAAGATATGGCAGAAGATTACTGTAGAGATCGAGGAGCAGGAAAGCAGATTTTTAACACTAGAATGTAACCTGCTGTTTGAATGGCCTTAACATACGCTATGATCTAGGTTTTAGACATTAATTTGTAATGCTTGTAATAGCTAAAGCTCAGTTAAATTGGTGTGATGACATATGCCAGAATCTGTAGGCAGCTTGAAACAATAACTCCGAGAAATGAAAATTGCCTGTTTTATTCTCATACTGGCATTGCCTATGATAAAACCTGGAAGAATACACTGTCTTTTTTCCTCTGTCCTGTGTGCTGTTGACCAGAAATGCTGTGAGTAACTGTCCAGCGTTGTCTGAAAATTTGCAGTAGAATTTAATTTAGATTGCCATATCACATTAACAAATCTTTCAACTGAGAACTGACCTGCAAAGGGAGTGTGAGAAGGGGAAACAGCTTCAGATCTTGCAAGATCCCCATGGATATTGTATAGCATCATCTTCTCCCGGCTGGAGATTGGAAAGAAAAAAGTTTTCCATCCTGTATTTGAGTATAGCCTAAAATGTTAAAAGGTTGTAATAAACAGGTCAGACTTTTACCTGCTGTAGCCTTGTTTCAGTCATGTTTGTCCTTGCCTCATTTTCACCACGTGTAAAATGGAGATAATGGTTCCTACATCTTCTGTAGAGGTCTCTGGTGTGCTGGTAGAAGCAGTTATTATTTTTCAAGAGCACTTTCTACTTCTTATGCTTTCCAGTGGTAATAAATTTTACTTTTTAATGGTAGGAGTAAAGGTTTTGTGCAGAATTAAATCAGCTTTTTTAAATGTTCCACTTTCCCTCTTTGCTGGGTTTTACATTTTATACATTTATATACATAGAGAGGAATCGGAAACAACAGAAAAATTGTTGGCATTTAAAAACGTTTGTTTTAAAGCATTTTTGGTGACTGTAGTTCTTCTAGATGAGATAAGAAACAATTTGTTTGCAAGATGCTATTTTTTCTTGTCTTTTACATTAGCTGTTGCTGTTAATTATTATGAGCAATACATGTGATTCACTATAAAATATACAATTTTATGTCCACCCTGCCTGTATTAAGGGAAGGTTCAACCATTCACCACTTTCAAAGACAGCTTTGAGTACTTCAGAATGATTTGCAGAAGATTCTTAATGTCTATCAGAAATCTGGTCATTTTATCCTGCCCGTGGTTACAAACCTAAAATTTGTGACTGGCCAAAAAATGGGAAACACAGAGAAACACTTATAAAAGCCCACTTTTCCAGAGCTTTGGGTACACATTGAAGTTGAAGCTTGTAAATTTTTCCATTTATGTTGTTAAAAAAACAAAACAAAAAGCCCAAAACAAAAACAAACAAAAAAACCCATTAAAAAAAAAATCCCTAACCTCTCCCCCTCAAATCAACAACAAACCCCACCCTCAGTCTGTGCGTCATTGCTTGCTGGATTGAGGCTAAGTGATAAGCAATGAAAACATAAACCCAAGGCAATTTCCATGTTGTGTGAAATAAATTGCTTTATTAAATGTATTAAATCCTCAGTAGATATCTCTAAAGTCCCTGCCTTAAGTGTATTTCACATGAGAGCACAAGGCAGCTGCTTACCGAGCCCCAGAGCATTGCAGGTTGTGTAGCCTGGATGTGGCACTGGCACCAGTAACTGCTCTGCCCACTTTCCACTGGGAAATGCCGCCTTGACTTTATTCCCTTCCAAGTATCGAGTTCTGGGGTGCAGTAAATGCTTGAGTATGAAGAGCTTTATTTGTAAGTTATGGTGGGCTCTGTTATAAAGCTGCATTAATGCATTCTGCTGAAACACCAACTAGTCTTTTTCTTTTCCAAAAGTGCTAAGTGAAAATGCATTGATTTTTATTTTCTCTCAGCAACTTCAATAGCTCAAGATTATTACTATTTTTAAGAGTGATAGAGAAATGTCAAAAATGCTTCAGTTATACTTTTATTTTTAGATATCACCAGGTTTTTGTTTTTCAGGATTTTTTTTGTTTGGAGTTACAAGCTTTGGAGGCAGTAGGAGGGAGAGATTATAGTTTATTTCAAAAAGCTGCTTCTGTTTCTGAGTTTTCTCAGAGATTTTGTGGTTCAGTAGGTAACACATTTTATTGTCTTAAATTTGGTCTGTGCTGTAGAACTCTTTGGCTCCTGAATAGCCGAATGGTCTGGCATACCTTTATCTTTATAATTACTCATGAAGGAAAGGAGGGGAGAGGATCAATTATGTGACACTCTGTAGGGTGTTTTCAGTAGCTTGTATAGAGGTCAACACTAGCTTTTGATATTACGTGTGATTTATTCATTTAGTGTTTTCTTTCACTGAATATAAGTATGGATGCACTGAGTTTGCAGAACTAATACCACAATCAAGAAGCCGGACAGAAGTCACAAAGCAGAACAAGGCAAAACTACCTCGGCGCTGTCGGCTAGTGGGCATCCCCTGCAGAATTCAGGTTTCAGGTGCTAGCTACAGCCAGCTCTTCCCATCCTGGTTTCCAGTTTCGTTTTAGCTGTTTAGTATAATTTTAATCCATATCTAAATGCATTTTATGTGTGTGTATAAGGGAAGTGATTCATCCTTCTTCATGCTATGTAAGTAGTTTTAGGAGGCACTGTGTGTATGAGAGAAAGCAAGCGACAGTGATGGTTGTCAAGTGGATCCTGCAACATGTTCTTACTGTTTCAGTCGCTCTGACGTTTGATAGTTCTGCTCTAACACAGACCATTACCATCCGGGGAGCAGAATCATACTGTTAAGTGTTATTTCCAGGGCAAATCTGAATAAAATGGGTTGATTAAGTCTAAACAATGTTGTTGTGTTCTGCCTAATCACACATTGCCAATTAATTTCAAACTGATAACCCAAGGACGTTTTGAGAAGTGAAAGCATGTTTCTAAATCTAGGGGTGAATTTATTTCTTTTTAAAGCAAAACAAAATAGATGTCACTTTTATCTCAACAATGTAAAAATTCACATCTTAGGCAAGGTACATTCACTAATGTACCATTTTCTCATTTTCTTTCATTTATTCCCCCTAATTTTCCTTATTACATGTAATTCTGTTGTGACATCCTAGTGTCATATTATGAAGGCAGAAATTTCAAATAAGAAGCAGCATGAAATACAAAGTTCTGGATGAGCTGGGAGACGAGCACCCTGTAGAAATAAGCTTCTGTTTTTCACTACCAAAGTAATGAGTCCTTGTCGTATGCAGGAGAGGCTCTTTGCTATCCATGCAGCTGAAAACAGTGACCCAGCCCTTTTCTGAGAAGGGAAGAAGTCAATGCAAGATCGAAAAGACATCATACTCTTAAACTCCTCTCTTATCTGGGAGCAGCAGATAGGAAATCATAAGTACATTAATGCAAACAGCATTTGTACTGGCCAAGTAAGGTACAACTAACAATTTACTTCTAACAATAATGCTGACACTAGCCATACTGCAGAAATACTAACAAAGAGCCTTGAGTAATAACTTCCCCTTAGATTTCTTTTTACAGTACTTGCAGCATTCTCTGAGCATGCATTTATGTACTGTGTATAAATAGGCAGATACAAAAACCTATTCCATCTTCCAGAGAAGAGAGACGCTGGTTTATTCTCACTTCAGAAAATTAAATGCTTATCCATCTGTGGAATTATTTTTGAATGAATAAGTTTGTAGACTTTCTTTAGCTGGGTTATTGTTTGCTCTTTTGGAACATTCTTTGCTTTCACAGTTGTTTTGTTCTTGCTACAGAGGAAATGCAGCAATGTGTATTTTTCTCCCTGCTGAGGACTGAGGCAACCTTATATTATAAAATAACCAAAGATTGATAATCACAAAGGCTGCAAAGGGAAAGCTGCACTTTATTTAGAAGAACATCTGTGCTATAAAAAGGAAGAAAAAAATCTTTCTTAATGATAGGAAAATATTTCTTTGGATTCTGAGCTCTGCTGTGTGAGTGGTTTTGCCCCCCTTTTTTATTTTACAGTACTCTATAAATGAAATTTTATTTGCTTCTGAATCTCTGTGACCTGAACAACTCTACTTTTCTTAAGGATTTTACCCCTTTATAGAAGAAAGTGGAAAAAGTAGCATGATATGGTCAGGGGGATGGAGAACTTTAGACCATATGGAGTGGACCTGAGGCTCCTGATAACCTATTTCTCAAAATATTATTTTGACAAGTCATTCCATATGTTTGGTTGAGTTAGCTGTTGGAAGAAGGCTGTGGGGTATCTTCTTGCTTTTCAGATCTGCTCTCTTTATGTAAAGACTCGGAAATAGCAGACCTTTGGGAGCAAGGTAGCAATCTGGATCCCAAAACATGTTTCTCTCTATATATAATAAAATGCAGCAAGAGTTGACCTTGAGCTTAAAATGCTGCTCAGTGAGTGCATCTTGGTTTGAATAGTAGTTCGGCAACAAAGAACAAAACTGCCTGTTTAGTTCAATGTTATAAATGTCTATAGAAGTGCCCTCCTTTAAGCCTTCATAAAATTGTTCCGTGCCTGTAGCATCTAGGATCTGAGGACAGGTTTTTAAATTTGGTTGATTGGGTTTTTTTTTTTCTTCTAAAGTTCAAATGATGTTTATATGTAGTAAATTTTAATCCCTATTCTTAAAGTGGATTTCCTGGAGAAAGCTTTGATCAACACCTTGCTTAATCCAGTAACTGCAAAAATGTACTTGCATGGCTTTAACTGTCTCCTGTGTACAATTTTTAGATAATGATGGGCGATTTGGTGGCCTGTGCACGTGTACTGGCACCAAACGTCTGTGCCACAAAAGCTCTTCCTTTCATTGTGAAGGACAGATCAACTGTGGGACGCTTCCAGATTTGTCTTTTGCTTATTCTCAGAGGGGGCAGGTTTAAATTCTTTTTTCTAATCTTTCAGGAAGATGACAGATTTTTAAACAAGCAGTCAGGTAAAGTAGATATCCAGGCCTAAGGAAATCTCTAAAATCCAAAAATATTTATTATCTTCATGTAAATGCCAGGTATCTGTAGCATTCTGCTGAATCTAAGTTGATGCTAGAAAACTCCAACTTTATTTGAACTTGGAGCCTAACTGAAATTGAGTGTTAATTTTAGCTTTATCAGGCCTGTTTGTCAGACGATCAGTATATGTGTGCAAGTGTCTGCTTCCAATGTACTGCACCGCAACATCAGGTTCATTTAAAAAAAATGCTACACAGAAATAGATCCTAGAAACTCACGCGTGATCAATTGTATGTATTTGTTTTATGCTCTACAGAGAATATTTAATCTTAAATCTTCCCTGTGAAAATAGTGCTTCAATTATTGTTGTCATAAAATAAATTCTTGAAGGCATTTCTTAAATAATTTCCCTCAAAGTCACAGCAGATGCTTTTCTTTATTTAAGTCCAGTGAAAGATAGATGAGAATGGGTTTTTTTTCCTCTTTTCTTTTTTCTCTCTTTTTTTTTTTGTTACCACCCTTCCGTTTCTAAGCAAAGAGTGTTTAAACTTGTTACATAGGAGAAGCAGCAACTAGATTGTCAATTGTGTGACTTTATTTATGCCAAAGTAAGGAGTTAAGAAATGTATTTACACAAAAAAAAAAAAAAGAAGCCATATATGAAGATACATTTGAAAATAGAGGGCAGCATTTTATTGTCTCCCATTTCTCATTCTTTCCTGCTGCTTGACAGTGAACCAGAATCTGCTGGTGAGAACTGCAGCATCTGAAATAACAGCAGTTCTGATTCCTGCAACACAGCCATGCCCCCAGCTCAGCTTTCCTTCTTCATTTCCTCTCTCAGCTCTTGTCTCACCCCTGAATTTTGTGTTTCTGGACATTATGATTAACTGACAGTTCTAGTTGATTTAACATCCAGTTACTGATGTGTGGTTTATTAACTTAATTTACCTTTATTAAGAAAGCAAGTGGTAAATATCCAGACAGATGAAGCGCCAAGGCTGTAAGATGTTAAAAGTTCCTTTTTGTCCTCAGGAGAGAGCAACTCTTGCTGTCTGCTGCACACATCCATGCAACTGCGGCAAGATCCCTCAAACCTGTTTCCTCCTCCTAAATCCATGCCTGTTTATATTTAAAAGGATGCTTTCCTTATGATGCACTAAAGTGCATCGTTAAAATATACAGCCTCTTAAAAATCATTTCCACTGATGAGTTATTTTAAAATCTTTTTAAACATGAGCATGTTTTGGATTATACTGCTAAAAACCCAAAGGTTCTGGATGCTGGCTGCAGAGGCGCCGCTCGCCCTGCCGGCTGGCTGCAGCGGGCTGCTGTACCTGTTGCCTCTTGCATCACTCTGAAGATGACTCTGAGGCTATTAGATTCTACTGCTAGACCATGGATGTTTTTTCCCCCCTTTTTAACTGCTGTTGAATAAGATTACACACTCTATCCACTTATATAGCCGATATTAAAGCTGTCTGGTGAATTGAAAAGCCACCTGAGTGTTCTTTAGCTAGAATAGCTTGAGGCTATATATTTTTTCATGTTAAAAGCTCTAATGATGTGCTGGATGATAAGTTTCTAGGCAAAAAGAAACCCCTCACTGTGTATGGGGGAAGGTCAGGTCAGTGACAGAGACTGAACTTCCAAATTGCTCTTTTTGCATGAGGAGTTGTGAGAAGGGAATTTCAGAGTGTTGGAGCAGAAATTTGGTCTGCTTTTGAATTTAGCTGCTGAATCATCACAGGGAGCTGTGTAACTAAGCAGTGGCTTAATTTCCTTAAAACTACATGGGACAACGCTAGAAATTTATTTCTGAGGTAGTCCTAAAATACAAAGTGGGTTTGTAGACCTCAGGTAGTAGAAAAGAGGAGGAACAAGTCTGTTTTGTGGAGAGCTCACCCCCAAATAGCAGTCACTGGGTCACCTGCACTTAATTGCCTGTTGAAAAAGGGCAAAATCAGAAAAAAAGGTAGTTCTCCCATTCGTGTCCCAGTCTGTGGAGCAGAACTGATGAGAGACAAGCTGGAGGAACCGTCCCAGCTGTGGTGGCTCTCCCTGGGCACTGCAGTATTTCTGTGGTTTGCAGAAATATGTTTTCTGTTTGTAAATCAACTGTATTTAGGACCCTGTCTCTTGCTATGCCCAGGAATAGACCCTAAAAACTCTCTACAACATTTTAGAAGCTTCTCAACCTGTATCTTAGGCTGTGTTTTATCTAATAATAAAATATATAAAGCTCCTCTTTGCTGTAGTATCTACACACAAAAGGATACAAGTCATCTTGCGGATAGAGTTGAGCTCTCCATTAATCTTTCCCTAGGGCTAAAACTAGCAGCTCTTGCAGTCTGGGTGAAAGTCCGTACAAAGGGGGAAAAAAGCTGTTACAAACGTGGCTGTTGTTTGTTTAAACATTTGGAAACATTTATAGTGTGATGCTAGTTTTTTGTTTTGGGTTTCTTAGGTTTTTTTTTACCTTTGCTCCTATTCTTTTGTTTTTATATATTTCAGTGAATTCTTTCCATCTTGTCAGACAAGGAAAGTTTGGCTTGTTTAGCTAAGTAAAATTAAAACTGTGAAAGAGTATGATTGTTTTCTATAAATACTCTAGGATGTAAACATCACAGAGGGAGAAAACAGCTATTTCAGCTAAAGGACAGCTTTGGCAGAAGACCAAATGGGGTACAATGGCCATAAATATATTTAAGCTGGAAATTAGGAGTGTTTTTAACAGGTTGAACAACAAAGCTCTAGGAAACTTTCCAACCAGAAAAGTGACATTAGAAAAACTCAGTATTTTTACCCCAGGCCCCAGTGTGTTCAGAAAGGGGATTGCACGACGGGATGTCAGAGAGACAGGGAAGCAGGCTGACCCAGGAGGCTCTTTCTAGTCCTCTGCTCCAAACACCGTTAGCAGGAAGCTCCATACACACAAAATATCTTCTTGCCAGCATTTTGCATAATTAATGTATTTTCCATTTTCTCCTTTAGGGCTCTGTTTCTGTAATATTATATATTTACTTAATTTAGGAAAGTGAATATTTTCATTCTCTTCAAACCCAGCAGCAAGTACCTGAAGTTAAGTGCGTTTTGAACTGCTTGCAGAATTGCAAGCTAGACTGGGTAAATCACACGTTTTGTAGGTTAATTTCTTTGGGTAACTTTATTTTTCAAAGTTAAGTGCATCAGAAGTACTGTTGTAACATATAGGGCATATTACACAGACCCAGAAGGGGTAGACAGAAAAGGAAGGAGTGCAGGTTTTTAGGCACTGCTTTACAACATGGGCGATTTAGCCAAGATTAATTTATGCAAGCCTTCCTCAACAATTGGTGATAAAATCTTTTGTAATTGCTTCTCTTTGCCACAACTCCCCTCATACACTGGTTATTTAATTTTTTATCTACTGTCTGTATTTTGTTTGGTTTTAATTCTTTTATTCACACCCACCCACCCACCCACGCACCCCTTTGTTTATGTTTGCTTTACTTGCAGTGGAAATGAATCATGTGTTTGATCTGATGTGGGCAAAGCTTAGTCACATTGACGAGAGTATATTGAGTCAATAAATATAACTGACCTAGACCATTCAGTTGTTTTGCTTGTATTGTGTTTTGTAAACCTTTTTCACATCTGGTGTTTTATTCATATGTTGTGATGTCTGGATCAAGATGAGGACTGTATATATACAGATCCACTTTCTGTGATTGATTCAAACTACTAGGCCATTTTCACTACAAATTCAATCCAAAGGTTTTATGTTGTTGCTTATTTACTTTTTTTTAGTCTAGAGTCTAGTTTCTCAAAGGCTCAAGATCAGAAATTATGTTAATATGTATATGTTTGAGGAGTCTTAAGACATCCTTGAGTACTGAAAAGTCATAATTCTTCATACACCAATTCTGTACCATTAGATTGCTAATTATTTTATAAATACGTACTTTTGACTCAAAAAAAACTCCATCTGGAGCTTTAATGTTATTAATCAAACTAAACAAATGTGACCAGGAATTCTCACAGGAAAGTCTCTGTTATTTTTCTTTATGTCTAGAGGTCTGAGCAGAGACCTGTACAGTGCACATAGTGCACAGCAGCATCACATATTTCCCTTTTCTTGAAAATAAATACAGTCCTTGCTAGAATAAAAGTGAAAAAATGAAATGGTATCTTTTATTATCTTAACACTCTTTCATTGTATAACCTGTTAATAATCACTCTACTAAATAGGGAGCAAATAGACAAGCCGTGTTTTAGGATAGAGTTTTATGATTGAGAAATACACTTTTTTTCATTATTTGCATAATGCTTCTCTCTTGTGCCTGCAGGTAGTTGTCAGCATTTGCTGGTCTGTTGATCAGGCTCCAATTCCTGTTGTGCATCTTGTACTGCAAAAGGGAAGGGAAATTAATCTATTATTGATCAGGATCCAATTCCTGTTGTGTATCTCATACTGGAAAGGGAAAGGGACATTAATCCATTATGGGTTGATAATTCAACCCACCTGCAGGTTGTACCTGGAAAAAGTAAAATGTATTCCATTAGATGGCTTGTATCTGTAAGGTCTTTTTTCTTTTTTTTCCCCTCGAGCAATCTTGAGATGCCATGTGTTTGTCATTTCTTCTCTTTTCTCCTATTCCATGTTACATAAGCAGAGATTGCATATTCGTGATGCCATAATGTTGAACTATTAATGTGTAATTTTTGCTATTTGTGTTGGACTCTTACCTCCTGTTTTGCTTTTTTCTAATATAGGTATCCATAGTTTGGTAACAGGAAGCTTTGCATGTGTCGTGCATTTCTGCATACTGTGCAAGTCTGAGAGTCTGTAGGAAGTTTATGGTGAAGGTTTTCTAATCTTTTTCTCCCAGGTTAACCTATAAATGGTTTTGAAGTTCTGTTAAAGTATTCAATTTCTCCATCAGCCCGAGGGTAGCGTACTGGTGGTGTTTTCTGTGAAGTGTTTTTCTCCCTTAGACAAATTTACTAATATGAAGAAGTAAATCCATTTTTGGATACTGACTCCTGTGGGATTCCTTCTTCACTGAAAACAGGACGCTGAGAAGTAATTGCAGTAGTAACTAAGACTAAGGGTAGGAATGACTAGCAATCTACATCACATTCCAGGCTCTACCCCATACTAAGTAAATGAGGGTGATCTGGGTGATTATTTAGGCAATCCTCACTCCTGCTCATGGTCACCTTGTTTGTATTAAGTGTCTCAAAAGGGTTGAGACCTATAAGCAGTTTCATTGCTAAGCCTCAAAAATAAGACTTCCCATTTTTCTCAAGTCTGAACTCAAGCTATTACTTCTTTTCAAGAGATAAACACTTTCTTTATTAAGGCCTGTTTGCACTGTATCTCTCTGAGATGAATTTGAGCATCCATTGAAGTAATACTCTTAATATTCTGCACTGCAAACACAGATATGGATAAACTTTGCATGCCATAATGTAAAATCTGAGAAAGAACCTGATGTTCATACAATTCTGAAGGGGAACTCACCTTTTGTATCTTCAGTCGTATGGCCTGAGTGAGATTTCATCTCTGTTGGGAAAATTAAGCACCCAAGTGGCTTTGATAAAGTCTGTGATCTTTATAAACTGTAAATTATAATATTTAAAATTCCCTGTACCTTGCATGGCAATATAGGTAGAGAGATAAAAACACTGTCTTTTCAGAGACGGTAGGGCAGTCTACATGATTACTATATTTAAGTAACAGATTAAAAATTCTACAGCTCATCAGTATTAAAAAATCAGTGTTACAGACCACTTGGGATACGTTTCCTTCTTGGTCAGATGGGAGTAGAGTAGGGGGAAGTTCAGTGTGATCCAAGATCAGTGTTGTAGTCATGCACAGCCACTGGTGATAAAAACAAATAGACCATGCAAGAGGTGTTCACTCTTTCTGTTTTTTCTCTTCCCTCAATATATCTCTGTTCTGTGCAGATTCTTGAATGCCACAGTCTGGAGAGGAGTTTGTGTTTAGAGGGTCAAAAAACCCCTATATCTTCTTCCCTTTCTCTCTCTCTCTCTCTTTTTTTTTTTTTTTTTTTTTTGGTGTGTGTGTGTGTGTCTATTTTTCTGCCCCCCCCCCCCCCCCCCTTTTAATAAAAAGTCTAATATGGAAAAATAATACTTGTGCCAATTTACCTTAATATTTTGGGTGGTAAATGGCAGCCGTTCACCAACTGCTTCATGAGCAGCTGAGGATGGGAACAACTGAAACAGCTGCAAAATAAGCTCCCTCCACTTGTGAGTCAGTGTCTTTGGTGTGATGATAGTCAAGTCTCAAAGATTGGTTGAGGCGGATCCTGAAGGCTCTTCAGTTACTGGGCCCTAGTAGATACCGGTAATAATTAAGATGGTGTCTAATAAGAAGGTTTAGAAGCAAAGGGAAGATTGGAAATACTGTTTGTGCTGTGGCTAAAATAGATACAATGTGAAATAAAGCAGAGCATGCCCTTTTGTGGAGAAGACTCTGTTTGGCAGTCCTTCTGTCCAGTCGTCTATTAAGGACCAGAATCAGATTAAGAGCACATCCCTTAAGTGTTCTTTGGTACCATTCAGCCTTGTCTCTGCAGCTTCCTACAAGTTCCCCACAGGACTTGGCAACCCTTGGCTACGGTTCTGGGGTCAGTGTTTTTCCCTAATGTTGCTTTGTTTAGCGGAGAGGAGGGGTTCAGAAAGCAGACAGAAAGATTGTTTCTCTCTGAAAATATACAATATGGAAGGAATGGTGGTCCCCTGTTAGCAGATCCATGTCATAACTGTGTTTCTTGTATGCATTTGTATTGCTCTCCCATTTCAGTGTCTTTAATAAATATTTCCTACTAACAGGTGTGAATCAGAGAAATTGAAGCTCAATCATTAAAATAAAGAATAGAAGGGAAATCGAGCAGTTCTTAAATAATGTGAAACATTTATAGGGGACCATGGGATGGCAGGGAGGGGAAATGGCCAGTGACGAATGCAGAGAAGCTGCCTGAGTGAGGGGAGGCAGGGAAGGAGGAGGTGATGAAAAGCCAGGCAGAAACAGCAGAGACCTAGAAAACTGGGACAAGAAAAAGTCTGATGAAGTTAAAAAGGAACAGCGAAGAGGAGAAAGAAAAAAATCAATTGTTTTCTACAAAGGATTTTCAAAGAAAATGTCTGTTTACTAACAATGACATTCTGCATTGTATTTTAGTGTAGCAACAGTCGAGTAAAATCATGTCAGTGTAGTGCATTAGGAGGTAGGAGAGGGATGGAGTGGCTTTATTGACAGGATAAGAAACTTGGAAAGTCTGGGTAGTTTTTCATTATCTGATTGTTTGAAATAGCTCTGTACCCTCCACATCCTGACTGAAGTCTGATTTGCTGTGTCACATCATCAAAACAAAATCCCAGTGTTACTCCTTATCTAGATTAGGAGCCTGGCTACTCTGTTATTCCAACCTGTGGAGTTCTTACAAAAGGATGAAGTTCTGAAAGGATGAAATAGACGCACAGATCCCATGTTACAACCCTACTGAGATTTTTACTCTAAAGTAAAACCAAATTCTTCCTTTGATATTTTGATTAGCCACAAAACAGCTGCAAACTACCCCCTGCAAAAGGAACCATGGGAATGTCCCTGTTGAATTTTATTTGACAGGATCGGGGCCAGAATGAATTATGGCAAGTGTTTTCATTGTGCTGCAAAGAGAAACTTAAAATGTCTTTGCATGTGAAATAGGAATACGCATGCTGTCTACATACTGTTTAGATAATACTTTGAAATGTTGTTGTTTCCTATATATGCTTGTTATATCTGCAGCTGACCTTTGTAGGTATATCACTTAGAATCCAAGAGCAAACCATTTTGATGAGTCCTCTGTATCACACTGGCATTAGTTCACTTGCTCAAAATCTTCATCAACAGCCTGCTTTTAATAGATTTGTTTCAGGGATGGTACCAAATGACAATAAGCACATACTTTGTTTAGATTCTTCTTACAGTCAGTAAGAAGGTCAAAGATGTTTTCTGGGTTGGAGGTGGAGTAACGTGCACTTTTATTTTCCCTGCTTACCTGCTCACTGCACAAAGGAGCTGCTCGCACATGGGGGACTCCTAGAGGTTACAACAAAGTTGGCCTCTCTTCTCCAGCTGGTTTTAGTGGGGTTGAGCCATTCTTCAGGGCAGCTGATAAGTCAAACAAGTGGTTTCCCTCTTTCCAGATGGAGATAAGAAATGATTACTGCCAAATTAGTAACTTGTTTGTTGATCTTTTAGCTTTTACTGTTGTAAACCTTCATCTTGTGTAGAAGTAGTGGTGAACAGTAATGCTGAGGTTATTTCTTCTCATCAGTAACAAGCTACTAATGTGATTGCTGCTCATTTTCTATTTTTTCAATTACTATCTGGAAAACTCCTGCCATCAATACCTGTAAGACCACCATGGAAATCTTCTTAGAAAACAGATTTGCTACCTGATGGCATCATATTTCCAGGAATGTTGTTGAGCAGTAAAATCTACAGTAAAAGCTTGTTTTTTGAGTTCCCATGTGAGTTGCATAGGGATGTTGTGTCAGGCCAACAGACCATATTTATAGGGAAAAATAAATATGTGCTTACCACTTCCTTAAGTAATATTCTTGGATGCTTGAATTTATTCAGGTGTGTGGGTGGTATTCTTAAAATTTTTAAATTATACTACATGCTTTCATCTCCCATAGTACACTGTTGGCTATCAATTACAAAACCATCAAAAGGTAAAAATTTTATCATTCAGTAATTCAGAAACCTGCTAACCTTGTGAACTCTCTGAGCCCCATTACCAAAACCTTTGTCCATCCAACAAGTGAAATCGAATGTCAAATGGCTTTTGGCATGCCGGGTATGACATAAGCAAAGAATCTTCTATCCATTTTCTGTTCTTTAGGGAATTATCTGAAACGTCAGGGTTCCTACCTTGCATTTGCCAGTTTCCCATTCTGCTAAACGGGCATGGGTTAGCCTCCTTTGCAGAAAACATTTGATGAACTGACTTGCTTTTCCATCAGTTTAGTTTTATTTTCATTACTTTTCCCTATAATATGTTTACTGGATTCTGTATCTTTAGAAAATTTTATTACTCTGTTATTCAAGCTAAAAAATAGCTAATTTTTCTTTCCCAAATGAGTTGCTTGAAGCAAAGTACCTATGAATACATGGGTATTTTAATTCACTTACTAAATGTATACAGAGAAAATTTACAAGCAGCCTTTTTACCATTTTTTAAGTGTCTGCTGACTGTTGCATAAGCTAAATTATTTACAGTATGATGCCTCACAAAAGAGTAGCAGATTTGGGTTATTTACTTTCCTGATAAGAAAAAGGGATTGAAGTTGCTGTGATATGCTGCTTTGTTAATTTTATATTTGTTCCCCAGTGTGTAAAATCTTTTTAAAGAACTAACATGAGTATTGGCAGACTCTTTTGAAATGGTATGGAAGTGGTAAGATTAAACAAAACATGAAAAGGTCTTAAAAATATAAGTCAGCAAGTGTTTGATAAAAATAAAAGTGCTCAACAATAGAAAACCTTTAGGATGCTTAATTTATTTGCTCTCTATTTGAGAACGGCCCCTGCACTCCATCTGGGAGTAGTTCTTGCGAGTTATATGTTTTAAATGATACCAAGCTGGGTATATTGAAACAGTGTGTTCGTACAGTATAATGAAAGCCATTGAGAATGGTCATGCTGAAGATCTCCCCTTAATGAGGAGATTAAAATCCATGGTGAGGTTGAAGAATGAAATTTGCAGCTGTGTCGCTTGACGAGATCCTTTGCCTGGAACGTGTCAGTCCTTGCCGTTTGCAGATGTACAGAGTCTTCACAAGGTTTCTTTCTGCCCATGCAGGTGCCATAGACCCATCTGACACCGTGGCTCCCGTCGTTGTAATCCCGCCACAGAACACAAGCGTCGTAGCAGGGAGCAGTGAAATCACACTGGAGTGTGTGGCCAATGCAAGGTATTGTAAAAGCAGTGGGGTTATAAGGAACAAATTTTAATGGACTGTCCTTTACTGAAGGCACATAGGAAGTTATTTTCTTTTTTTTTTTAATTATTATTTTAATGACTGAAGCAGAACGCAGCATGTAGCTTCCTCTTCAAAGGAACCTTACTGAGTTGGTTTTGGCTGGGATGGAGTTGATTTTCTTCACAGCAGCTAGTATGGGGCTGTGTTCTGGATTTGTGCTGAAAACAGTGCTGATAACCCAGGGATGCTCTCCTTCCTGCTGAGCAGGGCTTACACAGAGTCAAGGCCTTTTCTGCCTCTCACCCCCCGCCCCAGCGAGTGGGCTGGGGGGGCACAAGGAGCTGGGAGGGGACACGGCCAGGACAGCTGACCCCAACTGACCCCAGGGATGTCCCACACCAGATGGCGTCACGCTCAGCAGATAGAGCTGGGGGGAGAAGAAGGAAGGGGGGACGTTCAGAGTGATGGCGTTTGTCTTCCCAAGTCACCGTTAGGCATGATGGAGCCCTGCTTTCCTGGAGATGGCTGAACGCCTGCCTGCCCATGGGAAGCAGTGAATGAATTCCTTGTTTTGCTTTGCTTGTGTGCATGGCTTTTGCTTTACCTATTAAACTGTCTTTATCTCAACCCAGGAGTTTTCTTACTTTTAATCTTCCGATTCTCTCCCCCATCCCACCAGGGGGGAGTGAGCGAGCGGCTGCGTGGTGCTTAGTGGCCGGCTGGGTTTAAACCATGACACTTATGAATGATCTTGTTTGTCCATCATTACTGAATTAAGCACTGATTTTTCTAGCCAAATGAGGAAATAGGCAGAGTTACTTTCCCACCTGTTACTCATATGGTAAGGAAAAGAAGTATGGTGGTGTTCAATCAGCAGACATTATCTTAAGGAAAATTATGCTACGGGTTAATAATATTTTGGTTGTATTGCCTATTGACCTGAAAGGTCATGTTGTTGATCAGTCTGTGCTTCCTAGTAAATAAATCAGTGAGGATCTGCTGTGAAGTAATTTTTACAGATGCTCTCATTTTACAGTGATTATTGCTCAACTGTTCATAATGCACTATAATATAGAGTTCACAGCATTCCTCCTATGTTCCCATCTAGGTGGCCTTGCATAGCATTGAATTCCAGTGGAAGTGAATTGTTGAGGTCCTTAGATGATAAGAAGACCAAGTGATTCACTTTCCCCTCTGAGGGCAGAGATGTTCTTGATATGGTTAATATTATTTTGGGAACTGAGTTATAACGAAAGCAATTCCCATGGAGCTGATTCCTGTAGCAGTATTTACTCCTTTTGCTTAGAGAAATCAAATTATTAGCACTTAAGTTCTATTGCTGTATCAATTAACTCTACTTGCATAATGCCGCTTGAGTAGTCTGTAGTCTTGATGTGTAGAAGTTATATATGCATTTACTTCTTAGTGGCAAATGTCAGGGCTAGAGGAAAACTTATGGAAGTTTTATAATATGTATATAACTGCAAACAAGACTATTCTGTAATATATGTTTCATTGCTGTATTCTTGTGTGTGTGGTTTGGTTTGTTTTTGTTTTTTGTTTGTTGTTTGTTTGGGTTTTTTTTGTTTTGTTTGTTTGTTTTTTTTTGTTTTAAACCCTGGCAGACCTCTTGAGAGACTAAGCATGACCTGGAAGAGAAATGGAGTAAAAATAACTAGTGGCATTAGCAGTTTTGGGAGACGACTCACTATCACCAACCCAACCTCTGCTGATGTGGGGATGTACTTCTGTGAAGCAAAATTGAGAGACAGCACAGAGGAACCAGCAAGAGCAAAAGCCTTCCTTTCTGTAATGGGTAATTCTCAAGGCAATGTGTTTTTTAGTAAAACTGGCTCTGGACTGAGGTATAATAGGAAATAAAATTGATATTTTAATATTTCATTGACCTTACATTTGAACCTTTCTTCGGAGAACAGAACAAAGGAGGTGAAAGAGGGTTATCTTCCATATTAATTCAGCTGTTCTTCCCCATGAATATAAATTCATCAAATAGATTTTTTTTTTTTAAACATTGATGTGATTCTGAATCCCCTGTGAAACTATACATTCAATCAGAAGTAAGGGAAATACAGTAGTAAAATCCTTACTGGGCAGCTTTCACATCTTGGCTTTTAGATGCATTAAATCCTGATTAACTCCCGGCTTGCTTACAACTGGTTTTAATATGTCAAGTGCCTGTATTTCCGAAAGAAGCCTTTTAGGAGCACTTCTGTGCGTTGTCTGTCGCAAATGCCAGTCAGGGGGCCAGGGGCGTTCCTGAGCGCACATGCAGGCAGATATCATTACTGAGGGAAGAAAAGGGAGAAGGAAATACCATTAAAATTGGCGCTACGTGCTAGACCTTTGACTCCAAGGGAAACTTTGGACTTAATATTTTTAAAGGGATATTGGTGCCCTTTCACTGGCTGTTTCCAGCATCACCTCTGTGTTGGAGTTTTGCTGTAGCAAGGAGGTTATCATTTGGAAATGGTAGTTACCGTGCATGTCATATCCTGATATAATAAAGCAAATTAGCACACTGCACACAGTGTAGAGCTTTTTAGGACTTTTAGAATATAAGAGATGTTTTAGAGCAGAGACATTTAGATGTTTTAAGCCAGAGCTGGTTGTGTAAAGTCTAGCTTTTATGTAATAGTCCCGGTAATAACGGTGCAAGTGTCCTGGAGAGGTTATTGCTCTGGCAGTGGTACAAGTCTCAGCATTGATCAGAATTCATGCACATGCATTTCTTTAGTGCATTGCAGAGGGGATTCAGCACGCAATTCTCTATACTCTTTCAGCCTTCTGAAAATACAATTTTAAAGACTGCTGTATGGTCTGTATTCTACTGAAGCAATTTATAGTGGTTTATGCTAAATGAGAAAACAGCTCTTCTCTCTGCAAAGCTCTGTTCCAGGTTCATTTGTAGCACTGTGTCTCTATTATATTTATTACCTCCTGGATGAAGTTTGGTTCCAGTCTTTTTCTTTGTACTCTGTTTGTTAGAATTACTACCTCGCGGCTTCCCTTCCCTTTAAGGAACAGAGATGGATTTCACTTATTTATGTTTTTTGTTTAAACTCTTTCTTATTCATAAGATTTTATTGTAACTAGTTTAGCTTTGCCGCTATGCTGTCAGATCCAGCCTAATGCAATACTTAAAGCAGCCTCTTGGTTAATGTAAAAGATTCTTAAATACAGGTACAATAAAACTGAGAAACAATCATTGGGAAATCATATTAAGCTAGCAGTGCTGCCTTTCTTTAGTAGCTTATCTGCTCTCTTATTTTTAAATGTTTTATTTATTTCTTATCCAGTTTTAGGGGGCTGTCAGGGAATGAAGTTATGAAAAGGCCTGTAGATAAGAACAAGCAGATGAAAGAAAGCAGAAACAAATCGGTTACCAATTACTTTTATTTCCTTCTGATGGAACAAGACACTTCAGTTGCAGGTGTTTACTCAATGTGTCAGCAAAGCCTGATAGATTTCTTTATTTATGAGTTTCTTGAACTGCAGGATGGATCTCTAAATCTAAACAGGAAGCCAAATCAAAGGATTAGTAGCTAATGCATAACTTATATTCAGCCTTACAGTTCTTGGATGGATCTGGCCATTGTTTAATTAGTCAAGGGATGGGTTCTAGAGGGAAGTGCAGACAAGATTGAAACCTAAGGATTTTCGCAGTGTGTCCCTTATAGGACACTATTGGAGTAGTACTTACAGAGTCTATTGGAGTAGTACTTACAGAGAATCAAGTATGCTTGTCTATTTGCATGTATAAAATATTTGGAATGTGTGGACGTTGATACTGACCTGATAATGAGCTGTACTTCTTAGGAGAATAACACAGTGTGGACTTAATAAGGGATCTTGACTAACAGAAAAAGGAAACGTTGTTAATAGAAAAGGTTTGTTTTCAAAATGATTGGGATAAATCAAATACCCTCAACAGTATGGTAATGAGAGCTTTTGTGGATTAATAGAAAAAAATATTTTGAGTGTGGGCTCAGATGGTGAGAAGAGCTTTATTAGAAGGCAGTGGAACTTAGTACAAAGGCATGTCCTCAGTTCACGTTATTATTTGTGGCCTACAATATTATCTCTGAATTTTTTTCTGAATATTTCTGAGAATACATCTCAGTTTGTAAATTAAAATCACAATAATATTTGAAAAATCTGAATCTCTAATATAATAAAGTAGTACTGCATAAGCAGGAAGAAAATCCTCTAGTCTTGTGCTGCACTGCAATTTTCTTGTGAATGTGGCAAAGAGCTTTCTGACATCTTCATACTGTTCCAACAAAGATAAACTGAGGTAGTTCCAAACCCTGGTTTTATTAGCTGCAGTTGTTATAAATTTTTAAAGGGTAGCATGTTCCTCAGTTGGCAGAGTAACAGTTTGGGAAAGATTTGTTGCAGATTAGATAAGAGCACATTTGTTTTATCACTAACAGTTTGAAGATTAAGTAATTTAAGGAGTCTTCTCATGAGCAAACCAATTTGAAAATTGAGCTAATCTTAAATTCTTTTGCTTCAGTTCTGCAAGTTCTGTTAGCAACAAATTGCAATAGTCATTTCTGAAGTGATTGCTCTATGGCAAATTATGAATTTTAGGAGCTTGAGAAAATGAGGAATGAAACCCTTCCTTTACATGCAATCCATACTGCTCTTTAAATCAGATGCAGTCAGAAAGTAAAATCTGAGTAAACTGAGGAGAAAAACAATTAGAAAGGATGGCCTGGTAGGATGAGGTGTTGAAGCTCCGGTTGGCCTGGCCAAAGGAATAGGATGGAATAAAGCAGAATCACAGTAGAGGGCTTCCCTTCTTTTTGGAGCGGTTTTGTGCCCAGAACAACTACATTAATAGACATATTATTCTCCTCTTGGTGTTTCCTAGAAAGAATTTTTACATCCCAGCTGGATGGATTTCTTTCTGAAAATAGGAAAATAGGGGAGTGTGGTAGCTCTATCTCTCTCTTAAAGGCTACCCTGGTTCTCATTAGGTATGGATACAGCCTCACGGGATCGTGGGGTTCAGGAACACATCAAAAAAATTCTAACATTAATATGGAGGGCCCACCTGGCTAGGCTCTGAGATGAACTGTAGGGGTATTCCTCCTTCACTGTACTTCTCCAGGAGCAAGTGTGGAGATGGAGAAGGGTCGTCTTTGTGCATTGCCATTGTTCGTGAATTTGGACTGCATGTATATACAACTGTTATTTTCCACTGCAGCTACCCACCTTGTGCTCACATCTCTAGAAACAATAGCTCTCGTGGCTTTAGCTTAGACACTTTGAAACACTACAAATGATGTCTTGAAAGCAGAGGAAAGAATTTTTCTGTGATGATTGTGTTCATGTATTTTGCTTAAGAAAAGACCATGATGACTGTGTTCATGTACTGTACATAAGAAAAGAAAAAGAGTTTTCAGGAAAACTACAATATAAAATGTCTTTGAGCTTGCCTGAACTTCGGTTTGGGATCAAAGCAGAGAAATGTTGGCAATTTTTGATTTGGCAAGCCTCAGACGTTCTTGAGATGAACGCAGACATGTCACCTTGGCTCTAAATGCATACAGGACCTATACCACAGTGAAGTAATGGGACTTCTGGGGAGTCTAGTTGTGTCTCTGACATTCAGGAAAAGTTCCCTCTTCTTTTGGTTCTGCAAACAGGAGATGTGTTCCCTGTGCTGCTCTAAGGTTTTAGAACAGACAGACTGCAGCTTGCAGTAGGGGTAGTAGCAAGAAACTAAGAGTACCTTTTGATCTCATTCTGTTTTAACCTGATATTCATGCAAAGAAAAATCCTGCTTTGAGGAAGCTGTTATACCTGCATATACAATGTGGCTTCTCTCAGCATGGACAGTCTGATCTACTGTCTGGAGTTACGGACTTTGTACCTACAAGGGGTTCTGAAGTTTCCCGTTGCCCTTTCTTTACAGGATGTCCACCAAATAAATTAGTTTATGGTAATGCTAGAGAAAGGCTTCCATGTTTAAGGCTCAGTTTTCATCTTAAATATGTAGACTTGAATTTCTGAGTGATGCAGGAATTTCAGCTTGGGAGGAGCCCCTAGGGCTTTCTCTGTTCTTTCTGACTTTCATGTATGCGTCTAGGATTAGGTCACACATCTTCAAGGCAGCTTGAAGGGTATGTAATGGATGCTGACTGCTATCTTTTGAATGTTAAAATCAGTGACCATGTAACTCTGCGTGGGAGAAGTTATAACAGTATCAAATTTTGCAGGCTCCCAAGGGCTTTGCAGAGAGGCTATCTTTCCAATGATGTCTAGTGCAAGAAAACCCTGAAACCCTCAACAACTATTAAAAGCATGCATTTATATTCAAATATTCTTTTTCCCCTTTGCTTGTTCTTGACCTTTTAGTTAAGATCAGTCAAACACCAATACAATATCCGAACAATAGAGTATCTGTTTCTTTCAGTGTAATATGTGACATAACCCCTCTCATTGGATAGCACGCTGCACTGCCAGCAGGGTGAATTCAGTGTGATGGATCCTTTCCTCTTCTAACTATTGTGATTCTTATAATTAAAAAAAAAAAATGTAAATGTTTGACCTGATACCAACAGACTACTGTCACTCCTAGAAATCGCTGTGTCTCGGGGCTTGTGTCTTGGCATGTTATGTAGTTTGGAAAACACTGATTTCACCACACATACTAAATTTCAACACATGATTATTGCCTACAACAATAAATGTTCAAATTTCTACTGTGTGATTCAAACCAAGTCTTATAAATATGCAGTAGAGTCATATATACAGACAGCCAGAATGCTCCTTCAGGATGCTCTCTGACCCCTATAAATATTACTGCATTCTTATGGCCTCTTTCTGATAGTTATTCACCAGGTGGAGTGTAGCACCTGAATTGAGATACCCTGAATTTTTCACTTGCAATTTATGCTGGGTCTGCAGGCCCTCAGGCACACACCTGACGTGCAGGTGATACATCTGACTCATCTGAAAAATGAGGAGCCTAGATTTCAGTTGTCTAGCACCTGTAACTACAGCTATTTCTTCCACAGCCCGAGTTCTGTTGAAGCCACAGACTCTCACTGAAAAGGACCTTTTGAGCATCCGTGTTGCTAGTGTAGGACACATGCATGTGGAAAAGCAGCACAGCTTGTGTGGAAATCACTGTTTCATTTCCCTCAAAGCCCTAAGAGTTGTAGCTACACCAATACTGCTGTGATTGTCTCATACCTTAAATCACCAAGACTAATTTTCCATGTATGTTAGACTTGGGATACCACAGCACTGTTGTCCACATGGTATTCTAGATCTTCAGAATTCCCCTATGAATTAGCCTTGTCTTCCCACCCAGGCTTGTCTCTATCTCCAGGCAGCAGAAGCAGGTGCTTAACAATCAGCAAATTGTAGAGTTCCTTCTGGAAGGTTTTCTATATCTGTGCTTATCATGCATGAATAAGATCTGACTCCTCTATGGGCAGTTGTTGCCTCAGCCTCTCGACCCCTCTGTGTCAAATGTTGCATTTGACAGGGCTTCCAGCTGCTGGAATGGGTGTGAGAATTGAGTTTAGCAGGCTTTAGTGTAAGGGAAAAGGAGGGTTTGGGCTTGATGGAGCCTGGAAATCATATCTGTCGGCACACCTACACCCTGAAAGTCCTCTGGGAGTTGTCTGTGGCCTTTAGATTGCATCTTTCTGCTGCTCCTGCTCTTCTTCTGTCTTGTCTGCTTCTGTTTCTCCCTGTTTCTTTCAAAAAAAGCTGATGTGAATCTTCCTGTTATAACATCACATCCCGTTTACTAAGTGACAGTTGTCACTGACTTCCAAGTGCCTTGTCAGGTAATTCATTGCTTGGTGCCTGCTCACCTAAGCATCTCTTATTTTAATAAGTTTCTTCAAGGGTGGCATAACAGCCTGTTATGGCTCCTTCCTTAAAGGAAGGAGCACAGATTGTAGGATAGGATTTTGGGAGAGGCACTGGGAAAGCAGACTGTATAAATATGCCAAGTATACCTGCAGCAACCGTGTGCAACAGCAGCACATAAGCAGTGGTTGTGGAACCACTAGCATCTTTGAGGCCACATTCAGTGCTTTGCTGCTGGACTGCAGGCCCATGTTGAAGATAAATCTGCAAACTTATCACTGGCGTGTGAATATGTTGCTGATCTAGGAGAAATTTTGAGAGCTGGTAGCTGAAGGTTGCCAAGTTTAGAAATTGGCCTGTTAAAGTCAGAGTGCCTTTATAAAGGGGAGGGTGGAAGACGTGTGGTCAGGAACTCCCTTAAAGGAGGAAGATACACTTGAACCTCACTGACTAAAGAGACATCCATAGAAGAAGCCCAGAGTTGCAAATTAATGTCTGGATGTGGGAGTATGCGTCTGGATGCTGTCTTGCTCCTGTGCTGCTTTGGCCACCTTTCCCCTCTGTCTCCCCTCACAATCAAAGTAAATTGCCATAGGAAAAAAGATTCAAATTTTAGTTTGAGAGGTGGACAGATGGACATTTGCTTGTGTGTCCACAGACAGATAACGTAAGTAAGTAAGGACACGAGGCTGAAAGTTTGGAAATTAAAAAGATAAAATTCTGGAAAATGGAGCACAATGAAAACATCAGACAAGGCTCAGAGAAAGGCATGAGAAGCAAGAGTGTACTAGAGTTAAACGTGGACTTAGATGAATTGCAGAGGAGTCAGCAACTTAGTTGATCAAACGTGTCAAACAGTGTGCCATCAGTGAATTTCAATTAAATGTTCAGCTTTTCAATTTGTTGTTTAGATTAACGCATGAGATCATATGCAATAAATCACCGCTTATTATACATGTTTATTAATAGCTTTATATTTAGGCAGTGAGGATCAATAATGTTAACACATGTATATTATTAGAATGTAATAAATCAGGTAGCTTGTTTTATTGGTTTTGCTGGGTAAATGAGTGTTCCAGGCTGTTTTGCAACCTCGCCTCCTCCTCTGCACAGGATTTTGAGGACTAATATTGATTGACTTTATTTGGAATGAATACAGAATTGTAATACACACACTGGTGCTCAAATGAAACCCCAGTTCTGTACACTCCAGCAAGTATTTTATTGTAGTTAGTGGGAAGGAGTGCTGGGAAAGGGGGTTTTGCCTTCTAATCCGGTGCTTACTGATGTGTACCTGCTGGTATGTCACGTCATCACTGTGAAATGATAGCAACACTTGGTATACTACAGGTGGTAGCAAGAGAAATAAGATTTTGCAGGATAAAATTGTGTGATATTGGTTTTATTTATGAAAATACTAATGTCCTATCAGTAATACAAACTGCACGTCTGATTTTCAGACATGGTTGGTGAAGTGATTTGGTGAGCTCAGATGACCTTGGATCTTGTTGTAGCTTACTACATTTTTTTGAAACATACTTGATTTCCTTAAAATGAAAATACAAGTAACTTGTTCTCACAAGCTACTTACATTGTCTTTTCTATATTTTCTAAAACTCACCAATGAGTTTGTCTATGGTACGATAACACTCTAGTTATAATCAAATAAAATGCTTCTAAAAACAGTAGTCAGATGATAATTGCAGTGAACAGACTATGACAGTTTTTAGTTGCCATGATAATTACTGCAACCTTAATGCCTGTGGGACTTTGACATGATGCTCTTCAATTTTGTGCTGCATAGAAGAGTTACATGAGAGCATACTCTACAATTTCTGGAATCTTGTCTGTGTTTAATTAAACGTCTAATATCTTTTCTTTAGTCCTAATGATAAAGTGTGGATTTTTATGATTATTGCTATAACTTCAATTAAAGCATTAAATCTGTTTGGTTTCAAGAAATAAAATAGTTGAGAAGAATTTTTTTTAATTATGTTGCACTTATCCTCCGATGTTGGCACTCTGACATGCTATGGCACTTTATTTAATGTGCTTCATGCCTTCACGAGGTAGAATTTAGTTTAGATACTGAAGCAAACTGTCCTATAAAATGCTATGTTGTAAATATAAACCTTTATAAACCTCTCGGGAGGGCCCTTCTGAACAAAGAATTAAAATGTTCCATGATTCAGACCTATAAAATGAAAAGTAGCCCCTGCTCTGAGTATTAATTTGCAGTCCAAACCCCTAAATCTTACCTTACATTGACTTGACTCTTTGGAATTTATACTCAGCAGAGAAAAAAATTGTTGCCTTTTAATGATGCTTTTATACCCAAAAAAGCACCTCCAAATAGAGACGGACTTAGACAAGCTAGTCTGCTTGTAACACACTATTAAATACAACGCGTGTGGAGAGACTATACGATGTGAATATCTTTAAATCAACACGTATTTTTCATTTTGCTGCGGCTTTGTTTGTTTACTTTTGTTTGCTTTCCCCGTTCTAAAGAACCACCATATTTTACGGCCGAGCCCGACACCGTGATTTTGGCTGAAGTGGAGAAAGATGTGGACATCCTGTGCCAGGCGATGGGTGAGTGTGCAGAAGTGTTCAAACATGGATGAATGATGTACGTATGTCCAGTACTGAAGAAGCATCTTATATAAATATTTAATGTTTTGAGGCCTCTGCATTATTGCCAATTATCACAGATCCCATGTACAAGGGAGAGGGATAGCCTTTGCCCTTGGAAAATTGGGCAGTTGTCATAGTTTAGTTTAGATATGAGTAATGCCGGCACATTCGTGTTTGTTGGGCAGGGCGACTCCTGCTCCTTTCCCTCTGGTAGCCTGCCTTTGCTTCATAGTTGTCTCTATATAACAGGCATTACTGTCTTGAGCCAGAAAATTAGCTGAGGTGAAAGGATGGTTATGGAACCCATCATTTACAATGCAAACAGTCAATATTTTCAACATTTCAAATGTCCTTTTTTCTAAAAACTATGGAACTTTTCTACTGAATAGAAATGTCAGTAACTCTGACATTGAAGTGTAGTTAAGAATTCTGCAGGAGGACTATTACAGGCAGTTTTTAATTGGCAGGTGTTTTAAAAACATAAAAGGCTTCGAATGTCTAGAATTCCACCTAAACCAAAATGGTTTTTAAGATTTAGTTCGAGAGAAGTAGAAGCACCACCTATTTTAGCAGACATTGCAGTCATCTGCTTAGAGCAGGTTTGTCTATGTCATTGAATTGCTACATGACTTTGGAAAGCGACCGAACTTTTTGTTGTCTCGCTTGCCCTGCTACTGAGTTTAACAAACAGTACACATAAAAATGCCGTGAAATTCTTAGTTAAAAAGTGCACAACTTTGATTAAAAAAATACCCAAACCTAACAGCTTGTTTGGATGGGTTCTTTCTCCAGATCAGAGACAGTAAGGATATTCTTTATTGCGTGATTATATTATTTCCACCATGATTTAAGCATTTTTTTAATGCTCTATGTAGGAAAGAGTCAACACTGCTTTTCTAGAGGGAAGCTGTGCAAATACGCTAGTGTGATAAGCAAGCATATGTGTAAGTGTGCTCCGGTTGATTTAGAATTTCAGAAGCTCTTGATGAGGTCTCTTACAAAAGGCTTTTAGAAATGAAGCTATCACGTTATAAGAGACAAGGTCTTGTTGTTAACTAATAGCTTTTTAAACAAAGCACAGCAGGACCTGCTGTCAACGGAGTTCCCCGGGAATCTATGCTGGAACCTGTGCTGTTCAATATACTCATAAATGCCCTGGAAAAGAGGTGAATAACAAGATGGTAGTATTTGCTGATTATGTAAAATTATTCAAGATAGTCAACATTAAAACTGACCACAAAAAAGTCGCAGAAGGTTCTGATGATTTGAACTGACCGGCCAATAAACTGGCAGATGAAATTATTGACAGAGATGAAATTACCTTTTACTATGCAGAAGAGGTATGTCTTCTGAAAACATCAGCTCAGTGCCAAGTCGTAGTTCAAAATGTTAGGTACTGGGAAGAGAGGAATAGATTAAAAATAAGAGAACATGACTGTATGAATCCATGGGGCAGCACCCCTGTCTCAAATACTTCACGCAATTCTCATCCCTCTGTTAGAGAGAAGGGAGTAGAAAAACTAGAAAAGATACAAAGAAGTAGGTATGGTATAATTAGAGGTCTACCATGGCTTTTGAATAATGAAGAATTGAATTGGCTGGAACACTTTTTGAAAGAGATGACTGAATGTTGGGTGCCATGTGGGAAGATAAGCAGGAGAAGATGATTCTGTATTGCTTAGTGCAAGTAGAGGAGGCACCCAGCTAAATTTTCAGGTAGGAGATGTACGATAAAGCAAAGAGAGTACTTTTTCAGAGAACATAAACTGTGGAGGTCATTGGTCCAGGCAGTAGTTAAGATCAGAAATAAAAAATATTTAGAAAAACAAACAAAATTTATGGAAGAAAAATCCATTAAGGACTATTAAACACAGCTGTGTGCATTCAGCTTCTGGCTCAGGAAATAGCTAAAGCACAGATTACGGGAGCTGAGAAGGTGGAAATAGTATCTTGTCCTTGGGCTGTTCTTGCATTTTGTGCCTGAGCATCCAAGACAAGACAATTTCAAAGGAAGGAAAAGTGACTAGACAGACATTTATACTGGCCATGTGCCACCAACTTTATGTTTCAGCATGTGGTATGACAAACATATTGGCATTTTTTTATTAGAGAAGATTTTTCAAGTAGCAGAATTAAAACTAAGTGTTGTATCATTAGAGAGATTGAGTTAAAAAAATATTCTGAGATTTTTTTTTTGTTTTGATCCTACACAACTATTTGACGAATCTCTGGACTATCTCACTGTCACTGGAAAAAACTATCTGGTGTCTCAAATGTTCTTCATGTTTTACAGAAAAAAACCCCACCAAACCTGGAGGAATCGGGGAAAGAAGGGGCTGGCTTCTAACTCATCCTTCTACCCTAACTCTTCCTTTGAGCCGTTTAGCTCCCAAGGGGATTAATAGGGCACTCATAACCATTCTCAGTAAATGAGGTCCTATTGGAGATATAGGAACCCTTACTAGAGAAAAAAAATTTATTTCTGCTGAACTTCTGTAGTGTACATCTGATTTGCTGATGAATGTGGTGCAGGAGCGTGGAAACCTGTCTTCACGTGGATAATTTTGCTGAGTGTCTATAACACAGACTTGTAAGGGGCAGGTACTAGTATTAAACATAGAGGAGTTTTGATCCATTATTACACAAATCTGGCAATTGCCAGCACTTAAAAAGAGGGTAAATGAAGGTTGCTGTCTCCCTGCTCTGAGCCAGGAGCTAGAATAAAGCACTAGAGGAACTGCAGAGCTGCCCTGTACCTTTGCTACAAATAGGAAGACAGATAGTATTTCCCCCAGCCCCATCAAGTTCTGTGCACAAAGTCCATTTGCCAAGTCTTGGTGCACTTTGAATGTGTGAGAGACAGATTAATTTCACAGTATAAGCAGAGATTAACTGTAAATAAAATTGCAACTTTTGCAGACTAGCTTTACACTTCCCTGTAATGGAGTTTCAGTGTATCAGACTGCACAGTAACCATGCTCTGCTGTATATCTTTCAGCAGTCACTGATGCTGACTGCATTTTCAATGGGTTTCCTTTAAACACTTTTTCTTATTTGCTTATAGAAAGTTTAGCGGTGGTGGTGTCTAGGGATTGCAGTTAATTGGACTTTAGTTCTACCTGTTTAGACAAGTAGATGGAAAGATGCTTTTGGGATTCCCCAGTAGCCCACTGGGATCTAGAGAAGGCTATAAAAAATAAATAACAAAAATGACACAGTGAATAGTTTGAGTCTTTTATTCAGGTTCTTAAGTAAGTTAAATTTGGCAAAGAGTCAAGCATCTGTTTCACAGATGGGGAAACTGAGCCTCAGATTGCATAAATTATTTGCCCAAGGTTACAGAGAAAGTGACAAAGGCAGAATTAGAGTCTCAGTTTCCTGCCTTCCCTTCTCCTCCATAACACTAGATTAATTTGTCTGTGAAAAATGAATAGCGCTGCATACATGCTGAGAAATAAGCTTATTTTCTTTATTATTACTAGTCTTTTAGGCCGCTCTGTAATCTCTCAAACAGTAAAGTAGGACTGATACTGCTTGGAAAAGCATAGTCCAAAAGGTCTTTAAAGTGTTTTCTTTTGTTCATAATTTTTTCACCAGAAGTGTTTAGAGAGGAAAAGGAGCAAAATTCCTTTGGGGGTGTGGAGAGAGGGAAGCTGTGGGGCAGGAGAGGGGGAGAAGAAAGGAAGCTGGGTTTAACCATTTTTATAGCCAAAGAGGTAGCAAAATAATAAAAGAAAATGTGTCCAACTTGGAAGACAAATCTCTCTGGGAAGAACATTAAAGTCCAAATGAATGCTGCTGACTGGCATCAGAGTGCTTAGATAAGATCCTATTATTCAGACTCATAACTCTGAGTAGAGGAAGATACCCGTAACCGAAATGTAGAAAAATAGAGATGGTAATATTCAGTTTGTCAGCTGAGTTGGTGATAGGAAGGTGTATCTCACACTGATTTTAGGATTAGAAGGTTTGCTAATACTGTTAGTAGAATGGGATTTATGGAATGACACCAATGTTAAAGGTTTGAGTGTACTGAATGCAGGATTTCATTATTTCCTAGGTGCCTATCAAGTCTAATGTGTGGGAAAATGGAGTTGCTATTATTTAAACTTGAAATCATTTCCAGGCTTCTCAGCATCAGGAGAACTATTCCATTTTGCATCATCTGTTTCTTCATTACTCAGTGATAATTTGTATTTGCCCAGGAGGATTTTCAAGAGATGAATAACACTCTCGCTGAGAATTCTGAACATTGAAATTTACGCTAATTCTGTATAGGGGCTGTTGTATGAAATTTAAATTATGCCTATTGCAAGCTACCACGCTACGTCTATTCTCTATCAGACAATGCACTCTACATAGTGGATTTCTTCCTGAGATGATTACCTTCTAGATTATGAGTACATTTTTTTATCAGCAGAACAAAAGTGTCAGAGGTGATTGTAGTAAATGATACATGTTTATAAAAGTAACAGCAGCAATTGAATGTTGTTTTTCAATTGTTCCATACATTGTTTGTATGTTCTTCCCAGGAGTTAATATGGGTTTTTTTTGCCTGTATAAAGAGAGTAAGTACATGGAGAGAAGATATGAATGGAAGTATAATACAATAGTATTTAACTCTGAGATTTTTAAAATGATAATGATGATAATATGGATCTTCCCATAGCGCTTTCGCTCCGAGAACCTTAAGTCAATGCCAACATCGCAGTGAAATTCATTGTCTGCAGATGTTCAATTCATCAGTGACATCCCATCCTTAATGCTTCTGTGATACTCTGCTTTTCTCTATTTGGGCAAATTTCACTCACCTGTGAATTTAAGTCCACAGTTCCCTACCTTATTGCAAGGGAACGTGAAGCTCTGAGGTTTTAAGTGATAGGTTTTCAGAAATAGCTACTGATGATCAAAGTGCCATGTTTGGGGCTGAGATAACTTAAATCAGCTTGATACCCTTGTGATCCTGTGATTATCCAATCACATAATAAAATACCTGCTTCACTTCAGATCCCTGCATAGGGCCCTCGGTATTTGATCAGTGAGGGATTTCTAGGATATAAAAATAAAACATTGTCTGATATGAGAAGTGGGATGGGAACATCTGTGTATGACTGTTCTAGGCCCCTGACATCTGTCGAAGAGAAGAAAATCCTACGCTATTTGTATATACTAAATTTACAGCCACTTCATCCCAGCTGACTGGGATGTGCTTGCAGCAAAAATATACGTGAAATAACTGTGTCAGGGTTTGTAGAACATGCACATGAAAGAAAACAGGAATAAATGGGACTGTAAGTTATATCTAGGGTAGGATTTTTGTTTCTCCTAACGTCTGCATTTTTCAAATAACAGTTGAAGCTTGAGTATAACTAAAAATAATAATAATTTAAAGGTATCCCATTGTTGGCAACATGCTGTTTGTACATCACTCAAACTAAGCTGCCAAATTAGGACTCAAATACAGCCATGTGAGCACTTCATTTTTTTTTATGTGTATCTTGCCATTTCCTTTTTATTTTGACATCTTAGCTACAGTAGCACAGAGGAATCTTATTTGGGATGGAACAGTCTTACAGACTTGCTGCATTGCCACACTGCTGCTGTTTAAGTAGCATGATTTTGGCTTTCAACGTGAAATTGCTGTAAATCTTATTTTGTAGTAGCATGAAATGTGATTGGATGAAGAAAGTAATTTAATAACACGTTTCCTCAACATTCCCCCTTTCACTTTTTGCTGGTTTTATTCCCACATGTTTTGCAGTGTATTATTACCATTGATAATGTAAGATGCAGCCTCCATTTATCAAAAGCAGCTTGTAAAAATATAAATAGTTGATGTGAAAGGATGGGAAGCCAGGGATATGACCATAACAGTGCCATGTATTTTGACTGCCTAAAACGTGTTGTGCAAGGACTAATAGCAAAAAAAAATTATTTTTTTTTAAGGTGTTCCCATCCCCACTCTGGTCTGGTATAAGGATTCTGTTCCCCTCAGCAAGCTGGAAAACCCCCGCTACGAAGTACTGCTGAGTGGTGGGCTGCGGATCCACGCGCTGCGTCCTCAGGACGCTGGAATCTTCCAGTGTTTTGCTACTAATAAAGCCGGGGAGATACAGACGTACGCCTACCTGGATGTGACCAGTGAGTAAGGAGCTGCGATAGCATTCAATGAGTTGTCTTGTCATTTCTGTAGGTGACCCTACATCCATCAGATTTCTCCACCGTTCTGTGCTTGTTTAGTTCGACTCACAGAACCTTGATTTTCACCAAGTGTAGCTGCACTAGCTGTAAGGTACCCCAAAATGCCTTCTGTGGCCTGAACACAGTCTGCTGAAGCCTGTAGAAAAATTTTTCATGACGTTAGGGGCTTGAGGTGAACTCTTCTATTTGATGCTACAAAAGGAGAACTTAGCGGGGGGAAAAGAAAAGATTAATTGTGTAATACTTTTACCTCTCCTTTATACTTAAATAACTTCGTTCCACTCTAATGTAATTCGGTTCTGAATTCAAGCTACTGCTTTATGATTGTGTATGGTATCATTTTATCTGCCTTTTGTCTACATTTAGTAGGGGAAAGAAAGTAAGTTCATGTTAAATGTCTTTTTTTTTTTTTTTTTTTCTTCTGGCCAAAAAGTCTGATTAAATGGTTTTGTTAATGAAGTACACTTTTCTCTATGGAAGAATTGCAAATCCTAATAGTGTCTTTTAAAAGCAGTTATTAACAGGCATATCCACAATACTTTAAATCTACTTCAGGAATCTGATTTTTAGCCCAAGAGCAGTTTCCACATACTGACCAGAATTCCTGCTGGCCTCAGAAAATACGTCAGCCTCAGTTCAATATATATCTAGGAAGCTGCAGAAAAAAATGTAATAAAATGCAACTGGGGGACAATAAGAGAGAAAGAAACTTGGAAAATGTCTTGGATGAGACTCAGGTTCTAAATTCTTTTGGCTGACATTTAAGTTCCAAAGTTAATGCCTTTCTCAAGTTGCTTTTCATCTTAAAGAACTCTGTTATAAAGATGAAACAAAATAGTTTTGTTTATCTAGATTTCTCAACTTCCCCCCAAACACTCATTTTGAGCTTTATCTTCCTTCATCTGGAAGCCATCTTACTTGTACATGTACAAGCACTGATAGATTTTTATTTTCCCTGTAGGTAACAAACTGAATTAGACAATTCCTAGGAGACGAATAATGAAAGGTTACAGTCACTGCTGAAAGGTTTTCATGTATTATTGTCATGTCCTTCTCCATGATCAGCTCTGTAAAAGTGGATGTAAAGTACTCCATGATAATAGGTAAAGGATCTTTCTGATAGCTCATGCATTGAGTTTTTTAAATTTTTGATTCTAGACATTAAACCAGCATTTATACAGCCTCCAGAGGATACCACTGTTACAGAGGGAATGACCGCAGTGCTAACCTGTGAAGTTTCAGGGGCTCCAAAACCTGCCATCTCATGGAAGAAAGGTAGCCAGTTATTAAGTTGTGGAAAAGCTGTAATCCATGTTTTCTTGTGCATTCTTGCTATTGAGATTCTGTAGATCCATTTAGTGCATTCATTTCTGTGGTTCTGCGAGCAGAGGGTTTGTTGTGGGGCGGTTGTGAGCCAGTGGCCTGGATAGGCTGTAATAGTCTTCTGGAAGAACTAGAATTGCAGTGCTTAATCTGTGCAGTCTACGTGACACTAATCATGCTGTTTTCCCCTTCTGTGTTTCAGGAAACCAGACCTTAGCCAGTGGCTCAGTTCAGATTCCTCGGTTCATTCTTCTCGAGTCTGGAGGGCTCCAGATAACACCCGTTTTCCTTCAGGATGCCGGCAATTATACTTGCTGTGCAGTCAACTCTGAAGGAGCTCTGAATGCTTTTGTGATGCTGACAGTGTGGAGTAAGGATAATGCTTTGTTTAAAGTCTAACTTTAATCAAGTATTAATCAGTTTTTGTTGTATGCTCAGGAAATTTTCATAAGTAATTATGCTTTTCTAGTTAATAGAGATACTTGTATGATTTAATAGGAATAATGTATCTATTTTAGGAAACCTATCACAAATATCCTTTTTGATTGTAAAATTATGCATATAAACTTCTCTATTTTGTGAAAGGAAGCGTATTTAAATAGAGCTTCAATCGCAATTACAATTTTACTCAGGTTTTGCCTTGGTGAGTCTTACATTGCAGATCAGACCTTTTAACATGTAGGTTTGGCTATTTGCAATTGGTTTCTGCCTCTGGAGTCTGCAGGCAGTATAGACCAGCCCATGCTGTTTCTAAGGCTGTGGCCACAGTTACAATGGATATGATTTTCCTCGTACCTTTGTATTTATCTGTGGCCCTGGGCACTGTTGGAAGCCAAACCAAAGTACAGCAGACTTCAGCTACATTCTCATGCTACAGATTGGCATGGTACAGGGCAACCCATGAAATGATTTTGTCCTTCACCATTTGCCCTTGCTCTCTGTTTTTTTTTTTTTTTTATTTCCCCTGTTGGGGTAGAAAGTCTGATCCAACAGGTTCACCTGTGTTGCTCCTAGGTGAGTTAAATTTAAGTGTAACACGTTTTTTGCTACTAAAGGTAGGAAATAATGATCCCTGAGTTGGGACTAAAAACAATGAAGATGATGATAATAAACACAGAATTGTTGTGGCCCTCTCTCCTTCCCTGTGCTTGAAGTACTGATAATGCTGCTGATGTGTGGTGCATATTTGACATTTGTTAATCCCCAAACTGTGCAAGTTAAATCAGCAACATTTTGTCTTTTGAACTTGGGAATACCTGAAAACAATCCTGGCAGTAAATGTAATGTACTTGTGTTGTATGGCCATCATATTTATCTTATTGACAATGTAGAGCTGGTATACTTATCAGGATGTCGTAAACTGAGTGATATCCAGGTGTATGGATGAAGTAAAGGACATCCTTCTTATTAATTCTCAAAGGCATTGTTCTTGCATGTATTAAAGATAGTTCCTGTTCATTGTACTGCACTGGAGGGGTAAAAGAAAAGTGAATATAACCTAGTATTTGTGTAGCAACAGCACCATTATAAAGCTGGAAGGCATACATAGGTACATCAGTAATAATGCTAAAAATTCCGTGCTATTAGAGTTAACTCTTGATTTTGCTGATGATTCTTTCTTGTGCATGTACGAGATATCTCAGTAGACACTGATTATCTCTGTAGGGATTTGGGACTGATTAACATTATCCACATATCTTCTATACTCGTCCTAGTTGTCTATCTGCTTCAGCTGATGCTATCTGCTGCTGCTACTGTGTGTTAAGCATAATAGAAATCTCTCACGCCAGATCTGGTTGCTGTAGTTACAGCAATTATTGTGTTCTGGGTCTCCAGGAGGTGCTTGAATAAAGATGTTTTGAAACATTTGAGTAAACAACATATCTTTCTTATATGGAAAATTCAGACTACCAGAAACTCCTTCTTCTTTAAACTTTTTCTTGGATTTGACGAGATTGTAGGGTGCCATTTAAGTTTTCCTCTTTCTGGATGTTTTCTAGTGTATTCTTCTTTGCACAGATTTTCCTTGTTTTTTTTTTTCCCCTGCTCCTAACAGTGTGACTTCTTTCCTGACTAAATGTATGTTTGGATTCATTCAAAGCGCATTACAAACATACTTGCTACCTTATGACTTTAGGGAGTTGCCATAGATGCTACCACAAATCAAGTGAGAGTTAGTACAGCTTTAGCACTCTTCCTACTCGGATCACTGCCAACTCAGTCTCATGCCCTCTGCTGCTTTTGCTTCTCTGCACCCCACAGCGTACCACCTCTTCTTGACACAATGACATTAGAGGCAGGGGAGCCTTCACAGCAAAGACTTGAAGAGGAATGGCCTGCTTGCTTTGAAAGACAAATGTTCAGTTGCCTGCTCTCTGAGTGAATACCCAAGTCAAAATGCTGTAATTTTACCTGAACTGTGGCTTGTGTTCCTTTCAGATCGCACTTCCATTGTTCACCCTCCTGAGGATAGCACTGTGATCAAAGGAACCACAGCCACTCTGCGATGTGAAGCAACTCATGATCCTAGAATTTCAATCAGGTTGGTCATGTCCGTTCTCGTTTGTGTGGTTTATCCGAGCTTAATTTTATAAGCTATATGTATAGCATTAGGTGAAAAGTTTGAGGACCCCAGATTTTAACACCAGTCCTCTGATTACTGCATTATAAGGTTGTACACCGTATCATTAATCATATAAATCCCATCTTCCATTTCAGCCTTATGCATTATTTACAATGAGCTATGTTCCACTTCATGACTTCAATATAGCCTTCCATGATTTTACTGTCAAGGTTAATACACTATCAATAAAATCAACTTGTCAGAAGCTGATACATAATGAGAGTAAAAGCCAAAGAGAAGGAATAGAATTTCAGAAGTGTTTATATTGGGGTCCATGAAAGCAACATAAGAGATGTCCGTGTTCTTGGAAATAACTCAATAACTAGGGGCTATATTCTGCTGTAGCCATGTAAAGGAAATCAGAATCTATCTGAACTATTAAAATTTGCACTAGAGCATTTAGAGGAGGCTCACAATTTTAAAATAAACTTACCATGAAAATTCGTGTAGTCTGAAAGCAACACAAATGAGAGGAAATGCAAGGAACAGCTTGGAGAGTGCTAGAAGGGTGAACTGCAGAAAGAACTTCCGAAAGAGAAATACAGGTGTAAAAATTTCTTGTAGAGATACTTAGTTGTAAGACCATGGGCTATACACATCTCTGACATGTTGGTATGTGCGTGTTTTAACAGATGAGCTCTAGTAAACCCTGTCATAGCAGTTTAAGATGTACGGCAGTCTAAGGTTATTACAATCTTAACAGAGATGGGCCAACACCTCCGCTGTTCACTTCAGAGTATGGTGTTCTAGATTAAAATGCTGACGAAGGTGGACTTTGGAACTTGGCCATGAGTACTTAACCTTTTCCATGTAAAATATGTAACATTGTTTATAAAATATGTAGTAACTTGGATGCAATTACATTTCTCATTTTGATCACTGATCTAAAACTAAAATTTGTAAAAGGGACTGTTCCTGAAAGTAACTGGAGGGGCCTGTCATTTTTAACGTGCAATTACAGAAGCTGATATCTTACTACACAGTTCAAATAAATCTGTTTTGAAGTTCTTGTGAGTAATTATTAACTGAAGCATTTTAATACTCAGGTATGTTTGGAAGAAGGACAGTGTTGTAATAAATCCAACTAGCAGTTCCAGGATCACCATAGAGAAAGACGGAACCCTCCTCATCAGCCAGACATGGTCAGGTGACATTGGAGACTACACCTGTGAGGTCATTTCTTTTGGAGGAAATGACTCCAGAATGGCTCGCCTAGAAGTGATGTGAGTATCGCATCTTAAATATACACTATGCTTGGTTTCAGATACCCCTGGGCATTTTTCTAGCATTTCATTCTAGGAGATCTGGGGAGTCTGTAAGTTTGATTTTTGCTTTGGGTTTTTTTGGGGGGAGATTAAACCTGGCTCATTCTTGATCAAATCGCCTTGAAATGTGTCCTCCTTTTTGCATTCTGCCGTGCTGCTTGGAATTCCAAGTAATTGGAGCCTTGGAAGTTGCTTCTAAGTAACTGCATCTCTCTGAATCACCATGTGTACATGTCCATCTGGTTGGGTGATTGAGCTCAAAGGATAACGATTAAGAGGTTGTAGTCTTCCTGAAGCCAGTAACAAGTGGACGGCTGCAGGGGAATCTAATTGGGCATGTCCTGTTCAGCATCGTTATCAGTGATCTGAAGGAGGTGTTGGAGTACATGCTCATCAGGTTTCTAGGTGGCACATAATGGGTTGGTGACAGTTGAGAGACATTCAAGGGCAGGACCACCAGTCAGAGGGACCTAGATGGGCCCACAGGAACCTTATGAAATTCAGCAAGGACAAATGTGACATCCGCATCTGGGGAGGAATAACCTTTTGCAGTAATATAGTTTGGGCACTGACTGGCCGGTTGCAGTTCTTCTGGAAAGAACCTGGGGATCTTGGTAGACAGCAGCTGAACATGAGCCAGCTATGTGCCCTGGCAACAAAAAAGGCTGACAACATCCTGGGTGTTGTGGTTTAGCCCCAGAGGCAACTAAGCCCCACCCAGCCGCTTGCTCACTCCCCCACCGGCGGGATGGGGGAGAGAATCAGAAGGGTAAAAACTCGTGGGTTGAGATAAGAACAGTTTAATAATTAAAATAAAGCAATAATAACAACAATAATAATAATAATATAATGAAAAGGAGAATAGTGAGAGAGAGAGGGGCAAAACACAGGGAGGGGGAACAACCAACCAAAACAAACAAGTGATGCAACCACTCACCACCCTCCCACCGATGTCACCAGTCCCTGAGCCACGATCGCTCCCTGCCCCGCCCCCAGCCAACTCCCCCAGTTAATATACTGGTCGTGATGTCATATGATATGGAATATCCCATTGGCCAGTTTGGGTCAGCTGACTTCGCTGTGGCCTCTCCCCTCCCAGCTTCTTGTGCACCTGGCAGAGCATGGGAAGCTGGAAAAGTCCCTAACTGGTCTAGGCACTACTTAGTGACACTTAGCCGCTACTTAACAACAACTAAACCATCAATGTGCCATCAGCACTGTACCAGCTACAGTGAAGAAAATTAACTCTATCCCAGCCAAAACCAGCACACTGAGCTATATTAACATGAGCATAGTAGATTGATGAACATCATTACCCCCTTTTATCTGACACTTATTAGTCTACATCTGGAATACTGTCTCCAGTTTTCAAGACCAGACTGGATAAACTGGTCTCATCTCATGGTTGACCCTGCTTTGAGCAGGAGTTGGACCAGATACATCCTGAGGCCCCTTCCAACCTGAATCCTTCTGTTATCCCATGCTGTAGGGCTTTTCCATAAAGCCCAGGTGCTGCGCTGTGATGCCAAGGTTGTAAGAAAATGTTTTCCTATTTTTAGTATTTTTTTCTCTGTTAAGCATATATCAGAATAGCTGGTCCCTGGACAGGGATTGCTTACTCTTACATTCTCTTTATACATAGTTTTTCAGGGGAAGAATATTTTTATGTATGCCTTTCTTTATTCCTAAGGATCTTTAAAGTGCTATTCAGTTCTGAACAAGGATTATAAAAATGTCATTACGGGGTTGCATGTTTTCTATTTCTGTCATTCCACTGGGGTGAAGTACACTTCCATTTTATTTTTATCAGTAAAAGCAACAACTGTGGTTTTGGTAGATGTGTGGAGGAGATCAAATGAATAAGAAGGTAATGTTTTATGTAGACTTACTTATTTATTTATTTGAGCAGTGCCACATGCTTTAATTTAACTAAAATTGCATCTGTTTCTGCTGGTCATGCCTGATCTCTGAGAAGATGGCAACTTCTGCTGTTGGCAGTGTAATGAGTTCACCTCTGAGATTTGCTATGCAGAGGGCTGTTTGATACAGCATTATTCTGACAGTGCCAAGGCTAGATCAGATGCCCATTTTCAGAAGAACGGTCATACATTCTTTCTCTAATTAAGCACTCCTCAGCTCTCCTCCTGGGAGCGCATTTTACTGCTGGTTTGAATCCAAGAGCAGAAGACAATTCAAAATATATTGCTACTATATAACCATACTTGCTTTTCTCTGAGGCGGTTTTTGAATGGAGGGCAGAAAATTATGGAGTAAAGACTGAAAAGAATGTTAAAATCTGGACTCCGCAGCAAAGCTATAAATATGTGCTAAACACTTCAGCAGTGTGACCACTTCTTAATCCTGAACAGCAAAAGATGTCCTGTGCAACCCAGTACAGCACAGCAGATGTCAACAGGGAACTGCAAGTAAATACCAGTGAGGAACAGTTTTATACTCCATAAAACTTGGGTTAGAAGTTAGCTGGGAGAGGTACATCTTGTGTACATTGCTGAGGCTGCCTTTCTTGCACCCCAGCTTGTTCCAGTTGTGTTGGCTGGCTCTCCATGCACTGGGACTGGCTCTTAATCCTGTATCTCTGCTTCCTCCAATATTCTGTTGCTGATCGCCTATCACCTATTTTTCCTGGAGGATTTAAAGAAATATATCAGACCGACTCTTTTAGAGGACTTCAGTAACTGATAAGTCACTCAATCATACCTTGAATTGTGACATTTTATTTCAAAGTAGTGCTGCAGGTAGTGCAATAATGCCCAAAAACATTGCATTCCTTTGCAGCTTTCATCATCATCATTTGGCTTAGAAGCACAACTCTGTGAGGAATAGAGATACATGATACAACAGAAGTGAAATGAAGAAGAAAATAGGTGGAAAGGAAATGTCTGAAGTAAAGCTTAAATTAAATTCTAGCTCATATACGAATGACAGATCTGTAACATTCCCTAGTCTCCCATATAATTCTCTTGTGCAGAACATTAACAAACAGGGCATGTACATCCCCATTGATGAGCGCTTACACTTCAGTGCCTTGAGTACCACTAATGTCAGACAAATGTTCAAAGGAGGCCTCTCAACCAATTACAGACTGGAGCAGTCTACCAATGGATAATATCCTAGCCTACCTAGCTTTGTCTGACAACTCCAATTGTCTCACCACCTTTTTCCCCCCAGGAACCAGCATGTCCCTCTAGGCATGTCAAGAGAAATTTCCAAAGGCACAAATAAGTTTGTTACTGATTTCTATTCACACTGATTCAATTCAAAACCATTGACCTTCAGGGTGACCTTCAGTTATTTAATATCTGAGTGGTCTGATTTTCTAATCAGTGAAAAGAAGGAAAGAAAACTTCTTCTTCCTTTGCCTTCCCTTGTTGGAAGACAGGCTTGGGGGAAAAGGTGCTGTTTCTTGCTAGAAGAACATATGCTGATAGCACAGCATGGTATACATTGGTGGTGCAAGCAGGATGGATCATTTTTCTCAGCATGTCTACGAAGAAATAAAATATTTGAAAAGGAAAGCCAGAAAACTAATGAAGAACTTGCTAAAGTGCAGCCAAAGGTTACTTTGCTCATCAATTTTGCACTGATGGTACTTGGGCACAGAAACTAATTGCTAGTCAAGATACTCTATTCATTCATTTGTCTTCCCTCTAAATGTGTTTATTCTTCATGTACGTCACTTGATTTGATTTGCACGAGGTAAAACATTTGCAAGTGATGTTTTCTTCTGCAAGAGAGAGATTTTAATTTTTTAGTTATCTTTTTTTTCTCCTAGAGCTTCTCAACTACAAATACAGAAACATTTGCAGGTCTTTTGATGATGAGCTTGTGCTTCTCTTGCATTCCTCCAAGTCATAGGATTTGGTCCTGAAAATAATTGTATGTTATGAAACATCCCGGCTTCATTTAGCATACTTTTATAGTCCTGTAAATACCATACTGAAATATGTATAGAGGAAAAACTGCTTGTTCCCAAAGCTGCATAAGCTGAGTTACCACAATGTATCACTCACCTGACGGGGAAACTGTGCTGATTCCAGCTCAAAGTATCCTGAGGGTTCTCAGTGTATATAAAATATGCAGAATTATCACTATCTATGCGTGGTGATACCTGCTGCTCAATATCAGCCTGTCTGCAGTCCATACTAAAGGATCTCTTTGTTGTATGAATGTGACTGAAAAGTATGGTAATGCTGCATTGTTGGAAAATCAAAGCCCTGTACAAGTCTCTGTTATGTCACAACATATAGTAAAATCTTTTAGGCTCTTTTTCTATGCAGAAATATGGGGAGGACAATGTAATACAAAAATAGACAATTTATTCCAGGCAGCAAGTTCATCTTCTTTCAGTTCTCTTTCACCAGAGAAAGAACTATTATTGTTCTGTCTTCTTCAAAAGCAGGAGAAGGGAGCTAATCACTTATAATAAAACACAGTGGGTTGCCAAGAACGCACAGTATTGCCTTTGTCAATCATTTGTACATGAATTTTGATACCTTTTTTACTAGAGTACTTGTAATTGCTCCTTCTTCTAATTTCTTCCCAATATATCCTATTAAAAAAATAGCTTGATTACTAAAAATAAAATCAGTAAGACCAGTGCAGAGTAACAAACCAAAATGACATCTCATTACAAACTGATCTTCATATGGATCCCATATCCCTTGGTTCCAGTAGCCCATCTATTTTCCTTTCTGCAGGGAGTGAAAACAGGAAGGATGTCAAACTTGAAAATATGTTATTTCTTCCTCACTGGAAAGAAAGCTTCTATTTATTTTTCCAAGCTCTCTATTGAGATGTCATTGAAGAAGTAAGGTTCACTGCTGAGTCTAAATGCACTTGATACTCAAAAGAGAAATATCACTTGGAAATGCACTCAGAAATACAATTGCGTCTGTTCATCATTGAAGGTATATCAGAAATGTAGGTGTTTTTAGCAAAAAGAAAGCCTAAAATTCAAAAGCCTTTCGCAAGTCGTCTGTAGATTTGTGGTGGCTACCAAAATGAAATGGGAAATAAATCTGCACGCTCTGTGACGTGGCAAGCCTGTAATTTAAAAAAAAAAAAAATCCACCTCGTTATAGGCCTGCGAGACAGAAAAAGCCTCAAAATTAATGGATGCCTTGCAAGAATCCTTCCTGTGTTTAGAAATTGAGGAGGATTCTTTTTTCAAGAGAAACTGGAAAGTCCTGAGCAACAGGTGACACACATCTTAATTTAAAACATTCATTATAAACTTTCATGAGCAAGCCATCAGGGCCGAGTGCTCTGTTAGGCTTTTTGCCTCAACTTCTTACCATGTTATCGGGTCTAGCAGATGAACCACCTGCTCCTGAGCGAAAATTGTATGGTGGACCTGATTTAGGATATCATTTTTGAAACAGGAGCGGGGCTTTTCATAAACTGACAAGAAAACTTGTTTAGTCTCCCTTGCCTTTTTAGTAATCCCCTCTTCGTTCACAGTCTCTCTAATTACCTGCTGTTAGACAATTTTTCTCAGAAATCTCCCCAAACCATGTCTGGTTTATTTCCCTCAGCAAATAGTCTGCTTTTAGCTAATTTTATAAAACACTCTATGTGTTTGCTGAGTGAATTTTTCAGCTGCCCTCTGGCAGTGATGAGCTGACTCAAAACATTAGGGTTTCTGTTTTGAACATGCATCATCTGCAACTAGCTAATATTTCTCTCCTGGATTGTCACAATGACTTCATGTTCTTTTCTTGCAAATCCGCTATTTTAATTGCTTTCTCAGAGTCCCCTCAGGTCACCTTGGTGGCTATGCCATTAACCCTGGGCTTATCTATCAATTACAGATTTAAAAGTGTCCATATACATATTTTTGCTATCATACAAAGTAAGTTATGGAAAACTTGCCTCCATGCAACTCTTCAGCATTAGAGGAGTGAGGCCTTAAGATATCCTATATGGAAAAACCTTCATATATTTGGGCTTCAGTGAATAAAAAAAAAGATAGTAATTCTGGAATTAAAATTCCAGTGTCCTGTCAAAGGCTGTTCTGTGCCGTGGATGTTATTGTCCTAAACCTCATCCGCTCTCTTGGTGTATCAGAAGTTGAGCAGTTAAATCTGAGGTCCTTCTCATCCTGAAGAAGGGTTGAAACTGCCATTCCCTGCAATGATTTCATGGATGTTAGCAGCAAGGAAAAGTAATTCTCTTAAAGGAAAAAAAGAAGCAATGATCTCTTTTGGGAATGTGAATACTCAAGGTGGTGGTACAGGTCTAATTTATCATCTCTTCCACACAGTATGTGGTAGGAGACAAAGTGTAAGTGCTTGCTAAAGTAGGAATTACTATTTATTAATCTCTGCTTTTGTATTCTACAAAGAAGTGCACTTCTGTGCTGAAATATCTTTGTAGTTTAAAATATTTATTTGTGTCCAGGTGTGTTTCTTAGGCACTTGTTATGTCTGTCTTGAGGGATTTAAATCTGTAAGCACCATCTGTTGCTGTTCGGTGTGGACACATATGGCTAAAGAATGATATTAGTGGAGATAGGTGTACTGTATGGCTGCTGCAGCTACTCAGTCTCTGTCTGAACAGGAAGTGCCTGTTTCCTTCACACTGCTGACTGATTACCATTTTGTATCAATCTAAGAAAATAATCAACTAAACCCAAATTCTAAGCAAAAAAAAACCCCCATGTTTAAACTCAGTTTGTGCTTTAAAAAGCATGAAAAAAGGAATGTTCCCTCTCGTCCAAAAGTCTGCTGAGACTTGTACCCCAGGAAAAAGAGACTGAGCTGTAAAGTCTTTCTTAGTCACGTAGCTTCTGTCCTCAAACGAGCTGTTCATTCAACCCTTCTAAATGTATGGGGAAACAAGATTAACTAGTAAATGCAGACCCTGGAAATATCCTTAATATATTCCAGGAGTGTTTGTTTAGTTGCCAGAAAAGGAGTTACATGGGGATAAGTTTGGTGTAAGCCCCCCTCAGCCATCTCTCCTACATTGCTGCCTGGGTGAGCATTGTCTTCTGGAAGAAGCTGAAGCCACAACCCCTCTCTGAGCTCTTTCTCACAGGGCCTGGTGATAAATGAAGTGGGGACTGGGATGTTCGTGAACCATGTCACAACAAGACATTTCACTCTCTTTCCTTCAGTAATTTCCTTTGCCAGCTTAATCACAAAACCACTTTTCCAACCAGCTTGCTTAGGACATAATGATAAATTGTAGTGGAGGTTTAATGTTTATTATAATTTAATGTTTCATTCAAAATTAAGTAGCACACTCATGTAGTACCTGGGTAAATGGCCATATCTTAAACCCCCACTCCACACTTTTCAAATCACAGGCTTATTCTGCCATTTTGTCTTGCAGGCGACTGCCCTCCTACTTTGTTTCCAGGTACCCCTCTTCCTTAAACTTCTTTATCCAAAATTTTGCAGTGCTCTGATCAAAATCTGTTTCTGTTGGGCCCATACGTACTCCTTCCTGTGCCTGATGTTTTTTCTAGCCTAAAACTGATGGTGTCTTAGCTGTCTGTGCATCAGAAGTCTGGAGCTTGGTTGGTGCATGCCCAGACCTAAGTGAGAACATAGTCAGCCTAAACTCCTCATAATCAAGGCGTCTTGAGCAAGTGATTTAATGAAGTTAAGATCTGAATCACACCCCGAGGTGTCATTCCATGTTTACTACATAAAGAGCTGGGGGTGACCATGCTGCTAATTTGGTTAGGCATTTAAAGTCAAATGAGATGAGACGAGACTTTGAGTCTCAGGTTTAGCCTTAGGAAGCATCAACCGTTCTGGCCTATGGAGAAGTGGGCAGGTGAGTGTCTTTCACTGTGTTGTCTCATTATCTGTGTGGTTTTCTTGCCACTCCTTGGCTCTTACAGCAACCTTTTTTTTTTTTTTTTTTTTTGGCATTAACTCCACAGCACGTAGCTATCATAAACACATAAACAAAAGCATACACAATTTTAACAGAAAAATAATGAAACTATTGTCTGGCTTTCCATATGCTCTTCAGTCTTCCAGTAGAAACCCAAACCCAGGACATATTTATTTTTCTGGCTTAAAGCCAAAGTTTGTGTTTACTTTTGTGAGTGGCTAAGGAGTTGTGGTTTTTAAATAACTGTAAGCCTTCAGTAGCATGATAGATTACAACCAGAAATTACTACATTTTTAAATTAAGCATGTGAAGTACCCTTGGGGCTTTCTGCTCTGGTCAGAGCAGATTAGCAGTGGTGCATGCTGAGGAAGGGTTACCCTCCGCCTTATGGGAAGGAGCAGTAGATTAAATGGGTGAAAACTGGTCCTCCTTGCTTTTCCTTCACTGTCTGAGGTCCTTGTCTTCCTTAGGAACCAGGATGATAAAGAGCGGAAATCAGGCTCAAATATAATTGCTGAAGGGCTCTTGTCACTTAATAGAGATCAGCATTTAAGGGATGTAGCAGAATTTAGTTCTCTCACTGCACCATGCAGCCTCTGACTTTTAGCCAATGAGTACAAATTAACTGTTTTTCCACAAATTGCTTTTATGCGGAGAAATTACACGTTTTAATTGAGCTGCTGTTTTATTTTTGTTTTTTAATGTTTCATTTTGTATTTCCATGGGGTTTCTGCAGGCATTTTTCACTACATTTTCTAGTTGGGTGCTTCCAAAAAAATCCTTATTATAGGAAGGAAAGATTCTACCCATGACAGGATAAGCCTGAATCTGCGAGTAAATCAAGCTGTTCTGTAGCCTAAGAATACATATGGTAATTTTGATTAGTAGCTCTATATGGATAGTGTCAATGTCTTCTGCTTCCTTGAGTATGAAAAATTCCATGTTAAATCATATCTCCCATGTGTTTTACTGTTTATATGTATTACTGCTGTCACATTGCTAGGACATCATTGTAAGAAAGGAAAAAAGTGAGAGAGGAAATTTATTGACCAACTTGTCTCAATCAAAAACAGTATGAAGATTGGCTTTTTTCCACATTTAGCAACATTTCCATTAGCTGTTCTAAGCATCAGCCTTGGGACTTTCAGCATAAATTATTTTTTTTTCCAAATAGGATAAAATTGTGAAGAATTCAGTGATGTCTTTCATTTATTTAATTGTACAATAGCTGCTGGTAGTTTTATATCTATCATCATATGAGTCTGATGTCGTGTGCCTTTAACTGCCTGTAAGACTGTAGCTGAATGAAATGTAGATTGATTTTTTTTTTTCTGTGCTGTTTTTATTCCCTCTCTCATTTCCTTAACAGTGAGCTGCCTCATTCCCCTCAGAATCTTCTGGCCACTCTAAATTCCTCATACAGCCGCAGCGTGAGGCTCTCCTGGGTGCGCCCCTTTGATGGAAACAGCCCTGTTCTCTACTACATGGTTGAGCTCTCCGAGAACAGTGAGTAAAGTCAAATATGTTTCAACCTCATGTTCTTCTTAATTATTCACCCTTCTTTCAGCCTCACCTTTCACCAGAGCTACCAACAAATATTACTGTCGTTTGCTCAACGAGAGACAGTGTACATGAAGGGGAAGCCCTGGGTTTTACGCTCAACTATTTGCGCACTGAAAGAGTTAAACAAGAAGGCCTCTTCTTCGATGGTGGAATTGTTATACAGGAAAGCCTTAGTTCCACCTCCAGCATTGCCAGCTAGACTTGAGGCACAACAGCTCATTCCTCGGTGCTTCTATTCAACATCTGTAAAATGGCAATAGTCATATTTCATTTCTTCCCATTGTTGTCTTTTGCTCTGCTGTCATAGATGTCTTGATGCATTCAGAGCCCCAATTTCACCTAAAAAATGCAGGCAGTCTGATTATATAAGGAACCTGTGGTCCGTCAGAGGAACAAACTTGGATGTCAATAGGGACTACTGTCTTACCTGTATATGGGTTCATATTTTTTCTTCACTTTCCTTATGTTATCATTTTAAACCCTTCTTTTAGGTAGGTGATTGAGGATGCTTAACTGTAAGATACCCAAATATCTAGCTAGCTTCATGGGTTACAAACCTGGTCATTGTGAGTTGCCACTTCTCACAGTTTTGTCATGTATGTCTGGTCCTTTGTGGCTCTCAGTTTGCAAGGTTATTCGGGGACACTGCTAATGCCTCTTTAGGAGTTGATGGAAAGATGAGGTTATATGGAAATCGGTCACCTTGGCAATCCTTTCTAATCTCTATCACCCTAGGAGCTGGAAATTCAAGCCTAACAATTGGTTCTTGATGAAAAAATTAAGAGCATCACTTTTTCTGACATGTGGAAATTAGCCACTGCATAACTGAATGTGAAACAGTACTGATTTCTGAATCTCTGGAGAGTAGCATTTTGTTTTGCCACACAGAGAGCTTGAGATGAAACTTGAGCTTCAGGTCACATACAGACCTTTTGCTTTGCGGGCTGGAGTGCATAACTTTTCAGATGTGGAGGTTCCAGAACCAATGATCTATTAAGCAAAGTGCAGTTTTCTAATCCTAGCAGAAATCCCAAGTCATGCCCAGGACTGCTGTCCTTAAAACTGTTCTTTTCAAGCAAAGACTCCTGATCTTTTTGTAACAACTGACTGAGAAAATTCAGTGTTCTGCACTCACACCCCCTCTCTACCTTTTTGTCACCACCACCTTTTTTATTGCCACTCTTCTCTCCTTCCCCTCCCATTGACTACAGGCTAGTAACCGCCTTTTTGCTTTTCCTTACATATTCTTTCACCCAAGGACGTTATGCTTGGGTTTCGTGTTTCCCAGCGGCTTTGACAATGACAAGCTAATAAACTCCCAGTCTGGGAACACGATCCAAAGGTACTAGAGCTGTATTTACATAGAGACAGCACAGAGCTAGCAGAATGTATGCTCTTGGGTCCTGCTCTGGACTGTATTGATTGGGAAGAGTCACTAAAAGAGGAGGCAGCTCACTCGGTGCCAGGAGAAGTTTGAAAGGTCTTCAAGTGCCTTTCTAGTAAGGATGCTTTGCAGTTGTTCTAGTATAGAAATGGGGTAAATGTGCCATCATTTTGAAAATGCTGTAATTCATTCACTGAAATCTGTAGAAGGCTCAGCAAAAATCAACAACAGCTCTCCAGAAGTCATACAGACAGTACCTCAGAACTCCACGGGATCCTGTGAACCCTCGCTCGCTCCATGATAGATCAAATAATTTTAGCTGATGGCATTGCAATCTACCACTGAGAGAGTCTCATTATCGCAAATCATAGGTATATGTACTTCAGCAAGCTTGCAGCTGCAAAAACCAAACACAGACCAGGACTGTTGTGAATTGAGCATCTTAACTCCCAGAAATATTCTAGATCTTGCTGTCCTTTCAGTTTTCATCTTTATTTACTTTGCTTTTACATACAATCTCTAAATGGTTACTCATAGAAGTAGGACAGGGAGGAATCAAAACCCTTGAATATTCCACTGTTGCTGTACTCTCACATTTCATGTGTTATTGCTCAGCTTACAGATGCCAACAGAATAGGGGAACAATGTCAACAGTGACTTTGGTTTGGAAAGCTGACTTTAATGTCTGCATATTGTCACTGTCTTGTTTTGGTTTTTTATTTTCTTGAAGTGGGTGGGGGTTTTTTTAGAGTTATTTTGATCTCAGTAGTGTGTGGTTAATACTCAGTTTCTGCATACCTCCTACTCCTTTGGAAAACATCACCTTTCCTTTGTTCCCCCCTGTCCCAAATGATGTTTGTGAATGAAGCTGACATTTGATCTTGTGTAGGTGTAGTTTTGTCTGATAGGACTGTGCAGAATCTCTCTTTGCTTTTCATAGAAAATTTCCTTTCAGGTTTTCTGTTGGTCCTGTTTGTGCCGCAGAAAGAATAACTGTCAAGGAGTCAGCGTATGCCCTCCATGAGCTCATCTGCTTGCGTCTGTAGCTCTTTCAGCAGCAGTGCAATATGCTTAACATCCTAATCCCCGTTTGCTTTCATACATGTAAAGGTTAGGGAGGGACATCAGAATTATGATTTATTTTCCAGTTAGCAAAGCTGCACAGGAGACTTTGTTCTTAGTTCTGTGGAGTTTTAATATGTGGCTATTTGCCGTTACAGGTGCCAAAACGTAGCTTAGTTTTGTTCATTTTTTTAGCTGTTTTGCTTTGAATAATTTTCTAATAGCTTTAGGATCCATTGTACATTTTGAAGCACGTACCATAAATGAATACATAATAACAGTATCTGTTTCAGAGAAATAGCTGAAGAGAGTTCAAAATAATGAGCGTAAATTTCAGGGGACTAATTACTAGCTGCATTAGAGAGAGGCGTGTCATTCCACCTGGCATAGATTAGAACTCCTTTTCATTAATATCAATTCAGTAAATAGATACAAAAACCTTATTTTAATTAGAGGAAAACCCAGTGGCAGATCGTACACATAAATTGCTGGAAATATGAACGACTCTAGTCACCAAGTCACCTAATTTTTAAAATTAATGTATTTGGCATGATGCAATAATTCTCAAATTACAAGTATTCATGGTATACTGTGTCTGTGGGTGACTTGAGACATATGGCCTTAAACGTTTGGGGGCGAATTTATAATGAAATTTGAAAAACACAGTTCCAGGGAAACACAGTCATTAAGTATTCCTGCCCACACAGAGCCAGGAATGTGAACCTTCATTTGAAATAGGGTTTTCAAATAAATAGTACCATGCATTGCTGTCATTTGCACTAATAATTTTTGGATGTTTCATGACCTGTTTAGCCCCTGTTGCTATATACCTAGGAATGCCAATGAAGTATCTTCATGGAGTTAGAAGGGGATTAATCAAAAATTATTCTGAATAGTGTTTTATCTGAAGAAATGAATTAATACTGAAAGAGTTCTGCTGAGTACAATTAAGATAAAAGCCCATTTTTGCTTTATTGTATTCTGGGATATCTGTGCTGTGTGATGTAATGATATAACACAGATTCATCACATTGTGCCAATGAGGAGATAATAAAAGCCCCTATGAAAAGCATCTACATGAGCTTAACTTAAAGCCTATGAATTGTCATACTGAATTTGGTAGGAATATTTAAATGACAAATATTGAACACATTGATAAATCTTTGCAAAAATAAAGTAACACTGTGTTGTTCATTATGACTGTGACTCAGATCTATATATGATAGTGTTAAAAGATGCTTTTTCTCAGGCCATTGGTACACCTTGTGGAAGTCCTACCAAAGGATGAACCATTTAATTTTTATTTTAACTTTTTGCAATATCATATTGTTATGAAGATTTCAAAGATAAATTCAGTAAACTCCAGCAGTACAGCAAATTCCAGTACTACTGTCTATGCAAAACCCCTTGGAGAAGGAAGGAGATGGAAATGTACTCCAAACCTGCAAAAATCAGCTTTCTGCAATAGATCTGATCTGTAATATCAAATTAGAAATTATTTTTAAGGAATTTGCAATTAATGCATGAGTTGTAAGGTAGATAGGGAAATATAGAAGAAATGCCTCTTGTTGAGTAACCAGTGTTATTAAACATATCACAAGTGCATCCAAAACTTCCTGACAGAGCAAAAGTAGTTTCTGAAACCCACAAAATCACATTGTGAACTAGAGAGTAGCCTGTGAGTTTTTTTGTTTCCAAAAAATTAACTTGGAGAGGCAATCAGAGTTAATTCAAAATGCCCAATATTCTACAGACGATAGACAGCTGAACATGGAAGTTTTTCAGACAGTAGCAATTACAGTGGAAGAGCAAGCAAGCAAAGCCCGGAGTACATTCTGGGCAGCTTAAGTTAAATGAAGGATTAGCACAGTCTGTTCAATCTAACAGAGGCTTATTTAATAGTTTGACCTGGCAAGTCTTTTGTCACCGTGGAGCTTCTCCAGGCTTCCTGGGACAGGCAAGTGACAGTCATCCCTGGAGAAGAGTCGGTGTTGAAAATTTCATGGTGTGTTTCCGATGTCAGAATTGCTCTTCTTTAGAGTAAAACAAGCTTCTGTACGATTCTGGGTTTTGTTTTGTAGTTAAGGAGGGAGAACAGCCCTTTGAAATGTTTAGTTTATTGATTGTCAAAAAAAAGATTTGACATTTAAATTTTAAAGATACTCTGCACACTCACTGTATCCACTGCTCCATGAGCGAGCAAATCCTCCCTAAACCACTTTCCTTTACGAATCAGAGTGCCCAGGAGATGAATAGGCTTCATTTATATTAGTTTTCAGTTTAATCTCTCTTCCTGCCAGATCTTTTATCTTCCACCAGGAGAGGAAAAAGAATAAATAAAGTATTCTACAGATGCAGCATATAAACAGAGCGAAGCCCCAAGGTGCTGAAAAGATTAATAGGCCCTGCTGTTGAATCAAACTGCTCACTACATTGAGCTGCTTGGGTTAAGCACTCTCAGGTGGTGTTTACACTAGCAGTAAACAAATGGAATGCTCTAGGAAATGGACCACTACCCAAGTAACTCATATAGGGGTATTCCACTCTCTTGTTGGTGTTTGCTCTTCCTTTTTCCTCAGGAAGCTGTTTCAGGCAATGTACTAAGTCAGCCATACCTTAACTTCGGCTTACCTTGATTTGTTGTTGTGCATTCTGACTGTAATGAGGTGAACAGTTGTTTGTGAAGTCTCAAGAGAAGCTTGATAAAATTCAGAAGGAACTAGGGTGCAAAGAACTCCTAACCAATGCTTTTCTAGGTAGCATAGGTGTGCTTCCTTGTAAGGCCTTTCTAAAAGAAGGTCAACGTTCAGCTAAGGTGAATGGCCATCAAGATCTTGCAGCCAAAGTAACTGTTGGTAAATCATGAACAATGGATGAGGACAGAACTTGACTGCTGTGCAAATGCCCCTCTCCAGCATTCCCAGTATTCTGCTGTGTCAGTTTTCCTGTTAAAAAAGACTTTGTTCCTGGAAAGCTGTTACGGGAATAAATACATTTTGAGTAAATTGAAGATGCAGTGTTTATAGCCCAACTGGCATCACACCCTAGCGGACTTAAACTTGCTAAGGAATCTGCCAGAAAAGAACTAAATTAGTGGTTTACCTCTTGGTGTGAAGTTTAGCAGCCTTCCACATTTGGGACATCTCATCTTCATTTTTAGGCAGACGTCTAGGTGACCTGCCAGGAGCTGCAGTGCACTTCTGATGAGCAACATGCGCAGATACGTTGCCAAAATCTACAGCTAGCTCCTCAGTAATTTCCAGAAGTGCTAGTAATTTTGGGCAGGGAGCACGAAAACAGCTGGTATTATTTAAAAACCGAACAAATCTTTAAATTGGCTGATTCCATTGCTGTACTGTTGCAAAACAGACCAAATGTCACCTCTCACTGACTATTTCAGTCATGACTTTGGGGAGAATATGTGACACCAAGCTATGAAGAAAAGAAGTCAGGGTGTTTAATTTTTAACATGTTTCATTTCTGACCTCTTTGAAAACTTGAAAATGTAATTTGGGCATCAGAGGAGCTCGGTATGTCAAGTATGTGAACTGACAACAAGGGTTTTATAGTGCTGCCAGGACTGTTTATACCAGGGAATCTTCCTGGGAAATGATTAGACTGAATGCCATATACTATCTCTAGAAAAAAATTGCAGGCATGTAGAATCCGCAGCAGAAGCTTTCTCAGGTCTTACAGCAAAGGGCTGATTTGGCAGAGAGAGTCACGCTTCTACACCTGCTTGCAAGCTGGATAGGAAGATATTCCAAACTGACTGTGAATTTCATTACAGTCCTTCCACCAGAGCCACTCATGGGTGTGGTGTTGTAATGGCCTGCCAAACAGATGGGTTGTGAAATACACAGCCCATCTGTCTTTATCATGCTTGTTTCCTCTTTTATTAAAATGTTAATGAATATAGTTTTTATTTATTATGCCATGACATGTGCAGCATCACTTTCCAGTAGACAAATGTGCAATCTGCATAACCGTGTGGGCTGACAGGAAGGTTTCTTCTGCTGAAAAGAAACTTCTTCCCAAAGTTCCTCTGAGGAAAACAAGCACAAAGAGCTCTGAGCAGTCAGAGGCGTTTTCTCACTTCTGCAGGGCTTTTAACAAGCAACTCCATCTTTTTTCACATGTAAATTATTCCAACAGATTCTCCCTGGAAGGTTCACCTATCAAATCTTGACCCAAAGATGACCAGTGTCACTGTGAGCGGACTAACTCCAGCCCGAACCTACCAGTTTAGGGTGTGTGCGGTTAACCAGGTGGGAAAGGGCCAGTACAGCTCTGAGACCAGCAGGTACAGTAAAAATAAATAGCTGTGTACTGAAGGTACAATAACCTAGAATTATTGGGAGGAAAGAAACTGCTGATTGTTTGTGAATGAATAAAATAAAGTTATCTTTTGCACAATAATTGGGGAATGGAGCAGCTAACATTACCCAGGCCTCTGGAGAGTGCTCTGCAGCTGTCAGTAATTTGTGATAATAACAATTAGGCGATGCAGGTTATCAGCACACGATGGGAGAGGTGTCCTCATATTTCCAGAGTATCAGGTGAGCAAAATCTTGGAAACATTTTTCGCTCTTGTGCTAAGCCCCAGTAGTTAGCCCGGGAAGGAGTACAGCATTGACCCAATCACTGCAATGTCACTTCTGGAATTCACCCAGATGCGACATAGAAGGATGGCTTAGTCAAATTTAGTTTCAAATGCATCCCCCTTCTTCTGTGAACTAAAGCTTGCTGAGAGCTTGAATTGCAGAACAGCTGAACTCTAAATGGCTTTCTCAAAATGCAGGAGTTTGATATGAAAAATATTGAAAGAGCTGAAAGAAACAATTTGGAAGGAGCCACAGACACTGGACCTGAGCTCTAACTCATTCAGCCTTGTAATCTTTTTAAAGAGTTGTAACAGCCTGGGTGATTCAGAGAGAATCAGGTTACCTCAGCTGTCTGTCTTGTTGCTTGCTTAACTGATTTCCTATTATGTTGATTTGTGGTAACTATTTCATGCATGTCTTCAGCAGTTTGATCCGCATTATATTTCTTTCTAGTCATCAGACTGTGATAAAAGAAACTGGTTTACATGGAGTGGATACATGAAACAGAAATGTTACCTATCATTTATTTCAACACCCACCTCCATCACATTATTTTGTACTTAGGTTGATGCTACCTGAGGAGCCCCCCAGTGCCCCACCTAAAAACATAGTGGCCAGCGGGCGTACCAATCAGTCTATCATGGTCCAGTGGCAACCTCCTCCCGAGAGTGAACATAATGGAGTTCTTCATGGGTACATCCTAAGGTAAGTAATTTCCTAACCTGGAAAGTCTGGAGATAGATCCATGTGTGCGTGAGGGAATTCAGAATGGTGTGACTTAAGAATGTATTAAAAACTATTTCTAATTCTATTAAATATATTAGTTATTATTTACAAACGCTCTGCCTGCCCTGGTTTATTCCAGATGAGAAGACACCTCTGTTCAAGTGGCCACAAGGGTGCAGGCACTTAATTTCTAGCCTGTCTATGCTAGAAAGTCAGTGAGCTGGGGTCTCTGTTAGCTACTCCAAATGGACTGCCTAAGTGGACCAGCTCCCTATGGAGACTCTCAACATCCAGATGGCTTTTCTCCATTTTCAAAGTGAAGTGAAGCACCAAGGACTAAAAGTGTTCACGTGGAAAGTTGGTACAGTGCAGCCTATGCATTGCAGATGCATATTTGCTTATTACAATCTCAGCTTCCTGCTGGAAAGGTTAATTAAATTTATCAAAGACACAATAGGACTCCTGCACTATGGAAAAGCAAGAATAGAATCAATAAACTTCAGTTTTGTGCCAAACAAAATGGGAAGAGGGAATGACGGGTCAGATGCTTCATGGCAGACCTTGATTTAGTTTTGAAAATCAGTCAGTTGAGTAAGATTCTTTCAGCCCCTTCTGTATTTATTAATGAGAAACAGATTCAGGCAGGTAACTGGGAATCCTGAATACATCCAGTCTTTCTGCTTACACAGGATTTATTGTTTTGGAAAGGGTGTTGCCACACTGAGAGACCTTGCAGAGCATTTCCCTTTTGCAATTTTTTGGGACTCAGTTATTCACTCCTACCCAATTCAGCTACAGCTTATTTGCTCATTTGGCATCCTACATACCCTGCAGTACTAGCAGCCAGCTAGGTCCCCACCTTTAGTAAGGGAGGCATTATCTAAATTAGAGTTTTTGTGGAAACTCCGAAGCATTGCACCACCACTGACATATTTCCAAGCGATGGTTACAGCCTATTGTAGGCAGGCTGCTGACATTTTTAATAGCGTCCTCCAGACCTGCTAAAAGATAACTAAATGCTACAGTTTAAATGCCAACATCCTGTTCATGCTGTGTTCCTACTTTTGCTGGCATAGATGGAAACGCTTTTGTGATGTTAAGAGTGTTGGTGAGCTCCCAAAATAGTGCTGGAAAGTTCCTTCTCTCTGCATGCAGAGTTTGTAGTCTGTTAATCTCCCTGTCACCTCCACAGAGCCTATTACGGCGGTGAGGCACTTGTGCAAGTGCCCGCAGGTTTAAGAGCTGGACTGTTTGAAAGCTGTGCCAGTCCTCAGTGACAGGTGGGAAAAGCTGCTTTAACTTCTGCCTACAGCTAGAATCTTGTCATGAGACTTGGGTACCTATTTGCACAGGGTACAAGTGTTGATTGTACAGTCGTTTCCTTCAAACTGGTCTATTTGATGATAGGATTAATTCCCAATGAGTCTTACCTAGTCTCAGCATTAAGTTCTTTGAGAAAGCAATCCTATAGGCTCCTACTTCTGGCAATCTGTTCTGTTTTCTCCACATAGTGTTTTTGATAATGTTTAACTTAAGTATTTTCTACAACATCTATCAGCATAATTGATCCCTGTCCTTGCTATAACATCTCTTTCCATTTTAATAGAGAGTGATCATATTCATTATGCTCAATCTGTGAACATTTTTAGTGTCTACGTGCTTTGTCTTGACTACAGAGTGGAGAAACCATTTATTCGACAGGAATTTAAGATTATCATATAAAAGCACAACTGTCCCAGGTAATAAACCAGGCTGTTCTTCCAAGTCAAATTGTGTGGTCACAGCAATATGCACTGAAGAGAAGTCTTCCAGCACTGATTTCTGCAGAATTAGGGTGTAACAAAATGAAAACCACCATGCATCCCAGAGACCCAATACTCAAGACGTGCAAGATACTAAATTGATGGAACACCTGATCTTTAAAAGTGAAGGTGCACTGCACAAGTCATACAGAGTATACATCAAAGCCCATGGTGAGAAAAATCATGAAGACATGACATTTCTGAACTGGCCTCCTTCCTCTGCCCTTTTTCTCACTGGCAGTATTGCATTTAGAGGACTGCCATGCTAACAGCATAATAGATTAAATCACACGAACACTCTACACCTTGTCTGCTAGGTGTGAGACAAAACATTGCTGCACAAAGAATTGACTTTGCCAGGAAGTATACACCCTTCTCAGGAGGCAAAAGAAGAAGGTACCTAAGAAAAAGGCCAAGACATTCAATAAACTCAGCTGAGGGCTGATATTTCTTTATTTCCATTTGTATTTCATAAATGGAATCACACCAGTGTAGCATTACAAATATTAAATATGCCAAAATATGGTCAGGCAAGCAGCTCCTCAGCAGAAAATAGAAGGGTTGTCAGTGTTTAAGAACTGATCTCTTTATAAGAAGACTTCAGAACATAATCTGTGGCTGAGATGCAGGAAGTTGTCTAGTTGTAGAAATTGCACCAATTTAACTTGGGTGAATTTAAAATCAGACTGTAAGATGTCAATGAAATTGTTCTGTGTCGATAAGCTTTTGTTAATTACTGTGAAGCAAAAGATGAATAAGAGTGCATAAAAGCTGATGTGGTGAATAAAAATACAAATGTTTCCATATTTGTCTTTTTCATGGAAAAATAATGCCTTATGCCCCTTACTTGACCTGTTTTTCAGATTTTTTTTTTTCTTTGTGAATTAGCCTGTTGTAAGCATCCATTGTACCATTTTCCTAAAGGAAGGAAAACAAGCAATATTATTCACATTCACAGATTTGCAAGGCTTGTTTGTTTTTTATAATTTAGTTCTTCTCCTTAGTTTCTTGGCCTAAAGAGACACATCAAAGGGGCTGTGTTTTCTGCAATACAGTTTTTACATGGGAAAATATATTCAGTGCTTCAGCTTCCCATGTCTCAGCAGAAAGTTTGTCAGGATGTTTACCACTCATCCGTATTTGGTACAGCCCTTCTGGAATTCCAATGCTTAACCAGTCCTTCAGTCTCAACTATATTCCATCCTTATTTTAATTTTTCTGTGAAGTAAAACCTGGTGGAAGCCAGAAATGGTGATGCCTGTGTCTCTAGAAGGTCAGAGCCCTCTGAGCTCTTCTGTTTCAGATTTCAGAGGAGAAGGTAAAAAACATTTCTCAAGCTGATTTACAGCAGCACCCTGATAAAAATCACATCTGGGCTATTTTTTCTACTAAATCACAGCTTTTACTAGACAAGCCACATTTAAAAAGCTGTAATTTTTCTGCAACCGTAAAACAGGATAAAATACCTGTTTTGTTTAGCCCGAGCATGTAATCTCGGTGAGATCAGATTATAAATACTATAGCAGTCAAACATGATTTGGTCTTATCAGGAGTTAGTCTGTTCTTTCTGATTATTTTTCATTATGCTCTGTATAATTCTGCTGTAAAAGTTTGCATAGTGCCTCTTAACAAAGGAAGATATTTTGCTAGTCAGGATTTTTGCTATAATTGATACCATCAAATTAACTAGCAAATTTTTCTTCCCGTATGGTAGGTATCGCCTGGCTGGCCTCCCTGGAGAATACCAGTATAAGAACATCACCAGTGCAGAAATTAACTACTGCTTAGTGAAAGAGCTGATCATTTGGACCCAGTATGAAATCCAGGTGGCATCTTACAATGGAGCTGGGCTGGGAGCATTCAGCAGACCTGTGACAGAGTACACTTTACAAGGAGGTGAGCAAATTGGACCAATATATCCTTTTTAGTTACAGTTTATAGCACAGTTTCCTAAGGAGGAGATGCGCTCTCTGATAGTCCCACCTAACAGCTTTTAAAATGAATTGTCATTTCAGTCAAATTTGATAGACAGTGTGGGGTAGGAAACACCTATAAATTTCAAACGCACAAGTAGAGACAAGACGAGACTCTGCTACTGTCTCTGTTGTAGAAAAAGCTGTGAGTGAACTCAAAAATTATCTATTTTTGTTGACCCTTGTGATGACATGTTACCACACTTGCAGAGTTGGCTGCAATGTAAGTGATAAATAGAAATGGTGAAGAGAGCTGGGGTCCCATGGAATAGATTTATAGGACACGTGACAGGCAGGGGCTGAGGTTACTCTGCCAGGAGAGTCAGAGAGAATATGGCAGGGAACTGGGTTTATCGTGGTCAAGATATGCAACATGCCACATATGCAATATAGGAGACAAAAGCTGAGTAAACCAGCTGCATTAGTTCTGATAATCACAGAATACCTTGTTTTAGAAATATGGAATAAATTTTAAGGAAACTGTGGGGAGAGAAATAGAGCCTGTGGAGAAAGAGTGGTTTGTAGCATTTCAGGAGTGGTGCAGACATTTGCAAAGAGGAAGATAAAATGATATTTAAAGCTCTGATTTTTATGCTACAGCTCCTCCACACCTTTCTGGTAAGTGCTTTAAGAAGAGTATAAATTATATCAACAAAAGGATATGTAATTACTTTTTACAACCAGTGTAAGGCATGTTTACACCTCTAGATTGGTATAAAAATTCCATAGGATAATTAACTACCAGGCCCTTAAAGCTTTCATATATTCCCATAATTGCAGGGTTGTGCTGGATTCTGAGCACTGGATAGTACATGGTCTCTACTTTATTGGTCATAAAACAATTAAACTATTTTAAATACTTGCAGATCTACAGTACATCAGTTAATTTACAATCAGTGAAGAATATGTAGTTGTTTGTTAATTGTTACTAGGCATACATTATAACATGATTAGATACAGTTTGAGGTGTAGGGAAATCTTTAAGAAAAGATTATTCATATACCGCACTAATTAACCACAGCAGTTAAAGAAGGAAGCTATCTATTTTTTGTCTTAGGGCATGTTAAGTCTCACAGTTTAGAGGAGTCTAGACACAGTCAACCTCTCTCTATATGTATTTATAGCAGACCTTGAAATGCTTTTTTAAAGTCTTCTCCGTGCAGCCAGGATTAATGTTTTGTATCCCACTAAAGACCAGATCTTTGCTGAGAATTGGTTTGCACACAGAATTTGAATGTCTTTTGTGAATATGCTTGTAATTCATTACTTTGTTTATTTGCACATTTTAAGCTATCATAGCACCTTAACCTTCCATCTGTTAAGACTCAGGTTTGGACTTCACACTCGTTTTCTTAAACCCTGCAATTGACTCTAATTTCCCTTGATATTATGTGCTGTTATTATCATCCTTTATTGATTGGCTGTCTGTTGTCATTTATAAGGATATAAATCCTCTGTTATAAATTAAGTGTAGTCAGTCCTGCATTCATATTAATCAGCAAGAGTGTTTAGACTGCAGGACAACCTGCAGTGACCTGTTTGTCTTTACATAGTTCCTAAATGTTCAATGGAGGGTAGACACAGAAGAAAAACTGGATATTTCTTATTTATTTTATGTCAGTGTTTAATAATAGCAGTAAATAACTACTTCACGGATGCTGCCATCTCCTAATGAATGGCTTGCTGGGTTTCTCTGCATATCACCAAAGGCATATACGGTCTGTTCTAAAAAGAGTTTGAAGCCTTTTTACGTTTAGGGTTGAAAAGGGAGGCTGGTTGGCATCAGTATCATTTGAAACTGGGTTAATATCAAGTCTCCATATGTAATGTGCTACTCTCTGAAACTCTGCTCCTTTATCTTTCTTGTAGTTGGGAAATGACAGGAAAAGCCAGTGGCTGTTTCTTGCTCCAGAATGTCCTTCCTAAACCAAACCAGCAGGAGTAAGAAAAAGCCCTGTGTAAAACTGCCTTGTAAATCATATTCTGATTTTAATACGAGCGGAGATAAATGTCAAAGACACACACTCCCATCCATCCCCCTCTCCTACTACCACCGCTGCCGCCTCTATTCTGACATGCATTAAATGATGTGAGCTATGCTGGCAAGAACCTGTCTGTCTGCAGATGAAAAATACCTGAAACACCACATATTAGTCAAGCATGTGATGCAGTCAAAGCCTGGCAGGAAACGAACACTGGGAGCAGATCAACCCATTGGCAAGAGCAGATCAGCACATTGGCATCTTTGTCATAGGGAATATTGACTGGCCATGTAAGCTGTGGATTTATACCAGAACCTAGTCTATTAATCCCTTATTAGTCCTCTGGCATTGCTTTAGCTGCTGATAACTAATCAGCTACTCAAAGCTCTTCAAAAATCACCAACTTCTAGAATGTAGCCACACTTGCAAGATGCTGAAGGATCTAAACTTGTAGAGAAACTGGCACATAATGTCAGTTAGATAAAATGTCAGAAAGACTTACTGGCAGAGCACTGAACATCCTAGCACTAGGGTCAGACAGTTTGACTGTCTCTAAATCTTGAAAGTCTTTTCAGAGTGATATTCAGCCTAATCCTTTGATGCTCTGTATATATAGGTCTTTCTTCATCAGACTTTCTCCGGCTGTTCCTTACTTTGATGTTACTTTTCACAGGGATTTGTGCCAGCCTTCTGCATAGGGCAATTTTTACTTATTTAAACAGTGTCTTGCAGGACTTTTCATTGCCATATGAAAAACTGAAGTTTCCCAATACCTTTTCGTATAAGAATTACTTTGGGAGATGTATAAATGTCTTTCTGGATGGTGATGATGGTGTCTCTCCTCTGTGCTACTGGACATGTTTACTTTTTCCTGCAGGTTGATTTGAGAAAGTAGAATCTTCCATCCTTTACATTAGCTCTGTCCCTTTTATTTTGCCAGCATGAATACTTCTGAACAACTCTCTGAAAAACTCCCACCGCTCCTTAAATTTAGGCAAGGCAAGATTTATAAGTTGAGACACAGCTTTTGTTAGGCTCTTTGCATTGGTATTAACCCACTTTTGTCTCTACTTTAAATGCTATGTCTTTCTTTTGATCCATATCCCAAAAGCCAGTCTTATGTCCTCAAGTTTATAGGTCTCAACATGTAGTTCAGTATTGTTTTATTTTCCCTTCTGTGCTGTGCATGGACACCCTGAAAGGCCAGGAAAATCTGAGCAAAAGGCCCTTCCTGAATAAAAGAGTGGGGGAGCCACCAGACTAGTGACTCTTGATGGTGTGGAGAGAAGGATAAAAGCAAGATGAGTCTGTTCAGCCAGGTCCAAAGTAGTTTCTTTCTCAGGCAGTTGGAGGTGAATCAGAGAAATTTATAAGACTGAGACAGAAGAGCTAGAGAGAACTCAGTTAACTGAAAGCTTCCTACTTTGTGTAGGAAATAATCTTGAAAAAGGAATCTCAGTATAAGGAGTGTCCTCTGCAACCATTCAGTTTCATCTCAGTGAAAAGAGATTTCCCTTAGTTTTCCCTTAGACTTTCTTAGCAAAAACATCTTAAAGATCCTCGTTCACTTCCTTTGGGGAACCTACTAACAGCCTTAGAGCATCCTTGGCCATTTTAGGCCCAGCTGCCCCTGTTCAGAAGCAGGCGGGAGTTGTAGTGGCTGGATTTTTTTATCTCAGTTTTATCATTGCTAGGTGTCATTTGCCATCTACTGCTTTTTTTTTTTTTTTTTTTAAATGATTTCACAAAGGTTGTGAAATTAGCAGTTGTCTCGGTGAGGCCCCTGGCCCCCAGCTCTTAATAAAGAAGTAAAATCTTGTCCTTGTGAGAGGCACACAAGAAAGGAAGAAGGCATTTCCCAGCTGCAAGAAGAAAAACTCATCAGTTAGTGCCAAATCTCACACTGCTGAATTTCAGATATTGGCATGTGTAGATTTGCAGAGGCCACTTTTTCTGCGTACCTGCTGCAGTTCATAGCAGGGCAAAGGATGTCAGCTGGGAGCAATAGGCTTCACAGCAGGAATCATGTGCTTCTGCGGCAGACTTTCCCCACTGTTCCCACTGGGGATGTGCAGGTTAGCACCTCAAGCCAATGCATTAAAGGAAAAACCAAACCTTCTCATAGAGAAAAACCTGTAGTTGCCTGAGCCTGCCTTATTGAGACATGGAAGCTGCCACCTCAAAGGTCAGGAGTTCCAGAGGAGCAAGAGACTTTTCTACAAGTCTCTGTTGAAGATCTATATTTAAGACCAGTAGTCTGGCTGTCTGAATCTCTGTGGCGTTTACATGCTATTTGCACATAGCTAGAGACAGAATAATTACATGTACACATGCTTAACCTTAATGCCTTCTCTTCTCTCAATTATCTCGTCAGCAAAACCCTTTTAATGGCTTTTATCTAGAGTGCTTCCATGACCTTTTCTACTTAGAATGCTGTGCACTAACTTGCAGTCCCAGGGGCTGAGCTCTTAACAGATTTCCAACCATGTGAACTTCATCAGGAAGAAAGTAACAGTTGGTTTTGTCTGACCAATTTGATCTGCAATTCCGAGATGACTCCCCGATGGGTCTCCACTGTGAGATGGTTTAGGAATACTTGTAAACATGATGAAGAACAAGTTTAAAAACTGAGCATGTAGATACTTGGGGATTACTCTTGAAATGCCTATTCAACATTGGTAGCTTCTGTACCGCTTGAGAACAAGAAACTTGTAGGAAGAGGCTAGACATCTACCACTAAATTAGAAAATCTTTTATGTGGACAGTTGCGGTTTCAGTAAGTTACTAACCACGATCTTCAAAAAATATTTGAGTTTTGAAGTGATGAGGAGGTCAATTCTGAATTAGCTTGTGTCAAACTTATTTTCTTTTTTTAAATGCAAATCTGTTCAGACACAAAGGAAGTCTTTAGTATCAGGACATAAAAGGAGAACTTTACACGGGCACTTTGAAGTAAATTTGAGATTATAATGTGAATATTTTACTGATCAAAAATGTATTCTGTCTTCTGCAGTATAATTAAGCTTATGCATATCAGATGGACCACATTCTTTCCATCCTTTAAATCCATTCATTGAGATGCAGATGTTGATTTTTCAATAAAGATGTCCAAAGAGGAATTGTAACATGTAAATAATGATTTCCAAGATTCTGAAGGTTTTGTGTTTTCTGTTCATAATTTTTACCATTTTTCTTCTTGTAGCGGGTACTTTTTGTGCTGTGATGGTTTCTTCTTGATTCAGAAAATTATCTGCTAATGAAAGAAAAATATTTCCCTTTCTAAAAGAAATAACTACTGTATTTCGTTATCAACATTTCTAAAACTGTAGTAAACCTATCCTCAAGTGCTTGCCTGACCTTTTTTGAGCACTGTAAGGACTGCAAATGAAAACAGGGAGCTTGCTGATGCAGGTTTTTTCCTCTCTCAAAAAATTTGCAATATTTTGAATTGTATCTAAGACTTGTCAGACCCTTAGAATAAAATCCTTGTGATATTGAAATAACTGGAAATTTGCTATTCATTGTACAGCATCCATGGGATCCTCCACTAAAGAAAATAATGCCCACAGAAATGAAGCAACAATGTGCATGCTAATCTGTGTTTCAGGAAAATGATAAAGGCAGTGGGAGTGTCCTGCTGGGAGTGGATGCGTGCTGAACTCTCAGGTCACGTGTATGTGTTTCTTATGCTTTGGGAAAAACAGACTTTTCCTACCACTGCTGAAGTTCTGCATTTCTTCAAGTGTGGCTGTCAGTGGGCGGCATGTGGATTACGTATAGATTTTTCTGTACAATAATTGTGTTACAAAATCAACCTAGCACATATAAATAGAGTTGTAATGTAGCAGTTCAACAGAAGGAAGAGGGATGAGTGGAGAGGATGATGCTCAGCTGATTTAGCCTTCCTGACAGGAGATTAATCTATCAGTGATATCCAGGTGACTTTCTGATAACAAACTAACTTGAAGGCTTCTAATGCAATTTTCTTCTGCAATAACAAATCTCTTGAAGTACAATATCTGAACATGCAAATATGCAAGAAAGTAAGAATTTTGATTTTTTAAAAAAAACCTTATTCATGTTAACTGTTAATTATATGAAGTCTTGCACACAAAAGCAAATTGAAAAACATCTTGTGGATCTCATAATAAACAGTTTAATCAAAGAGCATGAATAAGAAAAAAAATACATTTAGTAGGGGAATATAGCCAAAGCTACATTGTTGTGACTGTAGAGTGACTTTAATATATATGACTTTATATCAGGATGATTTGGTGAATCTCTTAACGACAAAAATTTCATGACGTCTGCAGGTCGTTAAGATAACATTATAACCTTCCAAAAGCATTAGAGGGAATTATGATACATGGCAGGAAGTAGGACCCAGATTCAAATGAAAATTTAGAGTAGTATCAGATAAATTCTGGTTTTAGAACTCAATAATTATGCATAGTTCATAAATTGTGACATCAGGTTTTATATTAGGGCAAGAAAATTCTGAGTAACATGCAGTTTCTGAGGTTAAGAAAATGTGCAGCTAAGTTTTCAAGCCATGGTAGACATCAGGGAGTTTGTGTGACATGGCATGAAAGTGGATATTCTTGTCATTTCAAACCTGACATCTTTGAGCATTTCTCCATTTTTCTCTGTTGATGTTTCTAGGTTGTGGATGTCTTTGATAAGTGTTCACTGTCCTAGCTCTGTTGGCTGCAGTCTCACTATAGTTTGTACACGAGTTGAGAATAATGCCCCTTTATGTCTCTTTCAAACAAACATAGCTTTTGGTGGAGAAAGGGGCATTTTTACATTTTTGAAATTCACATCTTGATTTCTTCTCCATACAAAGACTCATCTTCCAAAAGTACTTTGAAGCTGTAAAAGTCTGTGACCTGTTTTCAAAAAGTATGGAACAAACCACCGTTTCTCAGTGGGAATTGTGGATACTTCTTAGAAGCATAGGTCATTGGGTTTTGGTAGAAATTTTCCCTTGGAAGCAGAAGGAACAAAGCTTTCCAGTCTTCAAAACCACTTGTGGATAGTTCCTCTTTCACAGAATACAAATGAACAAGGCTGTCAATAGTAATATTTTTTTGAAGATTTAGTAAACTTATTTTCTAGGATTCAAAGGATATTAGTCCATTTTTTTTATACTGAAATAGCAGTTGTTTTCTTAAAGTTACTATAAGCTTGGTAATTTCAGAAAAATAGACCCATCTATTAGTATTCTTTCCTCTGAGAACTATAGAAATGACATCCTAAAGCAGTAAGTTGAAGAAATTGCTTGGAAGGTGTTTAAAGAGACATTATATTAAATGAGAAAATATTCTCTTTTGTTGTTTAAAGGCAGTATGCCTTTATGTTCCATGCTTTCTTTTGTATTGAGAAAACATCTGTCTAATTAAATACTTGGCATAAAATGTTTATGCAACTTTTAGTAGATTAGAGGATGTATTGGCTCAGAATATATATAATCAATTCAATATACATGAATGAATATCTTATCAAGATAAAATGAGAACATCTCCAATTCCCAAGAAAAATCTTTATTGCATGTGATATGACTGGTCCTAATTCTTTAAGCAGCAGTAAATAATAAACAGATGCTGTCGCCAGATTATAATTCACAATTAGAGTTTTAATTGTGCGAACTCCATGTTTGCTTGTCTGATCTGGGGAATTGTGCAGTATTAAAAGACTCAAGAAATTTCTTTCTGAAACTTCATTCTCTGTGCAGTCATGGGTAATTGAAAGAGATGTGTTCACCTATCATTACCTGGCTTCTGTCTCAAGTCTTTGAGGAACTCATCTGTGGAACAATAAGCTTCAGAAATCATTTTATCCCCTCCCCTTGAAAGAATCTCCAATGCAGAATAAGAAATTAACCCAATTACCCTTCTTTCCAAGTCATTGCTGGTTACCATTTCACAAGGAGTGCATCCTTTTCCCAAGGTTGTTATCACTTTGTCGCTCATCAGTGGCAGTGAATAGCTTTTCTCTTTTGTCCCCTCATCCCTCCTCCGCTCTGTTTTATTTTGTTTCCCTCTCTGCTGACTGGGATCAGTGCCTACAGCTCCACCGCAGAATGTGCAAGTCGAAGCCGTGAACTCCACAACCATCCAGTTCCTCTGGAACCCTCCACCCCAACAGTTCATCAATGGTATTAACCAAGGGTACAAAGTAAGTAAAAACAAGATTTCTGTAACTTCAAATAACATTTGCCTTAACAGTCCTGGTACATAACAATTAGAAGTTGAACCTAATCATCTCTGAATCTCCAAAGTGACTGTATATTTTCAGGGGTATCTTAAATGGGTAAAATGGAGAGAAGTGAGCAGTTGTTGCTCCTAACATTTACTAATTTATGTAAGTTCTGAAAAGCGAATATGTCATAGGCTAGAAGGCCTAATATCTTTGTTATTTACCTGGGGAGTTTCCAAAGCGAAAAAGCAGTTCAGTGTCAAGTAGTTTGGAAAGTCAGCACAGGAGATATGTCGTTGTGCCACTGAAAATCAACCTTAAGATTTCTATTTACTCTAATGCAAAATTCCCATTCATTTCATTAGGAACCAAGACATCACACTAAATATTTATCTTAACTTTCCCACTGTAATGATTTGGAGATATAAGAATGTAAAATTTATTAATCATGCTCGATGACACGGAGTTAGCATGGTAAGTCCCTGTTGATGGGGCAACTGGCAATATCTATTACAGTACGCAGAGTAGAGAGTGCTTAACAGAGCACTTGTTGGTACTTTGGCCAGTGGAGTGTATGCTAAGAAGGTAGCTGGAGTGGCTTATTTCTGTCTCTCAGGAAGAACTGCTTAATAGAAACTCCTTCAACGGTTCAGCAGTAGGGGCATAATAAGTGAAGGGTTTAAAAACATTCATGGAAAGAACAAAGAGGAATCTTGTGGGAATCGCAGAGCAGGAAAAGGGAGGACAGGTATCTCTTATGAGCAGGGAGGAGGAAGGTTGATCTAGGTGTTGGGCAAGGGAATGTTGGGTGAGCTGAGAAGGATGTGTAGTTCAGAAGACAAGCTGTGAACTGAGGGATTGTAGGTGGATTTTAGAAGCTTTGGAAGACTTGATCCTCCTCTAAGAATTTCTCAACGTGATAGAGAAACTGAGACCGAGTTATGCAGGGGAGTTTTAGTATTTTTGCCATGTATATATTTCTCATAAAAAACAGTGATGGTTTCAGAATCCTGCTGTTGAAGTATTAGATACATGTAGATGGTAATGTCTGTTTTTCCCAGAGATAGAGTCAGCTCTCAAGACTAGGTGACTGACAGGGCTGCAAGAGTATATCCCGAAACCTCAATACAGAAGTAGTACTTGGCTTCTGTTCAGACCTGGAGAATAAAAGCACTTTTGGGGCTCAGTGGACTGCAGTGCACTATAATTTTCTGGTGCAAGTCCAGGTATGGTGAGCTCAGTCGGATTTGCAAAAGACATATTTCAGATTTTTATTCTTTATTTTATTCAAAAAGAGTTTCAGTCTAAAGATCCTTAGTCTCATCGCATAGCTACTTCTAATTTATGTTTCAGTTTCTTTAGTAATGGGATAAAATAACTGAAATCATAATTTGTATCTGTCAGTGGTCAGTGAAAACTTTTGAAATGAACAAAACTTCTCTTTCCTTGGATTGCTTTCATTGCGGGAGATTGCAACAGCTTTACCATTCCTGTTTCTCATAGGGATTGTGAACTGCAGTACTGTGTGAGACTGTGTGACAACATTTGTCAGTTACTTCTTTTGCATAGTTTTTTGTATGATTTATAAATTACCAGTAGTCAAAGCTAGGCCTGTGCTTTTCTGAAGGATTAAATAAATTTTTTTTCTTTAACTGATGGAATTGTTCACCTTTATTTTCTGCACGTTTCCTGAAGACTGTGCAATGAAATGTACTCAAAAGAGAGAAGTTCAGTCCTCCAAAGTTATAAATGCCAATTGTAAGCCACAAAGGTGATTTAGAAAAGAAAATAAAACCTACTATTCCATCAACCACTTTCCATTTTTATCTATTCTTTGAAATTTATTTGCATTTCAAGAAGTTGTAAAGTGCACCTTTTCAAATATGAAATATTCCTAACAAAATTACTCCTTATAGTCCTCTAAATGTGCTGTCTGATTATCAGAAACTGTAGACATTGGCTAAATGTGTCAAATATGGCTCATTAATTTCAGGCATCTATTCATGTTTATGAGCATGAAATCAATACAAGTGGCACGATTTACACAGATACTGAGCAAGGCCTAGAATTTTAACATGCTTATATAAGAGACAAGGTAAGGATTTTTGGACAAAATAAAAATTTCATAAGCACTTTAAAGCTTTAGACCCCTAAGCTGTTAAGGCAATTTCAAAAACTGCTTTAAAATTTCAAAGTCATTTGCCAAAAATGAATTTTTTAAGTCCTCATTTAGGTACCTACACATAAGGCACTCCACTCTAAAAAATATCAATCACCCAGAAGATCCACTGAGATGAATGAAACCTGGAAGAACTGAGCACATCTGACAAGCACACTACTTTAAACGCATGAAAATGTCTTCAGGAGTCTAACTTTTGGGACCCAGGTGTTGAGAATCGTAGTAATCATCTTTACAACCATTTTCCATTCTTTCTGTAGTTCCAGAACCACTTGAATCGTTCACAGTTTGGATATCCCCAAACCACCAAACATTGCAATACTCTTAGCCTGTTAGGCAAGGCTGCTCAATGGGAAGCTGGGGGCTGTGGGAGGGGAAGGAGGATTCCCCCCTCTCTCTCTCCCTCGTAGCCCACTAACCTCCCTAGTAGGTGGGATCTTTAAAGGAACCCCAAAATAAGATGAAGTATTTATCTCAGAGTAGCACTGAAAGTACTTTTCTTCCTTCAGCTTCCTTTCAGCAGCAGAGACTGTCCAGGCTGGTCAGAGCAGCCCAGAGACAGACAAATGACTGATGTCATACAAATAATCATTCACAATAATTTTGGCATTGTTCAGTAGCAGACATTGAGAATGGCAATACCTCCATGGTATCAGTACATCCCCCATCACTAGTGAGTATTATACACATCCCTCCAGTTATAGTAACAGTGTTACATCCATCTGTTCAGCGTCAGAGCTGACAGTAGTTTAACAGCATTGCTTGTGTTTTAGAATCAGATTAAGATGGTTTTGGCAGCCAAGCATGCTTTGATTCCAAATAGACACAAATTCTAATGAGAGCTCATCCATGTTTAAATTTTCTAGCTTCTAGCATGGCCAGTGGATGCTCCAGAGAGCGTGACTATGGTCACCATCGCTCCGGATTTTCATGGTGTTCATAGTGGCTGCATCACCAACCTGAAGAAATACACGACTTACTACACATCGGTTCTGTGTTTCACCACACCTGGCGATGGACCGCGAAGCACACCCCACCTCCTGCGCACCCTTGAAGACAGTGAGTAGCCAGCACTGGTAGAGAATCTCAGTGCTCAGGTTTTGTTTAGTTGGATATAAAAGCCAGAATTTTCAAATCTGGGCACTTAAAAGTGGACCTCAGGTTCACAGTCAGTCTGCAATCTCTTGTCACATTACTTTGCATCAGACGATGACCTCAACCAGTTGACCATGTGTGTTCTTTTAGCCTGTGGGAAATGAATGATATTTGGTATTTTTTTCATTATGGACTAAACCCGGACGATTTTTTTTACATTGGTCAGAAGCTGAAAGCTTCATAGTCTGATTCAGCTAACGCACAACATGTTTTTTATGTCTGTGAACCCTTCTGGTCTTAAATCCATGTTCAGGCATCCTAATACATATGAATTGATCTTCTTAGGAACTAAGCACTGGAACTTCCTGTGGAGGTCAATGATTAATTTACGATTGTTTTCTTCTGTTATTCAATATATTGAAAACGTCTGTATCTATATTATATTGCAAGTGTTTGTATAAAAGAACCAGGATCATAACAATGCAGTAACTTTTATTCTGCAAAACTGGAGTCAGGATGAAATAAAATGAGCTGGATGGTTTAGCATATAAATTGTTTCCCGCATCAGAAAATGTTTTGGCCTCTGTGGCCCCTTGGAAGTGTTTGCTTAAGACTAACAAGTCTAGCATGTGTCTGATGCAGATAACAAATAAATTGCAGTGGCCCTCGTAGCTAACTGTATGTCCACAGTAATCTTGGCTGTGGCCAGCGCTTCAGTATCTTCCTGTCACAGAGCATCATAAACACTGTTGCACATTTGCAGATCCAAATCAGAATAAAAAAAAAGCCTAATACCTCCATTAAGGTATTGTTTTTAGAAATACTACTTTGCCTTAATAGGGATCTTTTAGGTTAGTCAATGTTCCCGTAAAGAAAAATCTGATTATCATTAATAGTCACAGAAGTGAGGCTCAAAGTGCTAATCACGTTTTTCATGAGATACACTTGAAAGAACATGAAGAAAATTAAATACTTTCCAATGGATTTTCCTTTTGCGGTTAGTCTCCTCCATATGCTAGACCTGTGCCCCAAAAGCAGATTGTAGTCTTAAACCTTTGCTTCTTAGAAGATCACAGAGATAGCAATTGAACTACCTGTGTGAACCATTAATATGAACTCATACATGTTTATCTGGGGTTAAAGCAAAAGGCATGGAAGAAAGAGAAGCATGTGTTAGGATCTTGTGTGTAGAATTAACTTTTTTGCCTGTTTTCCTAAGGAAATGAAGCTTTTGACAATGATGATTTGTAAATGTATTTGACTGTCTGTCTTAAGTCCATCTGTCTTTCTCCCTCCAACGACATTTGAACCCTGTGGCTAATTTCAGTGAGTACAGAAGAGTAAGAAACCAAAGATATGAGACTCGTAAGATTTTGCAAAAATTAATCAGCTGGGAAGAGGAAAGAGACTATTAATATTTCTGCTGAAGGAAAGGCTGCAGAAATGAGCCTTGAAGAGTTTATGCAAAGTGGAAGAAAGGGCGCAGTCAAGGCATTGGGAGTATCTCAGGGAGACGTTGGGATCACATGCCATTTTAAACACAAGAAAATTCCACCATGAAACATACAACAAGAGAAAGCCAGACTTGTATTTAGTAAAACATTTAAAACATTTCTTGGTGTATGCAAGCTGTATGCTACGAGGAGCTTCAGCAGTAGAGATGAGCAGGATTTTTTTTTTTTTTTATCCTTCAGAATTGCTTTCTTTGGTCTTTGTGGTGACTGAGAAGTTAATTGCAGGATGGTATAATGCATCTTTGTGGAGAACTTGTTGAATCTAAGTTGCTTCAGGATTTATGTGGTGGGAAAAATGATTCAAAAGGACTGTCATTCATATTCTCAGGTGATAATTTTCTGTCTGTATAGTGAAGTTAGGCAATCCTTTAGAAAAAAAGTAGTGCAAACAGATCTGTTTGCTGATGAACTGTAGGTCAAATAAAATCTGACATCCAGTCAGAAGCAATGTGTCCTGGCTTGAAGTAACCTGCACCTGTTTTTCATTATGACATTAAAATTGAACTGCAACTGCAGGAGGTAATTGGGGTAAAGCTTTGCGAGTATGCGGATTGCATGTCTGCAGATACATGGTCCCGAATAGTGCATAATTGCTGTGCTCTTGTTGGGTATTCCTGAGATCGCTACCAGATCAGCAATTCTTTCTGTAATGCTTTGACTACTAGATATCACAGAATGGATTTGGAAATTTTCCTCACTAGGATTGCAGAATTGCAAATGTGGTTGTAGCCGACCTACTGGCAGGCTTTTTTTTTTTTTTTTTTTTTTTTTTTTTTTATCATCGTAGCTGGAGGGGAATGAGAAACTGGACTAAAGTGAAGAGGAAACAAAATATGAAATTGCAGACGAGAAATTGCCAACTGATGTCAGTGGAGCTGGAGGATACTTGGGCAGGGATCCAATGACAGAAGCACAGTGAATATAAAGTGAACAAAACCTCCTTTTTCCAGTACATCGATTGAAGACAGAACAGCAGTTGGATCAAAAATCAGTCAGGATGTCTTCGTCGAAGATCAAAATTGAGGGAGGATGGCATATTCTTGACAGTCATTCCATTTTATGCTCTTTCATTGCACACTAGGGAGCTGAAATTTTTAGAGCTCTTGAGCTACATCATAAAAGTCCTTTAAAAGTTTCACACACTTCTATTCATTTTACAGAAGACAGTTGCCATTCTGTTGGACATTTTTAGAGTTGTTTTGAGAGAATCTGTCCAAGCGGTGGCTTGGTGACTGTCCTTGCTTTGACCTTGCATACCCAAAAGGCTCCTTCCAGGTGAGGGGGGTGCTGGTGGTGTTGCTACAGACCTAAGACCAGATAAGCTACACACAGCAGCATGGGTAAATGCCACACACCGTCATTGAGGGAAAACAGCAAATGCAGTCGCTTCCAGGATTGCCAGCTTGCTTGTTCTAATTAGACTAGATAAAGAAGAGAGGCAGAGAACAAGTTGTGTGCAAGTCTCCTGCTGCCACTCTCTTTAGTTCTCTGCACAGTTAGGATGATGACTGGATAAAATAATTTATGTGATGATAGCCAGAGTGCTTCTTAACACCTTGCGTTCTCCCCTGCAGCTCTCACTGATGTTTCCAGCAGGCTTCCTTTGGCCCCGGCTCAGTGTTTTATTTCTTCAGCCCTAACCTTGCCACATGAATCAGATCAAAAGTACGTGGGGTTCTTCTGTTAACAGATTTCCTTTTCTGATTGCCAGAGCCAGGAGCGGTGGGACACCTGAGTTTCACTGAGATTCTGGACACATCTCTCAAGGTCAGCTGGCAAGAACCTGTAGAGAAAAATGGCATCATTACAGGCAAGTATCAGCTGCTATCTTGGTTTTTTTTATTTTTTTAAGTGTGTGTATCATTGCAGTGAAAAAATGTTTGCGTAATAGAGCATTTAGGGAGAACTGGCTACTGTGAGCACTGGTTTCCTGGTCCCTCTTTTGGGTAATTGAAATGTCAGCTAGGGCACGTTATAGAAAGTATGGGTCCAATTACTGGCAGCTCATGATTGTGGTCACTGAAAAGGCAGTCTGTATCAGAAATCAGCTCCCCATGGAGTTTCTGGTCTTGTTAAATCTTCCCTGACCTCCACCTGTGTTACTAAATTTCTGAAACTTTGTGAGACAGTGTTTGGCCTTTGCCCCAAAGGTGGGGGGTTCCTACATGGAGTTTACAGCTGCAAAATCTGGATTGGCATTGCTAAGATTTGCAATCAAGAACAAGCCTAAAAATCAGCGGTGTCCTTCATCTGTGATCAAGTGGTCTGGCTGTGGACTGCGTGACAGAATTTGCATGTCATTACTTAATTTTGTCTAAACCATCACAAGGGTTCAGAACTCTCTTGTTTCTCTTTGATGAGCTTGCCATTTGACAAGCTATTTATCTATTTACTGAATGCCAGTGTAGATACCACATCAGCAACTTCATTATTTTTCATAAAGGAAGCTATAAATAGTTGAGAAAAACTCTAGTTCTTATCACAGAGGCAGTATTGTTTTCAGATGGGAAGCTATTACAGCTGCACAGGATGGACATTCCACTTAACAAAGGCTTTCAAGGTTTTGAAGTGCAAGAAGGCTCCCAAATTTTAAATTACTGGAGCTAAAAATCATAGTTGGAAAGGGAGAAGATCATTTCACATGGATGAAAACATTTTGTTTTGGGAGCATTGACATTGAAATGTTTCATTTTTATTTTTTTTTTTTAATTGTATTATAATTTGTAAAAAAGAAATACATTTTAGGAGTTTAAAAAAAAAGAATCAGACTTTCTGGCCCCTGAATATTGAAATGTTCTATCAGTCTAATTTCCTGAAGCATTTTAACTTTGACAGGTCTAATTGTTTTGATAGGACTTGCACTTGTCAGTGTTTTCTCTGTGTATCTGTAACATGCACCATTTGTACATGTGTCTTCTGTGCTGTTTATAGTATATGTGGAGTCCTTATGCAGATCATCTCATGCCTTTATACCACAGTAACCTTCCTGAAATAGGCATTGATTTAAGTGGTTTGAGAACAGAAACTACTGACTGCTGAAAGCAGAGCAGTATTTATTCAGTGAAGATGGCCAAAGCCTTCAAGCCTAATTTATTAAATTTAGGTACCTAAATCCAAGTCTATCCAAGTAAGATGATGTAATACTCGTCCTAGTTAAGCACGCATTAGCAGCACTATGCTTAGTGTCGTAGAATTGCTTTACTAGAAACAAGCTGCTGCCTCGCAGAATGGGTTGAAACCTGGTGGAGCACAATGATGGACCATGTTATATTTGCGGCAAGTTGTTTCAGAAAGAATTAACTCAAGAAGCTCTACTGTTCATGAAGAAACACCAGTGTAAAAACACCCAGCAAAGTTTATAAGGAAAAAGAAATGTCCTTAATGATGCAAAATTGCATTTGGGCTAGAAGGAAAGAATAGCAAAATTGCTCATGCCCGGAGTACCTCAGAGGTTTATAGAGGGCTACTTGGAGATCTGAGTGCTTAGGGAGGCAATTCTTCATCATTTCTGCTCGTTGATATCTTTACTGGACCTTCTTGTTCCATGCAGCGGAGCTGGGAGGAGGAAAGCATGGAGGGTGGTGCCCGGCAGCCAGCCTGCTCTGGGAAATTGCCCATTACTCTTGCTGTAAATTTCAGTATCTTCCTCGTTCTCTCAGTAAACATTGATTTATGAGGACCTGGATGTAGACGGACAGTTTGTGATTGGGTGTACTGCTCTCTTGTAGAGAATTTACTCCAGATCAACAGAAAATTATTTCTGAAACTCCTCTGGTCATTAGTTTCCGTTAGGCAGCATTTTGTGGCGAGGGTGTAGTGCCAAAGCATACGGGAAGGCTCTGTGGCACCTTTCCTCTTCTCACTTACACTGAAGCCAGAGGAAACACTTAGCCCGGGCCAGCTGGACTCCCCCGTGCACATTTCTGGCAGCGATCATGTCTGTAAAAGAGAGCGCATTTTTACCAACCACACGTCCTAAAGTTCTGCCCATCTGTCAGTCATTGTGGCTTAAGTGCTACTTGGGGGTACGGTGGATGTTGTTCCTTTCCTTCAGCATTTTTTCATCTATTTTTGTTATGCATGATTACATTTGGTTTTGTGTCTGCTCGGTATGTATGTAAGTATTTTCTGTTTGGCTTTTTTTGTATGACTGGAATTTAAATATACTTTCAAGAGTGAAATATCCAACAGTAAATGCTGCCTCTTTGCCTTTTCTTCAATTTACATGTGAACTCAGGATATTTTTGCTGGTGAACATTTTTTCAGTGAATAAATACATAGAGACTATGTGCCTAATGGATGGGAAAGCTGGGTCGCAGCCCTATAATCACAAGGGAGAAAACATAAAATATTCAAAGAATAATCACCAACATTTCGTGTGTATCCAAAGCATATCTAGATGGGAGAGAAGATATCTCAATCACTTAAGATTCCCTAGTGCATGGTAGATGAAACTTTCTATTTTTTGTAAGGAACAAATGGATAGGGAGAGCATTAAAAGTCCCCAGCTTATCTCCTGGCTATTTATTGCTTTGAGCAACCCATTTTGTTTTATTCTGAGGTGATACTCCTTGATTCCTTCTACCAGCACCATGTGTAGGGTTCAAAGTAGGCATAGCAGGGTCATCCCCAGCTCCCAGGCAGACAGATGAGCCGCAGCGTGGCCTTTGCCCAGCTTCTGCTCCATCCATGGCTGCACACGGACGTTCTGCTGGCTGGGGACCACGGCTGCTGGTTTTGTCCCCTCTGTTGGGAAGCGGGGAGAGGCACAACTGCACCTTCCTCAGACTCCTCCTCATTTTTCCATCTTCCCCTGCCTGGAACAAACAGCACCCACAGCTTTTGGAAGAAAGGAGTGTTTGTGATGGTCGTTCTGTTTGCAACTCCTTCGTGCCTCTTCACTGAGCATCAAATGGAGTGGACAGTCATCCCCCACCTTTCTGTTCACCCTCTATTAATAAAGGCAATAGAGGCCTTAAATTTTGTCAGAATCTTCATACAGATTATAATCTCGCCTGTACTACGTAAACCCTTCTGGGAAATGATTCTCAAGCCTTTTCAGAGAGCATCAAAATGCCAGTGTCCCTGAGATATTGGTAAATTACTGACTTAATTCCCATTCAGAAGCTTACTTAAAACTGGCTCCAGATGAGCATTCAGGAGTTTTTCCCTTTCCCCTAGGTAGTGCATAGTCAGACAAGCACTTGCAGAGTAGCTGGAATTGTTGAATTCTCTTTATCACTGCCCCCTCACCTGAAACAAAATTAGTGACTGCATGAGTACACTGAGGCTATTTTCATGCAAAATTAGGTTAACATGAATCTCTGTCAGTGATGGCAGTGATTCCACCAAAGGAAGGATAACATCTCACACTCCTCAAACTCTTGCAGAAATATTTGTCTCACCATGCTTTTAGGTCATGAGATGACGTTTCCTTGTTGATTAATATCATAAGGTATTTTGCTATTGTCAATTTGTATATGTTAATCAGCTTATCATGTCTTTTTTTTTTTTTTTTTTTCCTTCAAAAAAAAAAAAAAAGGAAAAAAACCTCAAGCCCCCCAGCTGGTCTGAATTCCTCCTCTTAGATGACGGGAACAGGAACCCAGTAGGGAGTTTCTCTAGCCAGCTTGCCTCATGCATGGTTCACTCAGTGGGGTTCCTTTCTGTTAGTCCTTTTCACTCACTCCCATTTCATAGGCATTCAAGAGCTGTGTGTATTCCTCCCCCCCCAGCAAATCACAAAGAAAGCTGCAATCAAGCAAACTTTTCAGACATGCTCTCTAGAGACTGGCACAGTAAGGTTCAAGTGTGTTCAAACGAGAATGAAGTGGGACTGGGCAGGAGGAGGAGAAGCGGATTTGGAGGTAAAATTGAGGAAATCAGACAGTAGAAAGTTTCAAAAGTTCTTGGAAGGCAAATGATTATAAAAGTGCTAAAAAGGAAAGCCTGGTTATGATAGAAGAATAATATGGAGGTCAGGGTGAGTGCAGATTTGGACAATACATTGGCTACACTATGGTTTTGAAAGAAAGGATAATGATTCACCCTGCTAAAGGATTTGTGCTAGGAACAAGCAGTGGGGAGTAGAGGTTTTTCAGTTCCTAGAAGATTCCCACAATGTTCCTCCCTGATTGTTATTGTTGGATTTGTAAGTATTTCTAGATATACAGCAGTGAAGGTTACTTCAGCCTGGAAAGGGAGTAGCCCTACTAAGCACATATAGAATTTTAATTAGCCATTCTAGCTAGTGAGAAGATGTTATAGATTCCAGTGTTTCTTCCTATTCACTTTGCAGAGTTCACAAAATGAAAGTCCACCCTTCTGCGAGATTATCCCTGGGTTTCCTAGCCATTTCATAGCAAGCACTGTGTAGTCATAGAAAAAGAGACAGGCTGTTGAGACTCCATGTCCTCCCCCAGCTGTAATCTGATGGGCAGATGATACTCCCTGGGGTACCTACATCAGTGGCTTATCGGAAATAACAATAATAGAAAAATAGTTGGGTATTTTAGCCAGTGTTTACTTCAGCTTCTTTTTTCTGCTTATAAAAGGTGACCATAATGAAGTAGAATAGGAAACAAGTCATACCACCATTGACCACAAGCAAATCTTGCAGAAGCAGGAATTTGCCAATCTCTTGTTTACTCTAGAACTGTGCTTTAGAAAAAAAACCTAGACCCCACTACTGCTACAGCCCACTGACTTCTGTGTAATTGTTTTTCAGGGTACCAGATTTCCTGGGAGGTGTATGGCAGGAATGAATCTCGTCTTGCCCGCACGCTACCCAACACGACACTGGAGTACAAGATCACGGGGCTGTCATCTCTCACCACCTACACAATCGAGGTGGCAGCTGTGACTGCAAAAGGGAGCGGATGGGTCACATCCTCCACCATCTCTTCTGGTGTGCCCCCAGGTTGGTAAAACTCCATGAAACAAATTAAAACGGGCTGATGCTTCATGTTTCTATGTTCCAAAGATCACAAATTACTTTGGTTCAGTAATAAGAAAAATGGTTTTATTTATAAAGCATTGGAATTCTTTACCACATAATTTAAATTTAATTTTTAGAACAGTTTAGAACATTAACATGAACACACTTCTAATTTAAAATTACCAGAAAGTTGGGGCAGTTTAATACAAATACAAAAAAAGTTGTAGGGATGGCAGAAGGAGCGGACCAAGTAATAAAGTGGATACAATACAGAATCTTTTGACATTTACAAAGTAACATAAGAATGAAGCCTGAATCAATTCAAAACGTGTTGCTTTGGGGGGAAAAACAGAGTCTGGATGCTGTTAAAAGGGAAAGGTTTTTTCCATTTAGAAATAGTATAGCTTCTGTCACCTGTAAGATGACATTTGTCTAATGAAACTAAAATCTTATTTACAAGATTTGGGAGTTGTGGCCTGAGAAAGATTTGGGAGGATGTACTGCATTGTCTGAGTTACTGTTTGGGCACCTGTATATTTAGGTTTTTTGCATTTTGTTTTTAAAATTCTGCACTCTCCCTCATCTAGTATAGAAAGCAAACTAAAAAGCCAATTCTTACCTCAAACAAGCAGTTTCAGTTAATTGATAGGTTATAGAAGTAGAATTTTCCAAAGTGGAGCAGTTAGTGTACATCACTGATGGTAATCCATTTTTTCCCTTTTCTGGTATTTTTGAACTTTTCTGTATGTCTTGGTATGCTTGCCTTTCTTTTCCCTAATCACAGGTAATTGTGACAAGCTGTAGACTAGATCAATGCCATGCTCCCTGTTGTTAGCCAGATAACAGCGTTATCCTATTTGGTCAGGGTTAGTTTATTGATCATAGTTCCCACAGATGTGAAGAAAGAATCAAGAAATATTCTGTATTTGTTCATAAGTGAAATATATGCCAAAAAGCTGCCCATTTTTTGCCTGTTACATTCGCACATAGTACAACATTACGAATGATTACTGGTTATAACACTAATTTCCATTACTTATGAATGCAGGTACTATTGGGAATTTACTCTAAACAATCTATATTTAATCTCTTTCCTGGGCTTGCTTTTGTTGATAATTCAGATAATATTAAAAATGTAACTGCTGCTGTAAGCTTGACTGATGTGAGGCAACAATCTGATTGGGGCTGCAGATTTTTCCCCATAGAAGGTCACCCTCTTTATTTGGAACAGAAATTTAAAAAAAAAATCACCTACTTTATTCAGGCATCAGAAACACCCTCTAAAACCCATCTATTATAGGTCAATATAAGAATCACAAAATCTTCCCATTCACTACCCAAAAATTTGAGTCTTTTTATGTTGTTAATACATTAAAGTTGTACGTACTTTAAAAAGTAAGTAAAAATTATTGTCATTTGGTTCTGGAGAAACAGGAGTACAGTGGAATTAGGTGACTTAGCAAGTGACTTGGCAGATCTGGAGCTGGGAAGTACCTTCCCCCCGAGCCGCTACGCTTCATCAGTTATGCAACTTCACTATAAGAGTAGCTGTAATTCTGTAGATGGGCTCTTTCTTTTCTCATTTGATCTGTAAAAATGTGGTGCATGCTCAGAGCAGCAGAAATAGTAATGCCTTATGTAATACTCTGCCAAAAAGAAAAAAGAAGCCCCACAACTATTTGGTCTATTATAATTGTTACCCAGGTATTTTATATGCTGAAACACTGAAAGTCAACATGTGTTACCAGGCCCTAGACAAAGAGCATTTCCACCTCTCATTTACATCTCTCTTTCTTCAGAACTTCCAGGTGCTCCATCCAACCTGGTGATTTCCAACATCAGCCCTCGCTCTGCCACGCTTCAGTTCCGGCCAGGGTATGATGGCAAAACCTCCATCTCCAAGTGGATAGTCGAAGGCCAGGTGTGTCGCTGACAAAAAGCTCTTAATGAAGTTTCTGAGGGATTAAAAAGGGTCTAAATAGAGAATTGCTTTTTGGATTACAGTTTTTGTTTAACTTTGGATCACAGCTTTTTAGTAAATGGCCTGGTGGTAGCTGTTCAGGGGGTCCTGGAAAGGTGGGAATGCAAGGGAGCTCGAGAGGCTTAGCTGAGAGCTGTCTGTGCGGTAGCCAGTGAGAAAAGGGTCGTATGAATGCTGTAACTTCTGTTCACAGGAACAAAAGAAAAATATGATATATATATTATATATGTGAGAATGCTTATCCTTTAAACAGTTGCCACGGATTTTTGTAAAGCAGCTTTGCTTATGTTCAGAAGAACACCAAGTGCATCGTAAGCAACTCATACAGCAGAGCTTAAGTCCACCCATTTATTTTAAAAAGGATTTGAAACCTGTGTTTAGGTGTATTTTCAAACCAAATGCAAACCTGGAATTATTATCTCATAGAGTCAGAAGTATAGCAAGAATTGCACTGAACAGTAAAGATACCATTGTTCATGAGTCTGAGTGTATTTTTCTATCTTGTAGTGGAATATACTGAGGTTTTCTATCCAGGCCTCTAAATATGAGTAGGATGAATTCTCTTCTTCGTCAGCTTTAAACAATATCCCTCTTTCTGCTGTCATTATGCCTTGGAGGAGTTATATATTCCTCATTTGTTCTCCTGACAGATGAGCTTTGCTTCTTCCTTTCCACCCACAGATTTTATAAATAATATAATCTGTTTTTAAGACCAAATGTTGGACTTCTTAAATCACCGTCACCACTTAGACATGTTGATACAATCACTTCGCTTGGTAATGAGATGGTTGTGAACAAGTTGGTACATTTTGTACCGTTTATATACACATTATTGCATATTACATAATTAAACACTGAAATCCTATAATATGGTAGCTTGGCACATTGTGAGAAGCATTTTTGTGCTGGAGCACCACATTGATATTGCTAGGAATTTGTTAATTCTGTGAGTTGCAGAACGCCACTGAAGTGAAATAAATTTGAATGCTTTAAAACTGCAGTAATAATTACCATGAAGTTCATCTGCATCCTTGAAGAGCCCAGGGTACAAATAATGGTTGAAAGGTTCTTGGTGTGCCGGAAGGGAAGGGAGGATCTTTCTTGTTCACAAACCCTCATCAATATCTCATGCGTTGCTAGAAAACTCAAGGGGTTAGTGGTTCTGGATCCAGGAATATTTGCTCCATTTGGGGAAGGAGCACAGCCAAAGTCTTTGCGGAGTCTGGCCAGTTCTTTTCACCACAGCTACCCTGCAAGTTTCTTCTGCACCATATTTCACTGCTTAGCTTTGGCACAACAAGAAATGTTGTTCCAAGTGGATTTAATTAAAAAAAAAAAATTATTGCTCTCATGATTAACAAAAATCTCTTCAGGTATGTGGAAAAATTGGTGACTCCTTAAGGCTATAGGAAATCCTGTTTCCAGGATGACAGCCGCATATAACCCTTTGTTCACAGCCCCTTTCTACCAGCCCTTCACCCAAACTCTCTTCTACTCTTAAAGTGCAATTTCATAGCACCTTTAGCCAACCTAAACCAGGGCTGTCATTGTCCTGCTCCCATTCCTCTCCTCATACCCATCACTCCTATCAAGACTTTCTTACTCCTGCCTTCCGCATGCACTGATTCTGATGTGATGATACCCAGAGCTGCTGCAAGACTTGATCCAGCCAAGAACAAATGTGTTTCAGACAGATCAACTCCCTGCACAGGCTGTGTGTGATCAGAAGAGCAGCATTGCAAAGGGAGGGGATGAGAATATGGTAGTGAGAGCAGAGATGAGGGCAGGAATGCCTCTGTCCTGACTTGGATCTAAGCTGCTGTGGACCTGCTCCCTGGACTTCACAGGTTTTTCTGCCTGCCTTTTAAAGACACACAAGCTTTCACAAAACAGCTGCCGGTGACACCCCAGTGTTCACTTATGCCTTTCATGTAGTCTGTTCTAAGCAGTGATATGTCTGCGCTGGGATGCAGACTCCTGTTGCAACATCTGTATTTTAGCAGAGACAACCATAATTGTTCCTTAGGACTCTGTTAGATTGAAGGGTAGTGGTTATACCCAAACTACAACAGTATTTTCTAAACAGAAATACAGGGAAGATTTTTTCCTCTAGACCTTTCATTCACTGGCCCATGGACAGCTTTTAATAGCCCTGTTAAGTGTTTCATGCCTTAGCATTAAATTAAAAGCCACTTAAGGCATGGTTTTGCATACTGTGATTTTAAAAGAGGTGGTATTGCGGGGTGATAGGGATCACATTTAACTATAAAACACTAATCTATATGTTCTAGTGTGCTTTTCAATTAATCAGCTGAATGAGAGAATAAAGATTCTGTCCAAGCAGGTACAGGGATTACATCTCTATCCATTCGCAAATTTTTTGAACATTAGCCTTTCTGAAAGTTTGCAACAAGGTGCAGAGTAGCTGAAAAGAGCTAATAGCTTGGGAGAAAAAATATGTTGGAGTTTACTGAAGACCTTGTACAGCATGATCTCTCCTGGAAGGAGGAGAACTAAGTCAGTGTCCCCACACGACGGTTCCCTCCGGGCTGTACTTCTGCTGTCGGTGCGTTCATGACAAAGCATGACCAACAAGCACATGGTACTGTCATGGACTTCATCTTTGTCCCCCTCTATACAGCTGGGTGAGAGCTTTGCATTGGACATCCCTTATATAGTGTGTCTTCTCTTCCGTCTCTACTGGGAATATACCCTTTACTCTGAATGTCCGAGTCCTTGCAGACAAACTCTTTTATATTCACACACACAAACAAGCTGCCACCAACGTATTTTTCTTCTTTGTTCCTTTATGTGGCACAAAGCTTCCTTGATAAGGGCAGGAATAGAAAATGTTCCAAGTATTCCATTTTGGCTAAGTGCCATTTTTGAAGCCTGATACTTCATGAACCATTTGGATGAAAAACACAGCTGGGAATTCCAATTGATGTGAAATTTTGTAAATCTGGCCTTGGCTTCTGCTTTTTTTGCTGGGGTGTAAATTCACGGGAGCCACTGTGGAACTAATTCTCAATTATGCCAATGAACATAAGAGGAGAATCAGGTCTTTAAGATTTTAGTGTTGGTAGATACTGAAATATCAAGCGTTAAAAATTCCATTTCTGTGTTTCTAGTGAAGCTACATTCTGTACTTCTGAAGGGATTTCATAAAAATCACTAGGCTGTTTCTTTTCCATCTTTCCATCTAGACTCAAAGGACTGGAGGAAACTAGATTTCCAAACAGAGAACTACAAAAAAGTACCAATGCCATTTAAAAAATATTTCTAACATTGTTTTTCCATTACGTACACTATAATCTAAAGAGAAGAGTAATACATGTAATTTAAAGGTTCTGCTGACACTTGTTCAGAAGGATCAGCAGTAACTGTCTTGTGGCATTGACACTCACAGGTAATATTTCATCCCCAAAGAATTTCAGTAAATCCTTCCAAACATCCTGTACTTTCAGATGCAGCTAGAGTATATATTTTAGACATTTTTTTCTGGCAATTTGCAACCAAGAATGGCACTGAATCCTTGTTGTTGTTCACGTGGTTTCGTGTTTGCACGCTCTATCTGCTGCAATCCAGTTTCAGCTAATTTTTCTCGAGCTGGATTTTTCCTGGGGTTTTGTCAGGAGAAGTACATAAGTGACATCATGATGACTGTGCCTTGGTAAGTGCTTGGTCCACAGCACCAAGCTTTCCAGTGGCTAATTAGAAAAGCTGGGCTAACTTCTGCTGAGTTTGGTGTGGTTTTCTGGTGATTAATGTTATTGTGCAGACAGCAGAAGACCTGTGGAAGAGCTGAAGACCACTTATGAAGCTGTATTGCAAGTCTTGGAGCCATCAGTGTATGGGCTAATATAGAGAGTTTTTGCTTAAAAGCATTATCGCTGTATTGGCTTGTCAAGCTGTGAGTTGGGAAAGATATTATAACTTTAACCATGAATTTGTCTGGTTTTGTGGGTTAAGTCAGTGACCCAGATAGGATTCATCCATTGTATGAGGTGATTCTCTTGGTGTTGTTTTTACTTCGGAGCTGGTAAATAAAGTGTCTGAAACTCTGACAATTTTATGCCTTTGCCAATCTTTAAATCAAAAATGGCTGAATCGATTTAAGGATTTTGTAAGAAAAAAAATTGCACCCAGGCTGACATGCTGTGAACCGAATTTCTCCCAAAGCGATTTCAAATGTGTGAGTTATGGACCTCTATAATGAAAACTCTGACATATCTTGAACTATAGTAGAACACAGGGTACCTCTATAGCGTACAGAAACACTGTGTTTTCCTTTCCTGCAGTTAGTACTTCATAACCGTTCAAAATTTTGGAAGCATTACTGTCTTATACAAAATATCACAGCAAATGATTTTTCCATTCTGAATTTTAATTATTTTTGGTTTCTTTTAAGTCAAAATTCTGCAACTTTGCTCGTATAGTACGTTCCATCAGAAAACGTTAAATCATTTTTATAAAATATGTAACGTTTTCCCTTTCAGAAATGGAGAAACTAATGCATAGAAAACTAAAGGGTTCTGACATCACTTCCAGTATTGTTCTATACTGTCTCATTTCTGTAATAATAAATGAATATGCCATTTTATTGAATGTAATGCCTTGGGAGCAGCTGAGAGATGGGAATGAATATGTGCTAACTTGCGATGGCTGATCGTTCTTGAGAATCGGATGAAGTGTCCTGGTGGACATAAGTGTTTTTATTGAGGCAGTCCTGGGGCGTGTGGGGATTGTGGCCTTATTGTATGGAGAATTGTTAAGATGTAGAATGCATTTCTTAAGGAGTTTTTATGCCGACGGTAACAGAAAAGCAGTTGGTGTTCTCACCTGCCTCCTAAAACAATGCACACGTGAATATGTGTGCATCTGTCAACAAACATAATCCTTTTCTGAAGTTTGCACACACTGTTATCCAAAAAACAGCTACAAGAAAGAAGCCTCCAAATTAACTTTATTTTATGCAGAGTGGCTCATAGTGGACTCTCTTGCCCCTGAAAGGACTCTTTTATCCTTACCACTGCCTGTAGTTCTTTTTGCCCTGTGGGAATCCCTTTGTACTCTGATTCTTGAAACTGATACATTTCATCTGATCTGACATCAGAGTGTTTCAGCAAAAATAATTTCCTTTTCCTTCAAGAGCCTGAAACTTGGAATCTGCTGTAGATCTTGTGGAAGTTAAAAATACAGAAGTCCATCACTGAAGGTTCTCTTCCAAGACTCATTTCTGAGATTATGGCTAAATAAGTGAATCTTGTTTTGAGTAGCAGTTTCCTGCTCTAGACACCTAGCGATTCTTGGCCACGTGAGTCAGAGGTCATGCAGAAGTCTCCAGGCTGTTCACCAAGCTACCCTGCAGCCGTTCACCCTTCCATGCTCTTACTTTGGAAAAAATCCCCACAAAAGAAGCACACTTAAATTACACTGCTGATTTCAGTAGGTCTAACCCTTTGAGTTAGTTTCCCAAATGCTGGCACCAGATTCTGGGAACGTTACAAGGTATTATTCTAACTAAAGCAAGTTCCCAATCTATTTTTCTTAAAATCTTTTGCTGAATCACAGAACTATACCTGTGGTTGATTTTCTTTTATTTTTTTTTTATTTGGCTGCGTCTTTGTCATTACCTTTTGGCAGAAAATTAGTCCAAAAGTGGTTAATTGGGACCCCCACCTCCCAGTAGACGTAGTGGCCACCTGTTTACCAGCTGGTTCCTGAGCTTGGGAACAACCAACGTGCTGGGCTTGGTTGGTGTCTGCTATTTCCTCTTAGGCTGCATCCATTTTTCCTACCAGGGAGAGCATTCAAAACCAGAAAGCTGTCTGCTGGGATAGCTTTCAAGGGTCTTGCCATAGTCTTGGGCACATAGAAGCTTTTGGTGCTTCTCAATCAGTAAAAGATCCTTAATATTTCCACCTTTACAGCCAGCTGGTAAATGTCTATCTGCAAAACAGGCAGGGGTTTTTGGGCACCTCTCAAGCTAGAGTCAATGTCAATTGTTCACAGCCCTGTGGGCCTCTGGGTCTGAACCATGTGGTCCTTAATGTGTATTAATGACCTGCCGGCTGCTGCATAACGATTGAAACCTGTGGTCTTTTTTTTTTTTTTTTTGCTATGCAAGGAATATTTTAAAAAGCTCTTACTATTCTTAGACTACAAAAAGAAGACTAACTCACTACTGGAGATTATTTGCAGCCTCCAAAGCACTGTGGATTGTTGCTCTACAATTACTGCAGTACTTTGAGGTGATGCTGTTAAGAGCAAGGAGTTTTGCAAAAATAAGCCTTTACTATAGACTTTCTACAGTATTAATCAAAAACTCTCTTAATAAAAAGTGTTCTGTGTTTCCTTCACTGAAATCAACCCTCCCATCCTTTGTTTATGTAGTTTGGGGTTTTTGTTTTGTTCTGTTTTCTGTTGGGTTTTTTTTGTTTGTTTTTTTTTTTTTTTTTAAATTCTCTTTATCATCTCTTTGTTCTCTGGGTTCAGGTTAGGGCTGTTCTGTTTTACCATGCAGACCTGTCTCAACTTGCTTCCCTTAAGCTTCTGCATCCATGGACTTTACTAAAATTTATGGAGCTCAGTTGGGACTGGGAATTTTAAAACGCCCATAATCTTCACTGACATCTATTTTATATGTTGTTTGGTGTGTGGCAGGGTCCTTGATAACCAACAAGGCTGAAAGGCCCATCAAGACCTGTGCAACCACATCCCTCCGTGAAAGCAGTCCTCTGCTAGGAAGATCACAGAAGCTTCTTTTCACAGTGCAATGTAGAACTTATTTCTTTGGCCTAATTTTCCTTGTGTCATTCCTTCATGCACAAACATAAATATGCAGCACATCAAGTCCTGGGTGAGCGAAGAACTAAAACATCTATAAATAAATCAGGCTGCTTCTCCTGAAGGGTTGGGGGGGGGGGGAGAGTAAATGAAACCTAATTTTCTGTTTGAAGTACTTGGGGTGTGCTGGATACTTAGGGCTACGCTGCCTACCAAGTGCTTTGACAGTGTCTACTACTGTAACTAGTATAGGGAACTCGTAAGAGATCTGTTTAAAAAAGATTAAAGGAAATAGCTCTTTACACAGTGGGTTGTGAGCTTCTGGAATTTGTTGCCCCTACTATTTGTAGACAGTGTCAGTAGGTTAAAAAAGGATTTAGGCATCTTCATGGATATTAAGTCTGTAAATAGACACTAAAAGGAATAGCTGCCTATGTATCCTCTAATATCCTGCAGCCCATGATTGTGTATACCAGGGTAGGGTGAGGGAATTGGACTACAGGTGTACTGCCCTTTGTGATAGGTTTGAAACATCAGAGTAAATGTGCACAGTGTTGGGGAATTATATCAGGGAGTCTTGTCTAAGATCCCCTGTGTTTCAGCACTTGTGAATCTCTAAAGTGAAGCCCAGCCATCTACCACCTCTCTTCTGTCTCCTCCACACTCCTACTGTGGCTTTTATGCCCACAACCCTGTCTACTGATGCTGCCATCTTCCATGTCCCAGGTCAGATTCTGGCCTTTCTATAGTGCCTTATTGACTTCCTTTTAAGTCCTGATCCATCTTCCTTTTATCTCCAGAAAGCTGTATACAAAGTAATGCCCTCAATTCTCACCACAATTTTGTCCCGTCTGATGCTGCCGTAGCTGAGGGGACTATGTTGGGCAACATGTTGTGATTAATTAATACACAGGATTGCACATGAAAAAGTTTGGTCTGAGTGCAGAACAGCAGATGAGGTTAAAACACTTTTGTTCTTTGACTTTGTTCTTGTTTCTCTGTCTTAATTTCTGTGGCATTTTGCCTCTATTGAGACTTACTTAGTATGCACCAGTTCCTGCGAGTTATTATCAAGGCTATTTTTCATTTTGTTATATTACTATTTGATACTTTTGTATTGTGGCAGTAAGATTGAACAGGGTATTAGCACACTCATGCTGTTTTTCTGGAATAGATCTTATCAGAGAATCCCAGTGAAGTCCCAAGAGGTACAAGGAAATTTGGCTAACTTGGCTGTGTTGTTGCTTTGCAAATGACTAGTGCCTTGTCATATAAAAATTAATATTAACTGGATAATATGTATTTAAAAGCATTTGTCCTTCCACTGCTGTGATGACACACATTGAAAAAGAGGTTATATATATAATTCTTTACATATATATATATCTCTAGTCTGTTTTGTATTCCTTCTTACCTTTCCTGTGTACAGGTTGGTGTGCTGGGTGATGAAGAAGAGTGGGTGAGTCTTCATGAGGTGGAGAATGAACCTGATGCTCAGATGCTGGAGGTACCGAACCTTACTCCTTACACTCATTACAGGTAAGAACAGCAGGTAATTAGCTGCAGCATGAAAAAAATGAGTCAATAGCAGCATGGAACAGCTTTCGTAATCAGAAACAGCTGGCTGTGTTTTATAATCTGAACAAAAGGGAAAAGGCTGGCTCTTTACATAGTTTATACTTAAAATTACTTGTCTGATATAGTTAATTGTAATTTACATACAATACAGTTCATAATGTTAAAAATGAAATCCAAGTGCACAGTGGAATCCTTTCGTGAGCAACTGATATCCTATGACTTCCCTTATCTAAAGGGTGCACCGGTGTAACATCAGTCAGTGACAAATCAATTGCAGTTAAACTGGTGCAAACTTGTAATTACATATTTACATCAGTTTAAACATCAGTTTATTGATTTAGCTTAATTTGGTAACATCAGTTAGGTGAAACCTTTGTTTATAAGAATTTACCAAGTTAAGCTTAATAGATGTATGCAATGCTTAAACTGATTGAAGTGAAGCTAAATTATGGGTACACCCCAGTTAAACGAGATTGATTTTCAAATCAATTCAATTCAAGTGATGCGTTGCTTTAGTATAGACAAGATTTGAGAATTTGAGGTACTCAATCCTAATGAAAAATACTTTCATGAAATAGCTTGCTAATGTAAAAGCTGGTTGTAAGGAGCTACAGTGGCAGGTGTTAAATCAGCTTACTAGAAACTTGCCTGTTTTGCGCTGGCTGGAGGGCCTATTAGCTAGTCCATGTGCTGTTGTGAGCTAGTAGTAGGTGTAGCCAAGTAAAGCTCATATAATTTACAACTAATTCAGTGCTGGTATGCTAATTTTCTTCCCTTAGTCAGAAGCCTAGGAACATACTGAATTTCTCACAAACCCTCCACTGACATATTTTATACCTCATCCTCAAGAGCTAAACATTTTGCTGAAAGCTCTCTGAAAATTTTTGAACTTGAGCAGAGATTTCTAGTGCAGAGGTTCAGGAAAATTATCTTCAAGTTGAAAAGATTTTGCTCTTCTCATAAAGGTGGATCCTTAAAGCTGAAAAGACAGAGGTGAATAGTAAAGTGCAGGTTGTACCAGAGTTCAATGTTCAGTGTCCATGCAAAATAAGAAAGACTTGCACATCTAGCAGGTGTACAGAGAAATGCCTTTGGGATAAAAAATAATGAGGAAGTATGTGAGGAATTTGGGTGGTTGGGTTTTTTCTGTTGTTAAACTTTTTGGTTTATTTTACTGCTATATCTCATTTCTCTCTTGTATCCATTGCATTCTGCAGTGATCCCAGTTATGCTGGGATCTTTCACATTTCCAGTTCTCCTCTGATTTTTTTTTTTTATATTGTAAAGCAGCTCCTTGAATTTTGCCTAGTTTTTTTCTCTTATGCATGCACAGATACGAGCTTTTTTGGTTTTGTTTCAGTGTAGAGCAATTTTATATAATTTTTTGAAACCTAGAAAGTTGTTGCCAAATGGATTTGTTGTCCTCTGGTCAGCTTTAGTCATTGCCACTGAGGAAATACATCATGAGAGCTAATCATCAGACCACATCTTAATCAGCCAGCTTCCCTTCTGTACTTTATGCCAATGCTTGAGAGTGAAATCGAGGACAGTATTTGTTTAATGTGTTTCCTTTAATGCATTTTCTAGGGAGATCAGAGCAGATAAATAAACACTGCTATGTTGACTAGCTCACCCCTTTTCCCAAGCTCAGTCATTAGGTCCAAAAATTGTTTAGTATGAACAGGTCATGTATTTATGTGCAAGTGCTGGATACCTCTAATTGCATGTGATGGGTGAGAGTATCTGAAATGTACAGCACGTCTTAATTATTTTGTGCTTCCTGAAAAAAAGATTTAGAGAAATCTTTTGTGTCCCAAGAGGAATTTCTATTGTAGAAGAGATGGTTTCAAGCAGGCAGGGTATTTTTTTAAAGATGCATATCCATATTAAATAACTCAATCTTTCTTGTGCAGGAAGGCTGAAAATGCAGCACAGGGATAAATCAGCTTCTTTCAACCAGTAATTGAGGGGAAATGTTATCACTAGTATATTTTTTATATTGACAGAGAATGAGAATATCTGAAGTTTGATATTTTAATACCTTTCTGAATGTATTGTACAAGCATCGCAAGAGAAAAATCACTTACTGCTAGCATAAGCTCATCAGGCTTGGTATAATTAACATAAATTTCTCACACAAATACCTAAGTTTCTAATAGACCCTAAGCTAATCTCATTTTCATTTTTTTTAATACCTGAGAGGATCTGAAAGCACTTACCATAAAGCATTCAGCAATGAATACAAAGGGGACCTGCATGCAACAACCTTTGTGGAACATTTAGAAAGACCTAATTTGTATTTTTCCATCTTTGTCCTGTTCTGGAAAGAGCGGTACCATTTACTGAGCTGTTACAGCATGCACTGCATCTTTCCTTCGCTCCAGGTTCCGGATGCAGCAGGTGAACGTGGTGGGCCCCAGCCCGCTCAGCCAGCCCTCCCGTGTCATCCAGACGCTGCAGGCTCCGCCAGATGTTGCTCCCGGGAGCGTCACCGTGCGCACAGCCAGCGACACCAGCCTGTGGCTGCGATGGGTGGTGAGCTGGAGAGGAGGAACGGGGACGGAGGGGAGCCGGGTGCTGGTGCTTGTGATGCGGCTGCTTCCCCAGGGAGTCAGGCCAGGACTCAGGGATGCTGTTCCATTGTGTTCGGTGCAAGGAGTAACCGCAAAATTATTTCCTTTTTCAGAATAGTTGGAAATCTGAGACTTACCTTAAGTGCCTTATTAATCACTTAAATTGCCTACTGTCACTACTTCTGCCGCTTCATCGGGGGAATATATGCCTGTTTGTAAAACCTTGACTTTTGAGACTCTCTAGTTCCACAGTCAGGGGCAACGTGTGGGACAGGAATATAATGCTTGAGCCCATTTGCAATTTCCTAGGGCTCAGTTGTTCGCTTTCTACAAAACAGTCCCCAGAAGGTGCACACCAGTCATTGGCAATCATCGTGCAGGTACTGAACAGCTGTGGTTCAAAGGCAGCAAAGTTTGCGTGTTCTGCTCCTGTAAGAAGATTATATTTATGTGAAGGGTGTGGAGTTATGTGATAAAACGTAGAAAGAAATGATTAATTGCAAAGATGCAGTGATTGATGAAGTTGTTGTGCCCCTTTGACTGTCTCAGTTACCTGCAGAGTTGCCACATTGGGATTTACTTGGCAATTAAGCTGCTCCAGAATGGTTTGTCTTCTCCCCTGTTAGACAGAATTTTCCACTGGGGTTACTGTGGTATGAAGTTGATGAAGCACAGGTTTCCTTTTGCCCAAATGTTAGCTTTTCCGTGCATAAACTCATTATGGCTGGAAGTCAAAATCAGGCTAGAAACAAGGGGTTTTTTTCTCCCATCAGGAAGGAATAATTCCAGTTTCTCAGTGGGACACTGCACTTAATTCTGTACCTTGAAAGACCAAAACCTCAAATTGAAGGTGTCGCCTCAGTATCCATAGAAAAGCCATTGCAGTTAATTTGATAGGACCCACATAGCTCACTCGTGGCTTTACCATGTCAATAACATTGGCCATGCTGTTAAACCTTTGGTACTATATCCAGACCTACATATCTTACATCAAAAGTTAACTCAAGGTTGCTTTAAGAGACTTAAAAACATTTTTAAGATTGTGTTTCCTTGCTGTGATACCTGGAAGCATGGTTTTCATGAGTCAAACTGTGCAGAATTCAGGAGGCGCAGCAGCCACAGCTAAAAATGACCTGACGTACCTTTTTCATGCTTAATAACATCAGTATTTGAAAGTGTTTCATCTCTTTTTTTCAAGACCTGCAGGTGAATCTGTGTCCCTCTGGGAGCTGGGGAATTCCTTCCTTCCTACAGAGTAAGGGTCACATTTCCAGCCCTGCTTGCCTGCGGGATACAGTCTTCTAAGCTGTGAAATGTTAATGTGTATCAAACTTTCCCAGTGATCCAGAACTGAACCTCAGCCATCCGTGGCATCATGTAGTTAGTTTTACAGGGCAAAACTCTGAACTTCATGAAGTAGGCTAATTATTTCATATTTTAATCTCTGAAATTGCTTGGGGAGTTAGAATACTAGAATAAATCTCTGCTGATAAATGAGTAGGCAGAGAGTCAGTAAAAAAAGTAAAAAATATACGATAAATGAATTTGTCACATGCTTCAGCAATTTATCATTCATTTCCATAATTAATCACAAAGCTCTGAAATATATTGTATTCGTATCATCTCTGTTGATACACCCACAGCAAATGGCATAGTTCTGTGAGCATATCTATTTGGTTCAAAATTAAGGTAAAAATTAAAAGAAAATTTCAAGCAGCACAGAAATTTAGAGATGGTGAAACATAAATAAAACTGAAAACCAACTAATCAATCTTTTTTGCCTTCCTATGACCTTACATGAGTTCAGACAGCCTTGGTATATAGATAGGAAAGCCCTGGCGATGTGTTCTGTATAGGAATATTGTGCTTTTCTTTGTGTCATTTGCCAGCCCCTCCCCGACACGCAGTATAACGGCAATCCAGAATCAGTGGGGTACAGGATAAAGTTCTGGCGTGTGGATCTGCAGTCTCCCACCTTGACGAAGGTTATTAATGACCGATTGGAAAGAGAGTACACGATTGAAGATCTGGAGGAGTGGACAGAGTATGAACTGCAGATCCAGGCTTTCAATGCCATCGGGGCAGGACCATGGAGCGAAGTAGTGAGAGGTCGTACGCGGGAGTCCGGTAAGTCAAAGCACCATGTCTGCTCTGAAGGACACATCTGAGAGCTTCAGCATTTTCTGCCCTTTTGTTCAGCTTTTTTTTTTTTTTTTTGCTTGTTGATCCATTAAATCTAAAATGAAGGAAAAAACCACAGTCTCTAGATGCACTGAAGGCAAAAAGGCATATAGACATTTGAGGGAATTATTTATTTTATTCCTACCCTGCTTTCATGCATAAACCTGCAGGTTATTTAAAGCAAACAAAACAACCTTTCCCCTTTTGGCAGCAGTGCGGACAACAGGAGCAGCTTCCATACAGCCTTCTGTGGCTGAGCAGGTCTCTCCTGCTTCGTCTCCCTCCCTGGTACCCCTTTTCCCCTCATTCTCCCCCTTTCTCTCTCTGCTTCTAGGCTGGGACAGATTTTCTCACAGTTGTGGTTATCTGAAATTTCATTTCAAGCACCAAATACTTCTAAAAGGGCACAAGGTATTTTAGAAAGCTGATTACCCATATAGAAATAAAATCATTATCTGAGCTTTTGATGACATGTTTTCAAAACTGCCTTCTAAAATTGTGTGTACAAGGCTATATAGACATAACCTGCATATAGACATAACCTAGAGCACAAGTACTGTATTGTCTAACTGAATTGTCCATACTAGCATAGAGACTTCAAATATCAGAAGCAAACTCTCAATCTCAGGCAAAAGTAAATTATTGTTAGCTTAGTAGCAACAGGAAAGACAGATCTTGAAAAGCTGCTCTCTAGCTGCATGCACCTGATAAATTAAAATTTGTATTGCAAGTGAATAACAAAATGGATGACATATATGGTTTAAAAGCTTAATAATAAAAGCTTTTTGTGACCTGTATTTATGCAAGAGTTCCACACTGATATTTTTTTCTTTTTCTCCTATTTTTCTTCATTAAAAAAAGTTTTGGAATTTAATTCCACGCATACCCTACACTTACAGACATACATATGCATGTCTGTGCACTCTGTACCACGCAGCGTTACTTGGTGTGAAGCGTGAATGTGCTTCACGCAGCAGGATTTGGTCTGCTGGTTCAGATAACTATCCTTTGAACTAGCTGAGGAGAAGGCTAAACAAAGTCATCCCCCTCCATTAAAGTGTTGCTTTTTGGGAAGAAGTAATTGGAAAACTACTGCCAGAGATATTTTAAACAAGGCGTGCTTGCGCTGAAGTTAGAGATAGCATGACCCAGACAAAATAGTTTTGAAGTGTTCTGTATCATAATAAAAAGATACTGTATTCTCTACTTTCTCCTTTCCGCTGCTCTTCAAACACTTCTTTTGATATTTAGTAAATACTAAGATTAAGTGATTTCATAAAACCTTAGGATTATAGTTCTCTTGCTCAGCATCTAAAGATCAGAGGTTACGTGTATATTTGGCATTTTCTCTTACAGTGTTAAAAGAAGGGTTGACTTGAAACTGATTGTAGGAGGCACACAGGAACTGGGATCAAAATAACACAAAGCTGTGATCTAGGCCATAAGGACTTATTTGGGTTTTTTCATGTGTTTTCTTTGATACTAACATCTGATTTCTTGAATAGAGCAAGTCAGGGCTCAGACTTTTGGCTGTATCTTCTTAGATTTAGAATATACAAGAAGTGCTGGCATAGCAGCAAGCTGCATGAGAGAACTTCAGGGAATCTGCAATTAACCTGTATGCACAGTCAACCAGGGTTAAAATACAAATGAAAGATATCTAAAGCGAGAGAGATAGCTCATTTTTAGGTCTGTCTTATGAACTATGAGAAAAATTCTATTTAACACTTATGTTTTCACAGAATCACAGAACCCCAGAATGGTGGGGGTTGGAAGGGACCTCTGGAGATCATCCTGTCCAACTCCCCTGCTTGAGCAGGCACACCCAGAGCAGGGGGCACAGCACCGCGTCCAGGCGGGGTTTGAATGTCTCCAGGGAAGGAGACTCCACAGCCTCTCTGGGCAGCCTGTGCCACTGCTCTGCCACCCTTACAGTAAAGTTTTTCCTCATGTTCAGGTGGAACTTCCTGTGTTCCAACTCGTGCCCATTGCCCCTTGTCCTGTCGTTGGGCACCACTGAAAAGAGTCCAGCCCCATCCTCTTGACACCCACCCTTCAGATATTTATAAGTATTGACAAGATCCCCCCTCACTCTTCTCTTCTCCAGGCTGAACAAACCCAGGTCTCTCAGCAAAGTACTTTAAAAAGAGATGTCCTAAATATTTCTTTTTCCATTTTGTAGATACAGAGACTTAGGGAAGTTGGGTTTGCCTGGTGCTGCAGATTGTAAGCATCCTTCACAGCTGCCCAGAGGTGGCTTGGCCAGGACCACATGGTGGTTCATTGGCAGAACTCACAGTTCTGTGTTTTACACTCTCCAAGGAGCCTAAGAAGCTAGAGCCCGGGCACTAAATCAGCTTCTGGTATCTAATGACAGTATGGCCACTGGAGTCCACAATCTTCGTTAAAAATCAAGCTGTACTTTTGAACGCTTCTGTTTATTCTTGGATGTGCGATCATATCACTAATAGCTGAGCACACATGCTAACAATAAAGGAGCATGCTCTTACAGGTACTCTCTGGTTTCTGAAGCTCTTGCATATAAAACATCTTGAAACCAAAGAAACCATGAGAAAATAAATAATGCTATGGGGTTTGGTAACCCAGGCTTAGAAAACAGTTGGGAAACCCTAAAATGAAAATCCAGGATAAGGTTTCAAGCAGCTGAAGATGGAGGGGGATGAATTAGGATTTTTAAACAGGACAGGTTTTATCAATCCAAGAATGTTTTTATAATGTTAGAAATTAAATAACTCATTAAATTTTACAGTGTAAAATAACTGCAGAGTATCAAGCTCAGTTTCCACTCAATAAACTGAAAATGATAGTAGGTACAATATAGAGAAAGCAAGAAAATGTGAAGACCTCTAGTGTATTAGAACAACCTTGACAAGGCTGCTTCCTTTAAAATATAAACCCTCTTATTTTCGAACAATTCATCTCAAATACAGCTAACCCAGTGCCTTAATATTTTTGGGCTCCTAATATTCAGCCACATGAACGTATATACTTGTCTTACAAAATCAGCTACTATACAAGCATGGTCACATATCTATGGCAAGGATCAATCTCTTGATGATTCAGAGGCTGACCTTCATGAAGCAGTTACTGTGGTGTGATAAAGCATCGCTTGATAATTCAGATGTGGTCCAATGTCACTGCGGGGATTTGTCAGTTTATACAAGCCGAAAATTTGGCCTGAGGTATCTAGTTTTATAGGCAAAACAGTTGTGTACTGCAGCTATGCTACTTTTGCCATGAACCTTGCACTAAATTTGCACGTCTTAATTGACAGCAGATGTACACTATGCCAGCTTAATTCTTACTTTCAAAAAACACTGATGGATGTTCAGCTAAATTGATCTGCAGAAATGGAGAGAACCACTGCATCCCACTATCTAGCTTTCCTAGAAAGCCAGAATACAGGGTAGCTTACTAAAAGCTGCTTTTGGCCCAGTTAGAGACATAAAACAGCATCATTTACTATATATCAAATATGGCTATGTCAGATGTAGAAAGAGCATGCATGATTTTAGATGCCAACACAGATAACCTTAAAAACTTGAGTTCTTGTTGAAGTTCCAGTGCAAAGTGCCAGTAACTCTGTAATTTCCTACATTTGATCTTCTAAAGTGCATCGTGCAGCTGGCAGTTTGCTGGATTATCTCATCGTTTAGTTTCGGTATTTCTGGTTCATTTCATTAAAGCTCTGAGATTTTTTTGCACACTATTGCTTGGCTTCTGTACTCTTCTTGCAGGTTACTAATGAGAACTCAGCTTTGGAGCTTATAACAAAGTCTTCAGCGCAATAGTTAAGGAAACCAGCATTAGAGAAGGGAGCTTGCAGAGGAAAGAGGGTTCTATATGCCTCTCTCAAGCCACTAATTAGTCTTAGCAAACTATAATTTCTTTGAATCAGGATATCCTGAGAGAGGAGAGGGGTCAGAGAAATGAAGGTTATGTTTCACCTCATTCTTAAAGGGTGGATCAAAGTCTGTTACTTGATGAAAGACTGGCAACAGTAAGATCCATATTATCACTTGCAGGTCCTGAATTCATACATCCATATTAGAATAAAATTCTTAACACTAATATGAGAACTGGAGAATTAAAGCGCGCTCAATGAACACATTTTTACCATTTAGGCATTGGGCTTAGATTCCTTTCTGGCAAGAGGGGACATTTAGCTGCTCTGGCTGTCACTGGGAATTAAGAGGAGTCTGGGCTAATAAATCTTCAGATAGACCATTCTCTCCTTTGTTAGCTTTCGAGTCCCCCTGCCAGCAGCGTGATCGTACACACACCTCAAAGCAAGCATGCATGCAGGGCCAGCCCAGGCACAGCCTCCACCTTTTGTGAATTCGGGAAATCTCGTGGCTGCTGATCAAAGAGGAAGAGAAGTATTTGTAAAATAAAGAAACTTTTTCTCTCTTGAAAGGCTTTAAACCAGATAAAATAAAAGTAAATGTGGCTGGAAAGGGCTTCTTTCCTCTACGCATTCTGGTTTCCTGCGACCCACCTCCACCCTTTCTCTCTCCAGAAGTGATTCATGTGGGAGTAGCTCTTTGTGAAGATCTACAGATAAAGTTATGGCAGCTATCCAAAGACATTCATGGCTCCTGGCAATCTATTTTCCTTTAACGTAATTATATCCTTGTGGGGGATAAATCTAGGAGAAGATTTTTTTTTTTTTCTTTTTTTAAAAAAAGGCACTTCAGGGTTGGAGGGGAAAAAAAATTGGATTTTAGTCTGCTGCAGTATTGGGCAATGGTGCTCTGTTTCTCATGTCCCAAATAATTGGTAGCAGGGAAATTGTTTCAGAAATTACTATCTCTGCTGTTAACCTTGAGTGCACAAGGGTGGGGGGCGGTGTGGTTTTTTTTCAATTTATATTAATTCTGGTGTCATACTCATTATCTCGTTCATGTTGCTAGGAGCTTCAGAAGCTCGCCTTCAAAACAGCAGATCTGGTCTTTCATTCGGACAGCCAGGAAAGCATTACTTTTGGCAGAGATTTGTGCTCCTTTTTGTGATATATTCAGGACCTAATCAAGCCTTACTGTCCATAAGTGCTCGTGTAACATAACTTGGTGAAATGTTCTCTTGAGGTCTGACAGGTGTATCATGCTTTAGAAAAGATTGTACCCTTCAGATGTTGGAAATGCCACAGGAAAAAAAAATGCAAAAGGGCAGCATAAAATGTGAACTCTTAAAAATAGCCTGAAATTCTGCTTGCGTAACACAGCATGCTATTAAGCTTGCCTACAAAAGCTTGCAGTTGTGTGGTTGTTCTGCAGCAGTTAGAGTTTCAATGGCATGAGAAAATGCAAGTTTGCTCTTCTCTCAAGTCAGAGAAAATTACAGTGTTCCTGTGCCATCAGTTCTAATGATGCTTCTAGTTTCATAAGAGCCAATTTTGCAACATAAATGAAATAGGCATATCTTTCATTTACACCATATCAGTCCTTGAAAATACACCTTGCGTTAATGTATCCATCTGTAATTGATGTATTGCAAATGTTGAGCACTATCACATAATCAAAAGGCTTAGAGGTTAAAGAACTTCTTACTGAACTGGGAGTGCAATCCAGTGGTTGAAATTATTGCTAACTCTAGACAAGATGTTATAATTTCCTTTCAGATAATATAGGAAGCCAGGGTGGCATAAAATTTCTTGTTAGAACAGATCGTACCATGAGATAAACTCCTATTCATAAAGATTTCTAGCTTTTGGCATAGGGAAATAAAATGTATGGGAAAGAAATACTAGGAGATAGACTTCTGTAGAAGTCCAGCAATTTAAACTTGATTCCAATTACTGCAAATATATAGAACTTGAAATTTATTTATATCTATCTCTATTTACTGTCTACCTGTAGACACTGATTAGTACTAAATATTTAGCTCTTTACAAACATTGTGATTCCTGAGATGAACTGGCAAGAAATTGTGAAGCAGGCTGATATAAAGAAGATGTAAAGTGAATACAAGAGAAGAAGGGATTGTCTAGAACCTGTTCTGGTCCTTTTGGATTTGAATACTCTTCTGTGGGATCCTAGAACAAACCCAAGCAGATGGGGAGATGGAGCAAAATTATCTAGTATGTCTTACCTATTTCTGCTTTTGGCTATGCTGTGTGATTCCAGTTCCCTCTGCTCCTCCTGAGAATGTCTCTGCTGAAGCCGTGAGTTCAACCCAGATCCTTCTGACATGGAGTGCAGTCCCTGAGTCCGAGCAGAATGGTCTTGTCCTGGGTTACAAGGTATGCAACTGGAGTTTCCTGCTGGCTTAATTTTTAATGCATTACCTGGATATGTTTTTGCATCTGTTATTTATTATTCACCTGCTGGATATTTACATTACTCATAAATCAGCTGGAGGAGATATAGGAAGTGTGCTGTTTTTTAAAGGGATGACTGGTGAATATAATCTCATTTTATATTTTGTGAAAAGGAGGAAACTAAAATGGGTACCTCTCTTTTCAGTCCTCATGTAAAAATCTTTTTCTTTCCATATTTCATATGCATTTATTCTGCAGATACTTTTCAAAGCAAAAGATTTAGACTCTGAACCAAAGAGCCAAATAGTAAGAGGTAACCACACTCAGTCTTTCCTGCTCTCTGGGTTGCGGAAATACGTGCTCTATGAGATCCAGGTATTGGCATTCACTCGTATCGGAGATGGAGTCCCCAGCTCTCCTGCAGTTATAGAAAGAACCAAGGATGATGGTAAGTTTAAAGGTTACCAAAATAAGTGTCTTATTTGATCCAGCCTTTTAACACTGCTTTCTTTTAGTGATGCAAGTGTAGACGACAGCCCAAACTAAGGCTATTCGGATTTTTTTTTTTTCCTTCAGCTTTGAACCTAAAGAACTTGGTCCCTACCTAGTATAACTGAGCACTATTCCATTGGTCATGGGCTGAGGATTTGACAAAAACACAGAAAACCAGAGTCCCCTGTTTCCTCTTTCCCTGCAGCTGATGAAGAGGGAAAAAACTTCTAAAATTGTACTCTGAAGCTCCGTGTAGACAATTTCTATTGAAGGCAATTTTTAGAGCCCAATTATAAATTCCTATTGAAGTTCAATCATGCCCTGGAAAAAAAAAAAAAATAGAGTGCTGCAATTGAAAGCAATAAACAAATCTGGGTCTGATTGGACTGAAAGGAGAGATATGGAATTCCAACTTCAGTAATCCATTCTCAGTTTTTTTCCCAAAAGAATAAGGCATTGACCCTGGAAGATGATCATACCAGCTTCCTTTTGCAACCAGCACTTCCCATGAGCGCAGGGACTCTCAAGTGCGGTTTGTCACATTGGAGGAACCCAAGCAAGCCCCTTGCCCCAGTGCTGTCTGAACACATCATTGTGGTGGGAGCATTCCTGCTAATGGGGTTTTACAGAAATTTAATTCAACTCTTAAAATACTTTTGGCTCTGCAGATGCTAAATTTACTTTTAGTTTCATTACCTTTTCAGTATTAAATGAAGGTTAATATTAGTGTGAGAGGTTTCTGTTTATTACTCCCAATGAAGGTGAACAACAACAACAAAAGTCTCTCTTTTTTCATCAAAATCTTTTCAATAGTAATGGAATAAACATTGGTTTCTACAAGCAACTTCATTAAGGTAATTTGGTTGGGCTGAAAACACATTCAGACTTCTGGCTTAAAAAGACATTTTCTATGGAGTGCAGGGAGGGAGTAAGAGCATGCAGGGACAGGAACGGGAATGGGAACAGGGACAGCAGCTCCCTGACATCTTTGTAGCCATTTTCTCAGCACACTGCCTGTGTGGGGACTTGGCTTTTCTTTGGAAGGAAACAAAGAGAAATTACTGTTAGCAGAACTCTGCAGGGACAGAAGAAGCACTCACTGAAATGTACATCTCAGACTATAATGAGAAATATTTAAAACTGTTTGTTTTAGATAACCCCATTATAGCAGTTCCCTCCTTAAGTGCGTGTTGGCAAATGATACAAATTGTTCTTCCATCTCGATAACCCTGACGTAAATATGTTGTGTCTCCTCTGGGCTCAACTTAATTAAAAGTATCATCAGGGGTAATGCAGGTGGAATTTGTGCTGAAGGGGAAATTTTGCAGATGCTAATGTATCAATGAGCATCTCCTCACCTTGTGAACCTGGGATGGTCAGTGCAGCCACCAGCCGTCTGTATTAATGTGCATCTCACCTGCCTCAGCTTCTCCTGCTCAGACCTAAGTGTTTAAAATGCACATGTAAAATCAGAAGGCAGTTCAAAGCTGGTGCTGATGACACAGAGAGGAGATATTATTCAATTCCAACAGGTATGAAGCAGATTAAGCTGACACATAACCCTCTGTAAAGGCAGCTCGGTGACTTACTTCATAGTATGTAATCAGTTACCTAGCGGCGATGCGGCCAGCTCGCAGGGACTCCCCGCTACACTGCTGGAAGATAACTCTTGCAGAGGCTGGAGCTCCTTTGTCAGAGCATCCTGCTGAACACATTTCACAGGTGTGGTAAAAAAGTGTAGGGTGCACTGGTTCTGTGCTGTGTTTGGTGTCCGTGGGTGCTGGAGGCATTTGGCCATGGACAAGATTCCTCAGAATAAATTTATTTTACGTATGTATGTAGGCGCTCTTAACCATCTACTTATTATTGGTGAGATACAGCTTGAGCTGCCTTCTGTGTAAGATGAGCAGAGAACTTGTAGTTCCTCTGTAATGCAATGCTTGCTAGTATGATCTCTGTTTTTCTTTGCAGCCCCCGGGCCGCCTGTGAGGCTGGTGTTCCCTGAGGTGAGGCTGACATCTGTACGGATTGTTTGGCAGCCGCCAGAGGAGCCCAATGGAATTATTCTGGGTAAGAGGGAGCAGCAAACCAAGGCTGGGAGGAGAGGAGCTGGAGGTCAGAGTGAGCTCTGGCTGTTGCGTTTTCCTTCCCCTTGCATATTGGATTAGAAACCACACATAAGCAAATCCATGGCTAAAGAAAAGAAAATATGTTTGTCTCAGCTGAGAGACATGGTGTCCTGTGGTGAGGAGGAAAAGTCTGCCCGTCTCCATGGTGTGTGTTTTCCTGAGTCAGAATTACATGTCATTCACAGCAGTGTGTTTGAATTGTCATATCTCTTCCCATCTGCATTTGAGTTTGTAACCCGTTTGGCTGGCTGTTGGGCAACCTGCCTATTAAGCTGCAGCAGGGGAGAGCTGGATTTTCCCCTCCTTCCCCCCCATTTGCCTTTTCTGGGCATGCCCAACATTTCAGTTTCATGTGTGCTTCTGTTTTATTGCTTCCTTTGGATAATACTGTCTGTCAGGTCATAAGGAGTTAACTCATATTTGGCTTTTCATCAGCGGAAATAGGGGCAGCAAGGGATGACAGAAATTCATTAAAAACCTTCTTACCTTCCTGCTCTCATAACTCTTGGGTTGCCTTTGCAATGTGTACACCAGCAGCTACTTGTACTTAAAATGTGAAGGCTTTTACAGTGTAAGAATCCATTCTTGCCTCTAAAATTAAAGTAGCTAATAGTTACCCGGCAATTTTGTGTTCTCTGCTGATGTTAAACATATTTTACAGTAGTTCTAGCTGGTGAGTAAAGATTTGTCTCTCCACTGTGGGAAAAAAAGAGAAATGAAAGCTTTTGGGTTTTGTTTAGTTCTCAGTCTGCCAGGCCTTTCTGCTTCTAATTTCACTGCCATCATTCAGGCTTGCGTGTAGTCTTTTAGCAATATTTCCTAAAGCCGTCATTGCTGGATTGAGGATGCCTACTTCAAATGCCACTGGGCTGGTGGCATCCCTGTAAATAAAGGACCAGTCCTGCATTGCATTTAAATCTTGAGTCAAGAACTCGAAAGTGTTTGCTCAGGTGTATAGCTTCCCAAAGTGCTCAGGGGGTGATCCTGACGCCTGAAGATGCAGGGAAATCATCAAATGGGATCCGAAGGCAGATGCTGCAGGGATTTTCTGAGCACAAGAAAGAGTCTGTGTGAAGCTTGGCAACGGTTAGCTGTCAGAGACAGATCCACGCAGGGTTTCTCTGCAGCTCAAGGAAGCTTGGCTTCCAGGTTGTCTTGTGGGTTTGATTTGTTGCTTTTTTTTAAGGAACTGTGTGTCCTAGAAGCTTGCTCTCACTAGAGATTGGGATTTGAATCACAGGATGTGGTTAAGGAGAAAAAAAAAATCATTTGATAGAAATGATGAGAAAGTACAGAAGAGATTTTGCTCTCCCGACTGCGTTCCAATGTCTCATGTTGTTGCGCTTTGTCAGCCTTATTTGCCGAAATTGCAAGCTCAGTGGAGTAGGAACTCTTTTATTTTGTCTTTGCAGAGTGCTTTGTGCAGTGCTTCCCCTTCTCAGTTGGTTCTTACTCATTGCCACTACATTGATGATAAAATCATGCAAATGCAAGGTTGGAAGGAAAAGGGAAGGGTGTCCCTTCAAGAATGCTTGGCATGCTTAGCATGTAGACTGTTGTTTCCGACATCTTGCGCAGTCCATTCCCAGTAACATATCCCAGGACATTAGATACTGTCCTGACTTGACTTTTTTGCAACGCTGATGGTATAATTGAGTAGGTTTATTACCTACTATTAGTTCCTACCCTTTTTCTGCAGTACACTTCCAGGTCAGTCAGTCCCTCTTTTATAAGTAAATTAAGCTTTTTCTTTTTAAGTGTGATAATTCACAGGTGCCTTTATTGATCTTACTGATTCCAGACCATCTCTCCTCATTATCAAGATCACTTTAAATGACACTCTTGTCCTCTAAAGCACAGCCACTCACAATTCAGTTTCATTTTTGTAGTTTGCTAGTAGACTGGCAATTCCATCAGCCAGGTCATTAATGAAAATATTGAACAGAATTGGACTAATTCATAAGATCTTATGAGAGCTTACTTAATATGTCCTCCCAGTTTGTTAGCAAACTATTGGTAACAACATTTTGACTTTTTTATTTTTTAAAGTGTTCAAGTCAAAATGTGTAGTATTTCTCTCAGATTCTGTTTCTCTCGTTTGCTTTTGATGGGGCTGTGTGCAACCATATTAAAATCTTACTTAAAGTCAACGTGGATCATATCTACTCTTGCCACCTGGCCAATTACACTGTCAAAATGGAAAATAGATTATTTGATATTTATTATTTGCTCCAGACAAATACATATTGGCTGATCCTTGGCACTTTATTATCCTCATAGTTGCTTGTACATTCACTCATATTTTATTCCAGGATCTTTCTGGGTACTGAACTTTAGCTTGATTTGTCCATAATTCCTCGGTTGGTCTTTCCCCATTTTAAGAGATAGGGTACTCTGTTTGCCCTTCTGTAATATTCTGGGATGTCACCTGTCCTCCACAAGTTCTTGGACATAAACTCTAATTATTCAGAGATGGCTCCAGCAAGTTCTATAAGCACTGCAGGGCAAATTCCATCAGGCCTTTCTGACTTGATTACGTCTAGCTTAACTAAATATTCGTTAACCTGTTTTCTATTCTAGCCTACATCCCTACTTATATTGTTGTCAGTTTTAATTTGCATTAAGTATCTCATCAACATCAACTTTTTTGCCTCTGTGAAAATGAAGCAACAGAGGTATCAGCCTTCCGTTCTTTTCTGTCTTACCTGTCTTGTGCTCATCTTTTCTTCCCACTAGTTGACCTGTCCTCCTTCTGTCTCTTGAATTTCTAATGTATTTATAAAATCTTTCTTATTGCCTTTGATGCCCTTTAAGTTCTAACTCACTTTGCACTTAGCCGTTCTGATTTTGTCCCTACATGCTTGTGCTCTCTATTTATACACTCCCTTAGACATGTGTCCTGTTTCAACTTTTGTCCAATTCAGTTTTGATTTTCAGGTCGTTAGTGAGCTCTCAATGCAAACATATTGGCCTCTTAACACCTTTTGTCTGAATTGGGATAGTCGTACCTTTTTTTTTTTTGTCTCTTTTAAAGCTGACAGCTAACCTGAATTCTTTTTTCCCTTAGAATTCCACCCCAGGGGGACATTACCTGCCAATTCCCCCAGTCCACCTCTTTGAAGTCCATTGTCTTTATTCAACAGTTCTCACTCCTTTATTTTTTTCAATAGTAGAAACATTGAGGTTTGTGGAGGAAGAAGTTAGCTGCCAATGCCAGAGAGAAAAAGTAAAAATTACTCTTGCTAGGTATTTCTGTGATCTTTCCTAAGAAGTGAGGACTGCTTCAAAAATACGTAAAAAACAATGTGTAGCATTCTAAGTAAAATTGCAAGTTGTTTTTTTTTCCTGTACACCTTTTAAATCTCATTTCTGTAATGAACTTTCAAAACAGCATTGTGACCATCACAGTCAAGTGCACTGAAGTAGAGTTGTTGGAAAAAATAAGTTAACATAATTTTGTATGGCGCCCTTCTATTCACTAGTGGGGTTGGAAAGAAAAAATACTTGCTTTGAAAGAGCAACTTATATTCAGAGCCTTTGAACTAATGTTCCTGTTCTGCTAGCTTTGTCCTCTGAGTATACAAGCACCTTTGCAGCTAACGTTTTTGTAATCTATATCAAAACATGTTCTAGCATTTCAGAGAGAGATTAGCAGGACGAAATACTGGCAGGCACCAAGAGGGAAAACCACTTGTTTGTTTGTTTAAATATTTTACTGTGGAAGACTGCTAGATATTTCCATTTCTCCTTTTGGGAATGTTACACTAACCATCAGAGGCTTCACTCTGTCTTCTTTTCTGCACTCAGTTCAGCTAGCACCCAACATGGTTCCTTCAAATACTATTAAAGAACAATGATGCGTTAATGTGCATATGTGCACTTCGAGCTGTGAGCTTCCTTGAAAACAAGAGCTCAACCTGCATCCTTCCAGGCCCTGGTTAGTATGCCTTGTGGTATCCTTGTATTTAGCGTTTACCTGAAGCTTATTGAAAAAGAGTGTAAGAACTCCAGTGAGAATTAGAAGCAAAATTGGATGTAATCCATATTTGCAAATTCATATTTTGATCCTAGACTGCATTTGCACACCCGCTGGCCCTTAAACAGATAAGCAGTAAAATCAACAAACTGGATTGCTGCTCCACCAGGCAGACCATAACCTCCCAATATCATTTGGCTTTCCCTAAGTTCTGTGACAAATTAATAAATGTTTGTATCTCTGCTGCACCATGGCCTGCATGAACGGGTGCTGTCAGTTCTGAAGGGCTTTGTATGGTGATGAGCTTGAAAGCTTTTTTTATATTCATGGTGTGTTGTCATCTTCCTGACTGTTTGCTTTGGGGAATCCACTGGTTGTGTTAAAATGACCTAACATTTAACAGGCAGTTCAGACTGTTGCCATTTATTGTGTTCAGTAAGTGTAGCTAGTGAAACAAATACTTAAAAATACTTAACATGTGCAAAAAATACTTTAAAAGATGCTAATGCAAAAATAAGCCTGGTTTCAATGAATAAACTCCTGAAGAGCTGATCTTTCAGGGCTTTTTTTTAATGCTGTTTTGGCCTGGTGAAGCACAGAATAGCAGAAGAGATTTGGGATCTAATGCTATATAGGGGAAAAAAAAAAGGAAAATTGAGAAAACAGTGTGAATTCTTATTGGCCATCCAGATACTTCATATTCTGTAAGATATTCCTTTCCCAAAAAAGTTTGCTCTGATCACCTTTTAAAGATTTCACTTTCATTCGTAAACGTTGATTTTTATTTTTTTATCTAAGATATCTGCGATATCTTATTGTCATAGTCTAGGAAAGGAAGGAAGCTTCCTTATTCCTCCACTGCAGCAATTGCAGTTATTGCCTCTTATAGCCCTCGAGCATACGTTAATTTCTCTTTGAACACTTTCCATTTACCTCTATTGATTTGCCTTGTTCGATTTAACTTAACATTTCCTGCGTTCTCCCATCCCTTGTTGCTGAAATTCATCAACTTAATAATTTTGTCTTTTTGATCTTGCGTTAGCCGTAATTATTATCCAAGCTGTGGTTTAAATACTGCATCTTCTGCATCGCTCAGCGAAAAAAAAAGAAAAACAATGCTTTTAATGCCAGTATGTATCCTGGCTGTCCCAAACTGTCCAGTAGGAGAAAGTGATGTAGGAGATCAAAATTAAGATACTGGGTGTCTCTCAGGTGGTTTGTAGTAGCAATAAGAGCGAGCTGAGTTCAGGTGCAGAGGCTGGATATGTACATTTGAATCAGATCAAGGAAAGTGTTGAGTTTCTGCGGAGATAGTAAAGGTGACGGCTCTGGTTGTGTAAACTCTGCCTAAGATATCCAGGAAAATAGTTATTTACCCAGACTGTCAGCCAACACGGCAGATGTAGGAGAGGACAGTGAGAGCTGATACTGTTTTTCACGGGGATGCATTGAAAGGGAGTTTGCGGAGCCTGTCAGAGACAGGCTGTGACAAGTGATTTCTTCTTTCTCGTGGCTAAATTAGTTTTTACACTAGCCAAGGAACCACGCTTGTGTAAGTTGTTATAATGGCCTAGATATGTAAGTGTTCCTTTGCCTAATCTGAGCTTGTCTGTAATTGGCTTTCCGGCATGAGTACCACCATTTAGCAGTAAATAGTTATCTTTCTATTCCCTCCTTACATTTGGACTACACTTTCTATTTTACAAAGGTTTAGAAAAGAGTGGAACTTGCTTGACAAGGATGTGTCCCAGATATCATACTTATCTTTTAATAACTAGATAAATCAACTTTTCTATTCTTTTAATATTCTCTGTTTCCCTCCAGGTCTTATTCTTTACGTCTTCCGTCCCTTTATCAAACTTCTTTAGCCATCTTAGTTGCGTCTTCCTTCGTCTTTCCTGCCGCTGTAAAAATTTTTCCAGTGCTTTTCTTTGACTATTTTTCCCCCTTATTGAGGTCCTCCACCAGGGTTTTCACTCCTGCATTCTTCGCATCTGTATAAACAAAAAAAGATGGCAGCGTATCCATTCCTTCTCCCCATTGCTAGCTGTCTTTCTGTAGACTTTAAAAAAGATCAAAATACTATAGTACTAAAGATACAGAAATACTCTGGTGAAATATATTGGACCAGTAATAAGACAGCTGGTGCTGTGGATAAAAGGAGGTAGTTTCCAGGTGGAAAAATGAAATGTTCAAAGTGTAAGACCCTAAGACTTTGCTGCGATCTAAGCATGCTCAGGAGCTCTGAAAAATCAGGCCACTTTTTGTCCAGCAGTCTAATGCTATCCGCCCAGCTGTGAAAATGTTGCTGTAGGAATACGCCTGACACACCAACTGCCACGTTGTGTGAGGGTACCCCAGGCAGCACGAGGTGAGCCCGCTCGGGCGCTGGGAGCCTTTCGCTGCTGATGCCTATTTTCAAACATGGGTGCCCAGAGCACGTTAGGGCAGTTCAGTGAATTGGCTCTATACCCAAACCCGTTTGTAACTGCAGCCTGCAGGAGCTCGGGCTGAAGCCACAGGTGTTCGGAAAAGCCAAGTCACTCTTCAAGGTGTCAGTGCAATCAAATGTGTTCCATGTGAGGCAGCTATGGCTGTTGCCCCACATCCCCTAGATCACTCCCCCCAAAGAAAAAAGGACAAGGAAATGCTGGTGCATTGTCAACAGCACTGTGAGAGTCAGCACACCAAAATTAATACCATCTGTATCCCAATTAAATTCCACTGCGCGTGACAGCATGCACCACACGCAAGTATGGCATTCATTCAGGAGAGTGCAGGAACTCTGTGCCTTTTCTGTGAGTCAGCATGTGACAATTGTTGCGTATTCACAGCGGGAAATAAATGTCATTGATTTTGTCTAATAGCCACAGGTAAGATTAAAACCTCAGTTTTCATGCACTGACCTTCACGAATGAAGCACTCCAGGTTTGGCTCCCCTTGTTCTTGTTACAGCCAAAATGTGGTGGGAGTTCAAACTCTAGCTGGGATATTAATTCCAAGAGAAAGAGATGGTCTCAGGTGTTGCAGACCCCTTTGTCATTCGGAAGACAAGAAGAGGGTTGGCAGAATCATGTCATGACTGTTTTGTTTTCAGCTGGTTTGATTTGGATTTGTTGGCTGCCCTCTGCCCTGTGTAACTCCGTGAAGCGTTTAATCATACAACTGTATTCAGCTTGGCAATGAAGCCCCACACCAGTTCTGGTATTAATTGATTTTGGAAGTCAGCAGCTGGACTGAAAGTTACTGTTGAGCTCCAGAAGTGAGAGCCTGAATCAATTGCTGGGTTTACAGAATGGATTTGAACATTTGGCAGATCCTCTTTGGGGGACAGTTGTTGCTAGTGGTGCGTGAGGACTCTGGAAGCCCTCCTTTGCACAGTTGGATCATTAATAATACAGGCTAAACTGTGAACTCCTAATTGTCAGGCAGGTTGGAATGGGGGTTATCACTTAACAGGCATCAACAAAATTGATTATTAAGTGCCACATGGTTGAAGCAGGACCTCACAGCTTGCAGGCTTCTTCCTTGGTCTGTGGGCAAGGGCAGCAACGTGGAATCACAGAAGAAGGATGCTTTTATTGGCAGTTCTGGCACTCACTGTACAGTTACAAGGTAGTGGGAGAGCTGAGAAAAAGGCAAGTGCAAAGAGCAGGACCAAGCCCTTACTTGAGCAGTATGAAGGCTGCACACTTTGGGCAGTCCCACTGCTCTGATCTGCTCTGAGGCAATGCCGAAACTGTGAGAGGTCCGAACAGCATGTGTGCATACACACACACGTGTGTGTGCTTGGGTGGAAAGCTGAAACAGAGAGTGTTGTCTTGAACTGGCTCAACCAGATGACATGAATTGCATGGACTCTGTTCCTTTGCCTTTCCAAAAAGGTACCGGCATGCTCAGGAAAGATTAAACTGGTTTGGTATCTTGTTTAGTATAAAGGATGGAAAGCAAGATCAGTTTTGTGGCAGTTAATATTGAGTAAACCCTTGTGTGCGCCACTGTGTGTGATTTCCCTCATAAGGTACGGCGCCTGACTGGGGGAGAGCTGCCACACAGCAGAGTTTTATAACACTAAAGGAAGTAAATTACTTTGTTCTGGTCTGAGATAAACAAGTAATTATGATAAACTAATAGTTTTGGTGCTCTTTTTTCCCTGCTAGAAAAAAATCCTGACCCTTTTTCTTTCTCTTTGTTGACGCTGTGATTTCAGGGTATCAGATTGCCTACCGTCTGGCCAGCAGCAGCCCTAACAAGTTCACGACGGTGGAGGTTGGCTCAACAGTCAGGCAGTTTACTGCTACAGATCTTACCCCTGAGTCAGCATACATCTTTCGGACATCTGCCAAGACCAGGCAGGGCTGGGGGGAGCCTCTGGAAGCCACAGTGATTACAACAGAAAAAAGAGGTAATGCTTGCAGCCACAGGTTGAGGTACTTTCTGTTGCATGCCTTGGAGCCTCTGCTGCACTTAGGGGAATTTTAATAACAGGCTACAGCCTGTACACCACCTCCTCCTCACCCCATAAACCTGCCCCAAACCATAGCAACATCATGATTTGAGAAACCTGGTGAGCAAGACAGACTTTTATGAGACACAGTTCTTCTAACCTGCCGGGCTGTTGGAGATTGATTTTTCCATCAGCTGCTATATTGGCCATATGCAGCCTCCTTCTGCAGTCAGATCTTTTTTTCAGCTCTCTCGTTTTCTAGAAAGATTGCAATCTTAAGAAAGTAAGTGATGGATGAATTATATTGATTAGAGAACACAAAATGAGAGGCAGTGATGTTGCAGGATTTTTCCACAGCTCCTCCATCGTACCTCAGTCCTGACCTAATGTGTTAGTAATTGCTCTGGCCTTGCACTGCCGCACACTCGAGCAGAGTGATCACCCAGAATTTTTCTGCTTCTTGCATCAGCCATAAAATGGTTATTTGCATTCTGAATCTCCAATCAAATTCTGTTCTGTAGGGAACCTATCTGAAGAAAGCAGAAGTTACATGTGCATAAATGAAACCAGATGCTTAGATACCAAATGTATCAAAATGTGAAAGACATATAAGGTATTACAGAATCTGCCCTGCATCATTGCTTGTTTCTCATGCTTTGGCTCAAGTAACTGCTTGATTCTCCAGTCTTAGAAGAGAGCTCTAGAGCTGCCAGTTAGAAAAATTATATTTTCTACTTTTGCCTCAAGTTTTTTTTTTTTTTTTTAATTCAGAGCTAAAGACAATGTATTGGTAGAGAACAGGAGTGTGGGTCTTCCTCTGGTCTTGTACCATACGCCATGTTCCACTGCAAGGCATGTATCTGGTCTTTTGAGCTGGTAAAGTCAAAACTAGCCAGGGTAACTTTACCAGCATCACTGGATTTTGTGCTACGTGCCGCTCTGACCCATTGTGCTGTCTGGATATTGATCTTAAAGAAAACTTCTCCCTCAAAAATTAGAACCATGCAACTTCTGTGATTTGTAAAAATCACAGTTCAGAGAGAAGTACGCTTCAGCAGGTAACTAGGGCAGACCTCCACAGCCATCTTTCAACTATGGTTAGCACTTTTGCGTGTGCTTGTGTGCCTGGTCTTGGCTCTTGCCCAAGTCCTGCACTGTAATACAACCAATTATATTTACCTTTAGTTCTTAAAACGTGCTGTTGTGGTTTAGCCCCAGTCAGCAACTAAGCACCACACAGCTGCTCGCTCACTCCCCCCACCCCAGTGGGATGGGGGAGAGAATCGGAAGAGCAAAAGCAAGAAAGCTCGTGGGTTGAGATAAGAACAGTTTAATAATTAAAATAAAATAGTAATAGTAATAATGTTAATGATAATAATAATGATTATGATAATAATACAATAAAAAGGAAAATATTGAGAGAGAGAAATGAAACCCGGGGAAAGAGGGAGAACAAAAAAAACCACAAGTGCTGCAACCGCTCACCACCTGCTGACCGACACCGCCAGTTCCCGAGCCGCGATCCCTGCCCCACCCAGCCAACTCCCCGCAGTTAATATACTGGGCATGACGTCATATGATATGGAATATCCCTTTGGCCAGTTTGGATCAGCTGTCCTGGCTGTGCCCCCTCCCCTCCCGGCTTCTTGTGCACCTGGCAGAGCGTGGGAAGCTGGAAAGTCCTTGACTAGTGTAAGCACTACCCAGCAACAACTAAAACACCAGTGTGTTATCAACATTATATTCATACTAAGTCCAAAACACAGCACTGTACCAGCTACAGTGGAGAAAATTAACTATCCCAGCTAAAACTATGACAGGTGCCTAGTAAGCAATCTCTTGTTTTAAGTCCTTTCTACACCTCGCAAATCATTTAGTTCAAGAGTAAGGATTTCCCATGCTATTTGCCCACAATGTCTTCTTTATTCTTTTCCTGTAACACTTCTTAGAAGAGAGGACATTGGCCTGATGTTCAACCACCACCAGTGAGGACCTGTGGGGTGCATTTCAACTACTTCTGGCCTTTCTGGTTGGTGTTAAAATTCCCACTGGCATAGCTCCCCAGGTCATGTGCAGCCTTTCCAGCGCATAACAGTGCGGTCCTTAGAGAAAGAACCTCTAGAGCTGTATTAGGAAACTTAAAGTGTCTCCACTAAAGATACTGTCCATCAAAGAGATTTATGAGCTCAAGGTTTCTTCCACCCCTGCCTGACTGCTGTCAAAGTGGAATTTTAAAGTCCAACATGTGGAAGTTTCAAAAAAACCCACCATGTCCAATAAAGTGAATACTCAAAGCTCAGAGCCTCTCCTTTTCAATAAAATGTGCTCAGATTTCCCAGACCATGCACAAGCTGTTGCTGGATACACAATAGCTCAAGGCAGAACTCCCAGCTCTGCTGCGGGAACACTGATCCCTCATTGCTATCAATGCTTTAGGGTTATCTTGAATAGGCAAGTCATAGTACAAAATGAACCCTTTCTCTTTTTGATGGATGGCTCTACTGTGTTTCTATGCATGCTATGGAACCGAGTCCCAAGGCACCGAGAGTTAACTGAAGTGATCCCATATGTAACGTGTAGAGAGAAAAATGTGTAATCTTACATCAGCGAGATTGATATGAGAAGATGATAAAAAAAATTATCCAGTGCAGCTATTCTGCTAACAAGTAAACAAACCTAAAACTTGTATACATGACAATAAATATTCTAGAGTGAAGAGATATTTAATTTTCATTAATAAAAATGCATTTAATATCCTTGCAGTCCTTGATACGAAGGTAGGCAGGCACAAAAATTCCCTTGAAAATTAGCAAAATCGGTCACTCTTGTCCTTTTAAATTCCTTGGATAATCCCAATATAAATCTTTATATTTTACAACAATACCTGTGATTTACAGATTCCATGTTGTATTGTAGCTGTATTCTCGAGAGGTTCTTCTTTAGTGCTTTGAATCTGCATAGTGGTATGGTACCCTTCAGAATACTTAACACCAGTGATCGGGGCAGAACTGAGTCAGGAGATGTAAATGTAGCGAGAAATTAAAAGGAGTCCATTGAGTCATATGGCCTGGCCTTACATTCCTGCACAAACAGCTTACCTTAGCATTTGCTTGTGGCTAAACTCCCATAAATAAACTCTTTATACTAATGGTTTTATACAAACAGTCAGGAAGTATATGTTGCAATACAGGAGATTTTAAGATCTCCCATTAGCAGCAGAAGGAAACCCAATCATGGGAGACTGAGTGCAAGATCTGACCTGCCCAAAACTGCAAGCTGGTTAAAGCTTATCAGTAGAGAGTATTAAATCCCTGCACGACACTCACTTCCTCTGATAGAATAACCCAGAATACCTGTCTCGGCCTGTCAGTGTAAGACATTGACCTTTTGCATTGTACTCTGGCTCACAGGCTGTTGGCACTGAGGGCTTCCTCCAGCTAATAGCTTACAAATCTTTGGGCACCGATGTCAGCAAGAGCATGCTGCAGAGAAATGCCAAAACATATAGGAAATGGTTTTAGGGGATGGCAGGGAAATTAAGTGCTCACCATACAGAGCTGTGAGGAATAGGGCAGGCAGAGGTGTGTTTATGGAAACAAGTGCTGATGAAATTGGATTGAATTGCTTCTCAAAAGCAAGTCACTGCAGTGTCTCCAATCAATTTCTGCTTTATTACATGCCACACATTTTAATCAGAATCAATAATCTTCATGATAAACAATTAAACAATTATTCCTCACTCTATAGAGTTCCTCTATTGAAATCGATGGAGTGTGGAGACACAGTGACGGGAAAGGAGATCTATATTGAAACAGCTGGGGACTGGCATGCTTACACCTACATTACCATTCCCTGCCCCATCTAAAAGGTGTATGGTTAATTACTCTGGAGAGATCTCCCTCAGCATTGGCACTGGCTGGTTTGACTTTGCAGGTTCAAGGTTAGTGGGTATGAAGGGAAGAATTGGGGAGGTCTGGAAGTGAACTGCAGTAGCTACTCAAGCCCCAGCTCTGCACTATCTCCAAGCTGGGGTTTGGAAGCAGCAACAGCAGCAGGAGCTTATGGTGTTTCCCCGTTCCTTGCCAGAGAGAACTGGTATGGGAATTCAGGATTGGCTGTAAGTCATGTGCTTGGACTCTGCTAGACACCAGCCTGCTCCAGCTCATCCCTTCCTCCTCTTCAGGCCTCGACTGGGGAGCAGCTGGTGGAAGAGGATGCTATGTAGCACAGGGAGAACATAGTCCCGTGGTACCAAGTAGTAAGCACAGGTTAAAAAGTGAAGTAGTTGACAGGCAAATTCTGTCAAAAGAGTAATTTCAGCTGGAAGCAGAGCTGAGTTTCATTAAAGATTTCCTTGGTTTGCTTGGCTGCTCATCCTAGTGATCATTCCTTAACCTGCCAGGATAAGACCCCCCCAGGTTTGAGGCCTGTTGCTAGGAAAGTGTATGTTCAGTGGTGACCTTTTATGCAGGGAAATAAGAATCAGGTTTACTGTTGTTCTTTGCAGTAGAAGGTTAAGGAATGGGATGGTTTGTATACTTCATGGGACAAACCCAAAAGCTCAATCTCCCGTGGCATTACCACTATGAAAATCCGATCAGGCTGTCACATTTTATGTTAACTTGAATTTCCTCTCAAAGCAGTACCAAATTATGGTTTAATTGCAGAACGACCAGCACCTCCCAGGCAGCTGATGACCCCCCAGAGTGATGTGTCATCACGGAGTCTGCTGTTGAAGTGGGTTCCTGGAAGTGATGGATCTTCACCAATACGATATTTTACAGTTCAAGTGCGAGAACTGCCAAATGGAGACTGGCAAACCTACTCCTCTTCCATCAGCCACGAGGCAACATCCTGCATTATTGAAAGGTACCATATGATCTCAGGCTAGGATAGAAATTCCCATACTTCCCACTTGCAACAGTTAGGAAGCCAAAGCAAGCAACATTCAGCTTCACAGGCTTTTGGGGGGAGAGAGGTTAAGAGAGGTCACTGCTCCCATTTTAGAGGTGGTGTTGTGAACAGCAATTGAGAGATTTGCTGAAGGTCATGCGATAGATGTAATTAAAGTTGGATTGCAATGTGTCTTTTTGAAGCTCTTCCTGAAAGCTCAGCACGGTAGGTAACGCTACTCGGGCTGAACTATATGTAGCTACACAATGCTTTGTAAAATACAACTAGTTAAAAATCCCTTCAGTAGTGACTGATGTTAAAATCCACTCTCAATGCTGCATTGCAGTTATCTCTTTATAAGCTTTTCCAGAAGAAATGAGAAGCATTTTTATCTGTATTTTCCATACTGAAGTTTATAGATAGCATCAGAATGTTTAAACTTTGTTATTCAGACGTCATTATATCCTCAGCTATGCTGTTGTAATTAAAGTCCTTGTAACATGTAAAGCAATTGAATGTCTCTGAGAAGGTACTTGTTTTGCTGTCCATTTCCTCTATTGACCAGCCAGTACAAATCAGATTATTTCTAAAAGGATGTGAGCTTTTGGAGAATCAAGTATTCAGAGCATTCAGGTACAGATTTTTCAGGTCTGTTATAAAAACATCAGTGGCTATGGTACATGGCAGCTCACTGGTCATGTGCCAGAAGATACAGATACATTGGTATCTTTTCATATAACTGCAGAAAAAAGAAAACTTGACAATTATAGGTACAAACATAGACCCGATTCATTGCACTTGGAGGTGTTATACCCACCCTGAATTACACCCAGTATCTTTCCAGTCAAAACCTGTAAAATCAAGGAAACCAACTATGTCATTTAGACTTGACGTTGGCATTACTGGAAACAAAAGATCAAGAAAGATGATTCAAATTATTCAGGTTGCTGTAGGTAAGTAACAGTGTCCTAATAGGGGGGAACTACTGAAAAGATTTCTTCTCCCCCTTGCTAAAAGCATTTTCCTGTGAAAGTCCAGAGGAGTAGTACATGCGCGATGCGAGAGTGCTGCCCATCAGAATGCATTATCCCTTGATGTTTAATTATTCCTTACAAGTAACTTTACTTGGGTTTGTAGTCAGTGTTACATCTGCCAGCTGATGGCTAGACGCTACCAATTAATTAGCTAAATCCCCCATAACTTACAGCTCTGCATTTCTAGCCTCTGCATGTTACTCAAAAGGCAGCCTCCCCCACACCTTCTCCATGCCAAGCCAAGACAGAAAAATCTTTGCTAAGGTTATGTCAGTTGGAAATCACTCTTTGCATATGTTAAAGCATTGCATAGATAAAAGAGCTGCAGGAAACCTGTTGTTACTGTCTTTATTAAATAATCCAGGTAAGAGCATTAATTTGAAATTCAGTAGGAATAAAACACGCTGATCAAATGGTATGGTCTAGAGGATTAGTGAGAAGGCTGGCGCTCTGAATTCCAGTGCCTGCTGCGCACTGGCTGACCCTGGGCATGTTACCTGCCTCCTTTCTACCTGTCATCCCCATCTGTGCCCTGAGGATGAGCTGACCCACAGATCTGTTTTGAGGCTATCTCAGGCAAAGCACCTTGACAGCCAGGTTTTGCATAACCATGCAAAACTTGGAAAACAGCACATCTTGTCCTTTCCAACAATTCCCAGTTGTAGGCTGCTCCATGAACTGCAACTTCATGGCTGTTTTCTGGAGCCCGATTCAGCTATGAATCCATGCGTATTTTCAGGAACTCAGGCCAACAGAAATCTGAGCAGATGCTGATGGCAGGAAGGGTGCAAACACCCCCATGTCCTGAGGAAGCTGGGGGAGGCTGCAAAGAAAAGGCAATGTGGAGAAGAGACAAACTGCTCAATGACTTGAGTTGCCAATGGGCAGGTTCTCTGCAGAGGCTTGTTCTGAGGCAAGTTGTGATGATGTGGCAAGATTTCATCCCTCAGCTTTTTTTTACATTCCACAGCTTGAACCCATTCACCTCTTACAAACTGCGAGTGAAAGCAACCAACGATATTGGAGACAGTGACTTCAGTGCAGAGACCGAAGCGGTCACAACTCTGCAGGATGGTAAGTGAGGAGGAGAGGCACCCTGGGGACATCACCGTGGGGAGGGTGCTCCCCAGTGCTCCTAGGTTTCCTGGACTCACTGCAATGTGTCCTCCACTGGGACAGTGGAGCAAAAATTCGTCATCCAGTACAGTTTTTTTCATAGGAAATTGATACAGGTGGTAAGGAGATGCGGCTGAATTCCTAACAGGCAGCCTTGAGTGTCCTGCTGTGCCCTCTGATAATGAATCATACTTTCAAGAGTCTCAAAATGGAATTAAACTCTGTTTGATTGGCTTCCAAACTCTGCACTAACCATTATCTTTGCAGAAATTGAATAATTTAGAAGAGATCATTAAAAATAAATGTAGAACCATGCATACATTTGAAGAAGTTTCTTCAATTGTTTTCACTAACAATCCATATCAGTCTGCAATATGGCAAAATTGCTGAGGTATAAGTAAGAATATGAAGCTCCTGGAAACATGAGCATTTAATCCTACAGATCAGGGCTAATAAACTGTGAATGACATTGACAAGGCTTTTATTTTTAGCCTTAGAGATCAGCTTCTAATTCCTTGATTGTATAAAGTCAATGCCTGAATGCAGAAGTAGCTCTGATGTCTTGGATGGAGAAAGGAACTCTGCAAAGTGTAAAAAAGCACCAGTATTTACTCTTAGGCTGGGAAATGGGGTAATACTGGGATACATATATATATATATATGGTGCTAGCCAGTATTTAATACAGCGTGAGGAATGACTAGTTAAATATGACATTGATATATAAAAATAGAAAACAGTTTTGCAAAGGAATGTTTAAACAATGTGATCTTGAAAGCAGAAAAACAGAGTACAGAGCTCAGTAGTATTCTAAGTTAAACAAGGACCCACGTAATACTTGAATAATGTGCCTAGCAGCCTTTTAAAGACATCCTGACTCTCCACCTTCCTGATCAGCAGCTGCTGTATTGGTGCAGGCTGCAACCGGTACTAATGAGACAGCACTGACTCACTGTTTCAGAATTTAAAATTTTATTTTTGATTCTCTTTGAATTTAACTGTGAATCCGGATTTGTGCTTGGCCTCCTCACGATACAATGGGGAAACACTGTGAAAGCTTTTCACCTGCTCAACAAACTGAACATTTATTCTGCTGGGCAAACCTGGTGCTGCCACTAGAGCATTGCACCGTGGAGAGCTGTCAGCTCCTGATAAGCCTTCCCTTCTTCATATTTGAGCTGCTGAAGTGTGTGTGTGTGTGTATATATGTTGTAGACCATGGGCACAGGAGTGGGTTAACCTGTGGTAAATCAAGCTATCCTAACTAAAATAATCTGTGTGAATACACAACACAGACTCCTAAAAACGAGGTGGGCTTGCCCTGTGGCAAAAATATCATGGAAAATTTAGGAGCAGTTTGCTCACACTTTCAAGCATGCACACAGCTGGTTTAACTTCCTTTCAAATGTGTATCCAGTTGTTTGTGAGCAGCTGGCATGCTGCAGCTTCTTCCAGATTTATGCCCTCAGCTTTTCTCTTATTCCTGCTCAAGTTGCCAAGGCCACAGATTGAGCAAGGGATAGAGAAGTGGCTGGCTTCTACCTGGATTGCAATATTCATATGCACAGCATTGCTTTTGAGACCCACCATGTAGTAGGTGGGATAGAAGATTTTCTTCAGCACCAAAGAAAGAGAATCTGATGAATAAAAGCTGCCAGTTTTCCACCCTGTTGCTATTACTGCTTTGGTTACCTTTTTTTCTTGTTTAGTTCCAGGGGAACCACCCAGTTCTGTGTTAGTAACTCCCCACACGACTTCATCTGTCCTTGTGCAGTGGCAGGTAGGTAAAATGAAAAATTTTGATGTTTCTGGAACAATTTTTTGGTTGCTTTGACTTGTTGACCTTAATGGTATATTGCAAGGGATGTTTCCCTGAGTTGGAAGTATTGTAGTAAAGTTGAAGGACTGCAGCTACTTCCTTATTTTCCTGATCTAGGCATATATTTTAGTGATGGATGGAAATTTCTGGCAGTTGCTTTTACTTTGTGCCCAATAAGGCAAAGCTTGGGAGGTAAAGGAGTTCTGTAGCGATGCCCAAGATTGTTACTTGTACAGATTCTCCTGTCCTTTCATCGATATCAATAGACATGCATCTTTATGTTGAAAACATTCAACAGAGTGCAGCACCGGTAAAGATCAGGCAGTCAAAAGCTCGCTTTCGTTCGCATCGCATACTGCCTCCTTCAGCTGCTGAAATAATCAGACGAGTGTGCTGTGCTTGAGATCCTGTTCATACCTTTGAGGAACTCCACACGCTCTTTTGGCTCTTTGAAGGCTAAAAGTTGAGATTTCTTCAGAGAAAAGAAAGGAAGTTTGAGCTCTCCGTAATATCTCTGAGTTGGATGTGAAAGTGTTCGTGCCAAGTCTGCGTTTTATATAGGCATTTCCTCTGCCTTCCTTTATCTTTCAATACTGGCCTCCTGGGAGATGCTGGAACATTTTGTGACCCAGTGCCTGAGGCTTCTTTTTGCAGAGTGAGCATTAATAGAAGGAACCCAGTGGGGTACTGCACGTTATCCGTAACCTATCCTGGAAAGCCTCTGCCCACCCTGCTCCTGAGACAATGTCCCACACACATAATAAGGATAACTTTGGACAGATTACATTATAGTGAGAAATGTACATACACGTTTACAGTACAGATGGGGCTCCTTGCATTTTTGGAAAAAAAAAATATGAGGGTCTGTTTATTGCTATGCAGCAGCACTTTAAAAATATGCCTGGCTGTACTGCCGGGTTGCTGGCCCAAGTTCACGCAGTATAATTCTAAGCAACATCATTGCTTACAGCATGTTGAACAAATAGAAGACATGTTGAACAGTTTTATCAAAGGAATTATGGAGAGATGTAAATCTACCACCCCACCTACAAATAAAGCCCACAGTGAAGAAGAAAAGAGAGGACAAAGAGGACATGGGGCATGATGTACCGCAGAAACAAACATTCCCCCAACTGACTGACTATTGGAATGTAGTTAATGTGAAATAGGTGGTTGTTTAGGTAATTGGATGCTTTTTATTTCATGAAAATGAAATGGGGTGGTTGTGCCAGAGCTACCTCAAGGGAGTTGTGGGCAATTATGTGTCATTACTACATGTATATTATATTAATAGGTCCTGGTAATTCAGCCATACTGTATTTTTCAAATAAACAAAAATCTTCAAGTCCCACAATAGCCTCCAATTAAGAGGAAGTTTCACAGCAGTGTCTAAGAAATAATGTAAATGGAAAACAGCAGTCAAGCTAAATGGGAGAGTAGATTTCCAAGCAAAGCTAAATTTTTAACTTTGAGCTGTGTTAATAATTCACAAAACAAACTCTACATGCACTATCTGTGCTTTTCAGCTGCTTGGTCCAATCAGTCCATTATTTTTAAATTTAAAGTAGGAGGAAAATAAGTGATTTCCATTGAGGTCTGTTGTATCAATAATGCAAGGTTATTTCAAATGTTCAGGAGGATGTTACAGTTAACATCAGGATCATGTACTGTTCTGCTTCTCCCTTAGAGATGACAATTATTCAAACTTACATTTTAGTCTTTTTTTAATTTTATTTTTAAACAGCACAAAAGTGTTTCTCTTGCTTCTCCACAACATTATGGGCTGCCTCCCATAATCATTTTGCCTATTTCAGCAGATCCCTCAGGCCTTCCTACAAAATCCTAAATAATCCATTACATCAAAAGCAGGGTTTTGTCCATGAAAGACAGATAGGAAGGGGAAGACCTGACCTTTTAGCAGAGTACCCTTTTCAGGAAAGAATCATCATTTCCATGGCAAGGAGAAAGACAGTTTTCAAGCCATTTATTTTCTGAGCTTTCCTGTCCTAAATTTCAAGGAAGGAAAAAATGGAGAATCACATGAAAGCATAAGAAAACAATGCTTGCTATCAACAAATCAGTGTTGTGCCACAATGAGGAATTAAGCTTTATCTGTTAGGGAATTATATGGCAGAGCAGGGAGTAACAGTCTCTTTCTCAGCTTCGTCAGTGTTTTCCTCTTAAGGTTCTGTAGGATATTCCACCTCAACTTTTTTTTTTTAATTTAAAAAAAAATATTAATAGTTAAAATAGGAAAAGACATTCAGTCTTTCCAAGAGCACCTTCCTTCTAGGTAATGATTAACTGAAATACAAGTCTATGTAATGTTCACAGTATTTTTTTCATTGTGTGAAGTTTATTCCCATGGATAGGCTTTGTTTTCTTGCAGCCTCTCTCCTCCTTGTGGTGATGCACTCAAGATGTATCTTAGTGGGGCAGTGCCTCTCTTTACCCTGTCTCTGGAGAAGGCAGTCCTCATGCTTTGCGCTATGACTCCTCCCTGCCAGGACAGAGGGAGCCAAGGACACTGCCATGCTGTGGAGCCCTTCTCTGCTAGGGCATCATCACAGCTAAAGCAACTTCAGTATAATACAGAAAACAAATGAGGAAAGGCAGAAGACTGGAAAAGAAAAAAAAAATCATGATAGATATATTAGTAATTGCCAGTAAACCACATAATCTTCTCCACCTTGCGGAGAACGTTTCAGCTGGTCCATGAGCGATCATGTCATCAGGCAGCCCTGGAGAAGGCTGTCGCTCTGTTTGGTCTATTTGCTGAGTCCCTTGAAAAAGGGGCTCAGTCTGAGACTAGGAAAGGCTGTTGTACAAGAGGTTGATTTATTTGCCTTGTAAAATGGAGTCTGAGAGGAAATATGATTGCCCTTTTTAAAATACATTATGGAAGTAAACACCCCATAGGGAGAAGAACAATTTAACCCAAAAGGCAATCTTAGCACAGGAACAAATGGTTATAAACTAGCTATGAATTATTTACATTAGGAATTAAATGAAGGTGTTTCTAACCGCCCGAGTAGCGGGGCTTGGAAGAGCTTTCCAATAGGAATACTGGGAAGCAGAAAAATCAGCTTGTTTTCTGGTGGAGGTTGCTCTGTTTGTGAAAGGACTTTAAGAAGCTGACTTTCTGCAGCCTTGAGGGCCTAGTCCTGATGATTCTTGAGGTCCCTCACAATCCTGTATTCCTAGATCATTCTGTAATGCAGATGCTAAATAATAGTGAAATGTGGTCAGAGCTTCACCAAAGGATGGAGCACAGTAATGAGCATGAAACAATGATGAATGAGGTTCTCCAACCATGCGGAGCAGGTACAGCAAAATCTTGGGACTATCTGGATTGCTTTCAGCAGGCTCTGGGCAGGACAACTGCAGAAGGAGGTGGCTTCTTGCAGGAGCAGTTTCTGCTCCTTTTCCTGGTAGCTGTCTAGCTTTCATACACTCTGGTTCACATAATTTTCTTTTTTGATTTCCATAAACTGCAATCTTTCTACTTAATTCCTTCAGCCCTCACCCAAAGCAAAGTTTTTTGCACTGAGATAGGACAGCCCTCTCTCTCCTCTTGCCATCATAATGAAGTAATGGAAAATTCTTGTAATTTCTGGAAGCAGAATGCTAGATTATTACCAAATATCTTCCTCCTTTCTTGTAAAAATATTCTTACTTTCTTCATTAAAATTACATGTGGTGTTATCATCTATTGTGACAGCATTTCACACCAGCGGTTAATTTTTTTCACAATGGACAGAAGGTTTTCCTTAGTAAAGTTCACAAGACTGCTAGGGATCTTTCTGGATTAAAGGCGAGATCATCATTAAAATCCTTTTCATTTATACTTTCAGCCCCTTAAATTTCAGTACAAGAATCTTTAGAAGATAAATGGTTAGGGGCATCTTTTCTTCTCTGCAGTTCTTAGCCTGTATTAGACTCATGAAAGTAATTTTTTTCCCCCAAACGGGAAGAATCCCTTTGCTTGTCTCTATTTAAGCAAGCCATTCAGACAAAAATCTCCTTTTCAGTGTACTGGCTGTATATCTGTATCTGAAGGAAGATGTGAGGGGCTGCTGAAGAATCCTTGCTGAGGTACTATGTCTTTGAGCATCTTCCAGCGTGTTGCAGGAGAAAAAAAAACCCTCATATCTGGGCCAGCCCAGTGGCCATACATACCATACTGCTCCAAGCTGTTATGGAGGAGACCTGGGTTTGCCTGTGGGACTAGACCTGTGCAGCACACCAGAGTCCATCATACTGTGACTCCTCTCTGAGACTATTTAGACCTATTTTCATCTTCCTAATTAAAGCCAGAATACACCAATTTTTTGTTATTTTCTCATCTGTCTTTCAGTTAAATAATGCCAAAAGAAGAATGTTCTATGAACAGTCCCCAAGGAAAACAGCCACTAAAGAAATTCTGTCTTTGACAAAAGAATTTATTTCTTTTAATCTCGGAAGAAGCAAAATACTGTTTTGCTGTTCTGCTGTTGGTGGCCAACAACACACATTTTCAGGGACATGTTTATTTATATTCTTTATCACACACAAGTTTCTGTGGACCAAGAGGGCAAGGAGCGTAGCTCTTAGTGTAGTGCATCAGGTGTCAATTTTTAAGTACAGAGCCTTTTGTAACTGCCACAGCTGGGTGAAATCATCAAAGCTGCCTTTAATTTGTGTTTTTCAAAATACACAACCTTTGACTCTGTATATTATTAACGGCTGTTTTCACTGGAGAGCACTGTGTCCCTTCGCACAGGATCGGTGTCAGCTACTGCCTGTTGTGATGGATGTTTGTTGCAATGCACGTCTTAACAAGCCTGTTTTTAATGTGAATGTTTTTCAGCCACCCAAAGTTGAAAGTCTAAATGGCTTGCTGTTGGGATACCGGATCTACTATCGGGAGCTGGATTATGACACTGGATCTGGAACAGATTCCAAAACCATCCAGAACCCTTCAGCTTTAAGAGCAGAGCTCACGCGTAAGCCTGTGTTTTGGACCTTATAATATCCCAGAATAGTAATGCGTCATTATACCAGCCACTATATGCCCTCTTGCCCCATGGAAATAACACACAATTGTGTTGAAGAGTGCTGGGGATAATTTAGCTTTTACACAGTCAGGGTGTAGATGCTGAAAAATGCTAATAACTCTGATCAGCATCACTTGTAACGGTGCATTCTAATCTATGCCAGCATGTTTGAATTGATGTTCTGTCCCCGACATATCCTCTGATTTCCTGCTTTCTGCTACCTCTGTTTCATAATTGCCCTGGTATACTTTGTTCTGCCATCAGACAAAAAAGAGAGAGACTTCATTTTCCTCAGCTGGGAACCTTTTTCTTTCTTGCTATTTTTTAATAGTTTTTATAATTGACATTTTGGTTTTCTTTTTGTGGTATAGGAAAACAGCTGAGGAGAAATTTGAAATAGAACTTCTACAATTTCAAAGTTCTTGTCCCTATTTTGGGAGAAAATAGCAAAAATGAGCAAGAATTTTAAGGTGGACACTTGCCATGTTAGTCACTGGGGGGTTTGCCTCACATAGAAAGAAGGTGGAGAGGGAGAGGAATAATAGAAAAATGAAAAGGATTTTTAGACAAAGGCTAGAAAGGAAATCAGAGGGAAGAATAGGCAGACTAAGGTGATGGGGAGGCAAAGATGTGAGCACTCGGTCACCTGAGAGATATGGTCCAGCAATGAGACATGCTCACGGAGGGACCAGCTTTTGTCCTGTTTGATGTCAGTGGAATATTCAGAATAAGATAATACTCACTCTAAGAGCAGCAGAATAGAGTTGAGCGAGACTATTTTAATATCTTACATCATCTTCCATGTTTCCCTGAACCCATAAAAGTGGCTTCTACAAATGCAAGAGTGATTTTTGTGGGGGCGTGGAAAAAAACAGATCACTTAAATATGATGTAAGCACCTAACTCTGAGCTCACTTATATGGTCGGTGCTGAATGAGACTTCTCAGACTGTACAGAGTTTTAAGCAGGACAGAGTAAAGATGTAAAGCTCCTATAGGTGTAAGTATGCATAAGGTATTTTTTCTGGACAAAAGCTGAATGACTGACTATGTATATTATTGTAAAATAATGACTTTGGATGCTCACTAATCTCACAAGCCAGGGAACATGTGAAACCTACCAGTTTCTTCTCTTCCCTCTTCTTGGCTGGCCCTGCAGCTATTTTCCTAATAGTTGTAGAGTGGAAAAAAACATGCTGTACCTCTCCAGGGAGTCAAGAGAGAAAGAAAGGGGTGGAGAAAAGTGTATTTTAAGAGAAATTTCCCTCTTTCTCCTCATGACGATTCTCACCTTAGTACACCTCTGTTCCTCGCTGACCTATGGTTTTGCGCAGCTTAGAATATTATTACAATTTGTTCAGAGCAGGAATATTGAATTCTGTAAGTGAAACTGTGGGAAATCTAACACTCATTTAAAGAAATGGGTCCTGTCCTATTGTAAGTGTTTGCTCTTTATGGCCCATGTTCCAGGTCTTTACCCTGCACTCTTCAGGTTTTGAATTTTGCATGTTGAAAAATAAGGAGGTAATACAGCATTGAGAGTTTCCCCCCTAGAAGTTGTTTCCTTTTTACTCATTTGTTCTGTTTAGTCTAGGAGTCAGATCATTTCTGTGTTGTGTATTTGTGAGATTCTCTGTTTAAGGAAGAAATGAAACAGTCCCGTGTGAGTGAGATGCCTTTGATGTGTTATGAGAGAGTGATGTGATTTTATTGCCCTTCAAGGTATAGTCCTAAAGCTCAAACTGTGTATGTGTGCGCTGCATCATTTGCCTCTGTCTCTGCTGTACATCATTTGCAGTAACTATTTCCTTGCATTGTAACAAGCTTTCTGCTTTGCTTACTCTGAATAGCCCAAAGCAGCTTCAAGACAGTGAACAGCAGCTCTGCATTAACGACGTATGAATTAACACGTAAGTGCACATTGCCTTTAGATGGGACTCTTTGTAACGGTTCAAAATACACTACAGGCAAACTCATATGGTTCCCCTCAGTGGATCTAGCAGAAAACAACACAGATTAATGATTCTGCTTTCTTGAGTTTCTTTTTCTTTAAGCCTTTGCTTTCCCTACATCAAGAGATGTTGATGATGCCAGTAGGTAGCTATTGTAAAAGCGTGGCTGCTGGGAAGGTAAACCATTATTGACTGTAACAACCCAGTATTGCTGATGCTAAATGAATTTTGATTCGCTTGCTACATATTTTGCAGTCCATCTGAGTTTAGCTGTATCACATCATTAGTCCTATGATTCAAGCATTGCGATGCTCAGGCATTCTGTGGAGTAGGAGGCCAGTTTAGAGAGGGCCCAACAAATTTATGTGCATCTCCAGAGGTTTTTTCAATTGGAAATGAATAAAATAGCATTCGACAGAGTTAAAAGGCAAGTTGCTTTGCAGTGATGATGATTCACTAGATAGGTTTTGCCCAAGGCTTTTGAGTCACAGATTGTGATGGGCTAAAAAAAAAAATAAAAATTAAGACCTATCCCCACTGAAAGTTGCATGCATGAACTCTCATGTGTTCCATTTTCTTCTTCCACATCCAGTTAACACTAAAATCTCCCTTGTGGCTTTTCATAGCAGCAATTAAAGTTTCCCTGTACAAGCCGCCCGGTACTACATCCCATCTATCTTACTGGTTTTTGTTTGTTTACAGACTTAGCATCGTTATTGCTGATTTGCTTGCTACATGTTTTGCAGTCCATCTGAGTTTAGTATCACATCAAAAAGTTAGTGATGTATTGGATATCGTTTACAGTATGCCTGAGACTGGGGAATGATGCTGGGCTCTGAGTCAGATGTAGGAGTGCAACACTTGTAAACATTTCCACAAAACTGAAATTATACGAACCTATATGATTAGACTTATTGAACCTTACCAAACCGATGGCATACTGTCAGCTCTACAGAGTTAAGGGCATTATGTGATTCACAGGTAGCAGGGAAAATTATTGGCAAAGGGAGAAATTTGGAACCCTGGCCATGCGTGTCTTAATCAATTCAATGCTCATTTAAAGACAGCAATTTATACTATTGATCACTGTAATTTCACTGTTAAATATTTTAGATGATAAATATTTCTGTTAGGATTGATTCCTTCATCCTGAAAATGCAAAATCTGAAATGAAACCACTCAGGCGCTGCCTCCCTTAATGACATTGACATGATTCTACTCCACCCTCATTTGCATCTACTAACTACCTTGATACAATTGGGTTTTTCTAGATTTTTTTTTCACACTCTCACTTTCCTACCTCATCTGTCAGAGTAGTTTCTACATGTCAGCAAAGAAATTGGTTACCTGGTGGCCAAATGGAGTCCAGACTTCAAATTCTCCTTTCTCTTTGTGATTGACGTTCAGGCTGTGGTCACTTTGAAGGAGAAAGATACCCATGCAGTACTTCGAATGGGACTCCAGATTCCCCGCTGCAGATCTTCTGCACCCTGCTTCAGCAGTGACGTTCTTGAGCAGTGCAGTTGCTAAATGACTCCCTGGATGAAAGTCCCCAGGATTAGGCAAAGGCTTGAAGCCATGTTCTTTCCTACAAGTAGAGATCAAAAGGAGCCTGTATGTTGAAAATTCAAAGCAAAGTCCTGCCTTTCTCTGTCAGTAAGAATGACCTAGAGATGTTCCTCTAGCTAGTTACCCATCAGGAATGATTCTTCTTACTGGACCAACACCGTGAGGAAACCCTGGAAAATCCTGCCATTTCATTGCAAAGATCTTTCATAATTACACAAATCCCGCTGTGATGTGTGAGTTAAGGAAGGATGGAAGTAGAGATTGCACTAATTGTACTGTTTAATGCTGTATTTCATGAGAGAGAAATCTGGCGATAAAGAGGTGATGGAGTCTAAAAAATACCTGTAATACAGTATATACAAATAATTACATATAATATAATATTTTACTTTTTCAGAGTTGAAGAAATACAAGAGATATGAAGTACTAATGACAGCATATAATGTAATTGGTGAGAGCCCTACCAGCACACCAGTGGAAGTGTTTGTGGGAGAAGCAGGTAGGTAGAAGGAAAATGAGTTGATTATATTTTTTTTACAGTACTGACATGTTTTAATACTCTCCAGGTAATATTTAGTATTGGTCCAGGAAAGGAATGATTTGAAGAATTCCCCGGTCATGTTCACTAACAGCTTTTTTGGAGTGTCCTCTCCTGGAATACGCTGGCACTGACAGTTTCCTGCCATTTGAAAGCCAGTTGGTCTATACAAATAAGGGAGAAAGGGCATTTGAAAGAAAGAAGTCAAAGTATTTTTTGGAGTTGCAGGAGGATGACTGTTCATACCAAATTAGCTTGAGGGAAAAATTGGCTCAACTTAAAGAAGTGAAAAGTGAAGCACAGGAAGGCCACAAGGGAAAAGAAACAACACAAGGGGGACTTGGAAAGCTGGTTCTTTTATTTTATAGCTCTCTGTGTAGAGACGGTGCCTGTGCACCACACCTTGCTGTATTTTTATGCTCTTGAAGTCAAGAAGACATTGTGCCTAGTTTAATGCTGGCTTTGGAGGCACAGATGATGGTTACTCTCAGGAACATGCCGACCCTATACCTGCATCCAGGCTCTACAGAAGCTGAGGGTCAGTGGCACTATTCATGCCTTTACTTATCACGGATCTAGTGCATGAATCCAGGCTGTATTCATGAAATGTAACTGGCTGATCATTTTAAAATCCCTTCATTGGAAGGTTGGAGGTGGAAATTGGGACCAGACAATTTACTAGATGCTTCTTTGAATGCTTTGTGAAAGAGGTGATTTTGCAGAGCCCACATAACCCACAGCTGAGTCTGTTCTTTTCAGTAACTCTAGCTGAGAAGCGCAGGACTGGAATAGCTGATGTCTTCCTCACAGCCATGATGGTGGTGCCATATTTATGTTGACCCCAGCTGGAGAGAGGCTGGCGTCGAAAGAGTTGTTAGTTATAGTATCAATTTCTGCAGCAGCATCTTTTGAAGCTTGGAACAAGAATAGGCAACACACACCCTCCTGTTGTACAGTCTGCCGCCCTGAACGAATCTGATTACACTTTTGTTCTTCTGTCTCAAGCATGTAGAGGTTATCAAACCCAGCACTAATTCATTTTATTATTATTTATTAAGTATTCTATTGCTCAAACTAAGCAAAGCATATCTTTTTTAAGCTCTACTTAAACTTTTCATTTCAAATATGGTGTAACATTCACTATCTTTCTCTGAAAACATCATAAATTAATCAGAGCAGCATGGTTCTGGAGAGACAGCTGGCAATATTTACCTTTTTTTCTAGTTTGCTGCTGCTCGAACTTATTTCTGCAACTGCAGCAAAGAAAGCCCCAAGTGGAGCCAACTGTATCTGGCTTCAAAATACATTTTTGTTTCAGAGCTAAATATCTCACTGCTGCAAATGCAGCCAGCACATCTATTTATACACATGTACACGGCACAGAAAATCAGTTGGGGAAAACAAGGAAATGCTGTTATATCATGTCTTTTAATCCCATGGTCCAGGTCTTATCGTAACTCAGACAGGGAACAGGGCAATGGAAGGACCCAAACTTGGGAGGAAACTGAGATATCCAGGAGATCTTCTTGCACAGGCAGGGCTTGTATATCTGAAGTTGTAGTGTGACTCAGATGGTTTTTTAGAGATACTGGATTTACGTCTGGTTAGGGACAGTCCAAGTTCATGCGGCAGAAATGATGAATGTAGGATCTTCCTGCCGATTTTGACTCTTGTTGTGTGAAGTTATTACGCTTTGTTATATAACTGCCTCTTCCACCTCCAGAACTGGCTGTGATTTATACTGTGAGTGAAGCGATTGAAGCTGGTATTGCAATTTAAGTTTTAAATTGATTTGTGACACCTTTGAGTTAAAGTGTGCTGTGGAAATACGAGTTTTTGTTGTTATTGTTTGCTTGATGGTCTTACCCATGGTAAAGGCAGTTAAGCAGCAAGCTGGAAAAAACGGGTCGTCTTAGCTTCAGCGATGAGGCATCCATGTTAAAAATAGAGAAAACCTTCCCAATAAGCAACAAGTGCTGGCAACACAGGCATAGCACTGAACACAAAATGACTGAAGGGGACCAGTCCCTGGTCTGAAGGCCCCAGATAACTTACGTCTCAGTACTGTTAAATGGTGCTTCGTTCTGCTGTAAGGGTTGCAGTAATTCTGGGAGGTGTGAGAATATTCCTCTCTCGGTTGTAAAAAGGAATATACAGCATACTCCTTTGGGGAAATGTGCTGGGTTTGGGCCAGTTCAATGAAAATACCCAATTCTGTGCAGTCCTGGTGGGTATTTCATATAGCATGGGGCACCTGGAAATAATACTGACGGTTGATGTGCTGTTCAGCTTCTATGTCTGGTGCAGCCAGATGAGCGATGCAGGAGGAGTAGTGTCTGTAATTCCTTCCTTCCCTCTTGTGCTCTCCCCTGTTAGATTTGAAGACTTTCCTATCATCGTATCTGGATTTTTACAATAAAAGCTCAAGTAGGCAATGGAGCCCTCTGACAAACTTGAAAAAAATGCCATTAAAACCAACCTTCTGACAGTTTTGCCAATCAAACAAGTAAAAAGCATCCAAATGGGGAGATCCTCTTGAGCTCTGGCATGTCTTTGAGCTGTACTCCAGCTGACAGCCTGCTCAGGCAGCCCTAGCACTCAGGTCTCACTTGGCTCTGGCTGATGGGCAGAGGGAAATTTTGGGAGAGAACAAGCTGGTGGTAGGCAACGGGCAGACATGAATAACAGACCTCTATATCCTTACTTGCCTGGTGAATAAGGGAGCTGGACACAAGTGTTTCGGGTTTTGGGGTTGGAGGTTTTTTTGCTGCGGGTGGAGCAAAACGTTTTTCTTGTTGCAGTAGTCCATAAGATCAAAGCCCTGGCAAAGGCTGCATTTTGAGTTCTGCCTGGATGTTTGCAAAACTCACTGATGTGAAGAGCAATTCTTCCTCCTGCCAGGAGAGCGGGCTGGGAGTCCTTGTGCTCAGTGCAGCCGGGAAGGATGCGCTGCCTGTTCAGTCTGAAGAGAGCCAGTGTCCTTCCACCACCTGCCTCAAGCATCTGGATCCCTCTCCTCCACAGACCAGAAGATCCTCATAACATCGCCTATTAAGAGCTGGCTGCAGCTCTGCCCTGCTCATTAGAGAACCATGTGCATCTCCCAACAAATGACAGAAAAATTAAAAACCGCCACTTGCAGAAATTAGGAAAGGCATCGCAGCCCCATCGGCAAGCCCCCTTCTCGCCTTGTTAATTCATTTAACAGTTCAGCTGTCGGGAAGCTGGCTTTGATTGGGAAGGCAGTGAGTGTTCTGCGAGAGGCTGGGTACTGATGTTCATCCCAGCCCTAAATGCAGCTGCCTACCAGAGGTGCTGTTCTGCTCGACCGAAATTAAGACTCTGTTAGAGCAGCCACTATATCAAGAGCATTTTTCTACCAGGTCGCTGTCACTATCTGATTGTGTGGTGGGCTCTGGAGTTCAGAAGACTCCACTACTTCCATTTTAATTACACAGAAATCACAGGTTTGGGGCAGGTGTGCTTCAAGTAATTTGAGAAGGTGAATAAAATGGAAGGCGGCAATACAAATCCTGTGCTAATGAGCCTGCAGACTCCAGTGCTTCTCCCATATACTGCAAAACCTTTCTGGATGAAAAATAATGGAATTCATAATTTCTTCCAGCAGCTGCTGCTGGAGGAGAGTGCGTGTATGCGGAGAGGAGGTAGCAGAAGGGGTGAAGTGCGCTGAGAGACACTAGCTTTTAAACAGGTTCTAAATCCATTTGTGTGAAGAGGGGAGTGACGTGTGCCATTGTAACTGATGGTGACATTGGTGACCTTCAGAATTCACAAGAACTGATGAGGCTGGCTTGTTGTTGTTTTTAATAATTATCTCTGACAGCTGGTTCTGCAATGGGAAAGCAAAGGAGTAAAAAGAGCTGAAAGACAAAGGATTCTTAGAAGTCCTCTGCTGAAATGCCACCTTGGTTGCTAGCATCAGCTTTCAGAAAAGCAGGTTTCCTGGCCATCTCACTTTCTTCAAAATGAAACTGTAGCTTGGAAAGGAACGAGGGTGGGACAGGAGAACAACTGCTGCTTACCTCTCTTTTCTTACCATCTTCAAAAACTTGAATTTACCTCTTGGTGCAAAGCTTGCAGATGCCAAAGCAAATTTCCCACTGTTATCTGCCCTCCTGCCTGAAGCTCCACAGGTGTTCCTGGAGTTCCCAAACTTTATTTTGTCCACATGTAGCTGACACTTGGAGGGAAGCTCCGCTCTGCCAGTAACTCAGAGCTGCCTGGCCATCTGCAGCATTTTACAGGCAAGGAGTAAAAACCATCTGGAAAGCTCCGAGACCAAAAATAGTGATTTAGGTTTGGGAAAGAGAAGACAAAATACAGAGAAGAAGCCATGCTAAGAAGAAAGAAACCTCGTAAAGAAGCAAAGACTTGACTCCAGGCACCTGGCTCCCCTTATAAGCTGCTTCTAGCAAACAGCTCTTGTCCCTTCTTACCTGGTTATCTGTGTTCGGGCAACGTTCCGTTGTCTCTCACGCTCATGCCAGAGAAGGTTGTCAGAACAAGGCTGCTTTGTCCTTGAGTGTTTTCATCTGTTTCTGCAGGCCTCACTCTTTTCACACGTTCATACAGAATACCCTACGTGGTGTCACCTCCCCATCGTAGGTTGCTTTCTGGAGAAGGGAGTCCCTCAGCGTTACCTTGGGCCCCCCTTTCTCTTACAGCACAGAAGCTTTATCTCCTTCCCTGCCCCGAATGTAGCTGAGAAGATGCTGTGCAGAGGAGTCCCCAGTGCCTCCTTGTTAACAGCCTACAAGAGGAATGACAACATTTCAGCACATTAGAGCTGGCAGCTTCAATCAGTCTGCTGTGGCCCCCTTGGCTGTTTTCTCCTATCTGTTTGGGACACGTGTGCCATGTCTCTCGGTGACTGACTGTGCCTATGCAGATAGGGAGCGCATTGCTGCTGGCACAGCTAGAAGAACTGGGTGGGCATTTCCATCCCAGACGCCAGTGGAGGAGGGAAGAGAAGGATTATCATGGCCATTTCACATTGCAGTAGTCTAAAACCTGTCAGCCTAGGGACAGTATCTTTCCTTGATAAACAAAAGGGGATGGAGGGAAGCTATTGGAAAGTAGTATAATAAATTGCTGGTTTCACTTGCTCAAACTTTAAACAAAGGGGTTGACCTTCCTTGGCACTTTAACAGCACCCAGCCTTTGAAATGTTAGGGTCTTTGCCTTTTAATTGTTGACACTTCTGAACATCAGCAAAAGGCTACTTTTGGGGGATGGCAGGGCGATTGAAACATTGATTTCAATTTTCCCCTCCCCTTTAAATTTAAAGAATCCGCAGAGCTGTTCCAACGTCATGTTTAATTGTGAATAAGCTTTAAACAGCCATTCTGGGAATGCCCTGCTCCAGGAGTGACACTGGGTTTTATTCCTGTCCCCAGTGTCTTTCTCCCTAAGGAAGAAGTTCTCCTCTGAGCTCGGAGTTAAAGATCAAAGCCATGTCCTCCAACAATGCGCTAAAAGAGAGAGTAAAGTCAGAGCAGAGCAAGAAAGGGAAACTAGGAAGATGGAGAGGGAAAAAGAAGTGGTGAGACATTTCTTATTTGGACTGGGAAAGAAACCTCTTTTCAGTTTCTTTTGCATTGCTGGAAACCATTATGACTGTATCCCAACAGCATTCCATTTCTGAGAGTAGGATCAGCCACCGGTTACATCCCGCCAGTATTTCTTGGTGGATTTCAAACTCCTTCAGACTCACTCTATACATGGTTTCCACTTGGGGCTTGTCTGCAGCGAGTCCAATTTGGATTCCTGTTCCCATCAATGCAGCTCCACTGGTGGTAATAGCAGTATAGATAGCACTCGGCTGCATTATCTAATCCTGCAGGGCTGTGACAGGATAGTAAAAAATAACAAACTGAAGTGTGCCTACGTTAGAGCATTAATCATTCCTTGTGTATTACTGGTATTGCTGCAGTGCTGGGGAATTATGGATATGAATTTTCTTTATAAACCTTGGCTCCCCTTCCTATTCAGACTGGCTTTTTTTTTTTTTTTTGAGGGTATTTTTATGTTCTTAATCTGTTTACAGATGAGCACAAAGGTTTCATAATTAAACTTCCAAACTTAGTAGCTTAGCTCAGTAGCTGCTCTTATAACAGTAAGACAGAAAGTAACCGTGCCAGTGGGAGTCTGTGGAAGAAGTGTCCTTAATGTCAACATGTCAAAAAGGCGTCCCTGCAGCTCTCTGGAGACTGAAATCTAATGTCAAGGCAGAAGGAAGCAAAGTCTAAGTGAGAGTCATACAGCTGTCAAAGCAAGTTATTCTACCATATAGGAAAAGGAATTTTAAGAGAATGCACTGGAAAGCAGTGTCCAGATTGAGACATAGATTTGATGGGCTTATTTGACATCTTTAATTCTCCATTGACAATCCAGAAGCTCCCTAAAATGATTTGCAGTGTTTTCATGCTGCAAGTAAAAGCTGAATGCGCGCCTCATTAACAGCTCATTAAGTTGTTAATATTGGTCATAAGCAGCCTTTGGTACAGCACAATGCTTTATACAGTGCGGCAGCTCCTGCTTAGCTCTGGTGTAATTACCTCTTTTTATCACGTCTCAATGTAGGAAAGATGTTTCTGTCCAAGCAAAAATATCATCAGTTTTTGATCAACTGCGCTTGCTTATTTCTGCCACTGCTGTTGCTGGTGTGGGTGGTGTTGGGCTGTAATCGCCATACGATGTTTTGCTCAGATGATGAACTTCTACCTCACAAACCCAACTCTTTGATGTCGATTTTCAGTACTGACTGTAGCCCGAGACAGTCAGACTCTCTGTACTCAAATTCATCATCAGGACTCTTGTCTTTGTTCTGTAGTTGGTGCAAGCAGCAGTGGGAGTGGTAGGACAAATTAGCTGTTCTGCTGCAGTGTTATATGGCCTGTGAAGAACCGAGTGCAGGGACATCCCTGCACAGTACACAGAAGGCGGAGGGATGAGAAGCCTGATCGTGTATGCAGAGCCTTACTGAACTAACAGCAGAGCTACTCCATTAAAAGCAAAGGAATTAACCTTCCTTTCAAAAACATGAGCAATCAGTAGTAAAGTAAAACAGACCATAAATTGCACTGGTAAAGAAGTGGGGAAGCCCCTGGCTGATAACTCATATTCAAGCAGACGCAGGCTGGAGTTCGAGTATTTTTGACTAAAGGGTTATATTTGCAGCCAAATTTCTATTTCCTCTAATTGTGCAGTTCTGCTCTGCTTGTTTTCAGTCATCCCGGGATATGTGAGCAAAATGTTGTAAGTATTTTCTTATGGGTCTCAACTCCCGTGGCTTTGCCTCCTCTGTATGGCTTTGCTGTGAAGCCAGCTGTAGAGAAACACAGTTGGTTTTCTTTTCTGACATCTGTTTGCTGTATCCGTCGTCAGTCATGGAACTGGAGGCATTTCAGGTTGCCTGTTGTAGACTGAAAACAAAAAAGTTGCCATTTTTTCTTACGAAGGTATGAATTAGCAATATTCTAAAATATTTTGGCCACAGCAATCCAGACACTGAGGTGATATGGGGGTGTAGGACCACAGTGATGAACTCTGGGATGCTATGACTGTGAAATAAACAAAGAGCAAACTCTCGCTCAGAGTCAAGAAAATGTAAATTTAATCTCTCCCCAGGAGCACAAGATCACAGTCCTCCATGGGCTCCCTGGGGTTCCCTGACCGTTACAATCTGTAAATTGTAAATTAATCCCTCATGGGGGCCAGCTACCCAAGCTTGCATTAAAGCCACAGCAAAAGGTTATCACAGTGGCAGATCTCACCTGCTCAGTTTGACTTTTTTTCCGATACGGCTTTTAACATTTGGTGTATGGCAAACCCAGTAGAGATTCACCCTAATTATTTGATGCGCTCTCTTGACTTTAGTGGAGCATAAGGAGTTGTTGGTGCTTATTAGGCTTTAGTAGGTGCTGCTGTTACTGTTAGTGAACATTAAGTGGGTGCTTTTGTTGGCTGCCATGAACTTGTGGTATTATGATATTAGAGTGTGGGATTAACAAATTATAATGAGTGGAACATGACTATGAATGGAGGAGGAGGAGTCTTGGGAACCGGAGAGCCTGGGGAAATAGTCTGAAGTAGGTGATTTTGCCTCTGTCTAATGGGTAGACTTTTTTAAGAGAGTTGAGAGCGGTACTTTCCCACCCAGTGCAGCTCCCATTCCTCCCGGTGCACGTGAGGGAGGATCAGGCCAGAGTATCAAACACTCAGCAGTTCTTCACCATCCCTTGCACCCTTGAACAACCTTCAGTACCTCCTGGGGGGGTGAATCCTGTGCTCATCAGAGCTGACACTGCTCTCAGTTACACAACTTTCATGCTTTTTACTAGATTTAGCAGAGCTAACCCTAATTTGCATTGATGTAAGTGAGAGGGGATTTTAGCTTGTAGGTTTATGCCTGTATGTTTGTTTGCGCATACCTAATGCTTGTCAGACTCTTGCTGTTCCTGCTCGTGGGTCCGTCTCTGCTGACTGATGGGCTGCCTGCCTGTGTGTGATTGTATCCTTGTTGACACAAAAGAAATAGAGGAAAAAGCTCATTTTATTATTTTCCCTCTTCTTGTTTTAACCACCTGTATGCCCTTTCCAGAGGCAGTCTGACAGTTCTGTAAGGTCTTTACTTTTGGGCCAGGCGCTCTCAGTCCCTTGATGGATAATCTCAGTATGCAATGTGATAGCCTATTTTAGGTTTGTATTAGCTAAGTAGAACTGTGGGCTTCAGCAAAAGAAAAGTGTGTAGTTTTGGTTTGCAGGCTCTAACTATTTCACAGTACTGCTCTGTGAGATTCGCCTCAGTTGTAGGCATTGTAATGTGATCACAGTAACTTTTTCTGCATCACTTAGATCGTGTCTGTCCCACGAAAATCCTTGGTTGCACATGGCTCACTGGGAAATCTGAACCCCGTATTAAAAGGTTAGTAATCACAGCAACAGTGTTTTCACCACTGCTAGAAGGGTTGGTGAGGGACTGGATGAGAATTACTTCTGCTTGAGTCACTTGCCAGTTTATGAAGGTTCTTCATGAATAAGTCATATCCGTGGAGGTTTCCTCAGAACATGATTGCCTCCTCAGTTCAGAAAAATGGCATTGGAAGATAACCTCCTAGAGTCTGGGTCCCTGGAAAGAATACTCCGTTTCTAGTCCTTGTTTCATTTCAATGTTTTTCTGATATGTGCAGTGAATGTCATCTCTCCCTCTTTCCTCCCTCCACCCCCACCTCCCTCTCATATCTCTGCAGATGTTGAAGACATACCTAGCCAAGGCTGGGAAGCTTCCCAGTGCTAAGTAAAGAAGCTGGGGATGTTACATTTGGGTATCATTTGCAGCTGCTTTTATTTATGCTTTTTCATGACTTTAATACCCTTAAAAATTTGATGTGGCAAAACACAGCTACTGTACTGTGTGGTATACAGGGAGGGGGCCAAGTGTTTGCCTACCTGCATAATCTGGCGCAGAGTAAAGCAATTGCGGGTGTGCTAGATTCCCAAAATCCCCATCCTGACAGCTATCCTCTTTCACCCCTCCGCTCCTTCTTCTCCACCAAGGTAGGTCTGTCTGTTTATCTTTCTATTTTTGCATTGATTAGACTGTGCTCCCTCTTCATCAGTGTTCATGAGGGTGAGAGAGATGTTGTTCAAGTTCTTGTATTGACTTCCATTGGTCTCTTGTACGCTAGGAAATGTTTCAGTTTCTCTTACATTGATCTGTAAATCAACACATATATGTAAATCAACACATATATCACATATGTCAGCATCCCTGAAAAAGAGGATTATTTCCTATTTAAACCTGGCTATTTCCAGCTGCTTTACACACACACACAGAGTAGAAGGTCGAGCTTCTCAAAGCTGGGGGAGACCAGATTGCTCCTTTCCTGACACTCATTTCAAGTTGCAGGGTGACACAAGCCTGCTGAAGTTAATAACTGGCAGAGCACTAGGTTTTGGTGCCAAATTGTCATGCCTGAATAAGAGGGTAGGAGCACTCAGGTCCAATGTTAGCAAATGGAGTTGCATTGGAGGGGTTAAGATCTGCATCTTTTGTATGTGGGTCTGCCTGTCTTATTGCATCCGAAATACATCTGAGTAACCCCAGAAAGTGCAGTCAGTCCTTGGAAAAAGCATGTATTTCCACCACAAAATGTAGCCTAGCTTAAAACAGACAGAAATTGGTGGGAAACATCTTTTACATTCTAAATATAGCTTGTGCTGCTTTGTCACAGCGGAAAGCAGCTTCACAGTAGCTGTTTTTGAAGCACAATTAACTAATTGTTATTGAACTAATCAGCATCACTCACGCAGCATTCCTGATGGCACAGAGGTACTGCTGCACAGGGGAAGCGTTCCTCATTCCCACCTCTCTTCTGCAGACGCAGTAAGAAAATGGCCAATATACAATGAACATTTTTCTCTCATGCTGCTTTTCCTTCATGAAAGGAGTGACTGCAAACATCTGCAGATGCTCCTTTTTGTTCTTTCTTGGGAACCATCCGTGCATTCCTTCTTTGAGCCCATACTGCAAGAAAACCTCTTGCGTTTCACTTTGCCCATTCTGCAGATCAGTCTCACTGCTTTATCTTGTGACCTTCTGTTTGTTTTGTTGTGTTTGGCTTTTATAATCCACTTTACTGTTCCTTATCTACGCCATAACTTGAGGGCAGTGGCTGCAACGGGAGAAGAAACAATCTGTTCTCCATGCTACTACAGGGACAGAACTTCAATACGGTGAGGATGGTTTAGGCAAGACATGTTAGAAAAAAATAATAACCTGAGAGTTATTTTAAGAGTTATTAAAATAGGGATATGCTGGCAGAGTTTGTGTGGGGATGGCAGGGGAGTCTGGAAAGAGGTCAGTGATTGAGAGTACACAAACATCTGACCAGCCAAGCTGATCTCGATGTGACGCGGGAGGATGGATGTCTGAGCCCTCTCCAAATCCTTTCCAGTGCTATTTTCCATGACTCTGTGTGCCAGAAGGATGGATTTCTGAGCCCTCTCCAAATCCTTTCCAGCTCTGTTTTCCATGACCTTGTGTGCCAGGAACCAGTGTGTAAACTTTGGAGGTGCTGTGTCAGTTTGGAGGTGCTTTAATTGTCAGCATATGCTACGCTGAATATCGCTGTGTCTTTGCTCTTGTTGTTACTTGTGAGGTAGATAAGATTACAGCTGATACGTCAGAACATGCTGCAGCCACTCCTCCATTTTAATGTGTAGACATACAGATTAGAGGCTTTTTGGGCCTGGAGCTGACTCTTTGTTCTGTGTTTATGCAACACATTGTGCAATGAGATTCTGGCCTCTAGGTGCTAACACCAAAATGCAAATATATTGATTACTAGGGAATAAAAGCAGGCATGTTCACAAAAGCATGCTTTGATGAACTGGGGGGGGAAATGCTTGCTAGATAGAAAAGGATCAGAGGTCTTTACTAAACAGAAATTTGCTTGGAACTGTGGGATCAAGCTGATGCACAGAAAATCTTCAGTCTCTTTCACTTCATTTTTCTCCTAATTTTTTGCCTGCATGTTTATTTAAATGGCGTGAGTATCAGGGAATCTTGTCCCAGACTTGTCTGTGAATTTCCTGACATAATATTGGCATTATAGAAACAATTAGAAAATCAGCAGAGGAGAAATCCTTTGCTACCCAGAAATTGGGGCAGATAAAAGAGCAGCAAGGAGTGCTTCATAGAAACAGTTATTAAGTTTACCCAATGAATCACAAGGATTTGTAGCCTACCTGTGCTACAGAGTATCGTGGCAACTGTCACTGCGAAAAGGAATAGTGGTTTCATATTGATGAAAAGCTCTCAGTACCACACAGCCCAGAGAGCAAATATCCCAAGCAAGCAGCAAAAAAACCTAAGGTGAACCTTCTGCAATGCATGGAGCTCCGGTGCAGGCGGGCCACTGGGGATTTTAAGCACCTTCTCTTTAAAGGTTATAGGCATTTGCAAGCTCAAATTGACTGCAGCATGAGCAGAGTCTGCTCAGTACGCCTGGAAAATGATGGTGGTAATATGTTTAAACGTGGATTTAGAGGGGTAACTTTATTCACTGGCTCATTTTTACTCTCTCTTGTATTTCCAGATAGATTTGTTGTCTTTACATGATCCTGCCTATGTCATCCCAGTCCATAGATGATGAGGGTTTTTTACTTATTACTATACAACCTGTTCAGCCTTTCTCGTTACTTTTTGCCTGAGAGAGAGTTTCAAGGAGACAATCTCAAAGGTGAATTGAAATCAGATAAAAAAAGAAATGTTTACAAATATCTGCATGAGATTCCAAGGCAGGATACGTGCACAGAATTAGACTTCATAAATACATAGATTTTTTTTTCAGGCTTTCCACCTGCCAAGAGCTGAGTTTGGACCCTCAGGGGTCTGCGTCACTCCTGCTATAGTTGATAATGTCACTGACACCCAAAGCAGTGTGAGGTATGCAGCTTTAACCTTGCTTTTTATGTATTCATGATTTCAAGAGCCATGAAAAAATTCAGAGCTCAGTAATCTTGAACTGCATTCCTGGAAGGTAAAAGGCTTTTGAATTCACCTTTAAAATGTACTTGCTTTTATTGGCACAGGCTGTCCATACATTCAGTGAATGGTTTGGGGTTTCTAACAGGTAGAGTCTTTAGGGATGTGTTTCCTTCTTTTTGAAGTATTTCATTTCACCCTTAATGTAATGTGCTGTCTGCACAGAGCCACATCAAGCATCAGCAGCACTTTTCTGCTGTCCCTTGCTGTCAACAAGAAATCTGTGGTTAGAAGAGGAGGGGCACATCAGCCTTTGAAAGTTGAACAGAGGGACAGACTCACAGGGCACAAAACCAAACAATTTACATCTCGTCGAGGCTCCGGGGTAGCGAAGAGAAAAGTCTTTTTCCACATCGCCTTTTTTTTTTTTTTTTTTTGCCTCCCATCAAATTTTCACCCACCGTGCCAAAAGTGCAGCTCCAGCAGCGAGTGTGTCAGTGGAGAATGATCACTGGCAGTTTTTAACCACTGTGTTTCTTAGACATGCTCCAAAAAGGGTTGAGGAAAAGCGGTGTTTTTCTGGCAGCAGGCTGCACGCACTGGCTCTTCTAACGGTCGTATCTCAGAAGCAGCAATTGTTCTAGGCCAGCACATGGGATCCAAAGAAAAATGCTACTGTAGATGCTGCTTCAGACCTGGGTATTGAGCACACTTTGAAGCTGTCAGTTCAGAACAGACAGTTGTGTCACTATCTAGAAAGAAAATACGTTGCTAAAGTGATCCATTTTCTTCTGTGATTGTACGTATTCCTGTTTCCCTGAGCATCTCATCGTCTGCAGATCTTCGAGATGTATTTTCAGGTTTGCACTGTGTGATCAGTTGGGCCTCACACTCTGATGTGTGCTGTGAAAGTCTCAAAATCTTGTGATTTTCGGTCCTTAATGGGACAGCACTGTGTTGCACTGAACACAGCCAGCCGGCCGGTTAGCTGCTCCCGTCGCTCCACCGCGAAGTGCAGGAGACAGGGCAGCAATTAGACGAGTGCACCCCTGTGAACAAGCTGTATTTTACTGATGATCATTGTCGCCTTGTGCATCCGCTACATCCAGCTGAAAAGGAAACAGAAAAATATAATAAACCAATAGTTTTAACTGAGCACTGGGATAAAGGCTATTTTCAATTTTGCCTTTCACGTTTTAATTGTACAGCAATAATTTTGCAATAGAGGTGCCGATGGCAAACATGCAAAAGACATTAACTTTATTTATGTTTTGGATTATTAATGTGGCTGTTAAAATTCCTCCAGTTAGTTTTGATTGAATTGTTTTTTTGTGCGATTCTGTCGTTTAATGGAGCGGTAAATAAGAATTTCTGATAATGAGCCCAAGCATCTGTCACAACAACCTGGCGCTGGTTATTAACATTTCCATTAACGGCAGGGTGGGCAGTGATAATATGGAAACCACACAGTTAGAACAAAATAAATAGTTGGTGTCAGGCTGAGTGGGTGTTAATTACTATTTTATTTTATAACTCTGGGGGGAGGGAGTATTGGTAGAAAAATGTGACTTATGAAGGTCATTCTCTCTCAAGAAAGAAGTCTCCAGAGGAACAGATAACCGGGACTATCTAACTCAAGTAGTGAATGTTTTATCTCTTCTATTTATGGCCCATAAAGGGGCCGAGAGAAGAGAGGCAGCTTTCTCAGGTGGTCTGGGTGAAGGCTACGGCACCGTGAACACGGAGAAAGGAGAAGCGTACCCTTTGCCCTGCCTTTCTTTTCCTAATTCTGGAGTTTGAACAGGACACGCTTCAGCACCTTTTCTGTAAACAGATCATGTGCTGTTTTGTTAAGACCTGCCAGCAGCAGAGACAGCAGTTTGGGAAAACACACCGTCCTTGCTAGCTGCTAGGGAAGAAAATCCACCTGCACCGAGCTGGATCCCAACAAAGGGAAGGATGGTGTGACCCAAGTGCACTCAAAGATTAGTTTTCTAGCATAGCACAATGCAAAGAAGAAATGCCATCAGGAGCCAAAAAGGGCCAGCATATATATGTGAAGGCATGGTCAAAGCAGAGCTAACAAGTAGCAAACTAAAAGTTATTTCATCATACATAAAATATTAGTTGAATTTATTAGCATCTGACTGGTTTTGGAGGTATTTTTAGACAGTATTTTGGCCCTAAGTCTTGGAACCTTGCAAACAGGCTGTTACAAAGACTTGCTGCTGAGTGGGAGGCCAGGCTGAGGGTGGCAAGGGGGCTGCCTTGCTCCCAGTTACTTTCAAGAATGGTCAGTCAGGAGCTCAGTGTCACTGCCAAAGGCAAGCCCCAAACATTACCATAGAAAGAAGGCAAAACTCTCCTTTCTTTTCCAAAGCTGCTGGCAGGATTGAGTTGATTTAATGTCTAACCCAGTCTGTGTGGGACAGGACATAACCACGTCCGGAGGCTCAGCTGCTCCTCAGTCCACATGTGCTGAGACTTCCCTTTGATATAGATACCTCCAGAGCTGACTCTGTTAGCTGACTTGTGGCGTAAACAGAGTCTGTCCTGGGTCCTTCTGCAAATGGAAAATTGCAACCTGGATATGAACTAGTTCTGCTTGTCACTATTAATTCTTCTGTCCTCCTTTCTCTCTAGCACCAGCGCTGGCCCCACAGAACATCCAAGTAAACTCCCTTTCTGCAAGCCAGCTAGAGCTCACCTGGGACCCTCCTCCTGCCGACAGCCAAAATGGGAACATCCAAGGCTACAAGGCAATCCTGTTTCTACTGGTTTCATTTATCTTGCCTGGCGTTGCTATTACTTGTGAGATAGCTCTACAAACTACTGTTGCCCTCACTGCATAAGGCAAATTAAAACAGCATTCAGACTGCAGTACCAAAATGGCACTAAGTCCCAAAACCAGAAGAAAGAGAATGAGATAGGGGTGGGGGGAGAAAAGGAAAAATGTGTTGCTATTTGTGGAGAAGGAGAGCATGGGGAAACAGAGTATGCAGATAAGGGGGCAGCTCCACTTATGCAGGCAACATATCTGCTCCAGAAAGTAACAGACACACAAGAGCTAGGGACAAGAAATGTATTGAAGAAAATTAACCGAGCTTTCTATCTATCAAATGTTACAAGCCATTAGGAAAAGCAGAACTTTCTCCAAGTGAGAAGCCTGAGCCAGGTCAGATTTCAGAAGAATTATTTCATTTCCTTAACTCTAACAAAATTCAATCATAGTATTAATTGCATTGGTTCATAGAAGATGAGCACGTTGCAGAGGCATGTTGTTTAGCTACTCCAGCATGAGAACGGACCCTGAGAGAGTGGAAATGGGCAAGTCTACAAACACTGGAGCTTGGCTTGGGTTCAGTGTCTGGCTCTGCCTCTCTCCATGAATTTAGGTCCATAAGCGAAGAAAAGCCAAGCCAATGTGAATAATCTGGCATCCCTTCTTGGCAGTAACAAGCATCCTTATATATCAATTCATATTCTTTTTCTTTTGTACGTATATAGATGGCTCTAACAGCTTGGCTTGTAGAGCCAAGGTGGAGTCTTGCCTTGGCTCATTCCCTCAACTTTCTGGCTTGCTTTGGCCTGTTGTAATGCTCTCATTGCCAGGCCTGTCCAATAAGTAGGGCTGGCACCACTTTTCCTCTTGGAAATGTCTTCTCCGAAGCCTAATTTTATGGCATCAGGATAAAAATTATGTAAGGGAAGAATGAGGAAAAGTAACTCAAAGAACTTTAGGGAAAGTCGTTATTACCCTCTTCAGGAAGGCATTTGCTTAGCTGTCCTGTAAACACAAATGGTGAAACCATTGTGTGCATACAGAGGTGAATTATTGACCATCGTATCAGGATGCCAGTGCTGACAGGCAGCTAGCATTTCAGGGAGAATTTAAAAACTGACCTCTCATTGCTGAACTCTGGCAGCTCATATCTGCTGTTATTAGGCCATATTCTTCAGCCTGTGCTCTATTTTTGAGTGATGTACTCAGCTACATGGTCACTGGACTCAGGGGAATTTGCTAAAGGAAGAGAAAAGATTGGGCACGTGGTGAAAAGCATTAGTATCCCATTTAACGGAGGAGTCCAGAGCAAGACTGTGCCATCTTCCTGATCTTTTATAGCCACAATGCCCAGACATTTTCTAGGTGTAGGATATACTAAAACATCTCACTGTCCCAACAGATTTATTACTGGGAGAGCGACATCCAAAATGACACTGAGAAAGTGAAGGTACTTTTTCTCCCGGAGACAACCATTCGGCTCAAAAACCTGACCAGCCACACGCAGTACATGGTCTGCATCTCTGCTTTCAACGCAGCCGGGGACGGCCCCAGGAGCAGCCCCTCGCAGGGCAGGACACACCAGGCGGGTATGGGATTGTTGTCTTTTCTCAAAGCACAGGCTTGGTGATGACCAGAATGTAGCTGGGCAGTGGCTAAGGGAAATGGGTGGATGCAGGAGGGCACTGGTGTTTAGATTTAGCTTTTGGATGGGTCATTACATTGTAATGGTCTTGGAGGGGAAAAAAGGGATCAAATAAGTGGACCATGTAGGAAAGGGAACGATACAGCGGAAACGAGAATGGACTGGCAGAAGGGCCAGTCCCTTCACAAGCTGGTCCAGAAGGAAACTGTCTGTGGGTCTGCTTCTGTCCTCTGCTATCATATGTAAAAACCTGAAGGAGCTTGTCTCCAGTGCCTGGAAATTGCTCAGACAGTCCTGTGAGAGAATTATTGTGCTTTTTGTAATTCCTTCTGTTTTTGGGGGGTTTGGGTTTTTTGGTTTGGTTTGGTTTTTTTTGTTTTTAAAGCTGGATCAGCAGCCACCCAGTCAAGCTGAGCTGTCTCTCTGCTGGACGTGACCATGGTGGGAGTGCTCCAGCACAGGGTGAAGGCAATGCCCGTGGTGGTGGCTATGAAGAGGAGGTGTGCACTCGGGCTGTATACTCACATAGCACCCTTCTGAGGGTCTTTCCCTCCTGTGTCCTATCTCCTTGCTTGCTTTAGAAGTTCAGCTTTGTGGCTGAGTGGCTGCTTTTTTTAGGCTGGGTTTCTGATTGATTACGGGATATTTGGATACAATTGACAAATCCCATTCTCAGCTTGTTTCCTTTAGATTCAGGCTGGGCAAATAAACCAATGTTTTATAATATATATGTATATCAGATTGACTACTCCTACTGCAATTCAATCTATTTGTAATCCTTTCAGCACCCAGTGCTCCCAGCTTCTTGGCGTTCTCTGAAATCACTTGCACTACACTCAATGTGTCTTGGGGCGAGCCGACAGCAGCAAATGGAGTCCTGCAGGGTTATCGAGTAGTCTATGAGCCTTTGGCTCCCGTCCAGGGTAAGAAAGACCTCCGATCATACATATTCATGGGGAAATGACAGAAAAGCACTGTAGTATCTTTTATCTCCACACAATTTCCTACTTGCTCTCTGCCGTTTTCCAAGAGAAGCCAGGTGGCAAAGGGTAAGTAAAACAATTCCACTTTTGCCAAAACTGTTCAGTGAACTATAATATTGTGGAATATAGCTTTTGTCTGTCCTCTCTCATTTTGTTGCACAAACTATATTCTGTGTGATTTGAAAAGTCATTTTACAGCGATCATTACCTGGTATGGACGAAGAGGAAACTCAGCCTTGAGAGTGCCTGATTGTCTCCCCACATTCCACTTTGAAATTGCTGAGTAGGCTCCATCCGAGAATAGTCATCAGATGCATTTGTGTTGCTTATCACGTCATGTGTCACTTCTGTTATCGCAAAGATTGCCCGGGCATCAAATGTGCTAGTCATCACTGGTACCACTGCCACTTTTGACAGGGAAGAATAACTGTGATAGAGATTTATTTGCATCTGTTTAAATGGAGTTTTCAAGCAGCGTTTTTAACCCAGTACTAGGTTTAAGCTAGACCACAACAATGTGGTGGTCATAAGTGTTTCAATAATTTGCCAGAACAGCAGCAGAGAAGGATTTGGCAATTTTTCTGAAAACATATGTAAATTCTTTCCAAAGGTGAATTAGGAAAGATTACAAAGTTTGTGGATTAATATTTTTTTATTCCTGGTAGATCGCCAATGGTTCAGTAGGATGTCCAACTTTGGCAGTGTGACAGCAGGGAAGGGTAATTTCAGCCATTGCCAATCCATTTTAAACTCTTTTCCAGAGAAATAAGGATATCAATCACTCGTATTTGCTTCTTCTGTAAGGAAAGAAGATCTATATTGTCTGAATATCCATGTCTCATGTGCTGAGAAAGTTATATTCAGGAATGAAAACATGAGAATAAAAGCACTTTCAGCCTTTATGGCTGGCAGGACTGAACACAAAGAGCTAATGCAGAAAGCATTTCTAATTCTGACCAAGAAGTGTGCACAGGGTATGCAGGAGGTTCGGGCTGTTTGGGCATTTTCTGCCTTTTATTCATTCCTACACAAGGTTTAAGAATACATTTTTTCCCCTGAAAATATGGAAATGTCAGATCATGTTTTCTCTGCATGCATTTGACTTAACATCCTCAGAATCTTTGTTTTCTTTTCCTCTCTTCCCCACCTCTTCCTGTGCTGTCTCTAACTCCAGTTTGTCTTTCCTTCCCCTGTAGAAGATTTCTGATGTGAGCAGGGAGGTTGTGGAGGGCTTTTCCTCAGATTCTAAATTTTTGCCCAAATTTATTTTCCAGTTTCTACCCATTTGTTCTTGTGCCAACATTTTTCTTTCAGCAAACATATTTATTCTCCCACCATGGTAAATAATCCCTCCCTCCCTCAATGCCATCATTTTCCTCCGATAGAAAAGCCGTGCTCCTTTATTTAGGGAGCAAGGTAAAGCCAAACTCATTTGAAGATGGAGCACATCACAGTGCTGAACGCAGGCAGTGAGGCCTGCCGGGCTGGCAGCTGCCAGACCCCATGATCCCAGAGGGTCCTCACAGCCCCACGTCTCGCGTTCCTCCATGCCAGCACTACAACGCAATTATATGGATGGACCAGACCCCCTGGAGCTTTTTTCCTGCATCTTTTGACTTTTCACCCATTCATGATTTTCGGCTGAGCATCCTCGCCGTTGTGACACCTCCTGCCTTCCCACTCACAAGCCACCATTTCAAACCTGCATATTTTGCAAAACTTTCTAACAGCGATCTGTTCTTTAGCAGTCTTCTCCCTGTTTGACCTTTTATTGTTAAAGCTTTACAGTGTTATGTTTTACACAAAAATAGACAACAAAATTACCCTGGAGCCTTTTTTAACAGTTCCTTTTTTTTTTTTTTTTTTTTTTTTTTTTGAAACATAACTTCAAAATGACAAATGCTTCCTGATTTGTCTCGGAGAAATGAAATAGTACACCTAGGGAAGGAGGGAGCACTTTTACAACTTCCTTGTTAACCGAGGAAAGATCCCCTGAGTTATAAATTGTATCTGGGAGAAAACTTTGAAGAGCAATCGCCTGGACATTATTCTTTATTTAGCTGATAAAAACTGAAAGAAGCATCTTGATTTGCATAAAATAAGCTTCTGGACTGAAAAAATCTTCCTTCTGCATTTTTCCGGAAAGGCAAACTTGCAAGCTGCCTTCTCTACTGGGAAAAACATTTTCCCGCTTCCTATCTTCTTGGTTTGAAATGTGTTACGTACATCTGCAGAACAAGAAAATGCCAAAAGGGCTCTGTAAATCCAAACTTTCTGTTTTGTAAAGTATTTTATAAATGAAATTCTTTCCATTGACTCACTTTTAGAAAATTTCAATGTAAACTAGATTGTTTTCAAAGCACTGTTTTCAAAGCTGCCCTTTATGCAGCATTGAGAAGCTAAACATGAAACTAGCTGTGAACATTGATGAATGAAACAGCAGTGATTTTAGTTCAGCCATGTAAGAAAAATTCTTAGAATGAGAATAGTGAAACACAGGTCATGACTTCAGCCTTGTCCAAGCTAATAGTGCTTTGATTGCATCTCCTATTGCAGTGGCATTTATACCCACAAGTTACCTGTGAGATACACACCCTTCATTCTGCATTCACTTGGTAATGGTGAAAATGACAGGACAAGATGAAAGGAAAGAACCTGGCCCTTGTTTCCTCCTCCAGGCAATGTTGCAGGTTACTTGGCAAAGAAGCAGTGGAGAAACACTTGCTTAGGAAGCAATCTGCAACATGCAGTCCTCTTCGTTTACCTCCTCCTTTCTTCCCAAAGTAATTAGTGAAGTTGCATGTAGTCTCTTGGTAATTTCCCAGTTGTGTTGTAAGGTTTTTTTCTTGTCAGTACCCACTTATCAAGCTTAAACTCTAATTATACTTATCAGTGCTGAAAATTGGCTATTATCACTACTTAAACTCCTGCTAATTGTAAGAAATACTTTCTTAGCAAACTGTTAGATAATTTTACTTAACATCTAGATGTAATAAATTCCACTTGATTTCTCTTTTTGCATTGCAACCTGCTCTTATTTTTTTATCTGCATGGCTGTTCCAGGGGTGAGTAAGGTGGTGACTGTGGACATTAAAGGGAACTGGCAACGCTGGTTGAAGGTCCGAGATCTCACCAAGGGCATGACCTATTTATTCAGAGTGCAAGCCCGAACCATCGTCTATGGACCTGAACTGCAAGCCAATGTCACAGCTGGGCCAGCAGAAGGTAAGTGGAACCATAAAACCATGTCGCAAGCCAGATCAGTTACACAAACGTGGTCCAACAGCAGGGAATAGTGCACTCAGGGCTTGCCGTGAATTTCCAAACGAAGGAGAAGTTGAGTCACAGGAGCTCAAGGTCATGATTCAGTGGGTTTCGCAACTGCCCATGAAAAACATGTTTCCTTTTTTCCTGAAATCTGGAAGTCTGATGTGAATAAACAAAAACAGTGTGAATAAATCATAACACAAATGAGCTAGCCAGGGATTTCAAAGCTGCAGCCCAACAGCATGGTGCGTAATTCTTGACTGTACTGTTCTGCGGTCAAGTCAGAACTGGAATAACTCTGCCGAAACCAGCAGAGGTTCCTGGATGTAAAACCAGAAGGAGTTTACTATTATTCTCTCCTGACACTTTGGCTTATGCAGAGGGAGAGGTCTGCGAATTTCCTGATATGTCAAGAGGAGCTACAGGCTGACCGCCAGCTTGGTTCAATGTGTGTACCAAAAGAGTTTGTTTTCTTATTTGATCAGTGATTTTGATAAACAGATAATCTAACAAGGCAAATGCCCTCCAATGACATAAGCCTGTCCAGTAAATCACGGAACACCAATGTAATGGTCACATTTCTGGTTTTAGCTTCTTTTCCAGCTCAGGGAAATATTTGCTCCCTCCATCAGAGCCGCGTCTGGCAATTCTACCCTTCTGGGTGCTGGCAAGCTTTCATTTTCTCACAGTACCCTCCATAGCCATTATCTGGGGCAGCAGCACTGTGGATCTGCAGTCTAACTCTCATGCCCCACCACAGAGAGTATAAAGCAGGAATCCTCTCTAACATGGCCATGGCATCTTCCCAAGCAAATGGGCAGGCAGCTGTCCCCACAAACCTCTCCCTGAAACTCGGAGGTTGGTGTCACCTCTGAAGTCAGAAATAGCGGTGGCAACGTGCAAACGCTGCAGATATGCTAATGGTTAAATGAGAGGGTTTTTTCTCTTTCCTTCTTAACACAGGTACTTGTAAACCCCAGCCATTGATATGTAACTACTGGTGCTAGAACTAGTGAAAAATTAGGTCAATAGCCCATTAAGCTGGTTTATGTTGCCTGTATGTTGACCAATACTTCTAGATCATTTTCTTCCCCTATATCAGTAGAAGAAATGAAGAGTACTGCAGTTTGTCTGTGATACTGTCACCATTTGCTATTCTTGTTTCATCCTTCAGGGTCTCCTGGCTCCCCTCAGGAAATTCTGGTAACAAAATCTGCTTCTGGGCTGACACTACAATGGACTGAGGGAGATTCAGGAGAAAAACCCACAACTGGGTACATTATAGAGGCACGACCCTCAGGTAAGCCATGGGAAACATAGAGAGCTTGGTGTCATGAGTTCCCTTCCTTCAGTCCATGCTGAAACCCATCCTGCCATAGAGAGGTTGTTTGTCACCCCAGTACGGTAATGGGATTTTGTGAGAGAATGCTGTTGCCAGCCAGTATTAAACCGTTGCTGGTTTATTATGTAGTTTAGCAGATTTTCTCCTGTTTAGGAGTAGTCACAGAAAATTACCCTGAGTGCTTTGGCTTTCACTGTACTAAATCACTGGTAAATCATCCAACTGATGAGCTAATATTGTTAATAATTGAAACTCACTTAAATGCTTACAGCATCTTTCATATGCAAGGACCAATAAGTACTTGCAAACTGTATTTTGAGAACCACAGATAGAAATCTGTCCTCCTCTGCAGCAGAACGCAGCAGCTAATTACTATCTTAATAACAGGGCCAGGACTTTAGCACCACATATGCATCGCTTTCCCCATTTGTTCTGCAGGGAGGGCATTGGTGGGGGGAATGGAATCCTCCCCATCACTACAGTTTTTCTTGGTGCTTTCCTAGAGCTCCTGTGCTTCTGGGATTTGCATCTTACTGAAGCTGCTTTCTGCTTTTTCCAGAATACTTCCTCAGTTGGACACTGTCATTTTAAAAGTAGGTGTATGCTCCAGCCTGTTCACAGCGTCTCCCAGCTTGCTACCCCTTGCAAATTCAATAAGCGCACACTTTCTGGTAACCAAGTCATTAACAAAAAACAGTGAATGTTACCAGACCCCTGTGCAAACTGGCTTGAAAATTTCCCTCCACTCTGACAGTGAATGTTGACAACCATTCACTAAGTACCGTTTTCCAGCCGGTGATGCATCTACCAGATACTTGTTTTACGTAGGCCATATTTGAATGTCGCGATGTCAAAAGCTTTGCTGAAGTCAGGATAGATGATGTCTGCTCTTTCTCCTCTATTGACAAGGTCTGCTACCCTGTCACAGAAGGAAATTAGACATGATTTATACTTGACATATCCATGTTGGCTGCTTGTTCTTTCCTTTTTTACTTCTAGGTTCTTGCACATGGCTTGATTTATATATTCATTAAATGAATGCTTATCTGTTTGATTATATAAAGGATCCAAACTGTTTCTTGTATGTGTCTTGAATGTAAGGTTGCATTTAAAACCAATGATTTTAATTACCTTTAACCAGACCAGTAACAAAACCATTGCCAGCATTTCTGTGGTCATCACTGAAGATGCAGATTGCCATACTTGTATCTGATAGAATTTGCTCTGTAGTGAGGCTCTGCTGTGACCCTAAAATTTCTTCCTAATTTCTGTCATTTTTTTGACAACTGTTTTCAAAACAAAGTGAAGGAAAATGTGTACCTTCTCAAAGCACTGAAGTTTCCCAGAGCAATCACGATTTTTTTTTTAATTAGAGGCGTGACACTGCCGTGCTTCTCTTTCCCTTACATCAGCTTATTGATTTCTGCCCTTATTTCTTCATAGGTAGAAAATACCCTGTCTTATTTGAACAGCATTGTTTAGATAGCAAGTTAAACTGAAACTGTTCATTAAAGTTGACTTACCAGCTTACGCTTCCCCAAACAGGTTTTTTTGAGTAAGAGTATTTTAGAGGGAAACCTGCAGCCCCATGTACAGATTGTCTGCGAGCTGGAAATTCAACTCATGTGAACAGTGACATTGCAAACTCATCCGATGTTCCTGGACTTGTCTCACCATTGGATGTGAATGAACACTTTACAGTTTATGGCTAAGGATGTAGGATTTGTGGCCCACTCTTTTTGAGTAGGAGAAAATAGTCCCCCCAAGGCAGGTCTGAGCTGCATTAACCCTGGGTCACCTCTGCTGGCCCCACTCCACTGATCCTGGAAACACACAGAAGAGGTCTTATTCTCCTGCTCTTGCAACCTGACTGTTGAGGCATTTAATTCCTCTTCAGATTATTTTAATCCTATTCATGCTGCTCTAGCAAATGAACTAGGCATTTGTATGCTGGATTCTCATCCTTCGTTCTGGTTGCAGCTGTAGGAAGCGTGAAATGTGATCCAGGAGAGGAGACAGACTAATTGGAACGTTTGCTTATTTCACCCGAGCGTCAGCTTCCTTTCTGTGCCGCTTTTCTTCCTCATCTCTGCACAGAGGAGTTTGAAATCTGAATTACGAGCTTAACAAAAGCAGGGAACTAATTCCTCCTGTCAGGGCTGGTCATTTAGAACAGCTTCTGTTTTAATATAATTCTAAGAATTTGCTTCTGCACATTGATTTATATGGGTAGTAGAGCGTGGATTGGAGCAACCTTTGTTTTTAAGGAGCTGCTGTCCAAGAGAAGAGCAGTTGACTTGTGCTCGTCACATAAAATCAAGGAAGAAAAAGATATATTCATTCTTCTGAGATCAAAAAGGGGGCATTGAATAGACAGATGAAAAGCTTTAGCTTGTTGCCAATATTTAAATGCAATACCACTACCTTAGTGTTTCTCAAGTGTCATCTATTATAGGCCTCATTACCCCAAACGTTAAATGCTGTATCATCTCATTTTCCCTGCTGTAACTCCCTGCCAAGACTCTTCCATCAGAGTAGGAGGGTGGCTTTCTGTCAGAAATGGCAAACCCTACCCCCTTTTGTCACTTCCCTTTGAATTTTTCAGTGCCTTGCTGTGTCTCCCAGGGCTCCGACTGCCCTGCTGGGTTTAGCAATGGTGGCAGCAGGCAGCTGAGACTGTTCATTTAATCTCCCCGTTTCTCTACCAGATTTATGGAAGGTGACCAGGCTGACTACCTCCTCTGCATTTTGAATATACTCAGACAACGGGGATGGAGCAGGCAAACCAGTATTTTTTCCAGAGTGATCTGTGCTAGAGGAAGATATTACAGACACAGAGAGTTTTTCTTTTCCTTCAACTTCTCTGTCCCTGGAGAAATGGGTTCCAGTTTAGCTCCTTGTGCATTACAAGAAATGCAATTAAGCAGCCCCTGTCGCTGTCATCGTAAGCACTCTCTAGACATCTACTAGGCTGGCTAAAGAATGGGTATTAGATTGTGTCCTCAGTTTTTACATACAGAGGAAAAGACAGAAATGGCACAATGATGTTAAGGTTCCCAGCGCTGCCGGAGGGAGTGGAGAAACTAGTTTCACACCTCTTTTCCCAACCCCCTGTCGCATCTAAGGCTTCTCTCTCTGGACTGTGCTTTAATGGCAGGCATGTGGCCTGTAAAGTACCAAGCAGTCTCACACAGACTCTCCTTCCCAATTATCCCCTATCTTCAAAGCGGGTGTTTTTGCATAATGCCCTAGGGATCCACGCTGCCAGCAGTGCACGTGGATACTTAACTGCAAGCATGACACCTTCATGCATGTGTTTGCCTCCCGCAGTCATCTTGAGCTGCAGGGCAGCTATGTAGATGTTCGGTCAATCTGCTTCATGGCTTGTCTTGCCTCAGGAAAAGTCTCTAACCCAGGACAAGCCAGTATAGATTTCCTCTTCTGCTTCCTCTTCTCATTATGTGTTTTGGGTTTTGTTTGTTTGCTTTTCCCAAGCAGAGGATGACTTAAGCCCAGTGGGAGAGAATTGCATCTTAACATGCTTCCAATAATAATATTTCTAGCACTCTGGCTGGCATGAACAGCCTGCTTAAACCTCAGATCAGCCACAAATCATGGGCTTAGGACATAGGTAAGTCAGGAAAGTGTTTTCTTTTGCTCCCCCAGATGATCAGTTCCATGGAGGCGGCAGACGTTTTGGGGAAGAACCCATCCGCTTGGAGTGGGGATTGTCCTTCCCAGAAATGCTGGTTTTCACTTCCCACGCCCTGAGGGCAGATCTCACTTTAATTTCCTTTCTGATCTCTTGAGTAATGTCTTTATGTTTTCTTCCTTTTCTATTTATTTTTAAACAAACGAGGGAGTGCAGTGTCAAACATGGACACAAACCAGCAGAAGTCAGTAAATTCAAAGTGAAGGGTGCAGCTGCATTGCCGGCATCTGCCATGGGGCCTTTGGTTCGCTTCTGCTTGCGAACGACATGCCGAGGCTGACAGTTTGTCAGCCTTCACTTCCCATTCTTGTCCTTTCGCTAGTTTGCATGATAATCCATCCCTTTGCCTCTGACAAATGCATCCACATTTTAATTTTGTCCTCTGTAGGAGGAACGCTACCCACGTTCAGCCGGTCCTTAACACTCAGCAGCTTCTTCCCTCATAAACCTCCTAATGTGTAATTAGGAGAAAGTTTTATGGCACGGCTCTCCACTTACTCCAGGAGGGGAAGGCTGGTGTTAAAGACCCAAATAACTGACAGCTTTCCATCTCCCCAGCCGCAGCACAGCAGTTGTTTGTTAGTGGCCTGAGTTAGCAGAGCCAGGAGCCTTTGTTACCGACTGACAGTTTTATTCAGCGTGGAGACCCCAATTAATTGCCTGTGAAGCCAGGCTGGCCTGTGGGTGCTGTGTATGGCTGCAGCCTGCGGTGCTGCTCCTCACCGACACAGGACGGCCAGCGGCCGGGGCAGGCTGGATGTTGGGTTAGGTCAGAGGTGGTTTCCCCTTCCCTGTCATTCAGATCTTATCCCCATGCACGTTCCTCACTCCCAAATTGGATGGAGGAGTCAAGGCTGGGAGGTAAAGACCAAATCTCACATCAGCAGGAAATAAGGCTGGGGCAGGGTCTGGTGAAGCGTTGATAGAAACAATAAGCAAAGAAAAACTTTTTTTTTTGAGGAGCCCTCCCTCTTCTATCACACATTTAGGCCTTTTTTAAGAGGTTGAGTGCCCAGTGAAAGGCGATGTGAAACGAAGAAAGGGACAAATGTTATTGAAGGAAAAGCATTTGCCAGCAGTGCAAGTGCATCACCGCTGCCGGCTGTGCTGCCTCTCTCAGGACATCAGCTGGGGCTGGCTGAGCCTCGCACCTCTTTGCGGGACTCTGGTTTTGCAAACTTTGCTTTTTTTGGCAGTTTCTATGAGTTAATACCCAGCTGATATCCCAGCCACGGCATGTGCATCTTTCCTCCCTAAACTGAGTGGAAAATACTGTGTACAGTGTAGTAATGATTTTCTACTGAACTTAAAGGCCAATCTTTGCTATCACAAGTGACCTTCTAATGAATTCTCTTTCAGCTGAACTTCTAACATTTAGAGCAAACCTAGTTTTGAGGGATGGGGGAAGAGATGCAGTGAATGAATTCACAAGTGTGTGTTCAATATTTAATCTCAAAGTTCACCGCTGAAATAAAATGCTTTTTTAGTTTGGATATATCTGATTGCAATCTCTGTCTACAAAGAGGGACCTGAATATTCCAGATGGAGATAAGATAAATTAATTGACACTCTGGAATTAAAACTCTTGTTGGCCAGAGCTTGGGAAGCTGCAGGCTATCCTGTGCATAGCATTGGCTCGGGGTCAGCAGTGAGGGAGACAAAAGGCTGTCCCCCTTTCCAGGCTCGCACTGTGCCCACTTCTGCCCACTGTAGCTGCATCAGCACCTCTCTGGGATCCCAGGGATCACACGCTGGGTTCCATCTTGGCCAAGCCCTGTTTCCTACCCCAGAAAAAAGCTTGGGCAGAGTGAATGAAAGGGGGGTGGGCCAGAGAAGATATGACCACCAGCTGAAGCATCCCTGAGTCCCTGTGAGACAGGAATCCCTCTGAAGAAACATCCACCAGCAGCCTTTGCTGCCCCACACCATCGCCACCATAGCCAAGGGGACAGAGAGGTGGAAATGCAACGTTGACTTCTCAAGGGTAGTTTTCCCAACTTACTGCAAGCTTTACAGAGTGGTTAAATTTCCACTTCTTGATCTGTTGGATATTCTGCACTGCACAGCCACATAGGTTTGAGAAAATGAGTGAGAGAGTGCATGTGTGAATAGTTGTGTTTGTTGCAATGAGTGTTGAACATTCATATTTATTGTTGCCTTTTCTTCCCCCATTTAAGTGTCTTTCAATGCAAACAAATTGCTTTTCAGACAATTCACAATGGGCTTGAATTTTCTTATTGCTGTTTACAAATGTGTTTATGAAAGCTCAGGCAATTCTAGCAATTATGGCAATATTTTATAGTCTGAGATGCATCTTCCTAGTATTGGTGGTTGCAGCAATCTTACTTTGAAAATGCATCCCTCACTCCACCCTCTTCAGAGAAACTAAATCCCAAGCTCCCTTTTTATTACATTGTAAGTTTACGTGGTAGAAATAATCTAGCCTTCTATTGCCTTGTAAAAGGGAAGTCAATATTTTATCTCTTGTTTTATAGCCATTGTAATATCCAACTAATACATAAGAATGGTACATTATGATAACTTCATTATACTCTGATCATGCTGGTGAATAATGTATTGGTCTTAATTTTAAGCATGACAGAAAAATTACCTATTTTTATTGTTCTTCGGTATTTCTCAAATGTAGCCGGAACAATACATTTCAGCCTGCTTTTTGCATCCACTGAGACTGCCAATCCTCATGATCAGAAAAGATGTAGTTTGGGGGTTGTTAGTCATTGTGTGTGTTGCTAGACGTGCAGCATGGTACAAATTACTGAGCCAATATTTACTGATGCCAAAGTTAAAACATTCACATGGAAATGCACCTGCAGTGTTAATCAATCCATCTTTGCTGCTACTCCCTGTTGCACAGAAGTAGGCTAAGGGCCAAATTTTGCTCTGTTACACCAGCACAATTCTGAAATCACTGCAGTGACTCCAATTAGTTTACACTCAGGCAAATGCAAAACAAATGAGAACAGATTCCTGCCTTACATTGCAGCAGTGGAACAAGTTGCTGAGGGTAGTGCTGCTGGCTCATGCTTTATTGTTACCTTGATAACACCTCAAGCTACAGAAGTCATGCTGATGCTCGAATTTCACAATGCAGAGGACTTTCAAAGCAGGCAGCTCCTGCACTGGAGTCGTGTCTATGCAGAGGTCATCATTGTATTCCCATTGCTGTGGGATACGCAGAGAAAAATAGACAGTGCTTGAACAGTTTTGATAACTAAAAGTAAAAGCCCAATGGGATACTTGTGAGGTCAGATCTATAAGAGCTACACTGGCTCAGGCTAGCTGAGAGTTTGGCCCCATGCGTAGACAGTAACTCCATTTTGTCAACGAAAGTGCTGGGCACCAATTGTTACTGAAAAGCAGTCCGTGTAGATTAATGTTTGATTCCTGCACTCAAAATTATTGACTGACATTTTTAATTAGAGTTGGTTTTGTTCTTACTGGTAACAGCATCCATCTTGTTGGAAGTTCTTTCCATTGTAGTCAAGTGAATATTAAATGACTGGTATGGATCAGGGATCAGAACGGTGCCTGGTCAGGATGCGCATCAGGATCAATGTCAGTATGGCTGTTGAGAGCCCAGATTACCCTACTGAAACACTCTCATCAGAATGGCATTGTGTTTCTAACAACTTTGAGACATTTATAATACAAATAAAAACTCATTCCTGTTTAAAAACGCATGGCGCAGAAGTGCAGTGCCAGCTGTCTTGCTCTGTGGGCTGTGCCACGCTGTGGGCCAGCACATGCGAAGGACATATCGCTATTGATATTGTGAAGCAAGCAGCACTCCAGTGACACCAGTCCACCAGGCACCAGTTCATGCAAGGCCGCAGTACTTCCCGCCAAGACCCAAATATTACATTAGTTTGCAAAGCCTAGCCTACGCGCTTCTATAGTGAAGTTAGTTTTGCAATGTAAAAAGCAAGCAAAACCTGGGCGATTAGGACTCATTAAGGTAGCAGGTTGCTTTGGGTTTACTTGCCTCTGTCAAGTAACAGGCATGTTGATGCGGTGACCATACCTGATCGGGAGGGACCCAGATGGCTGGCAGCTGCTCTAGCCAGCTTAGGTCACTGTGGGTGCTGCTGCAGATTTTAGAGGAGACCTCTTCCATCTGGACTATTATAAGACCCCCATCATGAACAAATGCCTTTACAGACGGGGTCTTGCAGGGCATTCTGACATTTGTGCATATTACTGAGCAACCTTCAGGTAAGCATGTCCACTGCCTGTGGTTGAAACGCACAATTAATGACAATTATTTTCAATGAACAGCAGGAAATGCCAAGTCACACAGTTCATGCCATTTCTCTCCTTGATGCTTTCCTAGATGAAGGACTGTGGGATATGTTTGTGAAGGACATCCCTCGCAGTGCTACCTCCTACACAGTCAGCCTGGACAAACTCAAACAGGGTGTGACCTATGAATTTCGGGTGGTGGCTGTCAATGAATTTGGCTATGGAGAACCAAGTGTTCCCTCTGTGGCAGTATCAGGTAATCATGGATTTTATTTTTTTAATATCTTTTTAATGGAATTTCTTGGGGTTGGGAGGAAGGAAGAGGAAAAAAAAAAACCAACCCAGATTCTCTAGTTGCAACAAATAATCAAGAGCAGCTTGTTTTTGCCTGTTTTAGGATAAAACCAGAGCAATATTGTGGTGAATCAAGGCTTATTATTACAATATGCTTTAATCTCAAGAGGAAAAATATGTGTGTGCCTTTTTAAAGTTTGACAAAGAACCTTCTCAGGAATTTCATGAGTGTTTGTATGTAAGATCTCTTGTCCTAAGACTAATTTACACAGTCTACAGTTTGTTTGTTTTTTCTCCTTTCCTAGTCTGTCGTTTTGTTTACTCTGCTTTCTTCTTTTTTCCCCAGGGTTCTCAAATAAACGCTTTCTGTGTTATTTTGTATTTAGTTCTCAAAAATATAAAAGCATAGTTTCACAGAATTATTCCTGATATTCTCTGCGCCGGCAGTTCCAGTATGGTGTGATGCCTCCAGTCCCCCTTCATCAGAACAGCTTGCTGGTGATGCTCTCGGGCTCTTCCCACCCTCCCTGCTCTCTTGTGCTTATTCCCAGTAAACAGGGCTATGGCCTAAACATGCTTCCAAAATCCTTTTGAGCAGCCCGGCACTCTGGTTTTCTGAAGGAGCTTCAATACCTCAAAAAGCGAATTCCACTCAGCTTGCCATCTCTGGCCAGCTCAAGTTCAATGGCCTGTTGTGAAGTGGGAGAGCTTGCCCTCACGAAAGCTTTGCTCAGGTCTCCTCTTACCCTTGCAGAGACAGCTGTACTCAGGTTGCTTTTGAGCAATAGGTTTCATCCTTGCTGTGTCAGCAAAGGCAGACAAGAGGAATAAAAGAACCTGATAAAGCGGCTTTGTGATTCAAAATTCTGGAGAGTCCTGAGAACCTGGCAATGCTCCAGTATCTGGAGTGGCTTTTATCTCTTTGCTCCTCCAGTGAAAAGCATAAACACCATTCAACAGTTACCCAGCAGGCAAGGGTAGTAAGTGCTGCTTTCACCATCACGGCTGCAGTTTGTCCTTACACGATTAACCACTTAGCCTGTGAGAGCTGTCTATGGATTTCAGTATGAGTGCTACCCTTGCTTTTCTCCTTCAGGACAAGGGCATAGACAACTCACTTCAAACACCGAGAATCAGTGTTTTTCCTATCTGTGGTTTCACAGAGGCTATAACACAATGTAAAGGGTCAGTAATCATGTCAGTCTTTCCTTTCCTGGAAGACATTATTCCTCTGAAGCTGGGTATGCAGCTCCTTGTGATGCTTTTCATAAATAAACCGCTTGTTTGTAAGTTCTCCACTTGAACAGAACTCTTTAATTCACCTCCTTTTGATGCTTTAGTGTTCATCTCAAATTGCTGCATGAAAGTAAGAGGTTTCCGTTGAGATTCGCAGTCATAAAAGTATAAAGCATTTTAGGCTGGCCACTTCAGCTAGCGCAGGGAGGTATAAATTGCACTGAACCTGCTCAGCCCAGCATGGCTTGTGCAGTTTGCCTTTAGGACTTTATTGGCCTCCTAGCAAAGAAAGATTGTGGCTACTTTTCGCTGCTGCAGAATACCCAGTGATCTGGAACAAATTTGAGCTCATATCATCAGGCTTACAACAGACTTGTGTTTAGATCCAGGGCTCAGGACAGCCGGGGAAAGAGGGTGCCTGGGTTCAGTGATAGTGAGGGGTTGAAGCTGGTCTCCTGGTATCGCCCATTCCTACCAGGTGTTCTTCTATCTTATGGACTACAGGGAAATTATATACAACTGCTGAGCTGTGCTCCAGCAGTAGCATTTTTTCACAAAGCTGAGGGATGCTGACAAAGAGAACATCACTGCAAGAAAACAATACTTATTACTTTAAACCAAGACTGGCAAGATAACTCTAGAAAGGGGAAGTTAGTATCGTTTTGTGTCTCCTGTTGAGGTCAAATGGGGTGAAACTACGTGAGAGCACACAAAATCCAGGGAACTGACTTGATACCCGTGTGCCGCACATCAGGCTTGGCTGAGCTGATGAGGTAACGGTATAGAGTAGCAGCAAATGTTGGAACTTAGAGTTAATGGAAGTACTGAAAGACACTCAACCGAGTGTACTTTGTTCCCTGGCACTAGCTGTATTTTTCAAAGAGCCACTGAGCAGCATTTTGGCAGGGCAAGCCTCTTAAGAAGTGGAATAATCATGGGTCATGACAGATATATTAGTGGTTCCTTTGACCCAGGGAATACTAAGCATACCGCAGTAGTCAAGAAGTGTCGGTGTAGGGAGCTGAGGGAAGAATCCTCGCTCTTTTCACTTGGTGATAACTTCTTAGTGAAGGGATTGTGGAGCGCTGCTCTGGGTGTGTGAAAGATGCTTGTGGAGATGTTGGAGCTGTGATATGCTCCTGTTCTGTTTGCCATCTTAGAAGTGTCAGCAAGCCCCCAAAAGTCTGACTGCAGAGTAGACTATGCTACCTCCTTTGAACACTTCTCTCTCCTGAACACTATTATAGATCTGTCATTCACTGTGGGGAAGAAGAGAAAATTTTGAAGGAGCATAAAGAGGAGCTGTTATTTGTTTCTTGCTCTTTCAGCACAAACAGAAGCCCCTTTCTATGAGGAGTGGTGGTTTCTGCTGGTGATGGCTCTCTCAAGTCTGATCCTCATCCTCCTGGTGGTGTTTGCACTGGTCCTGCATGGCCAGAGCAAGAAGTACAAGAACTGCAGCACAGGTAAGACATTGGCTCCGTGCTGTGCACAAACTCTCAAGAGCTGTGGGAATTAGAAATGTCTTCCCTTTGAACCCCTGATTTAATCGGCATGGACTCTCTTTATATATATTTTGTTTGGCAGAAGACTCGGATCTTTTTGCTGTCTGGTTTGGTAGAAATGGCTTTTGCCCGTAGCCATACTGGGTGAAGAGTGCCTGATCTTATCAGATTTTGGATGCTAACCAGCCATGGGCTTGCATAGGACAGCCTTGGAAGTCCCAAGGACTGTAGTAAAAGTCAAGGAGTCTGGGTCAAATGCTTGGCAGAAGACCGCCAAAAAGGAATGACCTGAGACTTCATTTAGCTTTCTCATCATTGCCTGATAGATGGAGAGGAGAAAGATTCTGCTTTTCCATGGCTGTACCCAATGCAAATATTCTAGATCTTTATGTGTGAGGACTATATCACAACTCATTTATATTAAATAGAGTGCCCTGCATCTTGCATTCATTCCACAAGCCAAGCTGCAGTTGCTGGGCTGGGGGCCAAGCAGCTAGGAAGTGTCTTGGTTATCTGGACCTGTTAGATTTTAATGCATAACGAGTATCAAGCTTTGAATTTTCCTTTAGTTACAATTTTTACCAGTCTCCTTTCTGAAAGGAAACAGGAGCTACCTGCTCTATAACTAGGAATGTTAAAATAGTTCCCTTTCAAAACGCCTAGTTCTTGAGCTCTGAATATTTCTTCTCCTTACATGATAAAGTCCTGGAACGGTTGTTCACATGTGTATTTCTCTGATAGCCTCTTCCACCTCCAGCAAGAAATTGCTCTGATGCCAGGAGGTGCCAAAAAAGGCACATTAATGAGTAGGATCAGGTAGATGGGTCTTTGCGCTACCTGTTCTTAGGCATTAATGTAATGAAGGAGTCTTCCAGGCAGTATTTAGTAATTCAGTCCCAAAGTGAAGGTCTTTTCTTTCTTTATAATGCATTTCTAACGAGTGTTAGAAAATCAGATTTCAGTCCCATGAGGTATAAGATGTATGAATACCGCGGCATTTTACCAAGTTAATACTATTACATATTTGTATACATAGCTTATAGGCAATCTCTCATCTTAGTTTTGCTCTGTTTGGGGGACAGACATGAAAAGACAGGTCTGACCTGTACCGTCAGATATCAGTGTTCACACTGAGTCTTAATGTAGCACTGAAATTGAAGCCGAGGATAAAGTACCTGTCTGCTGCAAAGTGGCAATGTGCAACCAGTCCTTCTCCGCGGGACACAAGCTGAGCTCACACTTTTGGGCTTACAAAGAACGACCATAGGAGAGAACAAGCTCTTGCTATACCTGATAACAAGAGATAATATCCTATGCTGTATTTTCCCTCTCCTGCCAGTCCCCTGTCCTTTTCCTGTCTTACATTGTCCAGTGATTTCTCACATCCATATCTTATCCTCATTACAGCTCTGACGTCTTTTTCCCATTTGCTATCCACCTACCCTTTCTTTTGCTTTCTTTCCTGCCTTTTTTTTTTTCCTCCTCTTCCTCTTTTTTTGCCTCTCCTAGTTTTACTTTCTCTTGCTTTGCTTCAGTCAGCAAGAATGGGATTCACAACACTTGATTTAGGTCATCTTCAATGGCCACCTGAATTAGTTACCTGGTTTCTCTTTATAGTCAAAAGACAAGCATAAGCACTTCTGGAGCACAGTTCATCTGCACTATTTTAGATACTTCCCTCCGAATGAAATGCGTCCATCCATGACTCCTTCTTTCCCCTCTTTTGGCTCCTTCTGCCAGTTCACACTTCTGACAAACTCTTCTCCTCTACTCTGATTGCTTTCATTTGCCAGTAAGAAAGCTAAAGAGATTTCAAATAATTCATGATGTCATAAAACACAAGGAAGGAAAAGTTAGCTCTTACAGTTGTATTTGGGGGGGAAAATGCCTTTGTTTCAGCTGAATTTTTCTTTGCCTGGCTCCAGGTAAAACCATCTCCAACGTGGAAGAGTCAGTCACCCTGGATAACGGAGGCTTCACTGCACTGGAGCTCAACAGCAGACACCTGAACATCAAGAGCACCTTCTCAAAGAAGAATGGAACCAGGTAATAAGCTGGGAACACCATGCTCTTGGAAACGGCTTTTTATCTAGCTTCAAGCAACTGTTAAATAGGCACAGGGAAGAGACTGTTGTCTGGGGGATGTATGGAGGACTTTAATGCCCAAGTCATTGCCTTAGGCTGTGATGCTGGCTTCTAAGCATGATTTAATTGCGTCATTTCAGAGAAATAACAACATTCCATATGCTCACCCTTTACATTTCCTAGGTCTCCTCCTCGCCCAAGCCCAGGGGGGCTGCATTACTCTGATGAGGATATCTGCAACAAGTACAATGGAGCTGTGCTGACCGAGGGCTTGGGCCTGAACGAGAAGCCCTTAGAAGTGTCAGAGTCGGAGGTAAGGGTTTTCCTTTGCCTTGCCAAATGTTGCCCAGTCACTGCAGACATTAATTTCCCCACTGAATCCTGGCAAGTCTTTGAAGTCCCAGTCCCATACCTGCATTATACTGTTTTGTTGTTGTTCTTCTGTCTTGGGGACTTTAAAATGTTCGATTCACCAGGCTGTTCACATCACATCTTAAAATTAAAATGTCAAAAGAAAAAATGACAAGCCGGACCCAACCACAGCAGATTCCAGACCTGGCCTTGGTAAATATTCATAGTTTTCTAGTGTTATGTAGAAAGGCAAGTGCAGTCAGCCAGCCAGTGTGTGCTGACCTCTCTGGTAAGGAGTTGCACATCACCTTCTGCCTGTGGGCTGCAAACTTGGAGCACTTTTGAGAAAATGCACAAATGCTGCAAAATAACCAGCTGGCTAGTTATCTAGATGAGGTTGAAGGTGTGACGCACTTTGGATTGTTGCACTGACTGAAGTATGGGATGTGGTTTGAAGTTTTCACAGTGCCTTTTTTTAGACAGCTGCAGCAAACACCAAGATTTGGAAGGGTGATCTTCAGTGGTGATAACTGCTGCCTCTGTTACAGAGGGAGTAAGTGGGGAATGAATAACCTGCCAGGGAGCACATGGCCATGGCTGTGAGAGCCCAGCATTCAGGTTTCTGAACAGCCCAGCCCACAGCCTTAGTCTAACTCAAGAGGAGCCTTCTGTTCGGGTTGCCTTTATACTCCGCTCTCCAAGGAAGGTGGGTGTATGCCGGCATTATCCACTGGCAGTGCTCCATCTTGTGTCTTATATCCTCTTTAAGAAGGAAGTGCTTGTGGTCTATAGAAGCCCAACGGTGGCCAGGGATGAATAGACAGGTTTCAAGGGATATCCAGAAAGGTAAATCTGTCTCTAAAATCCTATGTTGTCAGCTGAGATCCTGACGAATCTGAACTGACAGCGCAAGAAGCGAGCAGTGGGCCAAACCACTCCAAACCTGACCCTTCTAGCAAGAATAAATCAAGAGCAGCAAGCAGTGAAAGAAGATGACAGTTTTCATCTGTAGCTTTTCTGCACCTGCAGCTACAGCTGCTTTTCCTGGCTACCTAGCTCTCACCTCCTGTTAATTACCACGGACAGCCTGCTGCTTTGTGTTGCCCTGTGGCCGACCCATCGTGCAGGCAGCTTTCCTTGGTGTAGCTCAAGCTGCTGTCTATGCAATGCACAAGCGTTACCCTCCAGATTAAACACAGAGTGCTTTGGTCGTGTCAGTGTAATAACCCAGCATTAAACCTGTCATTAAAACAGTTTGCTGAGCGTGATCATGAATTTAGCACTGGCACCTTTTGACATTAATTTCAATGCCCCATGTGGTATTTCCCGGTAATGCGCAGAAGTCTACTTGCAGGGTGTCATTACTGCCTTCTCTATTCACTGTTTGTAGAACATAGAAGAAAGTGATTCTTGGTTTTGTTTTTTTTTCCTCAGGCTATTATTAATATTATTTATTTACTGTGTATTGCAGTCGAGCCTGAAGGTCTCAATTGAGATTCTAGTGTTTTTGTGAATCTGTGTGTGCATGTGAGTATGCGAACAAAATATGCCTCCTGTTTTTCTTTGGGGCTTAGATGTGCAGCCTTTCTGTATAATGTCTTTGAAGCTTGGCAGTTTTTTTGTGGTGGGGAGTGCTTTTAGGCATGAAATGTTAATATGCTCCCAGCAGAGGCAGCAATAGAGGATGCTGCCTTTTGATCAGCCTGAAAATGCTGTTTACATTGGCTGGTACAGACAGGAGCTGAGGGTGGGTTGGGGCAGAGGTGGGTATGGATGTTTGACCTCTCTGTTTTCAAGTGTTCCTGTACCTATTAGCTCTTCCTGTTTGTCTTTTCTGTTCTTTTTGTTTCTATTCTCAAAGGAGATCTTAACAGACAAGCTCCGTTTTCCAAGAATTTCAGAATTTCCCTCTCTCCTAGCAGGGAGGAATGTTTCCCATTATATGAAGAGTTAAAGCTACCTTTTTATGTAAGAGCTCTACATAGGTTTGGTCCTCTGCAGCAAAGCGAGTCCTGATGCTGTTTCTTCTAATACATCTTTGCGTGGATCTCAAATTCCACTTAATACGATGCACGTAAGAGCAGGCAGGGCCAAAAACTGTGCTTTTGCTTTCAACCCGCATGTCACTTTGTTGCTGCTTAGTCTTAACCCTGTTGCTTGCCTGAGGTGTCAAGATTTTATATGGAAAAGAAGGAAGCTCACTGGCTTCAAGTCTCATGGGGTTTACTGAATGTGAAGAAGTCTGCGAGAAACTTTTGGGCTGACTGACTGCACTTACAACACAGCTGCCTGGGAGCCTTCCTTCGAGTTCCCTTTTGATGCAGAAAGCAAGAGAGAAACAAAGAAAATCAAGCAGTACTCTTAATATTCATAAATCAAGTGGTTGACTTACTCCATGTCATGAAAGCCAAGCACCGGTACTGTTAATGAGGTTAAAGTAGTTTAATTGGCAGGTATGGAGCAAGAGAGTACTAAGAGTGTAATTTCTAAATGATTAATAATAATAGGCTTTTAGATAATGAGTCAAGTGGATGAGACTCTGGACAGCTAATCTGAAGAAATTTGGTGTTCACCATGTACAGAAATTTGATGATACATCTGCAAAGTCATCCAGCCATGGAAGAACAGTTTTACAGGAGGGGAAGGAAGGGTGGTATGTGTGTGTGTGTGTTCTCATGTGTCCTTGTGGTCTCCCAAAAACTGTTTTCAGGAGATAATATTCTCACAGATTGCACACATTATCAGTCAGTACTGATTGCTGGCAATGCTCTGGTCTTCCCAGCTGCTCTCTGCAGTCTAACTGACTTTTGGTTTCTCAGTTCTGTAGGAAGGTATTATAAATTTCCACTTAACACTTAATAGAGAATATGGTTTAACTTGTTTCCAATAAAGTTCTCCAATGATTTTGACAAGTTGGGCACCATGTGGAAACCAGCTGCAGGTGACACATTAAATAAGCAAGGGTTCCCGTGTCCAGAGAAATCTTTTTGCACACATTGTCTCTTTTACAGCATATTTATTTCATCTCAACCAAAAGAAACTGCTGCCACCTACGTTTTTAGAAATAATCTCATAAGGTTGTTCCTTATGCAGTCACTTAAAAAAAAAGATAATTGGAACTATTTTCAAATTTCCCATTGACTAAGCTAGCCAGCTCTGATGCTGACTTGCCTCTGAACAGCACTTGTGCATTCCGTGCTATCAATAAAATACTTATAGCCTCTCATTTTCTGTATTTGTTGTTTCATAGGCATCCATGCATCTTTGGTTGACAGTCTGTAATGTCACCGCACACTCAATCACACCCCAACCTATGGAGGTTTCCAAGGTAACAAAGCCACAGTCGCAGGGAAAGGAGGAAACCAAAAACAAAGTAAAAAGCCCCGCAGCATTTCTATTTACTCAATAGTTTAAAAACCACTTAAAAGTAATCCTCTAGTATAAGCTGTCAGTATTGTCATGCAAAACAGGTTTATCTTGCTACTCCTTGATTTTCATCAGGGCAGAGAGGGATGTGGGACAGCAATTTAGAGAATTCCTTGCTGGTAAGGGTGGTTATTAGTACCTTGTTCCAAGCAGACCTTAGAAGATACTTTAGAAACATGGACAGAATAGTCAATTCCTGCCTGTTCTGAAGGAAACACAAAGAAAACACAGTTGTATCAACACTAATAAGTATGTTATCCTTTCCAGCATCAGTGCTAATGATGGCGAAAGGCTGAAGTTAGTGCAGCAGTATGTGTTTCATGAAGGTAGCTTCTGAAAGGCACTGGCCTTATTTACACCAAATTAGTGTTCTCTTTCGGTTGGTCTAATGGACTAATTAGTGGACAAAATATCAGCAGGTGGTATTGTTTTAAATTCCTTCTTTCTGTTCATGGCAAGTCCAAACGACACTGTATTTCAAATGGCAGCAGCCCATCTAAAAGTGTTCCCAGTATTTCTCCTCTTTATTATGTTGACTTCTGGCAATCTCGAAAGAACTTGGCTTAGGTACAGAAATTATATTAGTTTTGTGGGTGAGTATTTTTCTGCTAGCGATGGACAGAAATCAAGTGGCTACATCAGTATTATGGTACCTATCAAGTCATGTGTCGGTGTTCTGGATACAGCTTCTTCTCAGCATTTCTTCTTAGAGCTTCCAGCCTTTTAGTTGTCCTTATGTTTCTATATGTCTGTGAGGACATCAGCAAGACCAGTAAGGAACCACTAGAAGTTTGTGGGGTTTTTTTCTCCTTATGCTTATGACTCCTCAACTCAGCTGTGATCCATCTTTTCAGCAGGGGCTTATTTCTTTTGGGGTGGCTGAGCATGTCCGACTCAGTATGAGTGATGGTGGATCAGGGAAGGAGTCAGAAGACATGGCAAGGGCAGCGGTAGTGTTGTGCCTTTGGTAGAGGGAGCACATCCATGATAGCTAGAGGAGTTCACACCTTCAGGTGCTGCTTCTGGTGAGTAATCCATAACCACCTGGCTCTGCTCAGATTGTAGAGACTTTTCTTCTGGATGCCCACATCATCCCTCAACTTCCCTGCCACTTTTTACCTTAACGTTAGACAATGGCACTGCAGCAGAATGTTAGGAGGTGTAGGCTGGTGCAAAGTACAACACCTTGATTCTTGATAAGAACAGAGGAAACCTGAGTTTGGGGGTCTTTTGGCCTGCAGATAAAGTTGGTTGCTTCTGCAGCTGAGGACCAGCCTGCCTGGGCTATTGCTGCCTGCTGCCATGCCCTGCCATGCTGCCACATCTACAGTCATCAGAGGCTCTCTTCTCGGAGCCCCTTACAAAAATAGACAGGGCAGTGCTGGCAGAATGTTCCCTGCAGCGGTGCCAAGACTCGAGCTGCTCTCTGCACCCGCTGGCTGTGAAGTGGTCCAAATCTGGGGATATTCCAGTCATGCCGCAAAAACCACCTGTTCAGGAAGGTCTTTGGAGGGAGTCGGGTGCTGGCTTCCCAAGGCTGGCAGCTGGTGCAAAGGAGCGTTTTTCTAGGAGACAGACTTGCTGAGTTCCTTCTGGAATAATTATTAAATGCTGGTTAGGGTTTTGTTGTAATATTAATTACATGTCAAGGCCCCTGAAGCTTTGCATTCTTAAAATAATCAAAGAGTACATAATTCTGAAAGAGACAAAGCATGGTTAACAGTGGAAGGGAAATTTTGCAAAGCTGTGAAGAGCTGCTTTGCTCAGACTTTTGGAAAACTCTGGGAAAAATTCCTCAGCCCTGTCCATCATTCTCTTGGCTGGAAAATGGGCACAAAACAGTATCGAAGCAGCTATCTAAGCAAAGAAGTGGGATGATGGATACGGTGCCCTTTTCAAATGATGGGTCGCAAGGCATTTGAGGATTGTTCTTCAGAGACCACTAAGAAGGAGCTTTAGAGGAGGAAGGACTAGTTGTGTGGCAGACAGAATCAAGAAAGATGTGTGTTTGCTGTGTGGCGTCACAGATCAAAACGATACCAACCTTTTGAAACTAATTGCAGCAACTAACAGTTGCAAGCTGCACTTACCCGTCTCTCTTTTGTATGTCTTAGGCAGCTACTACTTTGATATTTAATTGCCTTTAGAATCAGCTATGCAGATTATCGGGGGGAAAAGACGGAATAAAAGCTTTTGCATGCTCGAACCAGAGATTTTGAGAGAAGGCATGAGATATGGAAACGACTGGGTAAATGTTTGTGTGCTGTATGTGATGTGGCTGTTATTGGTGGGAACATCAGTGGGAACAGAAGGAAAATGTGCGCTTGGATATTGTGGCCAAGGCTTTGCATGGTCCCTGTACTCAGAGGAGATGTATGAGTCCTCTGTGGTTCCTCCAGCTGTATCACAGCAGCAGTACTTCAGAGGAGGGGCAGATGCACAAAGCTTACCTGGTTACACCTCAATAGAGCTCCCATTCGATATTGGTATAAGCTTTGAAGCTATCCAGCCACTGTGCATAAATGTTTCAAGGGGGTAAGATCCACTCCAAACACAGCGCTGTGCCTGAGCCATCCCAAGAAAGCAACCCCTCCTGCTTTTCCAGATTTTGCCTTCTCTTTCTTCTGTCACTGCTGGTTGTGCAACTTGTTGTACCACCAATAATCAGCTGGAATGTACAGATAGTGTTGTTTGCCTGGAAAAAAAAGTGATTTTGCTTAATTCCCTTTCAGTGATTTAACTCATTTTTAATACTTAACAGGGCTTCTAAGCCAAATCCAGAGTACTCTGCAGGTGGCCTTGTCTGACCACCATAAACAACAGCACATCTGACTAAATTCAGTGCGTTTGCATGGAAGACATTATTTCTGTTCTTGCGTCTGAAGGGAGATTCTCAGTTGTAATTGCAATCTTTTTGATTATGTGATTGAAAGCTATTGCGTTTCCTATGATGTCTCTACACTTCCCTGCATCTTGTGTCAAAACAGGAACTCCTAACTCCTGCCACAGTGTTCTGCAGTGAATTAGAAGGGATTTCTCTGCATTTCTTATCACCAGCATTCATTGGGGGACTCTCCCTGTAGCAGCAAAGCCTGGCCAAACCAGAGCACAGTGGTTTCTACAGTCCAGCTTGTATTGCACTTGGGCTACAAACCATCCTACCCTAAAATGGCAGCTTTTGCCAGCTGGTGATATTAAACTTGTCTCTAATTTATCTTAGACTGGAACAGGTTAAATCATAGATCCTGATGGCTGACTTCTTTTTTTTTTTTTTTTTTTCCCCTCCCCTCTGGTGCTCTAGGCCACTGACTCGGATTATGAAGATGAGTTGCCAAAGCACTCCTTTGTGAACCATTACATGAGTGACCCCACATACTACAACTCATGGAAGCGGCAGCAGAAAGGGGTGAAGCACCCAGCATCCTATAGATACGAGGAGTGTGCCGCCAGCGAGACAGAACCCTATTTCCAGACTGTCATCACTACACAGAGCTCAGGAGGGGTGTACACCCCAACGGGACAGCCTGCACCCGGCTCCCGGACTCCAGTGACAGGGTTCTCCTCCTTCGTCTGAGACGGGACTGGAGGATACAGCCGAACCGCCGGCGGCACTCGGAGGGACCCATCGCAGTGACTGTGTGTGTGCGTGACCGGTGCAGTGAACTGTGGGTAACTTCTCTATCAGGGTAGAAACGGATGGGAACACGAATGAGGCTGGGGTTTTTTTTCTGAAGACAATCAACTCTAAAAATATGGAGCTGAACTAGCTGAACCTTTGTTAAAAAAAAAAAAAAAAAAAAGGAATTCTGAAAAGTGATGATTTTAACCACTTGTGAATAGTAGGGTTTTTTTAACCGCTTTTTGTAACACTGCTTCAGGAAGCAGCTCCCATGCCCTTCTCTTCCCTCTTTCTTTCTCTCCCCTCCTCCTTTCCCCCCATTCCCAAACAAGGAGGTGAATTCCCTAGACGCAATGAGTGACTTTGTGATGTGATTTGAAGAGAAAACATAAAACCTCCCAGGCTTCTTTTTCTTCCTTTTTCTCTACTCTTTTTTTTTTAATCTTTTTAATTTTTCCCTGTCATCAAGGTCAAGTAGGAAAATATAGAAAAGGGACAATTTTTTATGTGCAAAGCAGACACCTCCTCTCTCCTCATTGCTGCTCCCCACATTAGGAGCACTGGCTGATCAACTTAGGCTCAGATGTGTCACTCTGTCTGCTCTAGGCTCACTACTGGTGTGTTAATACTGAATTACTGACCTGCTTTTATTTCTTGTTCAAATGGGACCTGCTGCATTCTTTAAGTATTCCAACACCATGGCCTTTAGAAGAGGAGATGGCTCAAAAGAGCACTGTAGGCAGCGGTGGGTGAAGCAAGTGGGAAGAATTCAGATGCAAGGTCAGTTTATTTTTGGTGTGGCTCTAATCCTCCCTCATGGACTGCATGTGCCATCTGAATTGGTCATTTTTTAAAAGTCAAAGGACACAACCCAGCAAGCCAGAGGAATCTTTCAATTAGGATTGCAGTGACAAGCTAGAAAGTCTACTAATTAACAAGGGTTTTGATTATCAAAGTCATCCTGCCCTGTCAATGGAAGTTGTGCATCCTTTCTCACCCAGAATCTGCAGTGCTGCTACTGGTCTGTAAAAAAAAAAAAAAAGTACACGGTAGCTGGATTTGTTTGATTTTATTTTTTTAGTACAAAGGCACGTCACACAGACTGGGTGAGTTTTGGTGTCCACAGGTGCCTTTTATTGATTCTTCAGCTTTGTATCTGGGAAAAGAAACAAAGTGTCTCCAAATAAAGCTAACCAGGTTTTTCAAGCATTTAGGGTCATGAATTACCTTGTGCATGTTTACAATGCACTTGAAGCTACAGCCTTTGGAAAGAAGAGAGGAGATTTTTAGTTTATATCCCATCCTTTTGTATAGCTCCCTTTTTGTTTTCTTCTTTTCTATCCTTTTCCTGAGTCTGTCATGTTTAGCAGCAAGTTGTTTGCTCACAAGGAAGTTGCCAGGGATTTAAAGACTTCAAGTCCAGCCTTTGGACCTAGTAACAGTCCTGGATCACCAGACTTTTTACCACAAGAGTTTGAAAGGTGAATTTGGAAGTAGGCAAGTCCTTGCTACTCCGGTGTCTGGCATTTCCTCCCAGGTGGATGCAGGTCAGCCAGGAAAATTGGTATCCTGCTGCTTGCTAACATCCCATCAGGGCAATTGTGGGCACTGTTATAATTGTAAATTCTCCCTGGTCCTCTCTGGAGGGATGTGGGACAGCTGTGGCACTGGGTGGTGGTGTCTTCAAGGCAGGTTGTTGAAAAACCACCTGGTCTTGGTTACAGTGGCTGCCTGTTCCTGCCCATGGGGGCTGGTTAGAAGTAGCCTGGTGGTACCTCACCTGAACCAGTGAGGTCCAAGTGCGAGTTCAGCCCTACTGTCATCTTTCTTCTTGGACAGGGCAAACGATCTCAGAACTGCTTTTACTCTTTGGCACTGCTTCTGAGCACTGCTGCTCTTGGTGCATACAGGTTCTGAATAGCTTTGGCACTGGATTGCTGTTCCTCTCCAAAGGCTCCAGAAAGAAAAAGTTCAAAACCAAAAACTCCAGTGGGTGTGTTTAAGGGCTTTTGAGTTTGGAATAATGATCCACAGCTCATTAGAAGGCAAGAGCTGTGCAAAGGCACGGGCTTGAGCCAAAACCCTGTGAGCCATCCCCCTCTCTGCACCTGCATAGGATGTGTGTGGGATGGAGAAGGGGCTCCAAAGAGGATGACGTGGAGCTTACTGTGAAGAGGAATGCAAAGCAAACAAAAAACCCACTGCCTTCTGTGCACTTTGACTGTTTCCTTAAGCCATATGGACTTTGCTTTAATTACTGAACTGAGAAAAATTTGTTTGCAGTCTGAGATTTTTGTTTCTTAGACAAAATTATCTACGTGACTTTCTGATTTGTTTTCTTTCTCCTTTGTTATTTCCTGCATCAGATTATGTATTTTAAACAGCTTATTTTATACACATGTGACATAGCAATGCAATTGCCATTGGAATTTTAATGGCGCTTATCCAACAGGTATGAGAGGTAGCGCTACAGGAGGAGCCTTTCAAGGACCACTAAGGACTTAGGGATGTAGATTAGTAGAAAGTAGATCAAACGCTGAAGAGCTTGTTCCAAAGGAAAGCGTAGTGCAAGTAGCTCCATATCTCCTGAATATTGCCAGATCTGAATTGGTGTAAGGTGCAGTTACTCCCTGGGGCTGATCTGATACCACACTGAGCAAAAAAGCAAGGAAACCATGGGGGAAAAGGAAATGGACTCTGTGGCCACTGCTCCACTGAGGGACAACATGGAGAGCAGCACGATCTATACAAAGCGAGGAGAAGAGACTATTCCTTTTTTCTCAGAGCCATCTGCAACTAAAAAGCCTGAGTTTGCTGAGAGCCTGCTGAGTTGGCTGTATGGCCCTTTTCTTCTGACTGCTGCCGAAATAACAGGTTAGGTGTGATTCCTTTAGGACCTGTTGATCCGAACAAAGGTATTTCTGTTCCATTGCAGCCCACACTATTGTCACTCTCAGTTTTGTTTTGTTTAGGAGTTGGCTTTTCTTACATGTGGGTTTATTTTACTTAGGCAATTGCAGAGCATGGAAGCGCTCTGCCCTGCTCACCCCTAAGATGAGCATAGGATATGTGTTCAGCTGCCCAGGATCCTGTATAGCTACATGCATGATGCCTGTTCCTTCTTGTTAGCATGCTGTACTTGTAAAATATGATTAATGGGTAGGTTTTATTTACCTCAGATATCAGGTAATTTGTTCTATCTGGAAGGAAACACTCCATCAGTTAGCAAGAAAGCTCTGTTTCATAGCTGTAATCTTCGGAAATCACAGCCTTGAAATACGACTTTTAAACATTAGTTGTCATGTTACAATAACTTCACCCATCAAATCCACTTCTGTTTCCATCTTCCTGTTTAGAACAGCCTTGAAAAATGAAGGCGTATATTTAAAACACCTTCTTAGGCTATTTTATTTGTATTTATTTATTTACTTTCCCATGTTTCTCAGGTCTCTTTGTGGCTGTTACTAAAAAATAAAAACAGCATCATGAAATGACCAAGGGAGACATTTCAGGGAATGGTTTAATAGGAGCTCATTTTTCATGCAATAGCCATGGAAATATCCAATTTCCTGCAGGAAAAACGTGCCCAAGTCTTCACCCCCCTCCCAGGGTTGAGATGACACCAGCCACCACCATCAGCAATGCTCCCGGCCCTCCCATCAGCACTGAACCTCCGGTTGTCCCTCTCAGAAATCACATGCAAAACTGTATGTGAGTGAAGGAGCTGTACTGTTCCAGCCCACTCTACATGGAGTGTTTTATTGCCCAAAAGTCCGTATCAGACATGGTGTGTCCCCTGCCCTTGCTGGTGCACAACCAGTGGTGCTCGGGTGCGAGCGGCAGCAGTGAGAAGGGACAGGAGAGGGCACTGTTTTACTTTCATCACTGACAGTCTCTTTTTCCCCAACCTGGGAGTCACCCGTGTGAAACCCCTTCGTGGGGAGGACAGGGAGAGGCGGCAGCACAGGGAGCAAAGGGTTTCATCAGCATTTACTAAAGGAATCACACTGCAGCCAGTGATCCCACTTTTGGAAGTGGTTGGCATTACTGGAGAGAAGAAAAAAAAACATACAGAAAAAGAAACTAATCCATTACCCAAAAGGATTTTTTTTTCCCCCTCTTAATTTTGAATGTTAAAGCCAGTGACACTTTGCAGATGGGCCAAAATCTCATTTTTCCTTCTTATGCTCAGGTCTCTGCCAGAAGCTGCTGTAGCAATTGTTTAGAATAAATATCTAAGTCTCTCTTGACATGGGGATACATTTATTATCCTCGTCATTGCTTCCCTCAAGAAATCCATTGGGTCATCCAAAGATTTTCCTATCTGCTTTCCAAAAAGGGAGGAGAGTGAGCTGTTTATACATACAGAGCACTGGTGTCTTCTCCCACTTGCTGTTTTCAGATAAGCAGGGCAACTTGTTTCAGAAAAATCCTTTTAGAAAAGGAATTTATCGGGAAACTTTAAAAAAAAAACCAAAACCACAAGAAAGGTAACCTTTGGCAGAGCCATTAGAAATCTTGAAGTCTTAGAAACCTGTGACATGTAAGACTGAATATGATCCCAAGACCTCCTATCTTTAGTGATCTCCTTCGTTAACAGCAGCCAGGAGGGCACATGCAATGAGGGGTTACATTTGGAGAGGAAAAGCCATCACAGAACAGTTGCTAGGCAGGTTTTACTGCAAGCAGCTTCATTCAACCTGGAGTTCCTTCTAGTTCAATCACATTTCTTAGGTTGTTTTTGTAGGCTTTTGTCAGCATGTGTGGAGTCCATACATCATCATGGTGTTACTAGAGGTCACATGGGAAGAGATATGTTGCTGTGGTGTTTACACAAAGCCACATGCATGACGACGTGGTTGTACAGTATTCATTGAAACCTCCTTAATGGAAAGCCACCCTTGAATTAGGAGCACATTCACCCCAAGACTGAACATGTTGGGCTGGGCATGGGCCTTAAATGGCTCCACCTGACAAGTCCTTTCAGCTCTTTGTATTTCTGGGTTCTGTTTCTTCTCCTCCACATCTCCACCCCCAGCCCCCCCACACAAATAAAGTTGGCTTGCACTTTGTGAAGGTGTAAAGTTTGCTAACCCCAGTAGCAGAGAGCCACAACCAATAGGCACACGTGGGACAGGTGAGATACGTTTGCACAAGGAGTGAAATACCACTGGGACTTGAGATTCAGGCTCTGACTCAGATTTTTATCATCTCAAAGCTGCCACCTGCCCACTTTAAATGGCCATGGAGCCTCAAGACTTGACAGGAAATTCATTATTTTGATTCTGCTTGATCACTGTGAGCTTTCTTGGGGTTTGAGTCGCTGAATATAGAGACTGGAGCGGGGCTACAGGGCTTTATGTTGAAGTGTTTTCCCATTTATGTCTGATTCTCTAGATCTGGGAATTAAACCTTTCTGCTAATGCGATGTGGCAGTGTTCTGCAGGTGGGGCACCTGGGAGGTGCCACCAGCGCTCCCCCCTTGATGTCATTAACTTCCTGGGAAGTGCTGGGATCTGTAATGGTGCAGTGGGAGCTCCTGGGTGGCAGAAAGGACACGGTATTACGGTGAGTTTGTGGCTGGTCACTTTGCTGCTCTTGGAATGGAGTCCGTCCTCTGGTTTGGTATCTGCCGTCAGTTTAGGGGTAGGACCACCTTACACAGCTGTGTTTGAGTTACCTTTTGGTGTACTACAGTTATCAGATCGTTGCTTTTACTTCAGTGTCTCCTTGGGGATTTGCCCTGGATTTTTGTTCCGCACCTCTTGTTAGCCTCACCTTCACCACTCCACTATTTTATATGAGAAAGTTACTTCTTCTTTTGCAAACTTGCTTCTAATTAAAAGAACCCTTTTTGAAACATGTTTGTCCTTGGTACATTTATTTTGGGGAGAGGGAAAAAAATATTTTCCAGCCTCTTCTGTTATTTTTGGCTTGAAGAAGTTTCTGGGTGCCTTGCCAGCATGCTCACGAGTTAACAGCGCAGGACGGTGAACACATAACACAGGCTGAAATTCCTCGCTGTTAGTTCTGGACTGTAAAATCTTGTAATCCCCCACTGTTTTTCAGCTAAAATGGCATTCTCAAATAATTTCCACTCAAAATTTGAATAGCCTTAAATATTTTGTTATTTTGTGGTGATAAACTTCCTCCACATCCTTAATACAGGAGAGTCAAAACCCATTCAGAAATGGAAACCCATGGGGCTACCATTTTGTACACCTTGGTCCCCTCACAAATAATATTTGTCCTCCCCTGCAGCGTTGTAGCAGCTGTTAATCCGTTCTCACAAATGTGCTGATGTTGTGGAGGTCGGACCAGATCCCAGCCGGTGGCAATCAGGGCAGCTCTGTCATTCCAGGGTGGTTGTTGGTGCCTTTCACCAGCTGAGCATCTGGCCTGGAGAAGCAAACTAAACACAGTCAGGTCGGCTGCAGCTCTGGTGGGAGAAATGAGGGTGAGAAATCAATGTTTTCCAAGTGGGAGAGAGGGGGGAAAAGAGTCAAACGGCTAAGGAAAGAACTCGTATTCTCTTGTTCCTGAAAGGGATATTATAAATAATGCAGTGTGGTATAAATACAGGCAGCCCTCTGCAGCTGGTAGCTTGTAATAACCCAGAGGTATCTGTACCCATTTTGAAGATGAAAATCCTCATGCCGTAGAATTTCATGAACGAGACATTATTCTGCAAAATTGCCATAAGATGCAGAAGTGCTTTTCTGAGGTCTTTCGGCTCTGAAGTGTATCAT